>CM076464.1:12968868-14168868 GCA_038419695.1 Scomberomorus guttatus | reverse complement strand
AAAATAACATATCATAGACTGTCACAATAAATGTTATAATAAAATAAACATACAGAAACCTGGAGGTAATGTGCTGCTCTGTAACTCACTGCTGTAAGGTTTTCAAACCTCACCTGAGATTCTGTCCTTTCAGTTTGTGGATTTGGGCGACACAACTCAAGAGATTCATGACAAAGCCACAGTGACGCTCAAAGCTATCTCATCTAAATCATCTCAAAAACTTCTATTTGTATTAATTTTCATTCAACTCCTAAACTTATGGTTAGATCTTTCACTATGACATCAGAGCTCACCTGAGAGGCTGCAGCTCACCTGTCTGTGTGTCTCTGTGCTGCATGATATTTCATAATAAAATGATGCCTGACAGACACAAACAAATCAGTTGGACAAGCTGTGGCTAATTTAGCTTATAAATAATGTTCGTGTCTTAATGATGCATATGCAATAATAACTGTGATCCACTCATGGAAAAGGGGGAGTTGACATTAATTAGTAAATATTTCTCCCACTAATTTCAAAGATCAATGTTTGGATTGATTAGAGAACATTCTTATTAACTAAGCTCAACTGTTACTGACACTTTGGTTCTTCTTCAGAAAGGACCAGATGTCTTAATTTGCTTTTGGGAGGATTTTTCACAAACAGTAATAAAGGTGTTCAATTAAACAGCAATCACAAACTAGCTAACAACACCTAACTCCTGAAATTAGACATAATATCGAATATGATCTTAGTTTTGTCCAGTAAAGTCATTTTCAATTCTGTGACGTTTGGAAAGTTTAAACTATAAAAGCTTCAGATTCTCCACTTTAGCAACTCCACTACTGCTGCTGCTGCCGGTGTTACACCGTATTTGGTGACCCATCAGATTCTGTGACCTGCAGTGTTGGAAGAAGTACTCAGATCCTTTATTTAAGTAAAATTATCTGATAAATTAAATACATTTAACAAAGTACATCATTAATACTGATGAGTCAATGCATTAGCAACATTTTAATATATCACTCACAGCCCGATTTTCCGCAAAATTAGTACTTTTACTTTAGTACTTTAAGTGAATGTAGCTGGTGATACTTCTATACTCTTACTAAAGTATGATTTTAAATGCAGGATTTTTACTTGTAATGAAGTATATTTACATTGTGGTAGGCTACTTTTACTTAAGTAAAGGATCTGAGTACTTCTTCCAACACTGCAGGTCACAGAATCTGATGGATCACTAAATACAGTGTAACACCAGGCTGCTGCTAGTCAACAATGCGTACAGGTTGAAGTTATGGGTTGCCAGATCATCAGGTCGACTATCCCCCATGTCCTGCTCTTTCACTCTTTATCATAATAGCGTTCTCTATTGCAGAAAACAAAACTGTTAACATTATGTAGAGTTAAAGCAGCTAGATTGTTTGAGATTGGTAAAAAATATTGGTAGTGGACATGTCTCTACTGTCCATACCCAAATCTACGCCCAGCAAATACAGGAATTTACCTGTGAGAGCCTAAGAGCTGTTTTCATGATACATCTTTAAACTCTGCAAGTTGTCCTCGTTCGATTCAGCTCTCTCTCACTTCTTGCCGTAAAATAGAATCATATTTTTGGTGTTGGGAGTCGCAGCGGCAAGACAGTCTATTCAATAGGGTGATACTTATTTCTATGTGAGACGGTGTGGGAGAACCTATTGTTGGAATAAATCTTCACCCTCTCATTTGAATCACAGGGAATGCTTGATCATTTGTCACAGGGGAGGAGAGAAACCAAAGTACCCCAAAGAGAGCAGAGGTGTTACTGCATGGAGGCGGCCATATTAGCAGAGATATCCTTCAGGATTATGTGCCCCTTCAACCCAGGCCAGGAATTTGTCAGCAGAAGTGCAGATATGGCTCTATCAATAATCCATGGCATTGTGTATTTCCCAGCTGATGCCATTATACGGCTGGGGGATGACAGCACTCACCAACTCCATCATCTTATCCACGGGGACCAGGATCTCATAAAGCGCTCTCAACATAGACATCTCATATAACGGGTAATAACTCCAGCCAGTTAATACAGGGGAATTATCAGGGAGAGGAGCGATGAACCCAGCAAAAACTGGGGCGGCCACTGCTGTATTATGGTCGTGGAGCGAGGAGAGAGCAAGGGAAGGTGTCAAAGGAGGGGGAGGGATGAAAAGAGAGGTAGGAAATAGAGGGGGGCAATGAGGGAGCTTGCGAGATAAGAGGGGAGAGTTTTGTGAAAGATAAAAGGCGGAGGAGGAGAGAAAAGTGAAATGGAGTGAGTTTGTCGTATGAAACAGATGAGCAAAAGTTAGAGAGGAGTAAGAGAAATGAGTAAGGGGTGAGGAGGAGTAAGAGAGACAAATGAGGTAATGATTTAACAAAAGGCATTTATGTCATTTTTTTAAACTCTGCACTACCGAAAATCTTCACTGAGTGTGAGGCTCTTCCTATCACACTACCACACAAAGGAAGGTATCTTTGCAAAAGACTCAGTAATAAAGAGCTTAAACTAGTAATCTCCCTAATCCAAATTAAAGCTTCCTGTAATTCCTTTCATTACAGTATCAATTTGAGATGGCTATACTGTACATGGTGCATACATAAAGAGATTAACTCCCTTATCAATGCTACCTACTATGTCGGTCAAAAAACACCTCCTGCCAATATTAGCAGTTCTGCTTGTTAGCAAGCTGCTAGTGGAAGCTAGTGAAAGCATGATTAGCCATGATGGTGATTGGATCTTTGGGTGTTTTCAAGATCTCTGCTTTTAAGTTTGGTTAAATTGGACTCTGGTTCGTTTTCCCCCTTGGTGCGATTTTCTTGGGCACATCTGAACACATCAATTGTATTTGGGTGCATACTAAACCCTTTGAGGATGTGGTCTTGGTCCGGTCCCAAACAAACTCTAGAGTGGTTCATTTGCGGTCGGAACATTATCTGACCGTGATCCAACCCAACCACAAGGCGTAGGCGGATGCGTATGAGTGAAATCAACAGTTGCTAGCAGCTAGCTGAAGAACGAATTGAGGTCTGACCTGGACTAGTGCAACAAAGATTGCATTTTTTATATTTGGAAAATAGGACCTTCTTCAGGACTTTCTTCCTTTGTTTACGTTACCCACGTCTGACCAATGAGTGGACTGAATGTCACGTGCCTTGTAGTGACGCACTTTGGTTTGCTTGGATTTTTCTGTGTGTGAAAAGAAACCAAACCAAGGGCAAACAAACAGGTTTGAAAAAGCACTCCAAACCAGCACTCTTCCTACCGAGTGGGCCCATATTGCATAGTTAAAATGTAAAGTTTGTTCCTTCAGTCTTTTAATACTTTGAGACAAATCCACCAAAAATTGTAATACCAGGCATATCACAGATGGGGTGACTGGTAAGTCTGTTTGGTTATCCATTCATGTGGTTGGCAATAATGTCCTCTAAAGACAAGGGTAGTTCTTTGAACATGAAAGCTAAGCTTTTATTTTTTGGAAAATACACCTATATGCTTTCTTGCCGAGAGTTAGATGAGAAGATTGGTACCACTCTCATGTTTGTATGCCTAATATGAGGCTACCGCCAGCAGCCGGTTAGCTTAGCTTAGCATAAAAACTGAAAACGGGGAAACTTGGCACTGCTTCTTTCAGCCATGAAATAGTCTGGCAAATACAAAAGACTGCAAACACATCCAGCGTAGTTTTTAATTTAGTCAGATACCTTATTTTAAAGGGAAGCATAGCAGATATTTGTCTCCTTGATGTATGCTTGGTTAGCAAGCAAGTTGTTTAATAGAAGTCCATTGCAAGTTGTTTAAAATTGTCCATACCTTTGATTACACTGTAGCAGCCTCAGACTCACATCAGATAGTAATTGGAACTGAATATAGAGAAAACATTTTTCTGAAGCCCAGCATTGCTTGAAAGAATTGCAAAGTAAAACCGGATAATCAGCTGACATGTGCAGTGTCCAAAATCTCTCCTTCATTCACTCAGTCATATGCCCTACATTATTTTTGCAAGTAGTAAATTGGGATTTTGGACAGTTATGAATCACTATCATTTTTCAAACTGTATAGTGCACTAGGTAGAAAGTAGGGAGGGATTTCAGACAGAGCCGTAGTGTCTACTTCATGCTGTGGTATTGTGCTGTTGCTTTTAGAACCTGTTTTGCATGTGGCTGCCCTAACGGTGGTGCACTCTCATCCAACTGCTTGGACAGTTGTGCCACCCCATTGTCATCTTTGTTCTGTGTCACTGCCCATTAAATCTTAAGCAACCAATAAGAAGCATCTGGCTCCGACCCTTTATCGGGCCTTTTAGTCTTAAATGTGGGTGGGTGCCAACCACCAGTGCTATTAGCTAGGAGAGGCACAGGAGGGAGAAAATAAATATATAATAATGCCACCCACCAAGCAAAGATATTCAGTGTTTGCATTTCAGGGGACAATAAAGAGGGCCATCTGTTCCTGTCATTCGTGCTTTATTG
This sequence comes from Scomberomorus guttatus, assembly GCA_038419695.1. NCBI lineage: Eukaryota > Metazoa > Chordata > Actinopteri > Scombriformes > Scombridae > Scomberomorus > Scomberomorus guttatus. The sequence continues at coordinate 14,164,398 of CM076464.1, read as the reverse complement.
TTTTCCTCGGCGGGCCACTCACTTTGAAACACCACATCAAGCCCTCCCCACCTCACATTCTCTGTACTCCAGACCCCCCGACATACACAAACTACAGTCAAACTGTGTGTACACAAGCTCAACCACGAACAAACACATGCAGACGCACATGCATCGCTCTCACCCTTAACCTTGTACAGCTGTAGCACAAGGAATAGGTTCAAAGGGCTTATGCATCTTGGATCTTTGGTAGAAAAATCATGGCGAAAAAAAAGACAAGATGCTGAGGGGGACATGGCTTTGAATAAATTCTCTGTCCTTGTCCCCCTTGTTGGCACCAATGGCAGTATGGCAAACATTGCCAAATGTTTTCCTTTCGTTCCTGTAGCGGGATCATGAGGGAGGGGGGAGCAGAGAGGAGAGGAGAAAACATGGGATACAAACCACACTTTTCTTCTCCTGGCATAGGGTTTACGAAGGAGAAAGTCTGCAATATTGGCTTAGTAAATGAATGGCTCCTGGGGGACATATCAGCCTGAGCTCCTAGTTCCCCTAGTACCATGAAAGGCCTGGCAGCTGGATAGGGTGTGACTCAGGGAGTGGTGCAGCACAGAGAGGACGCAGGATGGAAGCCATTTTATTCCTAGTTATGAATTATATAGCATATGAAAATGGTTGTCATCCAGCTAGGACATTTTAAACAATGTCCTTATTTACCCTGGAGTCTCCGCTTGTTGCCTGGCAACTGGTCATGGTCAAGAAATAGTCCGGCAAGTAACCCATCGTAAAACAGTTTTTAAGGAGATAACATTAGGTTTAGAGGGGTTCATAGGTAATTTTTTTAACCTTTCGACATAGCTAGGCTATCTGTCCCCCCCTTCGTCCAGTCTTTATGCTAAGCTAAGCTAACCAGCTGCTGGCGGTAACCATGTATTAACAGTATGTCTATCTACTCATCTAACTCTTGACAAAAAGACCAAAAAGCTTATTTCCCCAAATGTCAAACTATTCCTTTAAAATTAACAAAAGCTGATATTGTTTACTGAAGTAGTGAAGTTTGACAACATTGTCTATGTCATCCAGGACAGATGCAAACCGACAAACCCTGTCATTTCTCAAAAGTCCTAGCATAGTAAATACATTTAAATGTTTTCCATCCCACCATACAGATAGCAGCATATTATTTAAAAAAAGAATAGTATATAATTCTCAATAATGTATTATAATCATTAATTAGCCATAGATATACACAAAGATTGATAACATATTATTTAATACTTTTAAGACAATGACAATTTCATATTATAAGTTGTAACATGTATACAACTGCCATGGATATATACATAATAACCTGCAGACACTACAAGGAAGACAACACTCATAAGCAATGTTTTCTCACCAGTGATTTGACTGAATGCAAGATTTGCAGGTGCTTTTCCATCACAGTCAGCAAGGTTAAACTCCAGAGAAATTAAACAAATTGCTCCTCTAATGCAGAGTAAAACAAATGGAGAACTTTAGTGCACATGTGGAACCCTCTTGGGTTCTAATTATGTAAAACTATAGACATCAGAAGGCACTGAATTCTTTAATGAGCACTTGAGAGAACAAAGGGAATTTAAGTGCATGTTAATAAGAGAGGCGAGACAACAGGAGGAGGCAAAATGCCACAGAAAGAATCACTACACATTAAATGGGGGCATTTGCTATCTTACCACCAACCAGCAGCTTCCGACACTGGGTACCACAGAATAGTTGAGAGGAATCTATTCTCACTGTGGTTTGTGGCAGTTAGAATGAACACATAGCTAATGTGTTAATAGGTTCTCCATGGAAACAACATAGAATAAATTGAGATGAATCAAGTGTCATGGAATTGAGATTTCGTTATTAGCGCAGGACAGGATGAGCCGGTAGGAGATTCCTCTCTCCACAACCCGCAATCAGTGAATTGATGACTTTCCCCTGACCAGTGTGGCACATGTAGGTAAAAAAATGACAGGTTAAACTCCCTTGTCAGATCATGGGGCTTCCACAGTGCCATAGGCACAGTACCATTTGGATTCATTCAATAACAAACAATGCGTGATGCGTTCAGGAAGCTGTGTTCCACTTCGCTGGTTGGTAGGCTGGCCAATTAGCATTGACAAAGACTCCCATGTGTATAGGCAGGCAGAACACCGCCCAGATAGCACTTTTCTGTTCAGGAGCCAAAATGGATCGCACTGCGGGGGGTCCTTTAATCCCCACTGTTCCACTGAATAATGTTTTAAATCAAGAAACAGTGGTGCAGGATAGCCACTTTCATTGAATATAGCTGCTATCTGTGTACCAATGCACATCTTGCCAAATTAGCATGTGTGCATGTGTATGTGGGCTGTTTTTATGTGTGTATATATGTACAGTATGCTTGTGAGTGTGTTTACAGCACATGGATTTGATATTTTGAGAGAATACATGAGTTTAGAAATTACTGAGTTGTTACAAGGAAAACGTCAGGAAAAAAATCAATAATTAGCTGGTAATCAAGGAATAATGAAGAAGTAGTTCATGAATCACTAAAAAATGATGGTATAATAAAAAGTTATGTGAGAATAGTCTGCTTGATGCTATGTAAGTGTCTAATATTGAGTTAGATCTCTGTGAATCAGCATACCAAGCACATTCTCAAAGCTGAAATCAATCATGTCTTTTAGTTAAAATAATGAAAATAAAATAAATTATGTGGTTGAGTGCTGTCTCATTGCTTTAGAAACTCCCGTCCTTCCTGGCTAACAATACCAAAAATTTTGTTTGCTGCCGAGCTGCTGCACAGGAAGTGACATGTCTATTTTCTAGTTTCAGAGATTGAAATCAACAGAAAAATTCAAGTAATGCATCAACTCTTTTAGTGGCTTATTAAAATAAACCTCAAGCTTGTAACAATTTTTCTACACACCAGATTTAATAAACAAGAAGCATTTATCTGATGCAAGAAAATAAACCGAAAGGGTGACAGACAGACGTGGTCGCACAGAAGATTCAGAGACAACACATCTTCTATTGGAAAGGTAATATATAGCTGTAAGAGATCATTAAACAGAAAATGGTGTCCAGCAAATGTATTTTGCACATTGTGCACTAGCCACCTGGCTACAGATTAGATTGTTAGCTGACATCACCAATGTAACTATGTGCTGAATGGCACATAAACACGAATAAGCATTACTTCCTTAATACAAACACATTATATTTACCATCTTTGTGCCTGAAACATACTCTGTTGCTACCAGGAATGCATAATTACCTCAAGATTACTGTACTTTTTTATGTGTCTGTTCAAGTTAAGTGCCGCATCATCTTATCAAACTGTCAAGTAACCTCTCAGTTTTATCTGTGAATTCAATATTTGCTCATAAATGGAACAAACCAGAGAGTGCAGATTTAAAAAAAGTAATCATATTCAAATCACATTTACATAGATATGTTGTATTATTTGCTATGTTCCTAGGTAACTACTCATGAATTTGTGTACCTCATTGTAAAGCATTACAAATACATGCACTTACATTCTCATATCACATATATTTGCATATATATGAGCCTCTCTAGTAAGTGCTTTGAGTAACTGGGGTGAAAGGAGTCGTACAATTGCAAAGCGATTCAAGGTCTGTGTTCCAAACTTGTGCTCTCTGTGGTGCTGCAGCTCCGTCAAAATGAGTCTTTGTTTGGCATTAATGGCGGCAGATCAGTAATGTACCTTACAGGAGTTTGAGCAAAACTATGGCACTGACAGAACAAGGTTATCACAGTACAAACTCAAGGCAAACCTCAAAAGGTTTATTCATTCTGAAAGAAGTCCTTTTCTGTGACATATATGGATTCTAAAATCACCTTTCAACAGTATTTCAATCATGGAGAGACTAAAGGAGATAAAGATAAAGAAGTTGAAACGGGCTTAATTTATTAATGAAAGTACAATATAGTCTTTGGCGCTTAGACCCCAGCAGAAAGTATTTATAATCTTAGGTGATCCCATTGATTATTCGCTCTATATAGGTGTAGGAATCCCCCAGAGTCTAGACACTGGTGGTGGTGGAGAAGAATATGTATCGATGCTGCCGGGACGTCTTCCTGCGTGATATCTTGAGGTCCGAGGAACTGACTGGAGAAAGGCCAGGCACTCTTCCTGAGGTGGTGATAGGGTGGAGGTGGGTCGCGCAAACCCGTTGGTGCTGAAATGACAGTTGAATGACAGCAGAGCGACACTTCTAAAGTTTGACAGCAAGTTGATGATTGTCAAGTCGTGATTGGTTGGAGAAGGGTTGTGGGAAATCAGTGCTTGTGACTTAGAGAGCATGTGCAAGGAGGTAGTCTTCCTGATTGAATTTTCGCTAAGCTTCATTTCAGCACGTTTGTCTGCAGAGTTAAAGGTCTTGGAAATTGTCAATATGTTTACTCCTGCATAGTCACATTTGGCCAACGGTGGCACAGAGAGTCACAGATGCATGAGCCTTACATCTGACAACACTATTCTAAGTTTCATTTTATTTACTCTAGCAAAAACCTCAAAAACACACTTTAGTGGTGAAGTGGTCTGACCTCCTCTCAACAATTAATCATTATCACTTCAAAATGGTCAGAGCTTTTTTAGCTATCCTCCAACAGCAGAATTAATACCGGACGGTAAAAAAAAAAAAAAAAGGCATGCAAGTATTTCATCCTTTTCTATTCAAATTTCACAGCACAATCTTTGATTTCCATAGTCCAAAGTAAGGTAAGCCCCAGGGCGGTGACAGACTGTCATTCCTCCCCTGGGGGCAGGAGCCGCACTCTTCAGCTCCCTAATGATGCGCCTGTCTTTTGAACGAAGAAGCCCATGCCATGGCCTATCACTTAGCAAGCTTAACAAAGCAGGGGGTGGTGGGGTAGACGGAGAGAGACAAAGACAGAAACAGAGGGAGACAGCGGTGGGATGGTGTAGGTTTGGCTTTTGGCAGATGAAAGCTGTCCCTTTCAGAATTTCAAGCAGAAATGAGGCAGGTTTAAAGCAGGATTTCAATGACACATACTGTATTAAACCATTAATTGCTGTAGCAATGTGGCATATAGGTCAATTGGGCTGCCATTCAGAGAAAGTAAGTCAACATCTTACTCATTGGACTGAACAGAATACAATAAAGGGCCTGAAAAAGTCCACAATTCATTAGCTTGCATGCCAGAAGTCGCTGTATTGTGCTCCTTACAGGAATTAGGTAATTGGAGGCTGCAATGAAATACATATTGCATAAATGACAGGCTGTAATACAGCTGTTGTTGTCCCAGTGTCACACTGTAAATATGAACATTCTCAATCTGGAGGACTCTGCATAATCACGGTTTATCCATTATATCCTCCTCTCTCCTGCTGAATGGCAGCACACACAGTCGGATTGCCCTCAATCATTCAGTAATTGATGCTGTGGCATTTCACACTCGTATTACCCAAAACAGCCTTGGTTTACTCCCCTCCCCTCCTCCCCGTCCCCTCCTCCCCTTTTTACACCGTCCCTGTCTAGATTTCCCTTCTTTCTCCCAATATCCCAAGGCTTCTTCCCCTGCAATTTTAAGTTTAGATTGATTTAAGCTCTCCTGGAAGCCAATTTGGTCTGTTTGAATGTTCTTATAATCTCCTGATTTGATTCACCAGGGGACTGTTGTTAGTTGAGCAGAAACAGCCTATACAGCGAGCGAAGAATAGCATCACACACATTGTGGAGCAAAGGAAGTCCAATCCGTGATAAAAGAAGAGCAGCCTGAGGGTGCAGGGAGTGGCCACAAGGACTCCCTTTCTTCCACTGTACTTCTTTTTTTTTTTTTTTTAAATTATTAAATCACATAAATGCAGGAACACCTGGGACAGCCCATGGAGGAGGATGTAGAGTAGAGAAGAAGGGGGGTGGGAGTGGTTGAAGCACCGCCCTAAAAACCCTGCTATTTTGAAGAATATCTGAATATAACAGGATTCTTGTATAGTCTGTGGCAAGGATTAAATACAGCCCACACTGCCGAACATGGATCAAGCGCTCTTTTTATTCCTTTCTGCCCACCACTAACTGAACAGTTTTACTGTGTTCTAAGAATCTAAGGGGTTCAACACAGAACAGGCGGATCTTTTGATGTAGGACATGTTTTAAGGTTCATGTGTGGTGTGTTATCACCCCTCATCCCTCTGTTCCTCAGCATACACAGCTTAAAGGAGGCAGAAGAGACTAAAGAAAGGCTGCCTTTCCCTTTCTTTAGATATATAAAAGCTGTGGCAACGAATGCCAGAAATATATTACTGGAGAGGTTTTTGATTGTCTTTGCACATGTGCATCATTATGTGCTGCATGTGCATACATGTGGGTTCGAGCGATGCTTGACAGCTGTAGATTGTAAGCTTCTTTTTGTTTTTTTGCTGTTTCAGTGTACAGAAACTCAGTCTGAGCAGCTGGCTGTATCCTCCTCATGCACATTCAGATGAAAGACAGGAAAGGTGAACAACTTGCCTTAAAACCTCTTTGAAGTCTAGTCAGAACCCCAAAAATTATATGTGCAGAGATGGTAAGGAGGGAAGAACATTGAGGCAGCGGTATCATCAGTGTAAGGGAAGCTACTTTGAAAGCATAGCTTTGCAAGCTACCAATTACTTCACACGGGAAGAGGTTGAACTACAGCAAAGCTACCCTAGGGAGAAATCTAGTTTGGTTAACTAAAGCTACATAGAAAAGGTAGCTCAAACTACTTTGTAAAAAAAATAATCAAATTGGCAATGTACATGTGATACGAAATTAACAGCCCATCGTCACAAGAAAAACGACAGTATAGGTCTAAAATTCAGCCAGCAAAAACAACCTATACGTATGTTTACGCCATCTAGTGGCCGTAGTAATTATGACCCGCGGAAGTGATGCAGTTCAGATGACGTCAATATAAGGTGATTTGATAAGATGATTTTGCGGATAGGGTGGATGGCTCGATAGTTAGATGGCAAAAAGTGGACTTTGCTGCAGGAGACCACTGTTCCCTTCCTGCCTCCAACCGCGAGTCAGGACATTTTTTTAAAAAACCCAACATTGTGGTGTTTACTGTTGCTATGTCGCCAAAGGTTGCGTAACTTTATGTCCTATGGGTCGTTCTGAAATGCATTACTATGGTCACAAAATGGCGTAAACGTAACCATAGGTTGTTTTTTGCCCGCTGAATTTTAGACCTATACTGTGGTTTAATTATGAGGATGTGTTGGAAATTATAGCAAAATATAAAGACAAAAAGCCACATTAATTTTACAAATTCAGATTCAAAACGTTAAAAACTATAGCAGAATATAGTATTTTTCACAGTTGTTCAGCTTCCTACCTAAACCTGTCCTAAACAAAACAATCCCATCTGAGCTTTTGACAAGGACAAAATTGCAGGGAATGTTATATTTTTGTTGTACACAAATCTGGATTTTGTATTATCTGACTACAACTGAACATTTTTTATTTTTTGCAACATCTGACATCTTAACAACTAAAACAGTCTTCAATCGGCACCTTTTTAGACAGTATGAACAGCTTGAACACTGGTCTAAACAATGGGCCTATCTTTTTACTTGTCAGAGCACAATCTCATATCTATATGACACATTAGCAGTCTCTCAATGTTCTTATCCGACAGGCGGTTCCGTTTGGCACTGAAAATGTCCTTGCCAATGCTGAAAAGCTGCTCACATGCAGCACAGGCTGGGACGTCAGTGTTGAACTTTATGCAAACTTTTCACATTTTTGGCGGAGATGAGAACAGTTAGTGGGGACGTATACGGGGACTTCAGAAAGACTTCCACCTCGTGTACTTTGTCATCTTTCTTCTTTGGGAAGATAAGCGACGTCGTCCCCACTTGCTGGTTCCTCTTCCTTGCTGGCTGTTGTTGGAGATGCTGAAGGCTTTTGCAGCTGCCTCACCTCTTATCTCAGATGTGTCTCTATAGCTCACTTCTGTTCTGTTGGTATCTATTTCATTCTGCACATGGAGTAGCTCACAGTTGCTATGAGGCACTTGATGCTTTCAAACACATAGCCAAACATGAAAACAGATTAAATATATTTTATTAATCCAGGGCAAATTTATCTAGTATCTTACAGAAACTGAATTATAATAAAAATGGTAAAGTATAAAACATTCATGTGGATGTCTGAAGCCTGCGTGTTACGGCTCTGTTTTTTCCAGAGGGCTTGACACTTCCTCAGGGTGGATCTGGATATTTTTTCGAATGACTCTGAAATTTTGGCAGCCTCTTCTGCATCTTTGGTTGCCACAAGGTTCAGTGTGTGACTGGTGTTGTGGTACGTGATAATCCTCCTCTCCAGGATCATTGAGGATGTTTGTCACCTCGGTGAAGATCAGGTCTCTGTCATCTTCCTCTTCCTGTTTTTCACTCTCATCGATATCTTGCATGTCGGCCAACACACAAGAATTTAAGTTAGACTCATTGTCTGTGGTTGTGAGACTAACCTTGTGCTCAATCTTAAAATATTTATCTTCTGGCATACCAGCTAGAATATCAAATGTATGTCTCCCTATAATTCTACGGCAAGCAAGAGCACCAGACTGAATCTGGAGTGTGTCTTGGTCGATCCAATGAACAGTGACGCCCAAAAAGCTTCTGTTGTTGATTGACTGTGTATCAGCTGTTGTTGCTACGTGTTTTTGCTGAGAGAGAGTAGTGCAGAGGTTTGTGCACATGTGCACAGACTCACCGCAGACTCACTATTTTGTCTAAGTGTCTTTCTTGACAGTAGCTGACTTCCAGGTACCAACTCATGGAGATACTCTTTAAACTCTGGTCTCTCAACAATGCTGGGTGGATGGAGGCCTTGCACAACAAACCTGAGGGTTAGTTTGCCGAATTTTGCCTGGGACACAGCAGCACTGACTGTTTGCCTTGTGAAAAACTTTGGCCATTGTACCTAGCTTCTCCCTAGCAGATCCAGACTCATCATCTCCAGACAGCCATGGTCTTTTCTGGAATTCCTGCTACAGTCTTTCCATCTCCTCACATTTGTGTGGATGCTTCCTCCAATAATAAAAGAAACAGGTTCTGCATATGAGTTAACATAGAATAGCATGACATTTATAATGGTCCATAGAATTACCCTCTATATCACCAGATCAACTTTAAATAAAATTGTATGCTGTTACAATATTAAGGACTTTTGTCTCCCCCTTCTGGCAGTGAGAGTAATTACAAAAACACTGTCGACACGTGCTTACTTCATAGGCTAAGCCTACTAGCCTACTCTGTCACTACTGTTGTGGCTGTAATTGTTTTGAGCGTCACACAACCCCCACAAAATGACTTGTTTCCATATCATAATTTGATCGATTTGGTCCGATAACATTTGGAAAGTCTAGAAAAGCCACACGATTAAATTATTTTTAACCCCATTCAAGTTAGCACTAGTCTCTAGTAAGCATTCATCCAGCCAGCACGGGAATGTCAAGATTAAAAACTCTGGTATACTGTAAAATATAGAGAGATTAATCTGGCAGTGATAGGTTTAGTCAGCATTGTGTGAACTCATTTGGCAAGGGCTTGAACGTTCATTTATATGTAAAAGTTCCGCACTGCAGGTTTAACCTTAGGTGGCAAAAGAACAGCAAGCCAACCTCAGCCTAGCCAGACCTTCATTTAAATGATTCTGGCTAAGCTATACATAGTATTGGATTGATTGCAGACACCTTGGTCGGCAAACACAGGTGATTCTAATCAAATAGTGAAATAATAGTGATTATCATGAAAGACTGGTCCCTTGCATTGCGCCATATTGTATGGGCGGCAAAACACATCATGGGAATAGTATGACTAGGTCAGCTAACGTTAGCTAATGTTTGCTTTATGTCAGCAAACCTGACATTAGCTGGTTAGCTTGCCTGTATGTAACATTTATCTAAACTTCGCTAAATTGGCTAGCAAAGTGAAGGTTTATAGGTGTTCTTAGATTTGTGTTTAACGTCTTTGCAGTAGAGAGTGTATTTACTCTCGGCTCGCACTGTATTTGCTTAAGTATGGCCATGGTAATTCTTCATCAGGGTGAGATTGAAGAGGTTTATCCATGATGACGCTGTCGCTGTTTGAGCACTGAGCGATGCCAGCCCTTTTGCACACGCACTACACAAAGGTCAAGTGTGTGGTGGTGGCTGCCTGATGAACGCATTGCCTGGGCATGCCTTCAAGCAGTCAGGATAAAAGATAAAGGGGGCGGAGATGGTCAAAAAAGTAATTAACTACTCGAATCACTATGCAAATATGAATGTAGTTAAACTATCAGCAAGCTACTGCAAAATGTAGTTAAACTACTAGTTGAATTACATGTAGTTCACTACTCCCCAACACTGGGTATCATCTGGAGAACCTGTGGGAGAAGGAAAATCAAGAAGTGCAAGGTGAAAGAGGAGAGACGGGAAGGAAGACACAGATACAGAAAGTGTTTTGGGATGGGAATGCACTCGGGGAGGAGAAAAAGCACACCACCTTTGCATTTAAAAACACTCCAAAACTTTTCAATATGAAAGGCAGGAGTAGGAAGGCAGGACACAAAAGAATATTCACAATGCCTCGGCAAAAAAAGAAAAAAAGAAAGGAAAAAAAAAAATGCTGTTTCTTCTGCTTCCTCGCCTCTCTGCCTGGGTAGAGTCTCTACACGTTGATCACGATTTACCGTCTGAAGATGCATTGGCAGTTGTTGACAGAGATAGAGTTTGTGATGGTAGTCACAGTTATTCCATAGAGATAGACAAGGGAGGGGCAAGTAGGGGGTGTCAACCCCCCTCTCTTGTTTTCTTGCTGACTCTCTTAACTATGTTTACTCTTTCAACACTGACATCCAAAGGTATGTAGAGCTGATAAAACTTTCCTGCCAGCTGAAATTTAACAATGTTTTAGGGCGCATTGACTTCTTTTTTTCTCAGATAACGCCTAACCTTATATTCCTTTTGTATTCATTGAGTATTAAATCTAGACAAAAGTGAACGACTTGAATTGGATAATTCAGTGTAACAATAAGTAACTGTTGGCTTTAACACTGTACAGCACTGAAGAGAAAACACTGCAATAAGCATCATAATTTGATCTAGTGTTTTTAATTCATGGTTCAGTTCATCAAATAAAGAAAGATTTAAATTGTCCCTTTTAACAAGCTAACTTGTCAGTCACTTAAATATTCAAGAGAACAATGACGCCCATCTGTATTTCAGAGAAAACTAGATAAAAGGAAATAAAACAGAGAACATCATCCAGCTCCTATAAAGATCTACAACACCATTAGCGTGACTAATGGTCTTATAAAATGAATAAGATGAAACAGTCTGTAAAAAAAAATCAAGACTTTAAAAATTAACAGATGATTAAAAAAAAAAAAAAACCTATTTTCACAGTGGCACTTACTCACACTTACTTTCCATCCCAATAATCTCTGAGTCCTATTTTAGGTGAAATTTAAGAGATCCTTTTGTACAAGGCACTACTCCCCTGGGCAGGAGAGCACTGAGATGCACTGGTGGCGATGCTGGAGAAGCTGTGATCATGTCCAAGTTTCATCTGAAACGTCTGAGCCATGATTGGAGGGAAACTTCAAGTAAAACTGCAAGAGCAGAGAGTGGAGATGAGAGAGTAGAAAAAAACAACTGATTTCCATCAAAACAGATTGTCAAACCAGATGGGGACTATTCCATAACTGGGGCAGAGTGGATGGGGAGGGACTCTGATTGGGCAAATCTCATCACAAAGCAGACACCAGCATCAGAACAAAAATGGATTTTCTAAGCACTCTGCTCCTCCTTTGTCATGTAATTCTAAATGGTCTTAAATAATTCTGAATTAAGTTTTTATGCAATATACTGAATATTAAAGTACTCACAATGGTGAAATTCAGCATGGAATTGCATACTTTGTAGAGAGCAATCTTGTATTTGAGCTTTTTTGTGAGGATTCAGATCTCTGTAGTTGCAGTGTCAGGGTTAGTTGTGATCGCTGCGTTTAATTTCCTGGGCAGAGAAAGTGGTCCTGACCTCTCACCTCCGAGTATGATGTCACTGCTTTACCAATGATGAGCCTGTGTACTGTGTGAGTGTGTGCTGTGTGGTTTGGTGTGTGTTTCATTAATTCCTCCTGAACCATCAGCGCTCCTGGAATGATTCTGCATGCTCTGACCATTATCATGGTGCCTCTGGCAACACCTGAGCAACGCTCATCAGCATGCCAGCATTGATCCCACACAAGGTTTTCCCCAAAGTGGATTGGCTCTAATGCATCCTTTAAACATGTTATCTGAGCCAACGCACGCACAAGTCTCTGACAAGAGGCTCTTTCTGTCAGCCATAGAGCACACAGAGTAAACACACAGGCTCATTCCCAAGCCAAGAGCGGAACACATTACATGTTGTGGGATAACAATGTTCAAACAACAAAAAATAGGATTTTAATCATTTGCATTAAGAAATGAATCACTCTGACTAAGTGAACACAAGGGCACGAGTTCCACATTTTGGGAAATAAACTTACTGATTTCTTGCCGAGAGTCAGATGAGAAGATTGATAAGACTCTCATGTCTGTATGGTAAATATGTAGCTGGAGCTAGTGACCGGTTAGCTTAGCATAAAGACTGGAAACAGGAGGAAACAGCTAGCCTGACTCCATCCAAAGATAACAAGATACACCCACCAGCTCTTCTAAAGCACACTAATTAACACTTTACTTCTCATTTATTTAATCCATTCACTGTTTTGTGGAGGGGTAACTTTCTGGATTATCTGCTGGTTGCCTGGCAACTGGTCTCAGCCAAAAAATAGACTAGCACATCACCATGGATGTATTATAAGTACTGGGTACTGGACTCCAAAATGACACCTATTCACTTGAATGAAAATTGCTAGCTGAGCATATAATCCAAAAAGTTTTCTAGCTTGAGGGTTTGCTTCCACATTGTGTTGCCCACTGCACATGCGTATTAGTGTCTCTCCTGCTGGTCCTGCCCGCATGCTCCCACTCAGTTCATAGACTTAACAGTGGGATAACATCACACACACACACAAAAAGATGCTTTTCTAGGCTCTAGGAAGGTTTTATAAATACAAAACCGTCATGGATTAAAAATTAGTAATAATTTACCTGGCTGCAGTTGGCAGTGTCACAGTTTTACAGATGTCTCTTTTATAATGGTGGTCCATGCGAAAAATGCCTTTTGGTACCGCCATTGGCCACTGGACAACTTTGCAGCAAGGCTGAGTGGCGGCGCTGTATCCAGCTCTCATAATACATCCATGCACATAACCCGTAAAACCGAAAATTGATGGTAGGCGAATTTTGATACTTTTGGATAGAGCTAACCTAGCTGTTTTCCACTTTTTGCAGTGTTTGTGCTAAGCTAACCTGCTACTAGATCATGCTTTATATTTACCATACAATTATGAGACAATTTTCTCATCTAACTCTGCAAGAAAGCTAATAAGCATTACACAAAATGTTGATCTATTGCTTTAAATGTCATTTTTGATCTACAGTAACTATATATAATGCAGATTTGGAGACAAAATAAATGAATGGAAGAAAGATCATATTACTGAGTTAGCAAAATGACCTTCCCTTCCCTTCATGTTCCCTCCTTGGGGTTCACATGTCAGGTGGGGGAAATGAAGGTGATTATTGATGGTGAGATGAATTTCCATCTTCACTGCGTTCGACTGATGGCAGACCAACCTCAACTCTGTAGCCTACCAAAAGATCTCTTTTTTTTGCCCTTAAACATGCCTGTAGCGTTCCTCAAGGTCCCCTGTGATGCCTTAGGCTGTGGAGAAACTCTGAACACGGGCTTAATTCAGTCTCTCCACCAAGGCTCTCCACCCATGTTTATGATAAGATGAGCTTGACATACTCAGGTTTTTATTTCCTTTTCCTCTGAGACATTGGCCTAACCTGCAGCAACATGCAATTTGTCAATATTGGAATTTTTAAAAGGTGTATAGGCAAAGAATGATGACATGAATTCCAAGTCCCATGAAAAGATATTACTCTTACCCTCTTGAAATGTATATTTTCCCCATAAAATCCCTTTATTGAGAAATTCAGGGGCTCCTTAAATCCTTCCTATTTCTCCTGCCACTTACAATTCCTCTGAGCATAGTGTACTGTACAGTGAAGCTGGGTCAAGATCTAAAATGTGCCAATAAATGGGTCCCTATACATGACAAAAGCACTTCTCTATTTTAATGAGTTCCAGGACACGATTAGATGTCTAGGTTCAGGTGCCATATCTGAAAACATTTTTAGAAAATCCCTTATGCTTCACAACTCATGTTATTGTCTAAAATATATGTGTGTGTGAGGCTGTCAATGTGTCCAAAAACAGTGCTTGAGGAGCAGGTAAAGGCAGTGAACGTTGTGGGTTGCTATCATTATTAAAAGGCAGCATCGTGCAGGAGTCCAGGACAACAGCTTATTAAGGAAAGAAATAATGATGCCTGAGTTTGTCCACATGTTTAAATGCTCTGTGTACAAGGACATCTCGTTTCAGCACCATGCCTGGTCACAGCATACTCTATGTTCAGATAGGTATGTTACAGTGAATGACGAGAGGCAGTGTGAGTTGGCGCTTGCAGACGGACTTTGAACACCACCTCTAATTCATTGCTGCCGGACTATCTTGTTAGTTGCTAAAACAATTCTGCGAGATTGTGGAGGCTGCTTCGTTTTGTCACCAGAATTGTGCTCAAACAGCAAAACAGTGTTCAAACTCTTTTGAAAGTTTTTTTCAAAGAGTTGACCTCACCTGACAAACCAATCAAAAAACGCTATATTCTAAGTTCTGTTTCACTTACTTTACATATCTGTGGGCATTATTCACTCGGATGTTGAGAATGCAGTACTTAATTCCTATATCCTTTAAGAATTCAGTAATTTATTACAGGATATTGAAATATTCATGCAGACTTTGCTTGTGAATCTTTGGTTCATTTTAAATGATCATAAAAATGTTTTTATGGAAGGAAATAAAACCCCACTGCTTTCTTAGCATCATAAATAAAGCAAAACAGTTCTTTCCTGTAATCTTTGAATGTGTTTACGACAAGTGAAAGCCTTAAGACTCTTAAAATTACCATAATCTATATTTTTTTTTTTTTAAATTTGATATCATAGTATAATGAGTTTGGGAAAAGAAGACTATACATGTGATAATTTGTTTATTGGTGTGATCCAGGGCAAAATGTGTACAGCACAGAAATAAAGTCTCAATAATAGAGTCTCAACCATAAACAGAGCCTAGGTGTCGCAGCTAGGCAAACTCACTACGGGCCTGAAATATACAGGAAAACCACATTATTTCATGCGTTACATTACCATGCGAACTTTCAGTATCATAGAAGCTGGTTAGTCAAGATGTTTCATACATACACAGTATCTGTGCTATATATTCTGTGCTAGCCTAGGCTAGCTGTAAAGAAATATATTAGTGCATGCCAGTTTAGAGTCACATACACAGTAAAAATGCACAAAAAAAGCGTCTCTCAATACAACAAAGAAGTGTTTCGTTCATGTTGGGCAAACTTCAACAGCTCTGTTTAACCTCCCCCGCCTTTAACCATCCATATGTCGTACTTATACTGTACTGTATATAGACTGGGATAGGCACGTACTGTACCAAGCATCACTCATTATAAGGTGAGGTAGCTCCTGTTGACAGACTGAAACACCGGCCTAAATGTGGCTCCTGATTAACACCTACTGTGTCATGGGAATAATAACTGGCCCCTTTGCATACATTTATTCTATTTTTTTATTTTGACAAGTTCTCTTCAATTCTAATTCTCGCCCGCATGACTTTAAAAAACTGTCCACAGGGATAAAACATTGGCCACATATTTTCCATTACCTCTAATTCTCCAGATTTTTACTATCACTGCACTTTGTGTTATATTAAAAGGGATGACGTTTGTATTGATCATATCATGAGAGACAGTAAGTGTCTGGTATGTCTACAAAGCACCACAGAGAGTTATAACAACAGGTTTCATGTAGTCAGGGACACTCCACATGCCATCACAGAGCTGTGCAAATGCAATAAACTACAGGAAAGTATTAGATTCAGTTCCATTAAGATTTGTAGGGTGACAGCAATCACCAGAGAGGTGTGTAAGCTTTATGAAAATGTTTGAATTTTCATCACTGTTGATGATAGTTTTTTTTAAATGTATCTTGTCTTTTCCTCTCTTTTTATTGTAGTCAGGGTGGGTACCGCAACATCCCCATCATCACCGTCGACACTGGAGCCCCCCAAGGCTGAGTCCCTTTCTACACAAACTCTACACCAATGACTGTCTTAGCCCCTCCTCTGTTACAAAATACTTTAAATATTCTGATGACACAGCCGTACTCGCCCTCAAGGACTCAGTCGCACCCTACTAAAAATCCGTTGCCTACCTCTCCCAGTGTTGCACAGACAGTCACCTCCTCCTCAACGTCACCAAGACGAAGGAGCTTATCTTTGACACCCGTAATAAACTCACCACCCCTCATTGCCCCACTTCCATCAATGGCCAGCCAGTGGAAATGGTGTAGAGCTTTAAGTACCTCTGCATCATCCTGGACAATAAACTAAGCTTTGATCGCCACATCGCAGACATCCATAAACGCTGCCAACGGACTCTCTGCCATCCGCAAACTTAGAGCTCTCTCAGTCAAACCCCACCTCCTGCTCCGTCTGTACCAAAGTATTATTGAACCCATCCTCCTGTACGGCGCCACCTGCTATTCCGCCATGCTCACCCTCACCAACAGAAACAAGCTCCTGAAAATCATTAACATATCTTCTAAAATAATTGGCCTTCCCACTCCCAACCTGCCAGCCCTCATTGACACTGCCACCGCTCGCAGAGCACTGACCATAGCACATGACTGCTGCCACCCCCTCAACCCATGCTTCACCATCCTCCCCTCTGGCCACAGATACAGACAACCACTCTGCAGAAAAGCACGCTTTTGGAGGAGTTTTGTGCCCTCGGTGATCACTGATGTTCTTGTTTGTTTATACCCTGTTTTGAGTGCAGACTGTGAAGGCAAATTTCCTCTATAGAAGACAATAAATAATGAATCTGAATCTGAAAGACTTGCACAGGACACTAGATTTGTGGTCCCTCCTGTCCAGAAAACAGTGTGCAACATACCTTAAATATTAAGTTATGTATGGGTTTTCCATTATTAACAGAACATACACTGTTTTTTTTTTTTTTTTTTTTTACTGTGGTTGGTGATAGTCTATTTCTAGTCACAGGGGCAAGAAATGTAACCTTATTAAACCCAGTGTTATATCCCTTTCAAATGATCTATAAAATTACCATAACCAGAATCCACACCTACACCTGTAAAAATAGTCTTATTGCTGCCGCTGCGGTGCACGTCTCTGTGTGTGCATGTTTGTCACTTTGCACACGCACACGAGTGGCACACAGGTGTGTGTATTTCTGCGTGTGTGCGCGCGCGTGATCCAGAGGATCAACAACTGGCAGTGTGTGTGTTTTGTTATGCACCCCAGCTTGTTGTGCTGAGGCACGGTTTTTCCCATTCTAATGAATGTAGTTAAAGCGGTTAGGTGCTGGGTCCTGGATGCTCTCTCTCAGGCTTGCTGTGCCTGAATCTAATGTGTAGACAGATGATGTATTGGAACCTTCACATCAAGAAGTTGCTCATAAGAGCCTGGGTTGCCTGGCTCTGTGTATAGTACTGTCTGTGTGGTGGTAGGTGGGAGGGTGGGTGCTGAGGGGTGGGCTTGGACGAGGTTGTATTTTCTTTGGGGAATTGCATGTTTCAGCAGTATGGATATTGCAGGCTGTGGCAGAAGGAATAAACAGACTTTCTCTGCCCCCCCCCCCACCCCCCCTTTTCTTCAGGGATGGGCCTGTTCACAGAGGCGGGTCTGTGACTGATGTTTGTCTGTGTTATGCGTCTATTTATTTGTTTGGCAAACAAATGCATTATTAACATTCCACTGCCACATGTTATTCTCTCAGTGTATTCTCCGTTTGCAATGGTATCTATCTATTCAAGTGTAAATTAACTAGGTCACTGCACAACCTCAACTGTAATGTCAAATCCTAAGGTGAAATCTGACGTAGAGGATAATGTGACTTATCTATATGATCTGATGTAGTCTTGCAATTAGGAATTAAAAATATTTGAGGAGATGTATTTCATTGTGTGCGTAGTGCGTAAGCCTTTTTTTTAACTCCTCAGTGGAAGAGGGCACAGGTGGTTTTATGTCTTATCCAGGTTATGTCTCCATGCTTTGCCAACAGAACACTGCCATTACCATTGCCCATGAAATTAGCAGGGCTCATTTGGAGGGAAACCTATGGAAAGAGGTTTTAAAAATGATATAAAGACTTCCGGACCATTAAAACTGGTGATAAATCTTGACATTCACTATGCATTTTCTTTTAATTCTCAGCCACATTGGATATTAGATTGAGTGGGCCCCTAAGCGTCATTTCAGACCCAAAAGGAACTGCCTGTAGGTTTGCCTGGGAACAGCTTGAATAAAAATAATGCTGTGAAAGGCTTATTCGCACTCACAATCACACTAAGGCAATTTCAGCCATTACAGGGACTAGGACTGGGAGAAAATGAATCTATGGCAAAAGACACCTTTTTCTGAGGGTTTTTTTCCCCCCCTTCATGCATACCAACTATGTTTAGCTCATCTGCAATAAAAAGGAAAGGTTGAAAATCTTGTTAGGGTTTCTCTCCTTTGGCAGTGTGTATCTTGAGAAAGATACAATGCACGTCCACACGCTGATATCCAACAGAAGAGGAAAGAAGAAAGAATAGAAATATCCACGCACAAATACTGCATGAAATGTGGCTTCATTAGTCAAACTGACCAGCCAGTGAGGTGCACATTTAAAGATAATTACTTGATAATTGTTGAATCCCTCTGGTTGATCTCAGTGCACACAGCTTCTCGTTATATTGCTTTCTGCAGCTCTGAGACGAAGTGAAGCAAAGTGTTTAAACTCCTCTGCTCTTAAACTATAGGTTGGGATTCAAGGTGGGTCAGGAGGCTATTTTTTAAGGGTCTCAGAGTGTGCCGACAGTATCAACATGTTTTCTTGACCTTAGTTCTCTGAATGGAAAAGTAAATGCTGGGTCTGAAGAAATGAATGTTGAGGTCTAATTTATCCTTAGCATGAAAGACTGAACTCTACAAACAAGGGGCTGAAATTTTAAGGTGAAGGTGCCAATTAACAGCATTTATGCTCCTTATAGCAGGTGGAAAAATCCAACACAAATATAACAAATCTATCTGAAATGATTAAATTACGATTCTGTCATTTGTTTTTAAGGTATATTTAGCCCTGAATGATGAATATCATCATTTCTGACATGTGAGGAAACAAATATCTTTGGTGGGAAGCCGAATTAACAATTTGTTGATGAAGCTGATAAAGCAACTGAGTTATAACATAAATGGTGCATTATGTCAGGGCGGAGAAGGAGCAGAAAACTGTGTGTTTGTCAGAAGTACAAAGAAAACATTGCTTTAACAAAGCAGTTACACAAATATGTCGATTTCAGAATCAAGCCAGAGCACGGTTTCATTTTTACAGTTCCTTTTATGAAATAAAAAACCTTGCCATCACTACAAAAAAATAAAAAAAATAAATTATGGGGATGTTTTGATGCAAGGAGGAGGGGGGTGGCATTCATCTTGTTTGCACAAATGATAACTTCATTTTTCATGGGAAAAAAAAAATGGAAAAAAGGCGACACTTCACCTGCCAACTATCACCCTTGTTAAAACTGAACAAATCACCCACTGAAGATGTGCAAGGCAGTGTAATTAAATGTTTAGAGACTACAAGAGGAGCTGAAATGAATGTCAAAGCTGTCTTGTTCTTAAGAGGACAGCTTTCAAGTCACAACCAGGCAACTTTAATTCTTATTGCTTAAATGGTTTTAATGTTGTTTTTCCACATCAGATTGAAGATTGTTTAGATGTTTCCAAATATGAGTGACTTTGTTCGAGGCTGAACGAGCAGGAATTAAACTCTGTGGTGTGTGTGTGTGAGTACAGTGCGTGCATGCACATAATAGTTCTAAGTGCAAAAGCGCACACTCCTATGTATATCTGTGTTTGAGCCTGCGTGGGTGTTTACACACTAAAACAGCCTCATTAATGAATAACTGACATTCTCTGTGAGAGTCTGGAACCAGAGATGACATCCGTCTGATGAGTCTATTACATAATTTAGATTCAAATGCATAGAGCACGGCTGCACCTCCCGGTGCGAGGGCCCCACGGTGCAGCCAGCCTATGATCTTACTGAATGTGCTGTGTCCTAGAGTCATACAAATTACAGCACCAATCCTCAAAGGATGTGTTTCATGAGGACATAATCTTTAAAGAGACGAAGGGAGGAGAAATAATACACTAAAAGGCTAAAAGGCCATATGAGTTCACGGCTTTTTAATGGCATCTACAAGTTTTGTAATTATCTGTATGTGGCATACAAAGCAGAGTAAAATGCCATCTGTGCTTCAATAAAAATGCACCCCATATTTGAAGACTGATTATACCTTGTAGGTGGACAAATTGTACATGTATACTCTCTGATAATGTGGGTGACTCTGTGTTTACTGCTACAAACAAGAAAAAATACCAGTTAAACTGAATAATATTTTGTAATAATGGTAGCATTATGGTTGCCTATTATTTATACATTGTTTTGTCCCCATGAAGTTGCAAATCGTCTTCCTAGATAAGGATTTCAAAAAAAGATTTCTCATAAACCTCTTATCTTGTACATTAATATGTATGGAAGATTTATTATGAAATATTTTTACATGAAGGAATAGATTTAGTCAGACGTAATAACCAAAAAAAAAGTGCTTTTGTTTTCATTTCTTGTTCGTGTGTTTAACAGTTTTGTTGGTTTTCACCACGGGGGTTGCCAACGTTCAGAGACAAATGGGTTTTGAAGGGAGACGATTTGAATGGGATAATTTGGAAACAGACTTTTCATTCCAGTATGGGCACAATTAGCACTTTATAGGCCAATTTAATACACTCTCCAAATCACTCAGATTTGCTGGCAGTTTCTGCTGCTTTGTGCAGTCCTATTGCTGGCATCAGCAGGCTATCAGCAGGTCTTTGTCTTTGTTCTCAGCTGTTGTGTTTCTGCTTTACACAAGATGAAGGTATTTAAAAAAATAAATAAATAGACGGAAGCAGATATCCACGTAGAAGAAGAAGCAAGCAAGCAAAGTTTTCCAGATGCTCACATGTATGATATTATCAATTATAAATGGAAGTGTTTTCCAGGCCATGCAGCTGTTGGATTTCATTCTTAACCCAGATGAAAAAAAACAATTATTTTAATGTTTTCTTATGTTTGTGTTTGACACGGTACAATGGTAGAGTGTTTCGCAGCAAGCTGAGGATTATCATAAAGTGTTGCAATGTGCCTTTTGAATCTTCTGACAGATTTTTCTACATTACTCATAAATCAAGTATTTTCTCTGCCAATCTCATGCTGGCTTTGTATTAAATGGATATTTCCTCTGCTGAGTGACGTTCTGTTAGGATGAGGATCAGATTTCATGATGCTCAACCAATCACATGGTCTTCATCGAGTCACTTAAGAGCTTCCTTGTCTGAGAAAGTTTGTATAAAGCTTGTAACAGTTTTACAATATAACAATGTTGGTTACATTGTTTTGATTTCATTCAAACCAAACTTCCATATTCATCTCCTCTCATTTTTATCTTGCATAGGTAAAAAAAGAGCCTTTGAAATTACATTTATAGATTACTCACACTATACTTCTCCACCTAAACCAATATAATTATAAGAGCAACCCATTTTATCTGTTAAATATTGGGGAACTGAGCTGCAACACTTATGAGTGTCCTTGAGTGAGAACAGTTTTGTCTGATTTCATTTGCAGAGTTGCTCTACTAGTAGATGAGTAATATCAATCAAGCCAGACAAAATCTAAACAAATCAAAATGCATGAGATGTGACATCCATATTGTCATTTCATATAAAGTATTAAAGGGTGTACATTTTGTTCTCACCAGTGATTTTTAGTTTATTCATTACAAATGTCCCCCTACGGATGCACCTGTGTCGGTAATAACAGCTGTGAGCACACCAAAGACCTGCCTCCGTACAGACGATTTAAAGGTGTGTCCCTGACTAATTCCTCAGCGTAGAGTAAAGTTTTACTGTAATGAAAAAGGCCTTTGGAGCACTAAATGGTCGACCTCAATAAGTATGTCTTGAGACAGTTTGCCCTTTGACCCAATGGGCAAACATCAAAAAAGATCAATTATCTCGACTTGCAAAATGAAAGACCCACTTCCATGAAACGACCACGGTTTACAAAAGAGTGGGGACACCTTTCTGATACTGAGATGCAGCACTTTTGCTTTCGATCAGTCCACATCTCAGTCAGCGCCCCAAAGTCTCTGACTCGCCTGCAGCTGGCACAGATTGAACAAAGGAAATCAATACAGGATAAAGGCTTTCACCTGGATTCACCTCATCACTGTACATCATAAACACAGCAAGTGTTCCTAATATGTATTTTTTAACATTCCGTATATGTTTCCCAAAGAAAGTTGATTTAGTCTTTAAAGAATTATTTAAAAAAAAATAGAGCCATAGTAAAAAAAAATGTCTTAATTAAGATACTGTTAATCTTCTCAAGTGTATTTCTTCAACTGTGTGCTCTCATGCCTGTTTGCATTCAGGATTGCACTCAGAAAGTCATCCAATAAAAGACTCTTGCTCAGGTCAGGTCCTGTACTTTTACTTTCATTAGTCTGATTCACCTGGATCATGTCGATTCAGAAGTGGCCTTGGCTTTGGTTGGGGTGGGGCTCTATGGCTGTGACTGTTAAGTGTGTGTGTGTGTGAGAGAGAGAGAGAGAGTGAAAGAGAGAGGAGGGAGAAGAGAAGGTTAGGGTTGTGTGTGTGGAGGCTGAAATATCCAAAAACCTTCATTTTCAAAAGACATGGTTTTGTCTCTGACATCCCATTATGTCATAAAAACATAAAGAAGTCACAACTTTGCGCTTGTTGAACTATAGGTTTAGATCATCTTTAATCATATATGACTTAAACATATGTGATCCTCCGTGAAAATGTATATCTGTTTTTTTTTTATTTTGGATGCATTAAGACGCAAGGTTTCTCTTTTCGCGCGCTGCGTAAAGGCGTGCCAATGTACAGCCGTGTTGTAACTTGACGCTCAGTAAGGCTTTGCTGTTCTTGTTCCAGTCACGAGAGTATTAATGTTGTTGCTCATCAGCAGCAGCAAGAAAGACGTTCTAAACATCATATTAAAGTTGATTTCCTTAAAAATATTTCCTTTCTGTATCAGTATTTCTTTAAAAAATACAGTTTCTAGTTAGTGATATTTATTTTTAACCAGCCACAAGTGCTACTGAGAGACTTTTTTTTTTTTTGAAAAAGGGGTCCAACAGTGTGTTTCAGCACCTCGGACAGCGACTAAAGCGAGCTGGTCAGTTACCACTATCTGCTTTCTCTTGAGACCTTTGGGCTTGTCTGACTTTATCTACAAAACTCTGACTTCTAAGAAACAAACATTTTTTTTTCCTTCACTCCTTTCCCTTTAAATGCAAATCATATGAATAAAAAGTAGTGATAAATGCGCTTAGCCTATACAATACAATATCTTTTATTAAGCGGGACATATATAGGGATTGTTCTATTATTTCCACAATGTACATTTGGTGAGCAACGTCACTGAACATTAAATCAGTCAAAGCTACGCAGATTCCGAAATGTAGAACACACAATAATGTGAATATGTACTTTATAAATTATATAATCATTTTTAATAAAAGGGCTCTAAGTCGTCTCCGGTGGCTGAAATATGTCGCCTTTTTTTCTCTTTTAATGAACTCGTCGGCGGCCTACATTTGGCTTATTTTCAATATGTTCAGCATCCAAACGCAACACCATTGACAGCACAAAACATAAAGGAAAAACTTCCATTCGTGCAAAAAAATGCCTTGGGCGTGAAACCACTTCTTCTCTGGATGTCCATTATTCCATATACTTCACTTGGACGGAAATCGTATATTCTTTAAGGCTATACAAACATAAAATAGAGCATAACACACTCGGCCTGTCCAGGACATCAGTTCTTCCACTTCTCATCTTCTCCATTGTCCATTTTGCCCAGGTACACCCGTTTGTCTGTTGGCAAAGTTTTTGTTTTCCAAGCAAGAAAAATCCACATACCCGACAAGCACACGCCACTGGCCGATCAATACGTTTAATCATCCAGACTGCGTTAAAGTTGACTGATGGATTTGAATATATGAAAACTCCAAGGAAACGTTCATATTTGACTAGATAGTGGACGAGTGTAGGTATACAGATATTCGTCGGCTTCCTTGGCTGACAGTTATTTAAGTTAAAAATAAATGGCATGTTATTTTTTGTTCCTCGACCTAAGCAGAGTCCCGTGCGACTTGGATCATCGCAGATTATTAGATTATAGAGGAAAGACTAGAAAGCCTGAGAAGGTGGAGTATTTCCATCCGCCCATTAAGGTGCCCCGTTCCAGCTTCAGATAGACGCGGTCCTCCCGTTCAACCATCAGCAGTACTCCGTTACTGGCCGCCTCTCTCGTAACGTCCTGGTCACCAGCGAATGCTGATATAACAGGGTAATCATTTTGCATCAGGTTCACCTGCAGGGAAGGGGAGACACAAGCTTGTAGTTTGTTGATGTTTATCCGACCGTGCACTGAAATGTCACCTATGAACTGCTGAATGTATAGACCAACTATTTGATAATCGCTCACCTGAATGGTTTGTCTGTTGTAGACCTTCACCACGTGAAAGCTGAAACTATATATTCCCCTCCTTGGAGCCTGGAAAACACTTGCTTTGAGATCGAAATGGTTGCCGATGTTCACTAAAACCTGTGACCAAAAAGGGCGCACAATGAGAAAGCGCTTTATGTTTTTTTTTTCCATGTGCATGCTTCACTTAACATAACAGCTGGTTTTGAAGTAATGTATTGTGGGTCCCTGCTACGCATGGTGACTACAGAGCGGCGTATCAGTCATACCCTGGTAAGCTGTGCCAAATGTTTTAGGCTGCACTCAGACACAGTTTGGGATGCTTCCCAATTTGATGCGTATAACAGGCCGCAGTCCAAAGACTTCAGCCGTAAAAACTTATTTGAACATCCAACCAAAAAGCAACACAATGCACATGTAAATTCGGCCGAGGCCTAAAACGCATATGTGATAAAAGGATCCATGATGATCATACGTTTTGGCAGCGCATCTCCAAAACACGCCAATTACGCACAACATTAAATGAACCCTTTCAAAGGAAAACAGCATTGTGTTCTTTAGGTCATGGATACTTGGGGCTCAGATTACACAGAGCTCGAGCAGTGATATGAAATCAATGAAACATCACAAGTTCTACACGCCCACGGCAATTAGACAGAATATAAGGTGTGGAGAGAATAAAAGCAACTAAGAGAAAAATAGTAATGGAGCTAAGATATTGGTCCAAATCTGATTCATACTCGACTATTGCTGGACTGTGTTAGTGTTTAATTCAGTGGACATCTGACCTGGTCAAAATAGATGGTCATAGACGTGTTGCTCATCTCTGACGGCTCATGGTTGGTTCCACGCACGGCGGAAAACGCCACCTTTGCCCCAGCAGAGCGGACTGATATGCCAAGTGAGGAGGTGACCGCTCCGTCCGAAGAAGGGTTCGAGTCGCACACCACAAGACACTTCCCTTCAAGCACGATGGGCTCCGTATCGTTCTGGCCGAGGCAGAAAGCCACGCCGCATCCCAAGAGGAGGGTCAGTGCCAGGATGGCACAGGGTCCCGGGCAGCGCGCTGGCACCATGGTCGGATCGCTGATCCTGTGCACACTGATACAACCCGGCAGCCCCTTGGAGGTTTGTTAGTACTCGATCACCTGGTCCAGACTTAGTCCCTTCTCTCTTTCCCCCTCTCTCTCTTCCTCTATCTGTGTTGCTCCCTCACTCTCTCAAACACCTTCTGACACACAGACGCACTCAGACTCTCTCCGGCTGTGACTCCCCTCCCTCCTGTGCGTCTTAGTTGATTTTGGGAGTGTTCAGACAACTGTTGTTGTAAATCCTGATGATTTGAGAGAAAGAATGAGAGTATTCATGTCAGACAGTGATAGAATACGATTTTTATAGTTTAGTCATTATACTTAAGTCAATTCTGCGTGCGTAAAATGGCTAACGCGCGTAAAATGAAAGCCAGCCGCTGTCCGCAAATACCAAATTGTAAATAATCACATTGTAGAAATGAATGCTCATTTTCCAATCGTCCGTTATTGATCAAACCAACTATTTGTGGTACTGCGTGCTGAGTGTTTCCTAATAGAACTCAGCGCCACAACACTTCGTAACAAATTATAATGCCCTTGGAAAATCATAATACAGTTCATTCGACCTTCGTTTTAGTTGATAATTAAGGTGAAAAAGCACTTTGCAGACATTCCTGTTGAGGAAAAGGTAAATCACGACCTACCTGTGCTCTCCATCCCGCTGGTATGCTCTCTGTCTCTCGCAGACTGAAATGAGCACTTAGATCGCTGGTGCAAAAAACCAAGAGTCTTTGGGCTCCCTTTCGAGGGACAACTCACGCCCATTCTTTGTGTGTAGCCACTGCAAGAGGACTCCTCAGAAGTATCCCACAATTAAGAGCACATGCGTGGACTAATGTTTGTTTACATATTAATCAGTTCAATGCTGTGAGCTCAGGGGCCCCTCAGGACGGCAGAGATCACTCGCTCTCAATGTCTGTCATTTATATGCTGTGGGTTTCTCATGTCTCTCCCTGATTAATCCGAAATGAAGGGGGCTGCAGCAGATAACCTTGCGGTTGCATGGTACATTCAGCATTCATGTATATATTACTAATTTGAGACTTAAAGGAACATTTTTATGAGTCCAATAAAGATACTTGTGCGCCATCCAGTGGCAGATTTTACTTGTGCAGAATGTGTTTTTCAGAGTTGCACAGAAATATCAAAGCATAAATGTGATTAAAATAATACACTTTTTGCGGTATCTGCTTTGCTTTTTTTATTAATGGGTGTATTCTGGCATATCAGCGAATTATTTCACGTGCACGTCACACTTAACAAACACCTCATGAGCAAGTTGAAAGCAGGTGACACTTCAGAAAATGCACACTTCACAGAGAATGACCCGCACCTCTCTGTACCACCCTTAGCCTTTCTTTTCAATTCCTGACATGTCATCATCCTTTGAAGAGCTGTGTAGAGGGTCCCTATCAGTGCTCCATACCTCTGAAGAGTCTGAGTGGGCTTCAGAAGTGGTGAACCCTCACGTTAGACCTTTAATGAGCTGTCATTTTCCCTACTGAAAGATATGCTAACTGGCTACATTATGCATTGAGCTCATATTTAGAGGGGGAGGTCTGTACAGACTGTATTTAACTTCATAAGCTCAAGTAAAAAGTAGAAGGAAAAGAGTGGATTTCTTTTCACTTTAATTCATTAACTTTCATCTTTTAACGTTAATGCATGCAAGCAAATAGGAGGAGAGGACAAAACCAAGAATTTTATTTAAAGGTACTGAATGTTGCTTTGAATAAGCAATAAAAGTCTCGACAGAAATACACAGAATATGTCTTAACTGTCTACCAGCTGCACAATGTCCTTGTATAATGTTTCACATGACTTGCAGTACAAAAAAGTACATTATTTTAGACTTAATCATCCTTCCCCCTTTCTCAACCCCATTTGAAAAACACTGCACTGTCAGAGCTGACTGACAAACCATGCGGAAGAGTGACATCAGGTATCCAAGAGCCACAACTGACCCCAGGCCTTCAGAAGGACACATAGCTACAGAAAACATCAAATGTCAAGTATGGGGGGGACATGCAAGGAAAAGGGATGTGGCCTACATGGCATTACCATACCAGGGGCTGCCGTTGCCCTAAAAGGGACTTCACTTCCATCAGGCAAGCTGATCGGCTAGACTGACAACAGCGTTATGGTTATTTTCCCTGACAGCTAGCAGAGCCTACTGGCTTCCAGGAACGGGGAGGTCGATTACGTGATGGGTCTTAAAAGCGAGCCATCTGCTTTTGCAAGGAAAAGGACTCAGCCTCAGTCTGGTTGGTTTTGTGGTTTTCTATACTTTACAATTCCCCTCATGACTTAGGTTTGATCGTCATTTGTTTACAAGGAAGCAAGTCCACATAGAGGTAATATGCTGTCCATTCTGATCATTTCCTCAGGGATTCTGGACCTAATATTATTTGTTTTATGATCAGTACTTTCATTCCAAATATTAAGGATAAAACATCCTCAAAATCAGAGGATGTCTACAGCAATGAGTGTACTCAAACCACCATATGCTTCATGAGGTCAGAAATACCCACTTTTGTATTGCGTTTGTATTACTGTCTGTCTTCTGTCCATCTGTCTGTGTGCAGCTATAAAATGTCTCCATATCTTCATATTTGAAATGAGGTCAGAGCTCTCAAACAAGTTCAACCGGGAGCTCGCTCTCTTAAAGAAACCTTTGAGAGAGAGAGAGAGGGAGGGAGTGAGATTGTGTTGTATCTCTTGTCTTGCATCAGGAAGATGTGACCTCTATCTTAGCATGTGTGAGGAGACAAACAACATCAATCTTACCAATTCCTCCCTCTGCTAGTGCTGGGCTAACACCCTCATGAGGAGTTATATTGCTAACCCAGGGAAAGGTTACAGCAGACGATACTGTGCCTGTTAGAGCTTACAGTAACTGGTATTACTTTGTGTGTGTGAATAGTTGTATTAATCACTTTGCGGGGCACCATAAATCTGTTCATTCAGTTCCATTTTGTGGACTCGCCCTCCTACTGGTTCCTACAAGGTGGGCTACACAATTGCATTTTAGGGTTCATTCTTGGTCAAGGTTATGGTTTGGGTTGGGCTTTTGTGGGAAAATGCCTCAGATGACACAATTAATTATTTTGTGTTTATTTACCAGAATTTAATGTACATCTAAAACACCTAAAATATCTTTAAAAATATGACAATTACCACTCAAGGCTCCCAAAATCGGTGTATTTATTAATTTGTTAATATAATAGTACATAGATTGTCTAGCTGAGCCAGTTCCTGGTTAGGTTTTTAAATTCAGCGTGTTACAACTGGTAAACTTACTCTGACCTTAAAGGCGCCATGGAAACAGAGGTGACAAACGGGTTAATATTCAGCTGGGTCATGAATAATTTGGTCATGTTTTAACAGTTTTTTTCCTATTAATGTGTGTATTTATGGACCCCGTGAAACCTAGCAACGGCATCAGCAGAAGCTAATGGGGACCCCAGAAGCAATAAACAATAAGGCAATGCAAGGCAGTTTTATTTACAGTATATAGCACGTTTCACCACAAGTGAACTCAGTGTGCTTTGCATTAAAATACATGTGCAATTACCCAGAACCCACATCCAACCCGCAGATAAAGATATATACGCAAACTAACCATAACCCTGACAAAATAGTAATGTTGTGACAGCTCTCAGGTCAAAAATGACCTAATAACCAAAAGCACCCTCACCAATCTGTGGCGGCCCTTTTTGTTTATATTTTGACTATGGCTTGTGCCTTTAAGATGGCTGCTTGACTTGTCATTTCTAAATCTCTTATATAATTTAATTTACAACACATAATCACTCTGTCTGAACAATACAACTTCTACTACTACGCTCAATACGACTGCTGCTATTACTGCTACCACTAGCAATAATAATACCCAAGGTGATCGGGGGTCTTTCACAACCTGTCAATCAATCAGCTCTGACCAGAAAAAAAAGAATAAAATCTGACAGTGATGTCGTGTCACAGGGCTGTTTCTGGTCCAACTAGTGCCAATTCTGTCAGTTTACACAGATTCACTCTGAGTACACAACTCGACTGTCTTTGACTACTGCTGCTTTGAGCACACATTCACCTTTATTTGCAACTTCTCAAAAGGACTGCAAGCTTTGTGGATTACTTTGGAGAGATCATGGACTCAAATCCATACTTCAAGCTGGAACGAGCTGATGCCTGGCACCAATTTCACCGCTCCAAACAACATGGCCACGGTGGTCATGGGAACACTGAAACAGGTTCTCAGCCATGTTGGACAGAGTTTTGTCTGTCTCGCCACACATCCTCCAGCAATATATTGTTCGCCTGGTGGCTCAGCTGGTCCCCGTTCCCTCATCACATCATCAAGACTGGCCTAACTACATACCAGGTCGAGTCTGCAGGTGACACCACTCCAGCCCAAGTGCGATCCAGTAGGGAGAGGGGGTTGAGATGGAGAGCCAGCTGACACATTCAGGGAGAAAATGTTTGAGCCGTTCAGATCCTGGATTACACACACCAAGGTTTTCCAGGAGGCTTTTCTCAGGATAAGAAATATAAATATAAATGTGTATGGTGTCCTTGGGTTTTGCCTGTCACGCGAATCTGTAGTCTGTCCTCATACCAAGTCTTCATGGTGGAGAGGAAGTCATGTGTCTCAGGTCAAGTTGCTCGATGTGGATCCACATTTTTCATTCTGTATATGTTTGCAATCTGTCTATAATATTGTCAGTCTGATTTTCCATAATTGTCATTTTACTATTGTGATTTCGATCTATTCTGTACACACAGCATCAGTTTCATATCTGTCCAGCATAGAAGAGCATTCCCTCCTCTGTGCCTCTTTCTTCCTTCTCTGAGAGGAGCCATTCAGCATCAGGAGTACTGTTACTGTTTTATACTGTAAGTACATTCAGCCAATAGTACTTTTGTACTTTTACTGCAGTAAAACCCTACTTTTAAATATAAGAATTTAAATGTATGATTTTTACTTGTAATGGAGTATTTCTATATATTTAGTAAGGGAGGAGTGATATTTACATTTTTACGTAACTACTTTTGCTCAAGTAAAGGATCTGAATATTTCTTGTACTGTGTAGCATATATTGGATTCTTTGAAAAGTTGTAATTATATTCATAAACAGTAGGTTACATACTGTTCGTGTATGGTTTCACTTTTCTTATATGCACCTAAATATCAGTTCAAAGGGACACTCCACAGAGTTAACAAATAAAGATCAGTTAATGGTGCAGTGTGTAGGATTTAGTGGCATCTAGCGGTGCGGTTGCAGATTGTAACCAACTGAATACCCTTCCAAGCGTGTAGGAGAACTCTACGGTGGCAATGAAACTCACGAAAAATACGAAAGGCTCGTTCCAGAGCCAGTGTTTGGTTTGCTTCCGGGGAAAAAGACCCCTATGTAGATAAAAAGGGCTCATTCAAATGTAATTAAAACACAATGATTCTTATTTTCAGGTGATTATACACTAACTGAAACATACTTATGAATATTATATTCCATTTCTGCCAAGTCCGTTCTGCTAGATGCCACTAAATTCTACACACTGCACCTTTAACTTGCCATAGGCAGTACAGTACTACTCAATCTGTGAAAACAGTTCTAAAATGTCTGTAGTAGCTCTGAAAGGAGTTTTCTAAAATAAAAAAAATATAACCCGGGTAATGTCATGAAAGCTGTCACAGCTGTGTGTGGAATCTGAAAGATGAGGGTCTTTACCAGGCAGGAGGGTCAGACAGACACAATTGAGTTGCATTATGGGAAGTTAAGGACCCTGTGTTTTTTTAATTTGACCCATACTAGTGACTACATATATTTTTTGATGTTACTACTGAAAGACCCCAGCTTTATGGAACTGCAATATTAAATTGCTGGAGTAGCCCACCCTTTAGTCTGGGCTTACCCTAGTTAATACAACCCTTACAACCCTGAAAAAAGCTGTTCTAGTTATTGAGAGACAACATGGCAAACATTCAACAACAACAGTTGTTGTTTTAAGTTAATTAAGTTAACAATATTAACTTAATTTAATTCGATTCAAATGAACAGTTACTGAAGGCAAATGTTGACGCTCCCCACCGGAAGTTGATGTAACCATGGTGACGGGACGCGGACAGTTTGGACAGTTACCACAGATGTTCAATAACGGAGGAACAGCGATAAAAAGGTTGTCATTTCGCGAATTTACGGAGTTTACGTCGTGACTGCTGCCCATTTTGTAAGTTACTTTACGTTCGTTAACGTTAAAACGTCGTTACGTGGCTTCAAACCTTCCTTGCTAACATCTGTCTCAAAGGGGTCAAGAGCAGTGAAACAAATGGCGGCGCGAAAAGCAATCATTCCCAGAGTGTGGCCGGTGAGGACGTCCAAAAGAGCTGACAAATCATCTCCAGCATCCGCTCTCAACTTTATGGGAAGGTAATCTGTCAGAACGTGCTCGTATTTTTCACCTGCGTGGCGTTCAGCACTTCAGCCAGGCTGTGTTCAGAAACTGTGGCAACTCAGGGCTTTATTGCCCTGTACGTAAAGGGATTTATAGACTGCGTTTGCAGCAAAACACAACAGGAGCACAACACAAATCAATACAGATGTAGCTAAGACACTTCACTACACGCTCAAATTAAGCAAGCTGATTGCTTCCTCAGTGAATGTGGGCACTAAATGCAGCAAGGAAACACCAGGTCAGGCAGTACAGTACAAGTCAGCATCACTTTCCTCACTACATGTACATTTTTACCAAGTCCTTTTCTGTTATTTCTTTAATGGGAACTGCTAATCAACGGTGTAATGCAGTTTAAAAAATCACATTGTTTTATGCACTTTATTATTTTTGCAGTTTTATGTAATAAGACCTCAACTGACTTTCCAGTTTTCTGGAAGAATATGTCTAAATTATTGCTGTATCAAATATGTAGTTTAGATTAAGGCTGAAACTATTGATTATTTTCATCATATTCATTCAGTTTTCTTTCTATCATCACTCGATTAACTGTTAAGTCTATAAAACATCAGAAAAAGAGTGAAGAAAAAGTGTGTCACTTTTTACCTGAGCCAAGGGTGGAGAGTTCAAACTGCTTGTTTTGTTTAAAAACCTAAAGATATTCTATTTATAGTGACATAACAAAGAGATAAATGCCTCTTTGGCATTTTTATCTAATAACTGAGTCAAACAATTAGTTGTTTGTTGATAAGTTTTCTGTTAATACACTAATTAATTGATTAATTTAAACCATTTCAGCTCCAGTTTAGATGTAATTATACAGCATTAATTATTTAATGTCATTTTATAAATACAGCGTGGTGTAGAGATATTAAGAAGCCTGTAAACTGTATGGAAATAAAATCATAATGGGCCATTCTCTGACCCTGACATTGAGTGAAATCATAGTCGACCCGGGTTTGAGTTTTAACCTTGATTTTAGACCTGAAAATTTTGAGTCTTAAAATGTTATGAGCTACACTGGTTTATGATGCACACAATATCATCTTCATGTGGTAGTTTACTGGAAATGTTGTGGATATATAAACTTGTGAGTCATCCTTTTCCCTTTTCACACTCATAGAAATGTTAAAGATTAAATATCTGTATGCTGACAGCTCCGAATGTCTAGTAAAGGTTAACTATTTGAGTAATTTGTACTTTAAAGCTGAAATGTAACATCTAACATTCCCCTTATTAAGACAACACCAACGATGATTTATTCATTTAGTGTTGCGTTTTTGAAGTTGTTTCATCTGCTTGTTGGTATGCAGCGGAATGTGAGTGATTGACCAGGCAGGTAATGTGAAAACGATTACTTACTTAAGTGATTTAATTAGATGGATTTGGCATCATTAAACAGGACAGGTGCAACCAGGCAAACCTGATCAACACTTCTCAATAACAGATATGGAGAATGTGTCAAGTTTAATAAAGATTTTATTAATGATAATAAATACAACTAAAATATTACAGATTCATTCATTTATACTGTTTGTTGTTTTATATTAGATCTGCTAAATAGGAACATTGACATGGGTTATTTGCTGCCAGATGTGTATGATAAAAATGTCAAGTAGTCTGTTGAGAGCATATTTGTCTCATACTCTGGTGCCTCCAAAGAACTGCGTACAGAACAACAGGTGTCATGAAAACATCGCTGCCACTTCCTTGTAGTCATGTCTAATTACCTTCTCCGTAGAATGCCATCTGAGATCCTGATTAAGATTCTGTCATACCTGGATGCCTCCACTCTTTTCAGCATCAGTCACGTCAACAAGCTCTTCTATCAGCTTGCCAATGATAAGTAAGTATCATCCAGGTATTGTTAATGCAACACAGATACACATGCAGTACATAATAGAAATGAATATGTTATGAATCCAATCCAACAGTAAGTAAAGACAGCGTTCTTACAAGTTAGGGAATTTGAAGCTACTATAATCAATATTTTTATATTAACAATGGATCACATGGGTACTTGTATGTGAAAGTGGTCACTTGCAGTGATGAACCAATAGGAAATAATCACACGACTCAGCAGTTCCAACTGTTTTAAGTCATTGTTTTGGATTTTCTGCCCACAACTTCACTGTTTTTACTGTGCATATGTTCCAACCGAATGCAAAGCGCATTTTAGAGGTGGCATGATTACATATAAAGTCAAAGATGTGAGTTCGCCTGGGGCAGTGCAAAATTAATGTGTCCGCGCCAGTTGAAAATGTTGAAAAATTTACAAATCTGTTTCATAAATGTACAGAGACGAGGAAATAACAGATAGGTAACAGAAAGAGTCTCTGGTGAGTTCTGAGTTCTTTTAGAAGCTAAACTGAACACAAACATACAGGCACACTATCACAGACAAGGTCAGTGCGCTTACAGCTAACGTACAGTTGGTACATTGGGCTTTTGGGGCAAATAAACACAAACGGTCCAGCAGTCGCCAATGACGCAAGGCGAAAATTTGCTTGTTTTGTAGGCAGCTGTTATCATCAAAAAAGCCCAAAATATGACTCCAAATGAATGCTAATGTTCTTCCATGTCTGCTGGATGTGTAAATAAGCAACTGCTCACCATATCAACTTAAAAGGTGATATTACGCCAGTATTTTATTTGTTTGTAAAAAGCTGTTTCTGCTTCCCCCAAGCGGCCAAAAAAAATCAGTTAATGCAGATTTTTCATTTTTGTTTTCAATAAGAAAACAAAACTTGTTTCAAGTATTTTTTTATAA
The DNA here is from genome assembly GCA_038419695.1 of Scomberomorus guttatus. Classification (NCBI taxonomy): domain Eukaryota; kingdom Metazoa; phylum Chordata; class Actinopteri; order Scombriformes; family Scombridae; genus Scomberomorus; species Scomberomorus guttatus. The sequence continues at coordinate 14,129,234 of CM076464.1, read as the reverse complement.
GATTGACCAAGCCGGGTTTGCCTTGATTGTAGAGCAGCAACCTGCATTATCAATTCTTGGTTCAAAACACAGACACTAATTTTGGGTAAATTCTTTTAAAAGCCTTTTTATTTCACTGCAAATTCACTTTTTGAATGAAATATATTTTTTGGAACTTCAGTTTTTTACACTCACAGCACTCATTGTTCTATTCCTACCAATACAATCAATACAGTGCTCTGTGGAAGAAGATTTACATCGCAGAGTGTAAGAAGAATAAAAAGTGGAAACATCAGTGCATGGACGAGGTGATGCCGCAGTTGGCCACAGTTGAGATTCAGGATGGGGCTGTCGGCTACTGGAAGTGGCTGCACTTCAAGACTGTCGCCGCATGTGATATGAACAAGTGGAAAAGACATCTTGGACTCATCAGCTGTCACACTGGGCTGCCCAGCCAAACAGAGCGGGTCCTCAGGTAAGCGACGGAGTGAGGCAAAATGAAAACCGCTTAGATGAAGTACTTCAGATGTATGATTTGTTTAAAGTACCCGGCGCTTGATTTCCCTTACCAGACACTTGAGTAGCTTGACAAGTGTTGCTAGTGAGTTAAGCTAATCAAGTGCTTACCATGTATTTTGAAGCACTTGAACCTCTCACCTACTGAGCAAGAGGTGAGAAAAAGATCTCATTTCTCTAGTAATTTCAGTTGAAAATGAGGTGTTTTTATTGTTAGTTTTGGTTGACATCATATTGTACTTTATATACCATAACATATTCTGCATTTGCCGTCTGTTCAGTATGTGTAGCTGTTTACAATTGGAAGCAGCTCTGCGAGGTATCATGGGAATCCCTGCACTGTCTGTGGTTTGCAAACACTAAAACTTAGGAGATCCACCCTCGCTGTCAAGAAAGTTCAAGGGTAGAGACTAGAGGACAGTTCAAGCCACTGGCAATCAAAAACAAAGCATGGTTTGTTTTTCATATCGCACTTAATGACACTTTCTTATTAAAGGTGAGAAAGGAGGTCTCTGTCTGAATGTGATGTCTGCTCAGGGGGATGACAGCACGCAGGGGAAAGCTCCCTCACCGCCTCCGCCGTGGTTTCTGCTGTGTTTTTATAACCTCTGATTAGAGGCTGTGCAGCACTCAATTTTGAGTTCTGTGGCAGTCGCTGTGGTACAGAGGGGAAGTAGAAATAATTGTGTTCCTTGCAGAGGCTGTCTGAATTGTTGAAGTAAATTACTTAGCCCCCCAACCCCTCATCCACAACACACACATGCACGCACACCTTCCTCTTCCTCCCTCCTCCCGCCAACTCAGACAATTCCCCGTGGGGGGTTTGTCTGTTAGAGACATTCAGGAGCATGCGATTTACCTTGGTAATAATCATTTCACAAGACATCACACATACAGACAATGCAGAGTGTAATCCCCTGGGTCATCTGGGGCCTCCTGGGCTGCTCCAGTTTTTAGCTTTGTTCCTCCACTTAATTGATATTGGATGGTGCCTCAGCGAGACACCGGCTGCATCACAGTCGGGGCAGCCCTGAATCACAGTTTAGACAGAATTGGATCAAGAGATCTATCACAACAGCTGCGGTTTCATTTCATTCGTTGCATATCATTTCATTAGCGAGAAAAGCTTAGCTCATACTACTCCCTGCTGCTGTCTGAAGAAACGTAATAGCCATTAAACTCATAGTTTGCGTGATTTAAAGTGTAAGACTCAGCTTGAACCAACACTGCCCAATTATTTATTTTGTCTTAACTTCAAATAAATGTGAAGAAGATTTCAGTTTTGTACAGCAATTGCAATTGTACTAGTATCCTCATGTGGCTATTAAGGAATATGAAGTGAGTCTTTTTGCAAATTTAAAAAGTAGAGAGCTTATTCACTTCCATATTGTTTGTGTTGTTAAATTATATCTCTCTCTCTCCACTACACTGCACGTTAACCATTGTATATGCTTTTATTGCAAAATATCTGTCTTATCTTATTGCTGTTATTTTGCATTGTGTTTATCTTATTCCAGAAACTTGCACATCACCTGGGAGCTAACAGTCTCTGATAAGTCAGGGCATGAGGCCACATTTGAGCTGAGCTGGTCCCAGTTCTTCGAGACTTCTGTGACTCTGTGCTGGAGCGGAGGCTGCTTGCCCGACTACCAGCATATTTCCACCCTTCAGCTCCATGGTGTCAGGAGGATAGCCCTCCACTGCCCCGGCCTAAAAAAGTAAGACAGCCAGTGTCTACCTCTCTCTCTCGCTCTCTCTCTCTCTATCTATCTATCTATCTCCTCTTTTTTTCTCCTACTGTTTTCTTTCCTTGTTCTGTCAGACCTGGCTGGAGGTCCCTCATGGCGAAGTTAGACATTGAGACTCTAACTAAAAGCCCGCAAGTCTTTGGCCAGGACAGACTGGTTGAACTGAAGTTGCTACAGCCTGGCATCATCGTTGGTATCTGGAAGGTAATTACTTCACAGGCAGTCATTAATTATTATTCATTCCTTTATAGAAGCTGGAAAAGTGAGATAGGTGCGGTCTGGCTAATTTGAGTGATGGCTCTCTTCACAGGACCAGCCCTGCATTGCCTTTCTCATGTTTACCCTCCACTTCCACAAGCTGCTGGAAAAAAGCATCCAGGGATCGTCTGTTCGGTAGGCTGCACTTGAACAGGCGCCTTTTATTCACATGCTTATATGGCGTGCAGTGTATCACCATCAGATGGTTAGGGCTCAAATTCAAAGGATACGATAACTGACAGCATTGGTTTGAGTCTCCTGAGGTGATCCATCTACTGTACGATACACTGCTTGGTGAGATTTGAAGCATCAGCATCACTAGTGTCTGCGTTTCACCACCACAGGGGATAATGTGAATGTACCAGATTTTTATATAAAGAATGTTCTGTGGCCTTTCTTACTATCATCTTCTCCTATGTCAAGACCAGCTTAGCATGGCTGCAACAGTGATTTTTTTTAGTCATTAAGACCCAGTGCAGGTCTTAATTCCAGCCAAGCACTACTGCAGTTGAAACCACTCATTAGCAGATCTTAAAACAGAGAGGATTAATTGGATACATTTGCTGCTGTAATGTTTATTTTGAATTAAATCAGTAAATGCACAGGGCATGATGGCACTTGATTGAAAACCAGTGGGCTAGACCAGACCATACAGTCACAAATTATTCTCATGCATTTGAAAATAAATTGTTGCAACTGCTGTGTAGAGTTGGAGGTGATTCACTCTCAGTTTTAATCTGAGAGGTGTGATGAATCATCTTCAGGACTGCATAGCCAACTAGATACTGTTACACTTAGTGTGAGTCTGCAGCATAGTGTGGACATAGCCCCCTCTCCTGGCTTCTTGTGAGAGCACACTGTTACAGTACATTATTATTACACTCCACAAAGGTAATAAACCCCTGAAATGCCTTCTTAATGAAATGTCTTGATGCTCTCTTCACTCACTTCACTCCTCGTTTCATTTACCTTTTTACTTTTTCTTTCTTCCAGCCCCTATGTGGAGCCAATGTTCAATCCCCCTTTTGATGACATAGACCCTGAATACGGTCTCCATGGTTACCAACTACACATTGTTCTCCATGACACTGCATTCGAGATCATGTCCGGAAGCTTCTCCCAGCTCTTCTGCCGGAGAAGTAATCTATTTATACTCATATTCACTAAGTCACATTGTGAATGATGCTGACAAAATACATGTGAGCTATTTAAAAACTCCAGTGCCTCTAATGAGAGCAAGTTTGATTCACATGTGTGGTAATGCTTTTAGGTGAATGCTTAGTCTTTTCTTTTTATTCTCATACTGCATATTTATAGCTAAATAACCTTTATTAGCTATTTTCACTAAGACATGAATTGTTTTTGATATTTATTAAAATGTTCATAAACCAAGGTAACATCACAAAGCCTGCAGATACCCTGTTTGTGAAATGACTAAACGTTTTACTTTCATCCATAGAGATTTTACCTTTTCATATAGCGTTAACTAATCAGGTGACCTAACACCCAAATGCTAATTATTATAGTGTAAAGACTTACGTGTTTCCTGGTGTCTTCTTTGACCAGCTCAGATCTGTGACGGACTAATCCAACTGACTGCCATCAGCAGGACAAACTTGTCGCAGCACAAACCTCTGTCAGGCAGCATCGCCCTGCCCTGGAGGTGTGAGGCCCTGCAGGGCACAGTGGAGGTACTACATGTACTGTAGGCTATGTGCACTTTGTTTCACTTGATACAGTATAACACTTGCCCAAGAGCGCCTTAAGTATGTTGCTGATAAGTGATAAAAAAAGTGCTAAGACAACAGAAAGAGACTACATGCCTTTTTTGTGTGTGATTATCACAGACCTATTAAAAAGTTATTTTTAGTCAGTTACTTCCTGGGCTAATTATATTATAGAGGTTGTGACACAGGTTTACTTTTCTCCTTCTTACCAGAATTGCTGCATCATGAGTCTGACTCTGCTGGATGAATCTAAGAAACCCTTCTGGTGTGTCAGCTCTCCTGTTTCCATGAAGCCGGTAAAGATGCCGACTTCTTATGACTATGATGGTGAGCACTTCCTAATCCACTATCAGGACTCAGATGGTCAGGTGAAGATGAATCTTGTCTGGATGAAGGAGCAGAGGCGATTTTTCCTCATTAGTTTAGTTGTTTACGTCGCTACTTGCAAAGTCAACAAGCATTTCAGTAGAGATTACTGAACCTGCAGTGTTCCTGGAACAAGTTTTGAGGTATTTTGTCATTAAAGTTGGATACTATGACTTTGCTTTTATATGATATTATATTGGTGAGTGTACAAGAGCAGTTTACAAAGAGATTAATTTTGTATAAAAGGTCTCTGCTCAAAAAGCTGATGTGTCCTCCTGTCTGTTGCTTTTTATGATGTTTCACCCACACTTTATCCTTAATTTGCAAATCTGTTTGATAATTAATTCATCTGTGTTCAATGTATTATTTTTACACCATAAAAAGAGAATGATGAAAAAGAAATTTAATTGGAGCGTTTATCATTTTATAAAAAATTACTAAAAGCTTTTTGAATTGCCCAGTTTAAATGAAAATGTTATGAATACTTCACTGAAAGTTTTAGATCAGCTATTTAATTGATTATAATGTTACAATATCATATATAATTAATCAAGTGGCACACTCCAGATGTTTTTACACAGCCTGTGTATTTTTTATACAGTCAGTACAAAAACAAAACATCCTGTTTGTAAATACAAACTTGAGACAGTCAATCCATGCTATTTTGACTATATTAGTCATTAAAACCAATCCTCAACATAAAATATTTTAACATTTCTAATTTATTTGTGATACAGTAAATGTTTTACCTTGCAAGGCTAGCTGGATCATGACATCATGAGATCACACCAGAATCCATCTTGTCAGGCTTCAGGTTACGCGCTTGTGTCCGAACCACCGGTGGTTCGGACCAATCAGCGTCGTGAATCCAGCTGCCTCGCAAGGTAAGACAGTGATAGGCAGATAGTTCATCCAATCACCTGCCAAGAAGTTTTGGAAAGTGCCTGCCCTTTTCTGAAGAGTTTCCATGGACAACTTCTTAGATGGTCCTGTGTAACAAACCGTCTGGCTGGTCAGGTAAGTAAATGTTCTGTGGTTGTGTAAGTGTTTTGTTACAGTTAAACACACAATTTCTATATCTTTACATGTGTTGATATGCAGCTATGTACAGAAGTTAATACCTTTGAAAGAGAAATCACAAGCATGCACATACAGATGTGGATATTTATTTATCTACAACTGAGTAAACCCTCTTTGTCCCTAGTAGAATGCACATTGAATATTTAATCTATTTTGTACAGAAACCCAGGTTTGGAGGGGATTCAGGTCAATGCAGTCATTTTACCCTGCCATACCACCCCACAATGACATTCAGTTACTAAAACAAGAAAATGTTTACATACATCGTAAGAGGATATCTTACCAGGGCAGGCTCTGATAGTCGATTTATAATTGAGTGTCACTGTATATATAGAAACTTTGCGTGGATGTTAGAGGAAAGGTGATTGTAGGTTACTGAGTATGTGCATCCATCATAGAAGGTGCCTTACATTTGGCTGACAACATCTTAAGAATACTGTATAATATATTGCTTGCTGGCACAAGCAAATGTAGATTTTTACTGCGTCAACTCATTAATAGTGTTTTCTGTCTAAACTCTTAATTGTTTTCTGGAAAAAAAAAACCTGAGTCATGCTGTACATACAGTATGTAAATGACATGAAAGTTAGATTCACACAAATCAAATTTTGTTTTCTCTTACCACGGCATTTATTCCTTAACATTACCTGAATTGCATTGGCAGCCATTATGTAATCACATTTAGATGAAAATTTAGTTTAAAGTCCACACCCTGGGCAAGTCTGGCTACAGCGATAGAATTAGTGTGGGAGTAAATGTTGGAAACAGTTGCTATGCCGCTGATGGGCCAGCGCTGCTGATGGCAATAAAATAAGGCAAGCCTCTGGGTAATAGGATTTTAGAGGCTTCCCTTCCTTTTCTCAGTGAGGGTCATCATCACCTTGAAAAAGATGCTTATTTTTCCAAACACATTACCAACTACATTGGCACAAGATCCAAAATCATTTGGGGAAATGAGCCAGAGGGAAAAAGGGGGGCAACAGTATGTGTGATGAATTGGTTTTTGTCATGTGCAACACAACTGAATTGAGACAGAAACTGTGATGGGGACAGAGACACTCTGAGAACCATAAGGACTCCATGAGTTAAACATTCTACAGGCTTTGTGCTCTCTAACTGCATCCAGTGTTCATGTATAATGTCAAGGCTGCAGAATGGCCAAACATGGGGTTGAGAACCATATAGCACAACACTGGATTGCTGACTTAAACACTTAATACACTGACAAATCACATGATACTGGCCATTACCTGGAACTGAATGATGTGTACCATGTATGACTTGCAGCTTACAAGTGTGTTACAACTCATTTCCATCACAGTGACCTTCATACTTCTGTTTGCTGTCACATCAGCTGCTGCAAACTGCCATCAACTGCTGCAAACTGCCAATCCTTCATTCCCATTTTATTAGAAAAAGCAGGAGCCAAGGGTATTGTGGGCTAGTAATTGACTCACAAGAACATAAAGCCATTTATGCAAACATTTGAGTAATGGCTAAACAAGAGATATGGATTTTGGGGGCAAGGACCATGAAGCCTTGACTGAAAGCACTACATTCTGTCTGTGGTGATGTAGAGAGTATTAACTTAATGCCCCTACAGTGATTTCCTATGAATTGTATTTTTTGAAGAATTAGAATGATAAAAATCAAGTTATACAGGCATGCAAATGTATAGTTATCTGAATATAGTTTAATATAGTTGTTCTCCAGTAGATGGCTCTCTTCAGTAAACAATGGGAGAATCCTTAAATGACACCGTGGTTTATATTTTCTCCGTTCTTTCCATCTGCCAAAGACATCTGCAGAGAAATGACTTATGGCAATGTGTTTGTTAGAACAATATGAATGTCTTTTCTGTGGATCATTTCCACTCTTTTTTTTTTTATCCTTATGCTGTTTTTTTTCTCTCTTTTTCTGCTCTTTTGCAATGTAATTACAAGACTGCATGTTAATCAAAACTTAATAAATTTAGTGACATAAAGCTTCATTAAACCCATCTTTCTTAGTTTCTTTCTTAGTTTCCTCAGAAGCTAATCTTGGAAGCAAATTGCTTCCATTTTTAGCCTTTAATTCTCTCCCTTGTGAGTGACCAGCTCGGCCCACGAACTATGCAGCCTCGGAAGCCAATGACACAGTCTTTATTTAGTCCTCTCATTGGAGGAAAACAGTCAACTAATTAAATTCACCAGGAGGGATCTTGATTGTGTGTGTGTGTGTGTGTCTGTGTGGACATGTGCACACAGACACACGTGTTCTTTTCTGTTCATTCACAACGACGCTCTGAACTGATACTACTGTCTTAAAAGAATATTAGAAGTCAATTTGCATTTCCCAAAAGAGCGGGTGATAATCATAGTTTTGTGCCACATTGATGAGTGCACGGCCCTCACATATCCTAACCCCTAACATTCCACATTTAATACCCTGTTGGGTAAGGAGGTGAGGCCAGGGAAGTTAATTGTGCTTGTAATGATCAGAAAAACATCACCCACAACAGCTCAAAGCACCTATGCCAAAATTCTCCCATTAGAAGAGGCATAATCTAGGAAAATGTGTTTTGTTGACACCATTAAATAACAGATGGACAGTCATTTACATTGCTGGAAGTGAACCTTGTTACCACTGACCAGCAGTCCCCTCTCCTTCACCTTCTTTCAGCTGCTATTTCTTCCACTCTTTCAGTCCCTGTTGGGAAGGGGAACTGGATAGTGGGGAGAGCTTCAAGGGGTGACAGTACTATAAAAGGCTCACGATGCCCAGTAACACCCCTGGTTTATTCCCCCTTTTCAAATGGTGCGTCACGACCAGACGGCTGTGGAGAAATCCATTTATATCAAAGCTGCTGCTCATCCTGTGGCTCCTAGAGCTCAATGAGCAGTATGACAGGAGTGCCATGCCTGCTGTGTGGTCTGGTGTTGCCTTAAGTCTGGAAAGATATACAGTAGAACAAATATACAGTAATATTCCTGCATATTCCCAAGGTCCAGGTAGTGATGTGGATATACATCACTATAAACACTTACTCAAGTACAAATCCTGAGGTACTTTACTTGTGCATTTTCATTTTCTGCTACTTAATACTTCTAATCCATCACATTTCAGAGGGAAATATTGTTCGTTTTACTCCACAATATTTATCTGACAGCTCTAGTGATCTTGTGAATTCAGGTTTTACATACAAAACCTGTGATCAACAAATAAAATATGATGCATTTAATCGATTCAACTACCCAAGAATATATGCAAAATCAAGCTGATAAAAATAGCGCTTTTCTACGTTTTCTGCTTGTTGAGCAGGTGGTTTGATAAATTACTCTTATTGGCTTTTATTGCAGGGTGAGGGCAGACAAGCGCTCCACGAGTAAACCCCAGGCACTCTGTGTGGTAACCATGGAAATGGCTTCTGTGCACTAATGTATCCCTGCCAGTACAAGTGTATTTTCTTTATAGGCTTTGATGCCAACCACAGACTGTTATTGTTGATAGCTAATGTTCGCTAAATTAGCATAGTCGTAAATTTATAGCCTAGCCTAAGTTAAAACTATACGTAACGTTACCTGATGCACCCAGTGTTACGGCGATGCTCTGCCATGCGAAAGCCCTCCTGTTTATGTCCTGATAACTGTTTAGAAAACAGTTATTTATCTCAGGGAACTCTCAGGGAACAGTCTCCATTGATTTGCACTGAGCGTTGCGGAGAAAAAAGTTCAAGATAATTTAACTCCGGCAGCGGGCAGGCGTGTGCGTGAGATGAGCGCGACTGTGACAGTTTCACAGGATTGTGCCTGCTTATCACTGTTCCTGTCTGATTACCCGCACCTCCCTACCTGCCCACTCGCCTTTCAATGACAATTAATTACTTACGAATCACTCGCTCTCCGTCTGAAAAGACCATAAGGCGCTGTGAAAAAAGTGTCGCCACAGACGTGTGCGGCAAGGCGGTTGTTCGTATCGGTGTATTTCTGTACACTGAGCTGAAATCAAACGAGTGCACATAAATCAGGTAAATAACTTAATATTTTGTTTCTTCCAGGAGGGGTGGGGGGTCCTGTTGGCCTCCAAGGCAATGGTAGGGGAAACACTGCTTTTACTTAAAGCTACAATATGCAAATTCTGGAAAAATCAAGCTAGCACTAGCAAATGACTGCACTCCTCCGCTGCACTCCACCTAGCCCTTCACCTGCATCTTCGTAATTGCGTGCACCTGATGTATTGATTTCTCCCCGGATACTGGAAGTAACAGAGCTCTTTGATTCGACCAATGCAGGTATCGGGAGCTTGCTAGCCTGTAAATAAGCCATAGCGCTGTCTTCCAGCAGCTAATGCTAACTTGGAGCGGCTGTATAAGAAGAGTAGTAAGCTAGAAGTGCGTTCACGTTTTGATTGACAGCTGTGAGCTCCCACTCTGGACTTTGGCCTCTTCTGGTTGGTAAGAAGGGCGAGGCTTGCTTAAAAGTTTGTCACAGAGGCCTCAGACAACTTTGGAGCATATTTCAACTTTAACAATATAAGCAAAAACTTATAAGTATAGGTTTAAGTTCAGGAGTACTTTTTCCACCACTGGTGTTATCAGTTTGTTTTTGGTTCAGTTACTTCAGAATTTTTTTCTCTGACATTTTAACAAAAATACACTAGCTGAATTGCAAAAATTAAAAATGAATGGACCTGCTGATTTGCCACATCAACACTCACATTCATTTCAAAGCAACTGGACTTGGAGTCCAGTCTTGGAAAGTAGCTGCTCAGCAGGGCCTCAGTCTCTGTTATTCTTTTTTACATTGATTATAATTTTGGATAACTGGGTGGTGAATGTTGTTTTTGTCCATTTCCCTCTCACTCTTTCACGCAAGTTACTCAGTGTGTGCCAGAAAGAGTAGATATGGCGTGAGTCAGCACATTATCCAGTATACTGTGGAAGTACTTTCCACAATTTCACACAGTTCACTAGTTTGTATTACCCTCACATTAACATCCTGTGTCTGTCTGGTCTCAGAGCAGATGTTTGGCAGGCAGGTACAGTCCAAACTGCTTTCTGATCCTGCTGCAGTTGAATGTCGGTTCAAAAAAGGGTTGACTGTGTTGTACATAGCAAGATCTGTTTTCAGGACCAAATCTTAATCCATACGGAGCATATGTGGGAGTCCCACAATGCTAGAGGTGAGATGGTTGATTTTCTATCTATCTGCACTGTCTAACTATCTAGAGCTTGCGGCAAGATTGTGACATTAAGCAATACAAACATGTTTTCTTCCCACCTAAAGCAAATGTTAAATGCAGCACATAATGTGGGATGCAAAAATCAGGCAGGATTAACAGAAAGCAGTCTGGGCTCTGCTAGTACAGAGTTCCTGGAACAATTGGCTTTAGTGCAAAGGTCTGTGCCTGAGGCTACTGTATTGATCTGAACCACTATTAAGAGGGATAGACAGAGAGAGCCAGGGAGATATATAACCAAAGAGAAAGAGAATCATACTGAAGCACAATTGAGACACACACAAAGAAAGCCTCCCTCATTATGTGTGGACTGGTCCTAATGGTGGATGTCAGGGGTACAAACAAATGCACTTGTGCGTTTTAAAAACCTAGTGCTGTGAAGCTAAATCTTGTATGTGTGTACGGTATGTATCTGAAGTGTCAGTGATACGTTTAGTCAATAACACCCAACCAGGCACTGTTTATTTCCTCTGTAAACTCCCTCTACAAGACTATGAATTATTGAAAAACCCAGTGGTTAGTTGTATCCACGACATGGTAGAGTGTTGTGTAGTCTTTTGACACTGAGAGACTCCGAGTGGACCATTATTCACTGCTTGTGTCTGACGTTGCTGTGAAGTGCCACAGTGAGTTCTTCATTGCCGGCTTCTGACTAAAATGAAAAATGAATTAAACACAGATAGTTCGGGTTCATTTGAGGTCACTGCTGGAGATCTGTGTGACAGTACTGTTTGGGAATCAGGTTGGCGAAACCAGAAATGCAGTTATCAGGAACTTGGCTTGGAGTGAGATGTCACACTGGAAAACCAACGTTAAAGCATTAACGCCACCACCGATTGATGTTTTTGATTTGTCTTTCTGTGTTCTTTGCTGTTTTAACAGATACTCATTTGTTGCATTCCATAATCCAAATTTTCCCATGGGGACAATAAAGTTGCCACTACTGCGACTTCTATTACAGACACGGTCAACCGATCCAGTCTGGTAGGGTATTATTGCCTTTTAATCAAATCTCTGTTGTGGGGCCACCTGTGTGTGACACCCATTAAAGATGATGGCAGTCACTGCAGCCGGGATAACATTTCCACATGCTTGCACCTGTCGCTGAAGCAAATTAAGACAGATATGTCGGGCAGTCTGCCACACTGATACCTTGGCATTTTCTCGGATACCTGCCAAATCATCTAAATGTCGCTGAGTCATAATGTTTTGATTCAGTTTAACTACTGTACTCACTATGGTCTATGAACAGTATAAAATTCTCTCTCGCGTCTCTCGTGGCGCCATTAACAGTTTATTTGTTTTTGGCACTGCTTGTGTTTGCTTTTACAAATTCTCTCTGCATCTGTCTTCCTGTTTTATGTTGCTGCCAGAATCTGGTTTTGTGGAGCATATTAAATTAACGAGATTCACCTCTGCTGTTACTATGGCAATGACCCTTGACTGAGTACTTGGGACCTCATTGGCCATCGGCTTTTGCACAAGAATACTGACCTTTGGAGGGGGGAACATGAAGCATATCTGCTGATCTCTTACAGATAGATGGCAGGGAATTAAGTGTTGTACATGCTGCTTACTAGTTGAAGAGAAAGAGATGCTTTGTTGGTTTTTAGCCACACTAGTGGCTTGGCTCTAGATTGAAATATCTCAACTATCATATGGATTGCCATTGACATTTTGTAGACATGACATGATCCTCAGAAGATGAAGCCTACTGCATTTGGTGATCCCTAGCACCACCATGATGTTTGGTTTTTAGTGAACGACAACTGTTGGATGGATTGCCATGAAATACAGTACAGATATCGATGCTGCCCAGAGGAAGAATTGTAATAACTTCGGTAATCCCCTGGCTTTTCATCTAGCATCATTATCAGGTTGAAGTTTCCACTTATTCATTGAAATATCTACTGAATGCATTGCATTGCAGACATTCATGTAATTATGTGTCCCAGAGGACGACACGTAATGACTTTGGTGATCAACTGAATTTCACCATGATGGTTTAGTGTGAAATATCTTTACAACTATTGAACTGTCACGGAATTTGGTTCAGATATTCATGCTCCTCCTCAGGATGAATAGACCCTTTTCACAGCAGACATTTTTGACTTGTCAAAGCAGGAAAAGCACAGGTGGAATTAATCATTTTAATGATGGCTTCATTCCAATTAGGTGAGCGAGTTCCAGGGCTCTGGTATTGTGCATGGTCACTCACTGCCACATTAATGGAATGGAGCTCTTGTTGGAGCTGTGCTTTTCCTGATTTGACAAGTCAACATGTCTGCTGTGAAAAGGGTCTGTGTAGCAACTGAATTTCACCTCAGTGTGCAATTGTTTTCACTGAGTATTGTCCTCTTTTGATCTATTTAACTCTGCATATTTTCTTTTTAACTCTGTATGTCGACATCATTTGCAGTGATGTCGAAAAGGTTCGAATGAATAAATGAATGAACTTGACTTTTCATCTAGTTATTAATTCATCGGCAAACTAATAACATTCCCATCAGCATCAGCTGTACTGTGTGTTTTGTGCTGATTAGCAAATGCTAGCATGCTAATATGTTAAACTATGATGATGAAAATTGTAAACATTATACCTGCTTCACATCAGTATGTTAGCATTGCCATTGTGAGCATGTTAGCATGCTGGTGTCAACATTTAGCTCAAAGCTATGCCTAAATACAGCCTCAAAGAGCTGTTAGCATGGCTTTTATATGTAAAAGAATTATGAAAACCAGTAGTGCAACATGTTAGGGAGCATACTCAGCAGTTCTACAGTGTATATAGACTAATCCATAGTCATACACACTTTACCAAAGTGGAATGAATGTGAAAGGTCAAGTATGGTGCACCTCATTAAATTATGCTGTCATGTTAATCAAATGCAATCCCTTTACTCACTCACCCACCCCATGATTGAAAGTGTCAGATCTGCCTGCGACTGTTGAAAGTTATTCTCCCGCAGCAACAATCCCTGAGGTGCTGTGTTAAATAAGGACCAACATATCTGACTAATGAGCGCAGTTAGTAGCAGTTGAGGTGAGAGCTTTAGTTTGTCTCTCTTACCTGGTGCAGTGTGTGATGAGAGATCTCCATTTGCAAGCATGATGATGATTGATACGATTAGGTCCCAACTTTTTCACTGGAGTCTCCACACTTCATGATCACTCACCTCTGGTATTAGTAAGATGAATGGTCTTCCCTTGTCTAGAACCCGAGAGGTAATTTTCTCTTACGCTCATGTGAAATCTAGGTGGGGTTGGGGGGGGGGGGGGGTCGACATGACACAAAGGAAACACAGCTTAATAGTGATTGCTGAAAATGGTAGAGATCGTTTTTCATGTTTGCATAAGTTGCCATCCTGTAAACATCCCCTATAGCTCACAAAGCTGTTCAGAGACTTTGCATTGAGATAAGAGGCTTTATCGTCCATCACAGTAAATGATGGGCATTAAAAAACATGTAAACACTGGATTTGCCTTTTTGCCTGAAAATAACCCTTAACAGTGTGCTACATAGTATTTCTCAAGGTCCATAATTTTTAATGTATCACGACTATGTACTGACAGTGATACACTAGTGAGCAGGAACCCCACAGAAAGAGGAAGAAATGGACAATGGCCACAAGAAGGCACTGAAGCGCCTCTTGACTCTCTCACCCTTTTCTACAGTATCTTATAGAGAAGTGCCATGGCACAATTTATAATATATCCACTGTATAACATTGTATATTTTCTTAATACGACACTACATTGAAAAAAAATGTTCACATTATTCCAACAACCAATAGTTATTAAAATATTTTTTTGTGGATTGTTCAGGTCATAACCCAACTCTTTTGGGAGACATGCAGAACATCTCTGTGTATATTTTGCTAGATAATCGGTTTTGTTGTTTTCCCTCATAGCTGTTTTGAGTGATTTGCAGGTCAAGCTCAATAAAAGCATCCTGATATTGAACCAATGCTTTAGATGAACGTTCAGCAGTCTGGGATTTGGGAAATTGCTTTACTTGCCAAGCAACTTTAGGCCAGAGCAAGACAAAAATGACTCACAATGAATCTACTCTGGTTTTGTTATCTGCAAATGAAGCTTAACATGTTTCTGTGTGCTCTACAAAACGTTCCCTATTGTATGTTCAGTAGATATCCAGTGAAGAATTAGACTCTTCATCATATGAGTGTCAAAATAGAGACGTGGGGAATATCACTGGTTAATCTATTGTCACCGGTTGTTTTAATCAATTCATAACACCTTACACAATGAATTTTTCAATTTCAGCTTGTACAAACTAAGAAGGCGTAACAAGGAATTAATTAAGACAAAATTCATAGGAGAATGCAAACAGACTGTAGAGTATAAGGAGCTTATCTTATCGTTTATTTTATCCAAGTCTATAGTGAGATAACGCCAACATCGGTATTGGAAAAGTTGCTGTATTATTATTGTATTGGCATGCACAGTATATAAGGGTTTGTTCACTCATGGAAAAACATGCTCATATGGGTGGAACAAGCACCTTGATATGGATCTGCCCAAAGAAAAGAAAAGACATGGTATTTTTTGTGTTCTTCATGTCTGACGTCCAGGTGTGATGGAATAAATTGTTTCTATCAGTGTTCTCGTGACTCCTCCATCTTCATCCTGTGGCCCTGCTGTACTTGCTCCCACAACCTCACGTCATCACTTTTGCTGTACTCACAACCTTGTGGGCTGAAGCACACGCTGCATCTCATCAGAGAATATTACCTAATACTCGGAGGACAACATTCATCAACGTCACAGGGCTTTTGCCAACAGTGCATTTCTTTCAATGGGTGCCCCAAGTCCATTTCGGTTGTTCCAGCAGCACCGCAGGGTACCTTGTGTGACCTGTGCCACTTCAGCAGTACACATACAGTATCTCTTTCAAGGTTCTTCAGTCTTCAGTTTCTGCTGATAGGAACTACATCTCAGATTTTCTTCTGTGCTGCTATCAGTTTTACTTAGCTGAAATTATTTCTCTGTGTATATATTAACAGTATTGTATGAATATGACCGTTGCTCATACATTAAATACACTTTTTAGTTTGACTTTGAGGAAGTTAATCACAAGCAAGTCTGTGTAAACCAAGCTTTTCTTAAGAGAGTGATTTTCCTCCATAAATATAGTTGTGTAAAGATGAAAGAGCAATGCAAGCCCAAAAAGACTGTTTTGAAAATGTATTCTAAATGCACAGTTGAACTTCCTGACATGCCCATATGTAAGTGGAAATAGGTCTTGGTCGCTGAAACAATTCCTACTCTTCATACTGGCCCTGAACCAATTTCCCCAGAAAGTGACTACATTGAAAGAGATGAAACAGCCCTTATTCTGAGCAAAAATGCATTCCAAAGTTTGGCTGAAGCTAATATGAGGCTTCAGCTGTCAGTTAGCTAAATCGAGTCCGTATCTTCCAAAGTTTCAGTCTATTTAGTACAAAATTCCCTCTTTTTATTTCCCCATAAGGAATTAACTGCGGCGGAGGCATACAAGAAAGCTGCAGGGTCCCTTATGGACTGCTGGAGTTTCATATTAGCATATTTAATGATTATGAATAAAATACAAAACCCAAATAATGTGCTCAGTCCTGCTCCGGTAACACTTTACAATAAGGGTACATTAATTAGCATTAGTTAATGCAGTAATAAGCATTAACTAACAGTTAATTAACAGTTAACTAATGTGTCTAGTAATCATTTACTAATGGTGTTCATGTAACTAAGGTATTAATTTATACATTATTTAATAGTTTATAAAGATGCTATTAACATTAGTTAATACATTAATAAGCATGAACTAACACTTAATACAATAAGCATTAAGTAACTTAACAAATGTCTCTTGTTAACATTTATTAAGGGTTTACATGTTAATTAAGGTACTAATATTAGTAAATGGTTGATACAGATATTAATTAACATGTATGTCATGAAGTTCACAGCTAAGACATTTCATTAAGAGAAACTGTTTTTAGAAATGTTTAAGGGTAATGATTGTCCACTTACTTCCATCCTCCAACTTCTGTCTTTTTTTTGGTTGGGATCAGTGGACACACTCCATGATCTTCATGTAGAGGTTTGCTTGTTCCTTTATCTTCATGTAGACATTCCTTAAGGCAGGTTTATTACAGTGCATTCAACATTTGTCTTACAGTTTACGAAAATTGAAAAAAAAAAAAAAACAATGAAAAGTGCTCTTGTGACGTAAAATAAAATAATTATATTTATAATAATTTCTAATTTTTTTTCGTGAAATGTCTCTATCCAGGTAAGATAAATTGGTGTGTGATGATCATTCCTTATCTGGCAATTTTCTGCAACTCTGTTGTGTCAATCCTGTAGAATTCATATTTCAAACGTATTTTTAAGGGTTCTATGTTTATTGTGCTGCATAAAAGTTCAGGGCACTAAATGGTTAACTCATCATTGAGTCAGGCTGTTTTGGCCCTTGGCTCATCCCGTCAGTTCACCCAGTAAGAGAGCGTGTACCCGTTAGCGCCAGATTCCACTGATCGAGAGAGAAAGGGAAGCGTGTGAAACTGCAGAGCTAAAAACTAACTGGTTGATAAATAAGAAAGCACAGGTGCAGAAATTAGTAATAAAGCTCAGCTAGACTATCAGTCTTGTTTCTTGAAGGTTTAGAACTGTTTTGTCAGGTATGTCAGGGGAGTAAGATTGTGTTTTGTTTTTTTTTTGTCTTACTCCGGAAGCGCCAGTGAGTTGAATTAGCCTGCGCTAGTAGCATAGTTAAGAATATTTTGAACGGTACTATACAGTATTTTGGATGTATATGATGTGTCTAAATGTATTTTTATTGGTTGTATTCATGATAATATGCTGTATGTTGGGCCCAATCCCAATGTCCACACTCATGGACTCAGACTTTGAGGCGCGTTCCCACTAAGTCTGCGAGGGCTTAGGACTGTCCCGCTGTCAAATCGTCAAGTACATGAGGGCTCCCTGGCAGACATTTTGAGCCCTTTATGCACATTTTCTGTGAGTCCGCATCTCTGCACTAAGACTAAGAGGGAATTACCCACAGTTCATAGTGGTGAGTATAGTAGTGTGACATTAAATCAGCATTAAATATGAGGTTACCAGGGGAAAAAAAAAAAGGTAAACAAAGTGGCACGTTGGTGTTCAGCCTGGCATAGTGGTATGCCTAAATTTACAAAGAAACACTACATTAACAAAGATTTAAGATATATAAAAACATATGAAATCTGAGGAATGCAAGCATAGGATATATTTCACACATAGTTTGTTCATCAACCATTTATTTTTATTTTTTGCTTAATGATACTGTTTTGACATAAACGAGTAAACTGATTATTTGACAATTACCTCTTGTCCACCTTGTACAGGCAGTCGGTATCTTACTTGA
The DNA here is from genome assembly GCA_038419695.1 of Scomberomorus guttatus. Taxonomy (NCBI): domain Eukaryota; kingdom Metazoa; phylum Chordata; class Actinopteri; order Scombriformes; family Scombridae; genus Scomberomorus; species Scomberomorus guttatus. Next base: position 14,110,935 of record CM076464.1, on the reverse strand, counting down.
CTGTCGTGCACATGATGGGTAGGATATTACTTATCTGTTTTACACTTTGTTTAATGTCTTTTGTGCTTTATGAGTGAGCGGTTCACTATTTTTGTCTTTTTCTGTTTTTGTTTAAGTGAGCTCACTAAGACAAATTCCAATCAATCATGTTGATGGCAATAAAGTATTGAAAAAAAGTACCAAACTTTCAAAATCATACGCAACATGTTTTGGTGTCATCAGCGTAATGTGATATGCCGCAAAGTGCTGTCCCATTCCTGTTTGAACCATTTCGAGCCCTTGCAGCCTCTCACACTCAAGCACTAACCAGGTGATCTCAATTAAGTCCATGAGGGTGTTCAGGGTTTAGGGCTTAGGGGGGATATTGGGAAAAGTTATTCTGTTTTGTCAGATCCCGTGGGAAATTTCATTTATATGAGCAATGCCTTGCTTTACTGATACCAGATGAAGTTCATTTTTGGTGGAATACTATAAAATTATAAGAAAAAATCCCTAGACAATAGGGTTGTGAAATTGAGTTTTGAGGAAGTGGATGAGATCTCATTTGAAAGTGGACTGTATAATGATTTATCTGATTTATTCTGTACTGTACGTGCAGATGGGTTTTTTAATGACTCTGGATTTGTAGTAACGTGATGGTGAGCCAGTCCCAGTGATGGGGAGGGAAACCTGGCAGCGGTGTGGCCAGCTGCTTTGGATCCCCTTCTACAAGACTGACACAACGGATTTGCAGAAAATTGCCCGATAAGGAATGATCATCACACACCAATTTATCCTACCCGGATAGAGAGACATTTCAAGAAAAAAAATGATAAAGAAATGTTGAATGCACTGTAACAAACCTGCCAACTGTTACGTTAACCACTTGATCTTTTCATATTTACTCCTCAGAGCCCGGGTAAACAAAGTAGCATCATAGACCAAGTTGAATACAAGTGCTACAGTAGGGAGAACCCAGTTTCTATTAAGTTTATAATAGTTATATATTTAAATGGTAACAACAATTTAAGCTTTGTGTTGGTGCATATTGTTACATTGTATTATAACGTTTATTTTATGATCCTTACATTACAAGCACACTTGTTTTAGTACAATGTAACTACCATGTCATCAAGCGTTAATTTCTTTGACAAATCTCCTGTTTCAGTGTACAATGGTCACAGAGAGCATTAATATATGGTTAATTATGGTTAAGTAATGCTTATACAGTATAACGTACAATAATTTATAGGTTAGGCTATAAGTTAAGGAACGTCTACAGGAAGATAAAGGAACAAGCAAACCTCTACATGAAGACCATGGAGTGTGTCCACTAATCCCAACCTTTACCAAAAATAAGTGGACAATCACTACCCTTAAATAAACATTTATAAAAACAGTTTTCTCTTAATGAAATGTCTTAGCTGTGAACTTCATGACATACATGTAAATTAACATATTCATCAACCATTTACTAACATTAGTACCTTAATTAACATGTAAACCCTTAATAAATGTTAACAAGAGACATTTAACAGTTACTTAATGCTTATTATTGTATTAACTGTTAGTTAATGATTATTACTGTATTAACTAATGTTAATAGCATCTTTATAAACTTTTAAATAATGTATAAATCAATACCTTAGTAAACACCATTAGTAAATGATTACTAGAGACATTAGTTAACTGTGAATTAACTACTAGTTAATGCTTATTACTGCATTAACTAATGTTAATTAATGTACCCTTATTATAAAGTGTTACCCCTGCTCCTTTTGTCTACCAAAGCTCAGCCAAATATGTTTGAAACGTTTTAGAGTTTTGCTTATGAACAGATATGGCTGAAACTATCACATCCTTCCTAGAAGGAAAAACTGCAGCAATCACACCTCGTGTCAGATTTTTTGCTAGATACACATTCTAAACTTGCAATAGATGTATGCATAACATAACCCTAAACATGCCTGAAAGCCGGTTACTCATTAAACTTTCATGAGCGGACGTACTAAAACATCACCATAATTCTGAGTGGCAAGTCCACTTAGTTTACGAATCCACTTAGTTTGCAAGCATTGCATCACTTATTATATCAGTACATAGGCAGGCATGGCATAAGCACAGCTCTGGGGGCTGTATGTTATTTAGAGCCTCTTAAGAACAACAGTCGTCCAAAAACACCCTCAGGAATTTACAATGATCCCACTATCTGGGAGAGTCACGTAAGAGCTACAGCCAACACACAAATGCAGGGAAAATCACATTAGCTACTAGAAAGCCTTTTGATTTAAGAAGCACAAACACGTAAGCCCTTTCAAGGAGGATGGCATGCATGCGCAAATCATGGCATCTGATTTATTGTTTGAAATTTAACTAGTGAGCTTCGTCCTTGGCATTTTGAACATTGTAGGTGTAAATTTTAAATGTTTTAAACAAAAGGGAAAGAAAGTGTTTGGGCTGTGATAAACAGAGGGAGTTTAAGTATGACTAAGATATTCAAGAAAGCCTCCCAGCCTGTGCAAATGAGTTTCATGGGGAAAAAGCACATGGAAGATACAGATAGTAGATTGAAAAATACTGTATATATGTATAAAAATAACCTATGCATAGCCTTATAAGAGTTACAAGAATTAACAAAGCGGTTATAGGTTGCATGTGTATTATATGAATGAATGAATGCATTTTTATTTTTGTTTCATACCAGTCAAATGGTTCATCCTACATGGGATTACATGATACACAATAATACCACATATAAATGACAATTTGAAAACTGTTAGAATTACCTTTGGGCAGCTTATTTACTACATAAATGTTTTCTGGTTTATGACATATGACCAACAGCTCCTTGTTGTGAACCACCATGATAAAATATGTTGTTTTGTCATGGTGGCTCTTCTCCCTTTCTGTCCTTTACTACTTTGCCCTTTCTTCTAGCTGATCAGTACAGAAAAAGGTCGACCTGGATCCCAGTGTATACACATAGGTAGACCAAAGCCAATTTCAGATGTGTCAGAGGAACTGATGCTGCCAGCTTCCTGTGACAGCTTGAGTGGAACAGCTTCAGTCCTCATCTCAAAATCACCTCTGCTTACTGAGCGGAAACCGTTCGTCACAAACGGCTGAAATGCTCTGTCAAGTCCTGTCAGCACACATCAATTATTATTATTATTATTATATTGTGATTTTATTAGCATTATTACTATTGCAATACAAAAACACGCACATGCTCCTCTGTGATTTAACTTCGCAAAGCCCTGCCCCCATTAGGGGCTAGGATTGCTAGAATGTAAAATTCCAGGGGTTTAGCAGACATCAAATACACAATAATAAGGAGAAATATTTGTACATTATTATTAAGTTGTTCATCAGTTTATATAAATTACCTTGTTGTATTTTTATCCCTTGCCTTCTCTTACAGCTGTATTCATTAGCCTCACCTCCTCCACCAAAGCTTGACAACATTTTGCATGCTGCTGTCCCTCCTTATTTAATTCCTGTGTTCCAGGATCATTGAAATAAAACTTGTCAATTTAAGTGGAGCCTGACAGCACCCCTCAAACCCCGGGCTGAGCGTATGCTATCTGTACTGAAGTTGTTCCCCTGACTTAAAAGAAGAGGGTTAGCGAGACGAGCACAAAGTAAACTTTAAAGCGTACAGTAATGTATGCGGCCCCTCTGTATTTGATGCTGCTCTGTTGCATTAAGATCCATCCTTCAATGCCCATATTTAATGTGTCGAGTCGGAGCTTTCTGTGGCAGAGGGTTGCTGCAGAGCATGGCGGGTGTCACAGGGGAGCTGCGATCACACAGTCGCACTACAGAAAGCATTCTGCGTTGTCCCCCGAGGAGCTCATTCAGCGTATTCCTGCATAATTACCTCAAAGTGATTACAGAAATCAATGGAGTACTGTCACTGCCGAGGGCACTTCTCAAAGGCTTGGATAATCACAGTATACATACCTGTCCAGCTTCCTTGAACAAGATTTTGTAAACACTCAACATGTTCAACACACTGAAAATCATACAAATATTTGTACCAACCTGTTGCCCTTAGGACTTCTTGTGGTGGAAGTGTTTACTGCTTTTTATCAAGCCCTGCAGAGGAGTGTCAGGAAGCATCCCGCCATGAAACCAACAGCAAATTTATGAGATTTGGTGTTGGAGATAATGACTGAGGCCCAGTTGGTCCTGGTGATTTCTTAGGAGCATGCCAGACACAACAACAAACCAAATATAGTACACCTGATGGTTGCTAAATTTTTCATGCTGTTGACTACAAATGGGAGCACACCCAGTTGTATAGCATGACCTTGAGTAAAAGCATAAATTACTATTTCAGTGTATGTCTGTGCTTATAGATCAGCCCTTGTCCTGTGAGTTCAAATGCAAATGCATAAAAAAAATCGCTTGCCTACATTGTACCAAGCAAGAGTCAAACATACTGTACTTGACATGATGACATACAAACCTGTGCTGAGGGCTTGTATGTGCCACAAGGGATGAAAGGTGGAAGATAATCTGCGATTACAAAGTGTGTTCATGTCAGCAGGTGTGCCGGTCATGTGTTTATTCTACTGTAGCTTGTCAAGTATTCACTAATATTCTGTTGTTTCAACTGTGTTACTTTAAAGATAATCTTTACAGATGCCAGGCATATTGATCTTAGCTAATAATGGCTTTAACAACATAATGATTAGGATTTAGAGCTGCAACGATTTGTCAATTCATCACTCGAGTGACAGAAAATTAATCAGCAATTATTTTGATAATCGAATAATCGTAATCATTTCTTAAGCAAAAATGTCAAACATGAGCTGGTTTCAGCTTCTCAAATGTGATAAATAATGATTTTCTTTGTCATAAAACTAATTATCTTTGGGTTTTGGACAATACAAAAAAAAAGAAAAATTATGAAGACGCCAACTTTGACTCTGGGCATTTTCATTTTTCACATTTTCTGACATTTTATTGACAAAACAATTAGAGAAAATATTAATTAGATTAGTTGCAGCTCTATTATGGTTGTCTTTACAGTATGTCTAAACCCGTTAACAGGGGCGGCTGTGGCTCAGGACGGAGAGCAGGTTGTTCATACATTGCTGGATTGGTGTTTCCATCTCTTGCTCCCTCAGTTCATGGGTCAAAGTGTGCTTGGGCAGGCCAGCACCTTGCATGGCAGCTCTGTTGCCATCCGTGTGTAAACATGTAAATTAGAGGCATTATGTAAAGCACTTTAAGGGAGAAAAGCACTATGTAAGTACAGTTCATAGTGTACAGCCAAGATACTTTGCATACTTTGCGTACTTCAAGTCTGGGTGTATATTTCTTTGAGTTATGTCAGTGACTTATATAGTACAATAAGTTTTACCTATTCTGACCTTGAAAAAGTGAGATATATCAAGGCACAATGCATCACAATGACAAAAAATGTGAGCAACAAACTCAAGAAATATCCACAAATGCATTAGCAGACATGCAGGTATTCATACACCAGAAGGTCAAAAGATATTTTTTTTAGATCTCAGCACCAACAAGCAACCAACTCAGATGCATATTAATGGAAATACTGTGGTTTGCGTCATAAGAAATAAAAAAACTCTTTGCTCATTTAAGTGAACACATGTCTGCTCAGCTCATTTTCACTTCTTTGGGAGTGTTTTTTATGTGCTTCTTTTCTCAGCTCTGATCATGGACCATCCATCAGCTTTTTATGACATTTAATATTGTCAGAAAGGATGTAAAATCCAGCCAACCTTGATGACCTACCCAATAATGAATTAACCACCTCTCTCTGGATAAGAGTGGAGAGAGGGTACAGAGGGGCAGAGATTTGTTCATTTATGTTTTTTGCCCTCTATCTGTCGAGATAGAATGACAAAATGATATTTTTCATCGATGTATATATGAAAAATAAACAGAAAAAATACTATCACAATAATTTCTAAACTTCTCTCTTACAGAATGTTTCACTTTCTTTCTTATTTAATGTGATACATGTTCAGATGTAATCAGTAGCAATAATATCCTGAAAGAACCTCAGCTGCTTGTGTCCCAGTTAGTCCAGGTCCTTCCCTGTCACACACAACTAATGGCTCCTGGAATCCACATCACTTATCACATGCCTTGCTCTATCCTGTACACACTTAATCTTAATAGTTTGCAAATACATCGAGGTGATACTAGTCTCTACTACTCTAGTTTTTCTGAACCCTTCACACATTATAATATGAGACACATCAATAAAAAACAGTTGCAACTTTGCATCCTACAAAGGTTTCTGCTTTTCATTCATAACAGCAGATCAAGGCCTGTAAGTCACGGCCATTCAAAATGTTTACCCAGTTTTTTACATTTTTACTAATCACATACTACAAAATTACTCATCGGAGCAGGAGAACAAAGATGAACTCTGCAACAAACATCCAGGATTTCCATTCAGAGCACGCTAAGTCTTCTGCACCGCCTCCCTTACAAACCTTGTCTTACAACAGACTACTAAGGGTAATACATAAAAATGAAGATGCCATAGCCCAGATAGCTGAAGGCGTTCATGCTGTAGCAGTGTTTTTAGTGAAGCCATTGTTGTGAAATTGGATCATTCATTTGTGGCATGTGTGCATCATTTTCACGCAAAATTTAATTTTAAGAAGACATAACAAGGTTATGTCTACCATATTGCATTCCCATTGTTCTATTACAACCCATTTGTAAACACTTATTCATTTGGTAGATATGACTAAATTTGTATTCACAATAATGTGACACTTGTCAGGGCGACCATTCATAAAATGAAGGTTTTGCCTTCGAGCACTGACATTGTCACTAATGCCGCAATGTGTTTGATATACGATAATGACTCCGGGGTTGATTGTGTTGGGCCTGTCAAGGACTTCACACAACACGCTTAGAGCAGAGGGCAAAACCGTAATTGGAATTTAGGAAACTGACAGGCTTGGTGTAATAAACTGACCTTGGAATGAAAAACCTGAGACATGAGGGGAAGGAGGTTGAGGAATATGAAGGAGGATGTCACAGAAACACAGTGAGAAAGAATACAGCAACCGGTCTGTTAGAGCATCACTTTATCTTTATCTTATCTTTAACATTTCTTTTCCCAAATTTCCCAAATTTGACTGAGATATTATTTGTTTTTTCTTTGTTTTACTAATTTTTTAAAGTTACATTTTTGTCTAAAATATATTTTGATATTATCCATCATAAATCATACATAATCAGTTCTGCTGACTGGGGGGAATTTAAAACATTACTGATAATGCCACATGAGAAATATTAAAGTCACGTCATCGTTAAGGTCACATTGCAGTCACTTGAGACTCTTTGGAGTCACCTGGATTAAAGTATTTATTCATTATGATTAAGATATTATTAAGGTCCTGTATGTGCTGACTTAAAGTCCCTTTGTTTGGGTGGGCCTATGAGCAGGATTTGTGACATCACAACTACGTGGAAGCCAATCCTGGTCCAGCGTGCAACTTACACAAGTGTGCTGTGGAAACTTGAAGGCTCTAGTGCACAAACACTGGAAATGGACTTTTCAGTGAAGTAGGAGGCATCCAACAGTTACATTTTTGAAATGAAACATATTTGCATATTCATAGATTCTGGATTTTTAATGAGGTAATGTCCTTTTAAGGATTTTTAACATGATAACTGAACATTTTGGGGTTAAAAACATGTCATACACAAGTTATTATTCCAAGCAGAGGGTTTTTATATGTCCTAAAACATGTCTGGAGGGTGTCTTTATACTTTCAACCACACAAACTTGCACACAGGAAACCAGGATAGCTGAAAAGTTTAATTGCAGCTGAGAGATGAGGGTTTTCTGAAGCCAGGTGTTACATGATATTGAGTGCCAACTAAGGATGCATCTGATGGTGACGCTGCTGATGAGAACAAATGGAAAGCTCCAACGAGAGAAGATGAATTACATTCTGGCCACAGTATTGAACACAAGCTGCTGAAACATAAGAAACTAAACAGCTGCTCAACTAGAACGATAGCTCATAGTTGATGTGAAGTTCATGCTCTGGAGGACAACTTGGAAATATTCACCAAGAAAACACTCCACAAAGTCTGTGATGGTATGAATCGACCTCTCTAAAGGGCAGTGAAATGGTTTGATGTATCTCATTTTCATCAGTCTCATTTACATTTTCTTTTCTGATTTAGCACGGGACACCAGACAACCTGCTGGAGATAAGTGGATGAATCTGGTGTTGACAGTACATTTTCAACACATAACAAGTAAATTGGCAGCTTTCCTACTTGTTTTGTCTCTGAATTACAGCCAATATAAGCTCTGGAGATCTTAGGGAATTAACACAAGAGTTATATTTTTGTGCTTTGTCACAGTACCAATATATTTTGTTGACTTCTAAGTTTTTGCAGTGTGTTACATTTATTGCAAAAAATATAGCCCGTAACAGTGGGACATTGCTTAAACAATATATTTTGGGGGCTTAAATCATCTCTTGGCATCCCACTTTCCTCCTTTGACTGTTCAACATTAGTTCTCTTCCGTCAGCTTCTCATTTCCCAGCAAACGTGCCGGGTAAATGATGACACAGGCTTGACAAACAGCCTCTGATATTGCTAAAGTACACACTGTCATTTGAAACGACACCTTACAAATGCTCTCTGTTATCTCTTGCTACTACAAAGGTATATTAGTTTAACCTGTTGTTAATTGAATCCATAAAAAGTAGTTCTCTTTGAAATGTAGAACAGATTGTGCCTCGGCTTTCCCCCCCAAGATAAATTATTAACAAGATTTAGTGTAAGTCTATTTTTTCCTGTTTGGGGAGTATTATGAGTGAGCTGTGCTGAAGGGGAGGCTATTACTCCTCCATCCTGTGAGGGCCAGCAGAGCCGGATTATATGATAAAGTGCTTTAACCTTCAGTTGTAAAGAACATCCGCCAGTTGCATTTGTTTTGCCTCTAATGATGAATGTATTCCATAATAACTAATTCTAACATAAATAAAGAAAAACAGCGTAAAGAAATTCTACCTTTAGTCACATGTATTGCCTGTAATACCTCTCAGGGGGATTGGTTGGAAGTTTCACATTTGCTCTTGACAGATTTCAGAAGGAAAGGCAACCAGTCCCGTTGACAGTGATACACAAGATTTACAGTATGTTGCCACAAACCTACAAACATTTCAAAAATAGAGGAGAATGTGCTGCAGAGTACACTGGGTAAATGAACCAGGAAAAAAAAAAAACAACAGAAAAACCCAAAGTCAGTCAGACCAACATGCAAAAAGCAGAATCATTAGAGGTGTTTCCTGATAATCTGCTGACAATTTAACTGCCACAGGACATACAGTACAGTGCATTTAAGGTGAGGTTTCCAAGCGGTTTCTTTTTTGGCAGGGTGTCGAGCATTTTTCAGCTGAAGTGTCCCTTTTAGCAGCCTTAGTGTGTGTCCTATAGTTGAACCTGTCCTTAATCTCCCTCAAGGAATGGAAGCAAAAATTTCCCTACACGGGTAAATAAAATTCAATAAAGTATTCACAATATTACAATTCCATTAAATGCCACCAGGAAAGAGGAGACAGTAAGGTTATTTTGGCTTTATTTACCAAGGAGTAAGAACACAATCTTATTTACTTAATATTCTTTATTTTCATATTTTTATGAACCTTCAGGCAACAGCAAAACCAAAGATCTGGAGTGAACTTAGGTTTCCTTTCAATGTAAGCAGTTGGTTTGTGGTCTTTTAAAGTGGCTACCAATATTCTTATAATAATGAAGCATCAAATGTATAATGGGAAAGCTATCGCTAGTAGTGATGAACCCACAGAGCATTAACACCCAACTCTGAGGCACCCCTCAGCTCTACAGAGCTTTATCGCTTATTTGGTTTACTGTTGGTTCTCTCTCGCCACTCTCATAGCGTCATTTTCAGCCACAGCAGGCAGCTTTTTTCCCTCAGGAGTTGGTGCAACCCAAAAACCAGAGCTGAAAGGAGAGTAAATATTGGACTTTTATTCATCAGATAGCCAGGAACATGATTTCAAGTGAATGCTAATGTATCTGCTGGAAGAGTAAATAGGCAACTGTATGCTAACAAATTCCCCATATGAACTTACGTAAAAGATGTTAATATGTCAGTGTGGTGTTGACAGCTTGTTTCAGGCAATAAATCAATTATTGCTGGTTTAAATACTTGAAAATTTGTTTGTGAATATGTACCAGTAAATAAAAAATCTACTTTAAATGGTGTTTATTACTAAATAAATCTGTGGGGTGGGATAGGGATCAATTGGGACCCACAGTTCATTTTTGCACCAGGACTATCGACTGTATATAAAGATGGACGTAGCGAGGTGTGACATCACCCATTCAGTTGCATTGGAGTCGGTTTGAAGCCCAGAGTTGCAGCTTATGGTCGGCACCATCTTTTGCGTTTGGAGCCAGGACTTTCCAAATAAAGAGTGGGGGGTGTTGCCTTTCATGCTCTGGAAACACGCCCCGCTACCTTGGACCGAAGCAAACGCTAGCTTACTGGGAACACCGAGCGCCGCATTTGAGCTAACATTAGCTGCTTTAGCTGGATGATGCTAACAGGGCAGCTATCATAATCAGGTAACTTACAGAAATATTGCAACAATAGTCCGACTCAGGTGCGAGTCCTGGAGTCGGGGAGAGCAGCAAGTGACTGAACTGTCAATCACAGCTGTCAATCAACGCCCACACGGCAGACGTCAAAGCCTATTATAATGCTTCAAATCTTACTAATGGAGCAATAATTTCGATTGAGATCATAATGAAAAATGTTTGCATTTCTTCAACAGAGAAGTTGATGCTTTTTGAATGGGAGTTAATTGGCGACAGGGATTCTTTGAAGCCAACATCTGGTGGCATTGCGGCTGTCGGTGGCATTGCGCTTTAAGGTGCTGTACTTCCACATACGCTTCAGCCTCAAGCCATGACAGTTGCCGCTTGGCCTGGACCCAAGCGGGTTAATTAGGCCTGGTAAATTGGGGAGGTCACTGTCACCCACTGCTGCACACTGAGGATGAACTACAGTACAAGATTTAAGTAAAAGATTCAAATAAAGAACTGTGGTAACTCATCTGGTTACATACTATGCAGAGAGCTGGGATCAAACATCTCACAGTATCATTAAATGCCAGGCTTCACTGAATCACTTCAAACAGTCCCTCACGCTTTGATCATAATTCCGTTAAATATGACATATTGCTAAAATATACAAAGTCGAGGAAAGTCTTCAGTTCCTCAGTCACTCGCCTGTATTACACTGATTTTGGGAAGGCTAATACTGTGAGTGTTAGTGGGCAATTAAATAATCAAAGTGTGTTATTTCATCAAGCAAACACTTCATCAACTTAAAATAACAAAGTGACTGCAAGAATAAGTGACACCTAAGCACTTTTATATGGTATTTCTAAACAGATTAAAGTTAGTCAGCCAATTTAACTTGAGCTCTTTAACTGGCTTAACACGGTTTCTGAAAGCATAATGCTGCGGCATTACAGTGAGTATGTGAAGTGAACATAATGTATGACAGCACTTTTTTTTTTTTCACTCTTGTGTCTGTTTGCTTTTGTGAGACAATAAAAAATTCAATGTTTTGCCCACACCTCTCTGACAGCAGCAGGTTGGTAAAAGTGTGAGAATTACTGTCAGCAAATCATCACAGAGTCTCAATCTGTCAGCTTCCTCTGGAGGTTGCAGTCTGCAGATGTGCAAGACAGTCCTGATATTCAAACAGGAGCGACAGAGAAGGAGAATTTTTCTTTTATATTCGACAGCGCATGCTCAGCAAAGTCCTGACACCAGGACGTCTGCTGAAGTGAACGTACAATTGGCTATGCCCACGTGAAATCTGCCAAAGTTTATTTGAATCAAAAGAGGTGTGCTGCTGCTTGACTGACTGATTACCTTTAACGCCTGAATAAGCTGTATGGCTTCCTACTGCAGGCCTCAACGTTTCCAGAACCTGCGGGGCTTTCTTTGAATTTCAGATGGCTGAAAGTGAAATTGAACTGTTTGAAACATAAACAGGATTAGACGATTTTTCTTCTTTAAAAAGGAGGCAAAGATAACCCCCCTGACCATTCTCCTCTCCTGGTTCTGCAGTGATAAAATGTGATTGATATTGATCGTCTGATTATTTAATAATGTTACCTCGCTTGCATGACATGGTTCATACAGACTGAGCAGCTCACATGCCTCGCAACACTGACAAGCAAGTAAAAAGTAGACTACAAATTTGAATTTTTAAAATATATGTGATAAGATATAATTCATAATAATATACTGTATATTTAATATTTTTATTTATTTATTTATCTTCTGTTTGTCATAGTTTAATTTGATTTTGATGTAGACAAGCAGTTTTCATGAATATATGCTGCTTCCATGGGGTTTGTTACGAATATTATGAAGGTAAGCAGGTCAGAAATGAAGGGAGCGCTTATTTCCACAACACTAAAGTAGTTGCAAAATGTTAGAAGCTTCTACACTATAACATAAAAAAAAACTCATATTGCACTCTTTTACCCCCAACAAAAGAGGCCAAGCGGCACCAAAAACCTTAGCTTTTCTTGGTTCAGTGGAGCCAAATTTCCAACTGTGGCGATGCTTCTGAACCAGAAATAATGTACACACACACACACACACACACACACACGAAGAGGAGTTACTTTGTTCAGAGACATCACCTTTATTTTAAGTCAGGCTTTGTTTGCTTGTCAGTGAACATTTCTGAGTCACTGTCATTTCTTTGCCTTTCCTGTCTTGTTGCTATAAGCTAAACAGGTTTTCTTCTGCACTCGTGACAAAACAAAGGCCGAATAAAAGTTTGCACCCTTTTGTATAAAACTATCAAGCTTTTATCTTGTATTAATTTGCAAATAGCATGCTGATTTTGCCATTACAATGCACGTAAAGAAGCTTCACATGCATTCTTCCCTGAGCTTAAAATCCACTGATCTCTCTCTCATGACCTCCCTGGTAGCATTTTGTGGATGCAATCTTAACTGACAAGCTCAACTGTTTTGCATGCAGGGTGGAAACATTAAAGACTGAGTTAATCCTCTCTGATTCCCTGCTGCTGTCACTCACACAGTCTGACTAAAAGCCACAAAATCTTCCAGAACTGAATAACACAGCTTCACACCTTTGATGCCTCGTGTAATTTAAGACTAAATAATACCCCCATCATTTAAAAAGATTTCAGTTGTTTTTGTGTTAATCGCAAAGAGATTAAAAGGTGAAAAACGATTCACTATTCCAGTTTCAACCAAGGGCTAATTAATGTTTTACCTACATGATGGCAAAAGTATTTAATTTAACTACCCACAACTCTAAGGAGACGGTTTTGTGTTTAAAAGCCAAAAAGAAGAAGAAGAAATAGAGCCGTGGATGTGACCAAGGTGCATATTTCAAAGTTACACTTGATTACTGTGTCGGTCATTAATCTGTTGATTAATCATTTCAAATCGGCCGAGAGCACTTCCAAATTAATTTTGCTGGCAGCTCATTCGTTTATCATGTTCTATTCCAAATAAACTAGTCCAATAGGAAGATAACAAGCCTGTATACATGCAAATACCTCAGTGTTGGATTAAAGTATATAGTCTTAAAACAGAAACTGTACATGGTGTACTTTTGTATCTAATTTTCCAGTCGCAGTAAAATTTAAACAATTAGGGTGATTAAATGGTCTGTGCCACTAATCATAACTCAATTATACAAATGGAAATGAGGACCATAAAATGCTTTCCCGCTACACTGCTCATTGTGAACTGGATCTGATTTACTGTATCGACATAAAGGTGTTTTACTATACATGTCATGCTGAATCATGCCATCGTTTTTATGCTTTTTGCAAGTGGTGTTTTTATGACTGTGTGTGCAGTGGTTACTGCATGCTGTCTGACTTTAACTGAATTTCCACACAAGGAAGACAAACTGAACTTGAACCTGAAAAGTAAACAGTTTTAGCATCTTTACTTAATCCTCCTCCATAAAGGTCAGTGAACTCACATCGGTGAAATCTTTGCAGTTCTCCATGAATGAGCACTCTCTGGAATATAAAACCCTCCTGAAGTACAAATTGTGCACAATGTAGACTTGACTTTTGCTGTTTTTTTTTTTTTGTAAAACTTCTTTTGTTTTGTCCATTTGTTCCTTTTAAATGAGGACTCCACACAATACTGTTATCACTTATTAATCTGTCCACAACCTGACTGCTGTGTACAGATTCTTCTCAAAGTCAAACATTTAATGATCTGTTGGATCAAAAGGCCAAACCCAGGTAGCCTTCCCCTGTTTACAAATCGTCTGCTTGTGGATGTGCAAATAATTCAAAGTGAGAGATAACGTCATTCTGACGGGGGTTGTACAATATATCTTTTAAATTTGATTATTCAGCATTAGATTAGAAAAGGACAGAGGCAGTAAAGTTAAGTGTTTTTACATTGGTGTGTGTCATTTAAGCACAACAGATGTTCCAACTGAATCCCACCCGTGCTGATGAACATTACTGCATTTCAGCTTAGATCCTTCTACAACATTTATATTACATGTATTTACTTTTATCAATAACATTGATATTTTGCCTATTTTGAGGACTGATGTTACATTGAGTAAGTAAGCATCATAACACCACGACAACGTCCTTAATACTGGACATTATGTCATCATCCCCTTTTCATAATGAGACAATGGAGGAAATAAGACACAGAACTTTATTGTGTTATGTTTGTTTTTCTGTTTTTAATATCAGTTTTTGTCTGCTCTGAGGTGGTTTTTGTGATTTTCTGTTATTTTTATACTGTTATGATGTCAGATGTCCATGTTAAAAATGGTCAAAGGTCCAAAACTTGAGGTGAACATATGTAAAAATTCTCCCTGAAAGTCAAAAGCCAGAGCTTCAGTCTGCTCTGAACGCTTCGTTTGCAAAGTTACTTCTACTTTCTCCTCATGATGATGTCAGATTGTTCATACATGCCCACAAACGGCCGTTAAGTATAAGATAAGTCATGCAAAGATATACCAGTAGAGCCCCAGAATATAAATAGAAACCTGGAAATGTGCATGATACATCCCTTTTAAAGGAAAGGTTTCCCAGTGAATAAGCACCTTTCCCAACACTGAAAGGTGCTTATTCACTGAGATAAATGAGACATTCAATACCTCTTAGGTTTTTTTACACAAATGAGACACAATGTGTAGGCAGATTTTGTCACCTTTGGACAGAACCAGGCTAGCTGTTTCCCTCTGTTTCCAGTCTTTATGCTAAGCTAAGCTAGCTGGTTGCTGGCTATAGCTTCATATTACGCATACAAACATAAAATTGGTATCAATCTTCTCATGTAACTTGCGACAAGAAAGCGAATAAGTGTCTAACCATTGAGTCAGCATTGTAAACCTGTTTTATTGTCCAGTAACCCCCACCCACTGAGTATCTATGAAAGTACTGAAGATCAAATGATGAAATTAATTCTGTCACGTGGTCAAATCATTGGTAAAAAGCCATTTACTAAACACATACTGTACATCTCAATGTGAATCATAAATGACCATATGAAAAACATTAAAGCCTACCGCCTAAGATAAAATATCACATCTATCATATCAGAACTACTGTCATGATAAATCATCTTTAGGTGGACTAGAATACCTTAAAAGACACTAAGCTGGTGTGAAAGGTTGAAATAAAGAGCCTAAGAAAACAACCCCTCAACCAACATTTCATGTCGACAAAAATAGAAATCCGGGGAAGATGGTTTATTCCTACAGGTTTTTTTGGAAAGCCATGAGTAATTAAGAGTGACATCCAAAACCAGAAGCAGTAAAGAGCAGGCTCAGTGATTATACCTGGCATTTGTTTTGTTAAGGTCAGATCTGTAATTTAATGACCTTACCTAACTGCCATATGTATTTGGTGAAAGGCCAGTCTTTATTAGGGAAACAGCATGTACAGCACTGTGGACAGGCAGCAGCATGCATTATTCAGGGGATGGACCATCTCTTCTCTGCTCCGTCTCACTTATGCAAGCTGAATCTTCCCTTGAGGGAGACGGTAACCTCTCTTTCCTTCTCAACCCCGAGGTGTATCCCCCTGCACGAAAGTCCCGACCAAAATTTAAGCTTGTTGGTGGTGCTATTCTTATTTTTATCTATCAACATTATAACATCTCCTATGAAGCACCCACAAATGATGTATAAACAATTGACTAGTTGATTGTTCTAGTATAACAGCTGGTAGGATTGAGATGATGATACATAATTACAGGGATTATGTATTATGTATATTAATCTGACCATCTGCAGATGGTGTTAGCTTGTTGTAACAGTGAGTTAAGAAATATTTTCAAATGAATAAATGTCATTAATACATGTTATGAATATGCAACACAAAGATATATAATTACAAGTGTGTTATATTGTCAATCAGATACTTTACATGAGGAGTTACAGTTGTAAACACTAAAAATTATAAATGTCCTTATATCAGCTTACAAATACAGAATTTGAATCTACAAAATATGTACATTTAATGTGGAATGATTAGTTATTTAACATATTAAAACCACCTGCCAACCAAATTCCAATTTATCAGTGTGAGGAGCAGTTGTTTCCCAACAATTTTAACTTTATGAAGGTGAAACAGGATGCTGCTGGAAGAAAAACAAACACGCTCAGTCAACCCTCCTGTGAATAAACAAGAGAAAAAACATGCGGTCGCTGTTTCAATATGCTTCGTGTCTAATTATCTCTCCACACTTCTCTATAACATCCTGCTGACTTCCTCCCCGGCCCTCCAAAGTTTGGACTAACTCTTCTGAATGTCTAGATGTAGACTCGACAAAGCATGCATCATCTTCATTGACCTTTAAAGACAAATCCTTCTGCATCTCCACTGCCTAGAAGTGGTTCAATAGTCCCTCGGAGAGTGTGTCTCTTGATGGGCAAAATCAATAACCAGTTTTCACACAACATTCATCTTGGTATTTACGTTTGCCTAATCAGCAATAGAAAAATCACTGACACTCTATTCAACTCTCATAGGCCCCACTCGGTAATAATGCTGTGTGCTAATGCTAATCTGTTATCTCATGTGCTCTGGCATTTTCTATTACGAAGTGCCTGTTAATTGGCCATGCTGCCCTGATGTTTGCTTATTAAAACTTTAGCTTCAGTCCTCCTTCTCTTAATTCTCACACACCCTCTACCACACTACATAATTAGCATATTTACACAGCACATTTATGAGCATTTTAGGCAATCGTCAGTTCAAGTTCTCTATATTTCTTTGAGGTGTGGACGCTGGAAATACAGCACCATGGCTATCACTGCTCCCAGCTTTGTCTTTGATAAGTCACTTTACCTTTACGTATTATCACACATGCAGAGTTTATATCTTTTTATTCATTTACGCTGTGGTGCACAAGGCATGTATTTGGTAATTACTTTGTGTATTGTATGAAAAATTGAGTTTTAGGACACATACGTTTCCTACCTAACATCATCCTCTATCTAGCTTTTTTTTTTTTTTCACACCAGACAGATGTTTAATTGGAAATTCTGCATGATGCACATAAAATCCAGAAGAAAAATCCTGTTCTTAATTTCCTCTGCTGCATGTCTTCAGTGAGTAGTGCCTACAGACAACATTTTAAAGGGGATTGTCAGAGAAACCAGTCTCACCTGGACTTGTGGACAACAGGCGAAAATTGAACAAGGATGAAAACATAATTGGAAGCATCAATGCTGCAGACAGAAAAACAAAAGCCATTATTGAGAATGATCCTGCAGAACTGTCTGTGCACCCAAGGTTGGAAAACACATGGCAGAAGGATTTGATCTGACAGAGTTGCACCGGCACTGACGCATGCTGCATGCTACCTTAAGAAATATGATTCACATTTTTGCTCGATGATATGCAAAGATTAACTGCGATATCGAGTCTATGTGAGCTCAGCCCGGTTAGAAAAACATCATATCCCTATCTACCATCAGCATCGAGCCTTTCACAGATGTCAGCACAAGGTGCCACTATATTTCAGTTTTCAATCAGCTCTTAATCATTAAAGTGAGCAGTGGACCACTGATCTGTCTCCTTGAGCATCTCGAATGGTTCCTGCAGTCACAGAGCCACACATGATCGATGCCTCCTGCTCTGTTTCCGTCGCAGAGACTGAACAAAGGTAATAACCAGACCATGACCCTCTCAAACATGTCTCCCTTTGTCTTGAACACCTCCTAATCCAACAAACATTTAGACACCAACACACTGGCAGCCGCACACACAAGTAAACAAAATATAGTACATTCACAAACATACACCCCTGTCCTCTGGGCGAATCAGAGCTGTGAGTCAGCTATTGGAAATGTGGCAACTAAGGCAAGCACTTGATATGCAGGCATCTGCTTTGTGGCTTATCTCCACTGTTCAACTGTGCAGAGCAATTGCTGCTTGGCTGGTCCCGCAAAAAAGCTTTCTCTTTTCTTTTCCTCCCCTTCTCATCATTTTCTCTTTGCCTTCCTTTTTCAGTTTGGTCTTCGCTGGTTGCCTATGGCTTCACTGCTCTTGAAAGCTATTTTGGAAAGACATTATTGGAATCATTTCCAATTATGTCAATTGCAATCAAATGGATGATTTAGCCCTAATGTAAAAGATGGTCCAGTGCCATTCCAAATGATGTAAGCATTGAGGCGGCGCTGCTGATAGGAGAATGAGGGTTTCATGGCAAACATGGAAGGAAGGGGAAGAACACTTCCTACTCTGTAGTAAAACAGTAATAATGCAAATAAGGTTGCATTCAGACAGAAAGGAGCCCTGTGTTAAAAACAATGCAAAGGTCTGTGTTGATGGGGATGTGTTGTTTAAGGTACCACTGAAACAATGACATACAATCCAGGAAGTTGAGTTTGAGCTACAGATTAATGCATTTAAAGGCTAATCACAGTGGTTTGCAATACTTACAGACAGGATTTTACAACTGTGGAAAGTTATCACGGCAGCAACTGTTTTATCTGTGTTATACCGAGCCGTCTGCAGTGGCACCCCCGCTGCGTCGACGCACTGCCCCTGTTCATAGGAATGAGAGGGCTGCTTTTTTTCACGCTGAGCTAATGTCGGTCTGAGCGCCGCCTAAAGCAATAGTGTGATCTAAAAACAAGACGACAATCCAGGTATAATCAACCCTTATTTTATAATCATCTCCATACCAGACTACAAAACCAATGGGTAAGCTTTCCATTTCATCATTAATATTCTGTGGGGTTAAATGTCGTGATGTGTGATATTTTCTCTCAAACACAATTCTTACTGTGTTTATATATTTAACAAATTTGGGGCACTTTTTATAGAAACTCTTAAAGGCTCTCGTCACATCTAAGAGACACTTTGCAGAGAATTAAATTTGAAGGGGACTTGCCTCCAGTGTTCTGACAAGGTTTAATCACAGGGTCAAACTTTATCCAAAGTCAGTCACTTATTGTAGAGTGAGACACTTCTGCCTCCTACACACACACACACACACACACACACACAGACTATTTTTATCTCAGCTACAAATCATATAATATTTTGGGGGGGAAAGGGAGTTGTGGCAGAGACACATTTGCCAATGTTCTACCTTCCTGCACCTTTTGGGAAAAAATGTATACGTAATTATTGACAAAATTACAATATATTTCATTCACTGTTTCCCAATTTAATATTAATAATTTGTATTCAAGATTTAACCTTTAATGGTGAAATATGTTCAATCCATAAGATGGTTCCTTTATTGCATTAAGTATAATCAATTACTGATATACTGTATGTACAGCATTGCATCAAAATAGTACATAGACAGGATGATGACTTTCGTTAATATTATATAAATTATGAACACTTAATCAAACAATTAAATGAAAGGACGAGGCTATTAGTATGGATTCCTCTGTGTCAATAGTCTAGTGCAAGATCACATGATCAAATTCAAATTGTTTCAAAATGGAGGAATATTTTTGCTTGCAGGTGATACGCCAATTCTTCCCATTATTTGGGTTAAAATGGTTAGGTTTAGGCACAAAAACCACTTGGTCAGGGTTAGGGAACTATCATTGTCTGGGTTAAAACAATAAAATGCTGGAAAAATGCCCCTTTTAAAGGCATTTAAATGCCCGACGTGATGGTAAAAAGTGTCCAGTAGAAATACCCCATTTAGCGGCACTAAAATGCCTGACGTGATGGTAAAAAATGTCCAGTAAAAATGCTCCATATAATAGCACTAAAATGCCCGACATGACCATGAAAATGTCCGGTAAAAATGCCCCGTTTAACGGCACTAAAATGTCTGATGTGATGGTAAAAAATGTCCGGTTAGTGGTCTACAAGAGGTACAGTGTTGTGTCGAAGTCTGTTCCCCCTTTGAATAATGTCCCCCTTCTGTTAAAATTATGTTTAGGTCCCAATGGAACAAACTACTATTGGCACAGAAAACCAGTCCGGACCAACAGCCTGTGGACTTCTGGCACTGAATCCTGTTCCGTGTCAATAGTTGGTAAATTATTGCACCAGTTCTGTAGCCGTGGCCGGTGCCTAAATAAAAAGTGAGAATTAAAGTTTATGCTTTCAGTTGGTTTGCCACTGAAGGTCATTTTTAGTCAACTTTCTTTTTACTCATGAGGACAGTATGTTGAAACGAATACTCTACTCTGCTTATTTGATGGTATTACCACTCGAGCACTGGTTCTTTCATCCCATTGTGCATGGAGCAGATCTGAAATGTCACTGGGAGTGTAAGGAATGATCCAGCTCGGGCAGAGGCTCAAATGAGATATTGAAATATTAAAGTGAAGGAAAAAAAAAAATTTAAGATTTCCTCAGCATGCATGAGAGATGTTAAATGCTCAGAATCTATTTAAATCCTCACCACGTCTGTGTAATGCATTCAATGAGCTTATTAAAAGGTTGTAAGAATGTAACACCTCTGAGGACACTACAGGGCTTCTGTCCTGTGCAGTGTTTGATCTTCACGTATCCATTAAAAATCACTATCAAATCAATTATGACTCAACATAATATTGAGTAAGAAATAAAGCACATCAGGAATGAAACAAAAATCACAAAGTAATTGTTCTGCACATTACCGTATTTGTCAGAATGAAAGGAAACTGTGATGCATAATCGCCCTTTGGCACGAGGAACAAAAGGTAATTAATGTAAAGGAACAGCAGGGAAGTAGTGAAGAGCCGGTCGTGACATTTCTTTGAGGTAACAGCAAGATTCCCAACATGCAAATTCAAGATATTGAGTTTCTAATAAGCTTATAACGTTGGCTGGGAAACATAATATCTCATGCAAATAAATCTTCACTTTAGATGTTGTTACTGTGCTGCTTAATAATCTTGGTTCAATAATTCGCCTTGAAGTGTAACTGAATTCACTCTCAAGTATAACTGAATAATGCTGATTATTATCATTAAATAGCACTGCAATATTATTTGTTCAACCTGCCTGAGGTGTATCTTTCCCACCTCAGTGGATTCATTTATTTTTGCCTGTGTGCAGTTTTTTGTATAACCTTTGAATACCTTTTTTACTCCCAAGCCAGCGTAACAAGGAGAAACCAGCAGACAAATGATGAGGAGTATTTGTCAGTTATTCCCAGTTCACAGCCACCCCATTACTTTTTTTTACGAGGACATCTGACACCTTTCCTGATGCGCACATCTATCACTTAAGTGTTCTTATGCTCTCCAGCGATAATCAGGTTGTTCGCGGCTGTCTGCATGTAGTTCATTCAATGTCGCATAAGGACGGGCAGCGATATCCACAGTGTAAGCATTCTGTGAAAGTGGTTGTTAAAGCTGGTGTCTCCTTTGTAGCTCTTAGAACTTGCTCTATAAAGACACTAAAACATGTTGTCAA
Source organism: Scomberomorus guttatus (assembly GCA_038419695.1). Lineage (NCBI taxonomy): Eukaryota > Metazoa > Chordata > Actinopteri > Scombriformes > Scombridae > Scomberomorus > Scomberomorus guttatus. Next base: position 14,089,025 of record CM076464.1, on the reverse strand, counting down.
AACCATTTATAGGTCCATAATATACTTCAGATTGTTCTTTCTGTGTTATTTCTATTAAATGTAATTATACTTTACTTCAGTGTTGCCCGAGCCCCCTCACACTCCTGTACTTGCTCTCTTTATGTCTTTCTGTCTCTCTTGTGTGATGCCAGTTATACTTTTAGCCACGCTGCCTCTGATTGCTCATTCTGGCTTCATTATAATGAACAAATAGATTGGCAGACACCATTAACTTCTCATGCTCGCCCAAATGTAACTCAGCTAATTGAAATGAGGCTCAAATTACACTGAGGGTGGCAATTTACCCAAAAGTATTCCCCCTTCTTGCTGCTCGTAGCGTACTATAATATAGTTATCTACTGACTGTCAGACTTAACAGTTGGGCCAGGAAGACAAGTGACACTGAGTACCTCTCTGGAGTCAGATAGAGTGCCTTGGGGAGACTTTTAAGTGCGTGCCTTGTATGGTGGTTGGCTGATAAATTGTTTGGTGACATGTGGTCAATATAACTGAGGAGGATGCTGTCATTCTAAATGGATCACTGTCAATGTTTCATATGACATTTGTTAAAAAAAGAAAAGAAAAGGGTCTTTTAAATGCAAAGATACCAACCACAGAGATTTACTTTTGAAGATGAATAAGACAATAAGCGCAGTTTTTTTTTTTTTACTGCATATCAATCCACCTGCGTGACATCCATCCCATTTGACAATGGTGGCATGAAATATGAGCGCAGTCCAACAGCGTGTGTGATTGATAATTGCTGTACTGTGGCTGCCTGCCTGCCATCTCCACTATGGCCTGCCAATTCATCAGGCATCAGAGGCAGATTGGGCTGATGACTAATGGCTGCGTCTGTGACAAAACCACAGCTATACACTTTCTGCTGCAGCCAGACAGCACACTACTTGCAAATCTGGCCTATTAGCAAGGTGACAGTCCAACTCTTGAACCTTGCATCAAAATAATGATATAAAGCACCTGTCCTCAGGAGATAAAGGCCTGGATGAGCACACATTTCCTCCAGTTAAACAGCAGCAAAACTGAAGCTCTCCTTGTTAGCACTCCACACCAGATTCAGTCATTCCCCATACCTCATCTCACCTCTGACGGCCAGGACATCCCCCTTTCCTCCTCACTCACTAATCTGGATGTCAGGTTTGACCCTCAGCTGACTTTTGATGACCATCTAAGCGAAATCTTTTTCTAACATCTCAAAAACATCTGTAAACTCCACCCTTCTCTAACCCTGTCAGATGCAGAGAAACTCCTCCACGCCCTTGTCTCCTCAAGACTGGAGTACTACAACACACTGTTCACAGGGATCCCTGGCACGAGCATCCAGAAGCTCCAGCACATTCAGGAAAGCGCTGCCAGGATCCTAATGAGAGTTCAAAAACACAAACATATGACGCCAATTCTGTTTTCATTGCACTGGCTCCCTGTCTCCTTCAGGACTGACTACAATGTCCTGCTACTCACATACAAATCCATCAATGGACATGTGCCTCCCTACTATACCTACAGGAACTGATCATACCACGAACATCCACCCACAGATCTGCCAACAGCTTGCTCCTCCGGGCCCCCAGTACTAAGCTCCGCGCCATGGAGGATCGAAACCTTTCTATTCAGGATTCAGGATTTAAATGTATTATTTATTTATTATTAAAAGGAAAAAGAAAACATGCCTAACCCCTCTGACACTTCAAAAGTTTTTTTTAAAACTGTATTCCTAAACATCTATGTGTCTATTGCGATAAATTAACAGGTGTTGCTTTTGGCAGTGGTTGTGACCTGCCAGTCTCTGTCTGCACACACCATCCCTTGTGTTAATGAGGGAAGGATACGCTCACTCTCACTGTTCTTTGCTGATTGACTGCCTGTTTCCATCCTTCATTCTGAGATAAGGTCTGTTATTAAGCAAATGAGCTGCTGCTCCACTGGGCTTTGTCATCAGATAGCCGCGACTGAAGGTTAATGACAGTGTTGTTCAATGGGAAATAGGAGTAAAGGGGGGAACCTCACCTTGCATGACGCCCTCGGTACATGTGCCCTCTGACCTGCTGTCACCTGTCTCCCGCGCTGGGTCCTGACTCCCATGGGTGCACAATCTGTGAGAACAGGCGGCACCAGATGCTCAGCGCTAAACAGAAACAACATCATTAATCAGGGCAAATAAAGGTGTCCTTAGTTTACTTTTCACTTCGGTGTTCAAGGATTGTTTATTACAGTAATGTACACCAAGAAGGCGGGCTACTTGTCATACAGTAAATTAGGTAGCAGTCAAGGCTAATGCACCTGAGAAGCAGAGCAGGTTGTTTTAAATTAAAACACCTCGCAAGACTGTGATTTACTACACACTCTCACACTATACAGTAGGTGAGTTTGTCCCGGGATTGTACTTATTAATTCCTATTGTAATCAAGCTATTGCTAAAATATGCGGTGACAGAACGCCATGACCGGAGAGCTGCATTTGAAATATATTTAATGCAGCTCAAATTAATTGCTTTCCCTATTCTATTTACTGTTACTACTCTGAATAACTTTCCCTTTTATACTAATGTGTTGTTTAACTTCATTTAGGTCCTCTGTGTTGTTAAAGCATTTGCATCTACTCCATAATTAGGTTTTCGGCTCTTCTCCGTCAAAGCAAACCAACCAGCGACTGAGGAGTTTAGCGTCTCTTTCTGACAAATCCAAAATCCACACCAAAAATCTTTTGCCGTGGGTTAATTGCCACGTTTGAAAAGTCGACCTCCTTTGCCGGTCTTGAATGAATCCTTCCTTTGTCTCCTCAGAATCCTTAGAGCTGGCAGCGCCAACAGACATTGTGCTTGGCTTGGTGCCTGGTTTCAAGAGAAGATTCTTTCATTTGCAGCAGGCTTTCCTCCCTCAACTGGGGGATAGAGAGGGGATAGAGGTGGATTTTCCTGTATTACACCAGAAAATCACTCTTTTAATTTGGAAGCTGGGTATTCTTTGTTACTTTTTGTCTTTAGGGAAGAAATACGGCAGCTATTCTCAGATGAGCAGGGGGATATACAGTATATTCAATGCGGTATCTCAGTATTTACACGTATATTAAAGTAACACCCAAAATAAGTATGAGAAAGCTGCTGTAGGAGATTTGCATGACTGTTACACCTCTAACTCTATTAATTGCCATATTTGAGGTTTATGTCAACAGCTCGTAGTAAATCAAGCTTTTGTTAAATAGTAAAAAAAAAAAAAAACAACAAAATAAAAAAAAACAGCTGATGTTTCAGTGTAGAGATTAGTGGTTGCAGTCAGATAATCACTGCAAAACACTACTTTAGGCAACATTTTAGATTTCATGAAACTACATAAAACCCTGCCTAAGGTAGACCTTTAAATCGATAAAACATTTTAGGAGCATTCTCCCATTCATTGATATGTGAATATGTGGATTACAAGACACACTTTCTTATACAAATTCCAGTATGCTAACTATTAAAGGATATGTGTTAAAATATGGGGCACTATCTAAAGAACAAAACTCAAACTGCTGAATCTAACCATCAACTGAATGAGCAGAGTTTGCAGGAAGTGTGATGTTGCTGATGTGTATTCTATATTTTACAGTTACAATGTTACAATTACAGTGTTACAATTTCATTTAGAAGATGCTTTTATCCAAAGCGACGTACACATGAGAGTTAATACAACACAGGCAAGTGCCATAAAGCTAAGTTCAGGTCCGATAGGATGTAGGTGCCAACAGGCAGCGCATGGAGGCAATGCACAGAGTGTATAGAAGCGGATGTTTTTTTTTAATGTTATTTATTTTTATCTCAGCCAGGCGTAAGCCTGGAGGGGATCATGCGTTTGGTCGTGTGTGCATATGTCAGTTTATGTATCTGTCCGAAGCTAATTTCACATACTACTAGACCCATCAGCCTGATATTTTTTGTGCACATTAATGACTGTATGCTCAAGGGCCTCTCGTAGTTGCAGTGATTCACAATTTTTGAAAAACCAATTTTATAAAGCCACTGACTGCTCTGTTTTATACCGCCATTGACTGCTGACTCCTCACTCCTCGTAGGGGCTGCAAGTGATCAACAACTGCTTCAGTTTGGAATTTTGTTTCCTGTAAGGACAACTGATCATGCCTTGTTGCCACGTTTGAGCAAATGTCAGTACCTTTAGAGCGCGTTGTGTTGTAAATTCAAATAAATATTGATAAGATTCCTTACGACATAGCAAAAGGCATTTCCTGACATCAGCTAGGCTAAGAACAAGGCTTACCTAGTCTGTTGCAGGCCACATTTTGGCCTTTCTCATGGATCAAAAACTGACATCAATAGAAAGGTTTGGTCTCACCTAGAACCGGAGCATCTGCAGATTCGTTCCATACCCAATATGTTATGATCTACTAAAGTTAGGCACGACACAAGATGAATAAATCCCCACTTTTATTATCTTCGCCACCATCGGCACTCTCCTGAGTGCACTCTTCTTTTTTATTTTACAAGTCCATCAGGTGCAGAGGTGATCGTGAAAGAGCTGGGTCTTTAGCTTTTTCTGACAGATCAAGAGGGATTCTGTGGATCATGGACCACCAGGGAACTACAGAGGAGAAGAGTCTGGTTAGCCACTTACGGCCCTGTTGTAGTGGTAGTAACAGGCGCCTTTCATTGGCAGAGCATAGTGAGTGGGAGGGAGCGTAGACCTGAATGAGGGAATTCAGGTAGGTGGGAGCCCTTTAAGTTGCTGTTTTGTAAGCGAGTGTCAAGCGAGCTTCAAAGGGGCAGTTGCTCAGATGGAAGAGGTCAACAGGAATCTTCTTGTCCTCTTTACTTGCTCTGACACTGAGCGCAGCCATCACCCAACAATCATCCCAGCCATTCAAATGACATGTTTTTGCATGGCAGTAGGAGGAAGGGAGACAAGGAAAAACATCTTCTGCTGGGCCTTGAAAAAATCGACTGTATTGTAATCAGAGTATAGAGACTTTGATTGCCAGTAGGAGATGAGCCTGTCAGTCAGTCCTCATCTCCATATCCTTGAGAGTGTTGACATTTCCAGTGTGATGGTAGATTTTGCTAATTTCTTCTTCAGTTGCTGTTTTACATCTGCAGATTATTGCTTTTATCTAGCATGCAGGGCAGAGTGTGCCAGCCACATTATTAATTACTCGCTCAGTGGTTAATTACAACAGATTAATAGGCATATAAAAATAATTTAGAAAATGATTAAGTGCATATTTACAAGACACAATCAATAAAGCAGTTAATAAACAAAATTAGTAAAATATTCATGATGAATCAGTAAATTAAGTATTCATTATTCTGTCTTGCAGCGTTGAATAAATTTCACAATTTATGAATGGATTGTAAAATGATTTTTAAAGCCTGATATTGTCATCCTGATTCAGCTTTGCAAAACACAACTTATTGAAAGGTGTGGGCTGCTTTTACTAAATAAATTAGAATTGTTTTCTTTGACATTTGGACCCCAATGGGTATGAATGAAAAGCAATGGCAAATCAAGTTACAGAATATCTTTAATTACAGTATGCATCCAAATACTTTCTCATGTAACATTAAACGAATAGAAAATTTACAAAACAAAATATTAAATTTGATAAAATGCTTGAAACTTCTTGAAGGCAGGCAACTAATGACCCTAAAGCCTCGCCTATTCTTTCTGCATCTGCGTGGTCGAGGAGGTCTGTGTAACCTAAATTTCGTCATCCGCATCTACATGTTCATGAAGATCCGCAGGGACAATGTGCATGCAAGCATTTATGAGCACTTGTACGCATGAATCTTATGCGTACAAGCATGTGTGAACATGTCCGTGTTTGCAGACACCCCTTGCAGTAAAAACCGAAGCGCATCGCCATCTGCGTCCGCATCCATTTTGCCCTGGAGTGCAAAGGTAGAAGTAGTGAGACGGATGTTGTTATACCACTGTAAAATATCTTACAGAGAAAGTAGGGTGGATGGGCGTACAAAACAGCTCACTTGACTTACATCCCATCTTCTACCAACATTTTGTTTCTTTAAACCATGAGGGCAATTTTCCCCTTAACATTAACCAAGTCGTTTTTATTGGCCTAAACTTAAATATATGGGTACCAAACCAGAAAATGTCTATGAGTCATTTTTGGATTAGTCACACACACTCACACTCACATTTTGAAAGGCACTGACAAGCAACCTATTTTATATTTTAGGTACGGGGACCCATGTCTGAGTCATGACTGCTGACGAGTCAGTAAATTAAATAAAAGATACAAACAGCTGTTACAGAAATGGGTCTCAGATGCCTGGACTCTAAGTGCTATGATTAAAGCTTTGCCGATTGATTTCATCATATTAACTTGACTTTACTCTTCATTTTGCTCTTTTATTACAGACTTATGACTAATAAATGATACACAAGAAATTACTTTTTCAATACTATCCACCTTTTCGATTAGAAATGAATTATTTACGAAGCTATCTCAGTTAATCATCAAACCGTGCCACTTAGACATCATCCATTGCCCATTTGATTAGTGATCATTTGTTCATCAGCTTGGTAATGTTTGATAGAGAATATCCATAGACAGCTGAGTCTGCGATTCAGAAGTGAGCCTTCTGAGAAATAAAACCTTCAGGGTAATGATTATGTCACAAGTTATTGCTCTTTTCTTCTTTCTTTCATTTCTTCTGCCCTTTTTCCAGATGAACTAAGCTTGCCAGCACAACATCAGTGCTTTGGCTCAGAAGTTCAAACATTTCATCTCCCAATGAGGAAGAAGAGCAAGCAATTAGACCCATAAATAAGTGAGAAGCCCAAACCCAAAGGGAGCCAGGCAGCCTGTTTTGTCATTGCACTGGGTTCACTACAAGGTCGACAGTTAAATATGGCCCATCATCCAAAAATAGCCAGCAACAAATCCAACAAATCCTGTCCAGCAGTTTGAACACCAAACAATATTGTCAGAGCACACATGCCACCATAAACATGAATCTTGATGATTTATATTGATTTATGCTGATTTATGAATGAGTTATGTATAAGTCCCCATGACACCATGTTGCTTGCTGTTGGAGTTGACCTATTTATCATGCCCACTGTGGGCAATAAATGCTGTCTTGTATTATTAACGCTGTCTCCAAAGGACAATTGTCACCCGCTGTAACCCACCATGGAGTGTTGTTCCCAGTGCACACAGACAAATGTCCAATGAATAAAATAATGACAGTTTTGCTAGAGTTGTGGCACCCTCCCATGAGTCCATTTATCGGCATCAAATATGATAATCAAAGATAAAACCTTACTTGAAAACATCCCGCTTTTATTCCTGATATAGTATCCAGTTTAAAAGTGAACTTTTTTCTGTCTACTTTGAATCTCTAGAGCTGAACTTGCTGCATTTCTCATATCAAAACCAATTTATTTTACAACTTGCAAGACCAATCAATTGAACGTCTCTTTTGTAATTCTTTTCCAGGTATTCTCAACCTCAAATCAGTTTCAGCACTTACATTTCCCATAACCTACATCCACACAGACCAGTGTGACAGTAGGAGATGAAATTTAACACAGACCTAAGAATAAAGGAGAACTGGAGAAGAAAGTTGAGGTCAGTGCACGTTGAGGACAGGTATAGCTTCAGTTCGGCCTACTTCGAACTGACCTCTATTGCCAGTGTGTGTTTTAAGTGTCTTTACAGCATTATCAAGGATACAGTATCAGGAGGGTCACAGCAGACCAAAAGGATTTCAGCAACTCTTTATCACCGGGGATGGGAAAGGACAGACTGGGAGGTTGCAAGTCATCGGTCGCATTGTTGTTTTTTTTATGTCTCTCCTGCTCCCAGCCGTTCTCTCTCTCACTCTTTATAACACCGGGCTTGGTGGCAATGAGGTCAGAGAAGTGGGAATTAGATACCTGAACGATAGTGGATGTTTATGCCCGATGTTGATTTTGCTATTTGAGGGTTTAATAAATCTGATAACAATATATTGGCCGATTGACACATTATATAAACAAGCAGCTACAACTGCAACAGTAAAATTCACTGGGATTATTGCTATTATTGTCATTACCAGTCAAAATTCTGGTGTTAGGCTCAGCATGAAGTGATGAGGTTCTGGTGCTGGTTCTGAGGAATTAACTCTGTACCTTGTGAGAGAACCTAATGTTGTTGGCATAACATCACAGCGTTTACAGTATTCAACACCTATGAGTGTTACTTTCAACATCTGGGCACTTTGGCAGCAGCAGGTACACTTGAAAAATTGTGACAGCTGCCATTTTCTGTCCCTTGCCTCGAGCATGAAAAGCGGTGATTGGTGTTGAGTATATTCAATTCTGTTCGTGTTATTGCTCTTTTATATTAACATGTGCTTATTTTAGCTTAGTGTTTCAAATTCTGGAGAATGTTCTGGCCTTTTCTACAATGAGTAAAATTAATACCAATATTTAGTACCGAGTTACCATCGTTGCTAGCTAGCTGGTAGGCAGGAGTAGGCTAATTTTTAAGACACTCTGGGCTAACATTAAGCTAGCTTAGTTATCGTAATGCTAACAAATAGTTTTAAGCTATGTGGGTCTAGAAGATAGTAATTTTCAATCTACGTGTTTCCTAAACAATGTTTTATTTGACACAGCTGTCCTCTGTGGGCGTAGACAATGTCAAGATGTTGCTACATTGTCTTATTTTTAGTTGTGATAAGTTTTAGTTAACTTTTGAGGCGATCCCTAGTTGCATGAGAAATACCACCCTACAGGTTTAAATATGGTTTGGTCTTTGGTCATGACTCAGTCCAGCTTTTTCTTTTCTATTTCTGGTAATTTTTTGATTGGTTTTCCACAGGCCACCTGCTCTCAAGAAGGATTAAAGAAGTGCACAAAACAGTACTGATGATGCTCAGCTAAAGACAGTTGGCCAGGGGGGTTTCAGAGAACACACAGAGTCCTCTATTACTTCTGATAGTTTCTTGAATCTGGATAATAATGTTTTTAGTGCTGAGTCGCAACGGCCAACATGTAGGAGAGGAGCAGACTTTAATTTGGTGACCGCTTAGCTGGTGTCTACAGATTTAATGGACTGTTAAAGTGGATGTGTCTTAAAGTGGAGAATTAACTATAGCCTGCTCTGTGAGTGCAAGTTGACCAGAACAACCTTATTGTTTTACACAGTATTGTCAAAATGAACAATTCCAAGTAAATTGTAATTTAAATTTAAATGTTAAATGAAAATGCTTATGTTAAACACAAAGAGTTTCATCTAATGCAAAGCTTAACAGTGGAACACAGTTCATTACATTTGCCATTAATTTGATTACTTTATGTGATTTTACATATGATTGTTATATGGAGATATCCAGAAAATATAATATCTGTATTAATATTGTCAAGATTTCAAACATAATGCTCAGCCCTAATGTGCATTCGTTTTGCTGCGGAAAGGGTATTAAATTTTCTCTGTCAAGGTCTTCAAAAGGTCTCAAAAAGCATTCATTTAGATTAGAAGTGTGCAGCAACCCTGAGTTTAACTACTCATAATGTTAACAGTAAGAGCTATACAGAGTTGCCAGGATTGTGTGTGTTCTGTGAAAAGTGGATTATTATGATAAAGAGTGTAAGAGTGGGATACGGGAGATAACCGACATGATTTGGCAACCCTCAACTTCAAGCTGTATTATGCATTGTCAACTAGCTGCAGGCCGGTAGTAGTAGTGGAGTAGGTGATGAATGGTTGTGAATCTGAAGCGGTTAGTATTTATAGCTTAAATGTCTTAAAGAATGAATACTGTACTGTAATGTCCTCATAGTTTGATAGGCATTTGCTTCTTTGTATCTCTTGACTTGTAGCGATCGACAAGATCAGGCGGATTCCCATTCAGTTGGGCAATAACAGCCAAGATGGCATAAAGAGGCGACTCTGTGTATTTCAGTGTTTGTTTGGTAGGATACAAAGATATTGTAATCATCACAAGAGGTGTGAAGAGCAGTATACAAAGCTCCAGACCTCTCAGACAGAAAGAGAGCATCTGCATACCCACCAGCTTCATTTCCAACAAGTATATTTTGGTCCATCAGAGAGCATTTGAGTGTAGTGAAAGTTTTTAATTATCTTTTAGCCTATTAAAAGACTATATTTATTCATAATTAAAACAGCATTAAAAGGATGTCTTAAGAAATTTCATGTTGTCCCCCTTTTACCTCTACAGTCTGATGTTGTAGATGGCAAAATGATCACGAAGGTGCAGTATCAAAACCGCAAGAAACACATCATGTTGAAAAATTAATCAGTTTAAGTCATTATATTGTATAATTTAAACACTTTGTCATGCTATTTTGTCTCTTCATCTCATCACGTAGTGAGAGGGAAGTTCTCCATCCCTGTCGACAAAATCACTGTGGAAGATGATTCTGGCACTGAGGCGAATGAAACAGTGTTTTCAGAATTATCTGCTCTGGAAGGGATTTTTTTTTGTCATTAAGGACAGTCATGATGACAATGGTAGATTTAAAAAAGCTTGGTTTTATATTGCATTAACAGAAGTGGTCACTGGAGATGCAACCATTGCATTGACTTAATTATCTTAAATCCAGTTTAAATATTAGCATATGAATTATTAAGACACCTGTTAGAAAAAGGTTTAATTTGAAGACCACTCAAACGAATTAGAAGTGATGAAGAGGCACTGCAGAGTTCTTCAGCCAGAGAGGTAAGTTCATCATCAGGTGTCTCCATCTAGATAGCAAAAGTATCTCATATCTAAATTGAAATTGTTATTGTTGTCGCCTTTTTGGTTCATTTTATATGCTTGAATGTTTTATTGCCATTCAACACACAGTAAGATTAAATAAAAAAAATGTTAATATGAAATCCTGACAATACATTCACAAAAATCTGGTATAAATTCTCATCATGCATGATTAGTAAAATTGAGGAAGGTAGTCAGACATGTAGATTTGGGGCTGAATTACCAGTAGTTTGTTACTAGTCACCTTGTTGGATTGTGAAAGAAAATTAGCATCTAAAATTTTTAATATTAAAATTTTGCATTAAGAAATTATGGTGTCAAGATTACTTAAGGATGCTCTTGACACTGTACAGGGCCCTTTTGATTATTAATGCTCAAATACATTCAGTTGCCAGTTTATTAGGTCCACCTAGATAAAACTAAGGCAATCTAATACAGTCCTTAAATAAATCCTCCTTTATTAAGGTTCTTATGTTGATTAAAAAAAACTGTTCTAGAGAGGTGTTCTCAACTTTATGGTTATTTTGGAGGCTGTAGTACTGTGCTGTTGTTAAATTATATTATGTTATACAGAGAGGTGTTTCTAATATTTTGACTTCCCTCACTGATATAAATGGGGTGGACAAAATATTAGAAATACCTCCGGTATAACATAATGCAATTGAACAGCAGAACAAACTACAGCCTCCAAAATGAGTTTCGACAAAAACTGAGCATCATAACCTTCATGGAGGCAGGATTTAGTGCAGAACTGTTGAATTGGACTGCATTAGATTTAAAAAGGTGCATAGCTCTCCCCATTCATAGCAGCCATAGCAATTTTGTTTGGCCACTCAGGCAAAAAAGTGGCATGAATGCCTACTCCCCATTGCTACAGCGGGATGTTTCAGAATCACCATAAATTCTGACTGTTCTGATTCCTGACTTTTATTTATTCTATGAACAAATTGTTAAAATGGGGTGACTGTTATTTGCTGATTATGAAGTTGAACTTAGATTAAGTGTCTTTCCTAAGGAACACTTTTATGACAGCCAAAGTGGCACATGGATTTCTGGCGAGGCGGCTCAAGACAATTCAGAGAAAGATGAAACTTGCGTCCCAGGAGCCAAAAACACAAACCACAGGAGGTGGTGGTCCTACCTTTGATTGTCTGATTGGTCAGCTAGAGTGTTGTAAACATTTCCTTGATGAACCACACCAGAGACAGAGAAATCCTCATCCTGCAGAAGAGGAAGGAGAATATAGACAGTGCTTCATCCACAACCCCAATGAATCACACTCTGTACTCTCAGTGTTTCCAAAGCTGCTGGATACTAAAGGGCTGGCAAGTATTAACATCATTTTCTGTTACCACAATTCATAGCTAAAAGCTTATCATTTGATTGATGTTCTTTTCTCTGTGTTTCTGCAGATACTTGCAGATTTTAGCCTCCTCTTTGGATCAGAAATAGCTGCCAAACAGCTGGAGAAGTGGCGTACTTCCTATAAAGGAAAGGTGATCAGAGAAGCAGAGAGCCTTACTTCCACCCCAGTGCACCAGAGTTTGCTGAAGTCTGCCAGGAATCAGTACAATGAATCCTCTGAGGATCATCCAGGTATTCAGTTAAAGGCCAAATTAAATGATTTTGAACGCATCAGGTCATACACAGTATTTATAATGGAACTTAACACAGCTCAGAAAGCCCGCAGAGGTCATGGGCAGTAGGTTAAATTAAAGTTTTAAAAGGGAACATAGTTGCGACTCAAATAAAGCTGACCCCGGACTTTTTTGCTTCTTACAGAGGGGACAGTGATATGGCATCTTTCCTACTGCTCTTGCATATCCTGCCACCTTAGCCCATGAAAAAGAAAACACTGAGGATCAGTGCATCCCAGGCTATGGGCCACCTAGTTGTGCTTCACAAGGTATGTACTGGGCCACAGTATGTGGGGAATGTAGGTCAGACTAAAAGAATACATTACGATGTAACTTTGTTGTCTTTTTCCCTCAGTCCTGCAGGAGCCTAGAAGAACACCTAGAGAAACAGGAGGGGCATCAGCAGCTATACCTTCTTGCTTCTGGGACCAGCAAGCAGGCCATCAGCATTTTCTACATCGTGATGGATAAGAAGCTCATTCCCTGCCAGGGAACCACTTCATTGGTAGCCTTTGATGAACTCTTTAAAGTGCACTTCGTTTTCAGTGTAAGCTATGACGGTGCTCTCAGCAACCTGTACACATTCCTTTAGACAGTCTACAGTATCGATGTGGACACCACTAAAGAAAGCCCAAAGGTAAAATAATTAAGAGCCAAGTTCATGAACAGGAGCTAAGAGCCAAGTTCTTGAACAATGTATAGGTGTCACATTTGTAGACCATTGCACGATGCACCTAGTGCATCAATTCAGCACCTTATATTTTTGCATGGATTATATCCCGGCAAAAATTTTGTTTTTTGTGCTCAAGAAGGATGTTCATAGCAGTTCAAAAGGTTTGCAGGTGTTCAAAAGCATTTAAATAGTTGTCATGGGCCCAAGCAATGATGTTAATATGCAACCATACACCACATCAGTCAGACTTAAGATATGGACCTAGATGGGATAAATCAACCGTCTACATCTCATATGTCAAAACAAAAGGCAAAAGAAACGTGTGCTTTGATTATAGTAAATTACAGGGAAGTGGTGTTGCCAACAATGTTGTATTATCTGTTGTTGAAAGCATGGAGGAGTATGTCAGTGAAGACCATGACAATGTTAATGAACAAGTGTAAAGTGCCTGTTGAGAATCCCAAAAGTGCAGCAGAAGATGTCCTCAGTAATACTTACAATCCATGCAGTGACTTGCAGTGACTAAGTGCTTGTGTCCAAACCACCAATGGTTCAGACCAATCAGCGTCCTATCCAGCTACTTCACAAGGTAGGACGGTGATAGACGGTGATAGATGGTGATAGACAGATGGTTCATCCAATCACCTGCCAAGTACTTTTTGAAAGTGTCTGCCCTTTTCCCAACAGTTTCCAAGGACGACTTCTCAGATGGTTCTGTGTAACAAACCATCTGATGCATAAGGTTACAATTTACCACCATGTCTTAATTCATCCTTGATGAATATTCATCTAATTTCTTTGTCTCATTCCCAATATGCAAAAAAGTATGGCATTGACAAAGTACTAACTCCATTTGTTGAAGATGTAAAGTGTCATTTGCTGAACATCCTCTCTATGGCACCATTGCACAAGTAACAGGTGAGAATTTAGGTCTGAACTCAGTTCTTGGTTTTGTGGAGTCTTTTTCTGCGAACTACTACTGCAGGATGTGTCTTATTGACAGAGCAGCAGCTCAAACAGTGTATAGTGAAAATGATCCACGTGTGACTTTACGCACCTATTATGCTATTGGGCTTAATGCCAGTCAAACATCCCAGGTATGAAGCCAAACACTGATTCTTTAAGTCCAGCATAAAAAACTTCAAGAACATAATGAAGTCCCTTGCCAAGAAACACCAAATAGCTGTTGCCTATCATTGGGAATCACTGTCTGCCAAAGGTATTGAGTCTGGGCCTCAAAATGAAAATACTGACTGATGTTGAAAACAGTGATATATGGCATCTTTCCTAGCTATCTTTGGGGCAAACTAGGGAACTAATTTAGCAACAGACAAACTGCAAGCATGTGTTTTATTGCGTTGTCAGCGTTATACTGACAAGGAAGAAAATGATAGGGCCTTTGTGCATTTACTCGCCAGAAATGTCTTACTGACTTACAAATAAACATAAAATCAAGTTTGTCAATGGGCTGTAGGCTACACCACTCAACTGCTGTGACCGTAGTTACTAGCAAAAAAACATGACACGCGTACTGCTGACAAGACTGCTGTCAGGCTTATTTAGGTTATACAAAGAGGAGAAATGACGGGGCATGGTTTATTACCATTCAAGTAATGTATTTAACATGCAAACAAGCACCTTAACAGACCCATAAGACTCCTTCTGGTCTGTCAGTGCCCAGCTGTGAAGCTTTCCTTGAACTCAGGGATTAGTGTGTTGCCAACAGTGGTGTCCATGACGCTAGTAATTAAAGAGCCCAAACACATCCAAATCTTTGGCTTTCCATTACTTTAATTTCTTGATGCCTATCGGCCAACATGAATGCCAATTCCCATTTTCCTGCAAAAAGCATAAATAGGCCAACCAATGTATCAGTCAGGGTCTAATGAGAACTTCAGACTTTGACACAGCAGACAGCTGTTCCCTTCCTGTTTCCTCCTGACAAACTTTGGTTTCTTTTAACCATGACCACGATCATTCCCTTACCTTCATCAAGGAGTTATTGCGCATCCCCTAACTAAGTAGTTTTAGTCCCTAAATTTAATGAAACCCTAACCATAATGGTCAGATAAAAGAATGCTACAAGCGTTATTTGGACATTTGAAGAGTTGATTTTACTACACTGTTATAAGCCAGCACATAATCTATCCCTTTACTTTCACACTATGTTTAACCCACTAAACTCAGGAGACATTGCAAGATTGCAAAAACATGTATGGCAATTTCATGGCTATTGTATTTTCTGCGAAGCCACAATTAATTAGAAAAACCGTTTGAGTGTGAACAATATCAACAACAAGCTCATTACAAGCACATTTACAGCTGACAATTATTCATTTATCAAAAAAACAACAACAACTTATTAGCGTCTTGATTTCCGGGTCATTCTTTGATGGTAGAAAACAAGCGTCAGAATGTATGCATACCTCATGCCAAACTTTTACGCTTTCATTATTTTCAGCAATCAGAAAACAGCACATATGCCTCGGGGCACAGGATTAGTAGGAAAGTAGGAATGGAGTTGAAAAATTGTGGTTGAGAAAGCATAGCTGGGTGCTGTTACTGTGTTTGAGCGATGAGTTCTATTAGTTAACCAATTACAGGAACATCTGAATGAATAGCATAAAGATATAGAAAGCTATTCATCATTTGGAGCTACAACAACTCTGTAGGTAATAATGGAAATACCCATTCATCTTAAAACTCACTGAGGAATGGTAATGTGTGTCTAGCCCATTTCAGCCTGTTGTCACTTCTCTGCAATCTCTAATTTAATAGTGGTTTCAACAACGATTGTGGTTAAATATTGATTGAGCTGGTAAATACTATTATTATACAGTGATGTCATACAATAGAGGAGTGGATTAGGATTCTTTATTAATTAGCAGCATGATTCATTTTATTTCGTCATCTCTTCTCTAACTTCAATTTCTGTGAAACCTATTTATCCTATTGATTTCTCATTAGAAATTAAATTACAGTGCCTCCACTTTTTTCTTTTTTCTTTTCTGTGTTTGCGGTTTGATCTTCCCTGGGGATTTGGGTTTGTAATGTATTCTTCAGTGTCTGTTCAAGGTACAATGTTGACTCACCCAGAAAAGCTTCACATCTGCACTCTGATTCAGTTTCACTGCTGACCCTTTCTGTTTCGCTGTGTGCGTTTGCGGGAGTGGAAGGGACGACAGCAAGGACACGGAGAGGTAACCTCAGATATATACTATTAGCCACACAGACATTTGTGTCTTTTGTATAGCAGACAGCTCAGGCGTCAGCTATGAGTCAGCCAACATAATGAGTTCAGACCCTCAAAACGTAAATGGCACAGAGCTGTTTGTGTTTGTAACCTAATGGGGGTGGGGGTGGGGGGACTCTCAGTGAATTAGGTTGTTGTTATTGCCTTTGCTAACACAAAACGGAGAAAACTAGTCAGCCATGCCGAACAGATAACGACATCAAACTGTTGGAGAAGTAATGTGAGGAAGCATTTTGGATTTGACACCATAAAATAATATTAGAAAATCATGTTTTACAATTAGGCTGTTTGCTGATTTCACTGTAACGTTAACTTGTCACTCAAGTCAGGCATTCGAGCTTGATTTGTGTCACAGCCTGACATCATATTCGAAACAAAATTAAATGGAAACATGTCGTTAATAGTTCACCCACTGATGTGACTGCTCAAATTCCAGATGATTATTATGTGTACTATAAAGTATTTTCTTTATGTTCTTTTCCAGCTTGTTGAGTATTAATTGTATTATGAAGCCTATGAGGGAAACAAATACAGCTATAAACAACAAATGCAGTGTAGGAATAAAGAAGCAAAACTGTAAGAGGAACAGTTTTGCATTTGGAGAGATGCCACTGCACAAATAAATTAAAGCTTCACTCTTTTACAGCAGTATAGTCTAACTAAGAAATAAAAAAAGACTATTCAGGCTTTTAAACTGCATTTTTAGCCATGCTACTGCTTTGTATGGTGTGTGTGTATGTGCCTGTTCATATGTATGAAATAATCCCAATGTGGCTCGTGTTTGCGCCTGTGTTATATGTATCTGCGTTCATAAATTACAAGTGCCCCCACTCAAGATCCTTTGGCCCCAATAATTTGAGTCTGATTGTGTGGCTGTTTCACTCAACACGGAGGTCTGCAGAGGTAATAAATATGGGAATGAAATGTGGATGCGGACACTGGAACATGAATGTCTGAAAGAGCAAGCACTCAGCTGCTCAATTTCAGCTTTAATTTGTCTCCCACATGGTCATAACTGTGGTGCACAAGCATGTTTTATCCTGCTGTTGTCTCTTATAGCCAATCACGTTCAAATGTCAGCAAGTCACCTTGTTATTTGAAACACATCAAGTCAAAAGTAGCAACCTGATCTCACAGACATACGTGAAATGACCACAACCTCTTAACACCGCATTACGTGGTGGTGGCATCTAATGTGTTAAAATTACATGCCTGCACTGTGGAAACAAAGCCAATGAAAAGTCAATTAGGATCCTTTGTCATCGTAGATTTACGAATGCCCTGGTTCAACAATGTCACACAATGGACGGTGGTTAATGTTGTTTTCTAGTCTAGAAAACTTGATTTTATTGTTGTCATTTGACTGAATACATTATAGTGCCTTAATTACAATTTTTTTTTGTTCTCTAAAACTTTGTATTGTGTGTGATATAACCATTTTGATATAATGAGGTAGGTTTGAAGGAATGCCAGAGCTTCGGCTGTGTCAAATAGATTTTTCCCTTTGTTATTAAAAAAGCAATTATATTCCTCTTTTATCATTTTCCTCCTAATAATAATTTTAAAAATGATGGTGATGATAATGAGTGTGAAGACCACTCCCCCTGCTTTGGAATGATGATTTTGTTAACTATGTTATGATGACAATGCTCATACGTGGTAAACGTGACTTTGCATATAATTCAGTTTGATATGATTTGAAATCGTGAATAGAGCTCCAACATCATCTGTGTTAAATAAATATTTGTGGTTGTCTGTACATAGTTGCAAGGCTGATAAATATTTTTTTTCAAATGTATTTTATTTTCTAATAATAATAAAAATATTGATAATAATAATGAATCAGAAGTATTTATAAGATTCAGTCATTACCATGGCAACATCATGTGACACACGCTTCTTACCCATAATCACTGCGCTTTCATAGACGCCCAGAGCAACTGCTCTGTCCATAGACTCCAATGTTAACCCGACCGCAGCACTATAAGATGCTTTGAGCATCAGTCCCATTGGAGAACTGAGGGTGGTCCCATGTTAAGGTTTTCTTTTAATGATATGATATCCTCAACATTTCTCAACACAAAAACACGAAAGTCTACTTGATAATTCAATATGATAGGTTAGTGTTATGGTCATCAGTTTTAATTATTACTTCAATTCTGAGAAATCAAGTTTTTTTTTTGCCAGTTTTGGATAGTGGAAGGCTACATTACCCATGATCCTCAGCCACTGATGCAATGGAGAAGTAGCCAAATCTGCTTTGCGTTACAAAACCGTAATTACAGAATTTATTCTAAATAAATCTGATAAAGATTTTATGTGCACCTGGTTCATGCAGTCCCCCCCCTTCACACACACACGAACACACACACACACAACGTTGGAGTGTTTTATTGGATGATGTGGCTAAATATTAATTGAGGGAGACTCTTGTTTTAAGAATTATGATTTCATATTAAATATCCTCAGCCACATATTTGTGGAAATATAAAATTAAATTAGCAAATTCCCATTTTACAATCACAGGCTATAAAATGCCTTTTGTTAACAGAGATAGTGGTGTTGTGCTGCCGCTCGGCAGCAATTTCAAATGGAATGAAGCCCACCCATGGCAGACAACCCAGAACAGGAGTCGAACGCGCCAAGTCCACCCACAGCACAGTGCCCCTTCCCTAACTCTAACCTGCATTTGCACTATATTGCATCAAATCTTGTACCGTGGCCACATACACATGATGAAGACTGGGTTGAATGAGCTACGTCATGCTGTCATATAATCCCAAAGCTACGAATCATAATGATCCAAAAAAATCTCCAGGGTTGGGTAAATAGTAGCCTATGCATTCCTGTCAAGAGCCTACTGGATATGTTTATATGCTTATAGGCAGCTTTGAAGCCTGGTTTCTTCACTTGATGATTATTAAAGTTGACCTTGCAGAGCACACAGGCTATAAACAACAACTTGCAAACAATCTAACTACCTGCCATCACTTGGCAGAGGACTGAGGACCTTCAGTTGGGGGGCTACACTTTTATAAACATCTGGAACACAATACATGCAATTAAGATTGTGTAACCAATAACTATGTGCAAATAAACAAAAGCAAGAATAAATGATTTGTACATGAACTTTATTATTAAAAACTTTTTGCATAAATAAAGTCAAAGTACAAACTTAAATAAATAATATTTCTAGTTTTCAATTCAACTTTTTTTAAATTCCTGTTCAAATCGATATGAAATTCTGAGAAAAAAAAGTACACAAAAAGAAATTAATCAATAAAAGTGTGTGAAATATGAAAGGAACTGTGTATAAACATGATAGGTGACAACACAGGTGACAAATTAAAGGAAGAAACATAAACCACCATTAGGCCACCGTGAACCACCAGAACAGAAATATAAATGTGAACTCCAGTTTGTGTAGTTATTGTGGGCTTGTTGTCGACTCTGTATATTGTTGTGCTGACTCCCAGGTGTCACCCCACACTTTGCCACCACCAGGAAATGAAAGAAAAAAACACCTGCACACAATACAGGTTAAAAGGATAACCTCAGTTGTGACATATGAGAATTTCAAGGTTGAAACATGTCCTCTGTATTCATATGCCGTGCTACAGGCAATTTCACCTTAAAAGTGAAAAAAGTTTCCACATTATGGACTGGCTTCTTCTCCATAGCAACAGTGGCTGAGGCTCATGGGTATTGTAAAGCCTTCCGCTATCTAAAACCTGTTTTATAAACATCTGGAACAAAATATGTGCAATTAAGATACAAATGTACTTCTAATTCTAATTGTGTGCAAATCTACAAAAACAACTAACTAAGGTACCATAATAAATTCAGTCAAATGACAATAAAATTCTAGACTAGAAAACAACTTTGACCACCGTCCATTGCGTGACGTTGTTGAACCAGGGCATTTCGTGTGTCTACCATGACAAAGGATCCTAACTGACTTTCCATTGGCTTTGTTTCCATGGCGCCGGCATGTAATTTTAACTCATTACGTGCCACCACCACATGTTTGTGGGTTGTAGGTTGTGGTTGTTTCACGTATTTCTGTGAGATCAGGTTGAAAGTGCAGCCTCTTCATTTCCTCTCTATTATGTTGAGTGCAGCCGGAGACAGAAAAACAGACCACAGATGCACCTCTGTCATAACTTGACACACTGACAGCAACTTAAGATTGCTGTTTTAGCTATTATATATCTGCTTTTATTTAATCATCTATATTTCTAAGTGTTACTTTTAATATGAGCTATTGAAGGACGTTTCTTTTTTCTCTTTTATTCTTACTATAATCACATATTTCACATCACACAATAAATGGTGAAGGGCAAAAAGAAGAATCCCTGACTACTGATTTTGGTAGCTAATCACCCTTAGCGCTCTGTGGGTAATATCTGCAACCTTCTGGACATTAACAGTGGCTTATTGGCTGCAAGTGACAGCAGAGTGCTGTTTTTCAAGGCTGCCGGGTCTGGAGATGTGGGGTGCTGTTTAATATGCATGGACTCGCTAATTACAGCCCTCTTACTCTAATGATGTGGCCTTGAGACTGGCATGCAGAGAAATGGGCTCAAATATGCATGCATGCAAGCGCACGCACACACGTTCTGTGTCTATCGCACACACACACACACACACACACACACACACACACACACGCACACACACCCACCACAAAACTAACTAAAACACACAACACCCAGCCTGGCTCGGTTTGAATCAATCAGAGGAACCCCTTGAGCAAATCATCATTGTGGAAATTTGAGATGGTGGTGCGTAGGTTGGCACAGCACATATGCCATAACAGATAAAATATAACACCAGCTTATAAACAAGAATTTTAAAAAAAGCATTTAATGAAACAGGTTAGTTTGTACTTGTGGAAATGTCAGTTTAACACCAAAGACATCCGTACAAATGAGGCAGATTTACGGCAGACTGAGGCACAATTATATGAAATGCCCACAGAATATTGTAATGTCAATTGACGGATTAAATGTGTAATTTTGGTGTTGGTACATGAGTTTCTCATGCTGTTTCTCCTCCTAATCTGGCACCTGGACATCAACCTGGGAGGCACACTGTCACCCAGTGTCAGTGAGTAATCTGATGTCTCCCCTCCTGCCTCCCTAATCAACCATCTATTACACAGCTGTCTGCAGCTCTCCAAGAAAACACTGCCACAGCTCACATGTGCATCAGTCACTTTCTGTGCACACACAATTTTTTTCATTTCATTCACACGCATGCCCATGCACAATATCTACACACCTCCCTCGGTACTTTTGTTTCTCTTGCTGTCTCTAACACATCAACACACACACACACAGAAACGCGAGTTGTGTGGGTGTGCACTCTCGTTCTCTCTAGCCCTCTCCAAAGCCACTGTGGGAGCTTGTTGTGGCGGAGACATTAAACACATGGAAGCAAAATATCCTGTTAGAGCCAGGGCAGACTGACACAACACTGCAGCAACCCTCTTTGATGAACACCCAACTGAAATTTCGAAAATATATCTCAGCAAAAAATACTGCACATTCAGAAGCTGCCCAGTGTCATGGGAGGGGATTGTGTTTTTGCGAAATACAAAGTGAATTAAAGGTACAATATGTAAGAATTCTGTAAGAATTAGTTTAAAATATTCAAAAATTAACTAAAATTATCAACAGAATGTGAAGAAATGATAAAATGAGACTTCCCCGACTTTCTTGGTTGCCTATACTTGGATATATCGCACAGTTTTGCCGGGAAAATCCAAAGGATGTGACGTTTATGTGCACTCTCCCATCCCCCTACAGCACCAACAAGGTGCAACACTAGCTGATGTTAGCTTAGAAATGGAGTCCACTAACGTCCGACCCTGAGCTGGCTTTCTTCCTTTTGGACAGGTAAGCTAACAGTACTGGAAAGCATGTGAAATATATGGCGATATTGTGATTTTAGCTGGCTAATGTAGCAGATGCGCGAGCAACAGGATGCTGACTGCAGTTCACTTAATGGCCACCGGTGTCATTAATGAGAAGGAATTTCTGATTCTTACATATTGCACCTTTAATAATTCACACAAGACACAAACATATTCCACAATTTACATGGTGTGTTTGCATAATGTATTGTGCTGGATTAGTTAATGATGGAACAAGCTTTTTTTTATTATTATTCAATTTTTTTGTGGGGGTCTTGCACAGAGATGCTCTGGCAGTTCCCTTGAGAGAACTCAGCGCTGAAATTGAAAGCAAGGCATCCAAATTGTTACTTAGCTCTCAGCAGGGTTTCTGCTGCTACACGGCAGAAATTCCACAGCTCCATGCCGCACCGTGGCTAGCTGAGAGGGAGATTTCAGTATTGTGTATGCTGTCTGAAGCCGTATCTTCACCCTGCTCTGTGGGTGGTTTTCACACCCACAAAATGGATCAATTATCCAGTCACAGACACCCATCCACACCACTCCCGCACAATTAACTCAGCCTGATACACAACAAGAGGACTGGATGATTTGGGGACAGCTTCCTCAGTCGTAAAATCAATCTAAATGCATTCCCTCTCAACCGTCTCCAAAAATAACAAATGTATTTTTTTCTATTTTACTCCAGATCTCTCTCAGTCGCAGCAGAGCCCATCTGTGGTTACCTCATGTTGTAACAGTGGAGTCCCTGCTCCCTTAACTCTGGCATATGTAGGGATGTGACTACCAAACTGTTTAGACTTAATTAGACACAAGTAAAGCTCCAAGTCTGAGACACAGTTGTTTACACAGTCTCCAGCACTGACCCAATTGGCAAAGTCATATTTGTAACAAAGCGATATGCTCTGAATGTGAACCCCCCCCATCCCCATGGTTCTCCTCTAATGGTTTACAGAAAATATGATGTTGCTTTAATTGCTGTTTTGTTGTATGCCAAAACGCAGAGAACAGACAGGCAGGGAGACATTGCATACACCAATGTTTAGACAGTGTCATAATTTTTGACTTAACTTGTCCTGCTTGGCCTAAATAAACTAACCACATGAGGTTTATTTTCTGCCGCAAACAGAAAAAGGATTTTGGGGGAAATATCCTTACCGTATCAAAGATGGGTTCAAGCCCAGAACCGTCTTGCTTTGCGGTGACAGTGCTAACAACTACACCGCCGTGTCGGCCACTCCAAAGTTGTTATATCTATACGTTAGCTGGCTTGCTAACGTTACCCACTTGTAAGGCTATTTTAAGGATTCAGCTGGTTTTGTTTAGCGTTGGTTTGTGAACCCGTCAGCTTCACTGTGAGGACACAACGTCGGGAGTGCTTCAGTTACGGGGACTAACACTTTAAGCTAGTTGTTGATGGTGCATAAATACAGTACCTCCAAAACATAGACCCCTCCTGATGAGTTCATTCTGTTCTGGAGGCAACATAAACAATCAGTAGTTGTAAGATTTCACTTCTTTTTCTCATTCTTTACTCGAAATGGAAACTTCTCATACACAACCGTACATGTTTGAGCCTGAATCTGATCCGAAATATGCAAGTGGGCAAGTGATGTTTGAGAGGGATTATTTTTGTCTATACATTGTTTTTTTTTTTTTAGGAAAATCCTGCATAGTACCTATGTAGTACCTTTAACATAGACATCTGACAGAGGTATTGGAGGAGAGGGAAAGACCTACTAGCAAAGCTGGCTCAGCACTCTAAAACTTGGAGTAACCTCAACGAGGTAACCTCATCATGCTTCGGGGTGGTCATCACACTGCAGAAACAGGAATAACACTATTCTAACTTCAATATGATCCTTATATAGTCACATTGTAGCAATTACTTTGGGACAAACTTTTCAGAACAACTCACATTTCCATTAGCATATGTTCAGCCAGACATTTTATTGCCTCCCTGGATTTTTTTTATTGCTCCAGCAGATGTTCTAGTGGCTATCATCAAAGAGATTTATGCAAGCTGATCACAGCCAAACAGTCTCCAGAACTGAATAAACATATTCAAGCCGGAAATGGACTGAGGCTCCTTCTGTAGCTAAATAAGGTTTGGTCTCCTTTGGTCTGTTTAACCTGCATGTGGAGACCAGGTACTGTCTGACATGTAGGAAGTAAAATATGTCAGTAATCTTGCTCACGGCTTGTGTGTGTTGTGCTTAAAAAAGTAATCCATAAAATCTTTAAATCAGTTCTACTACACGAGCAGCAAGTGCAAGAAAAGAAGTTGAATGTCAAGTCTTGGCTTTCTTTCTTCCTCTTTCTTCCTCTTTAAGGGGCCATATAATATATAATATATATATATAATATGGCAGCGCCTCCATAAGTTTAATGTCATCTCCAGATCTCAAATTTGTACATTTTTTGCTAAAGTTTGCAGTTTTGTCCCAATCTCACAATGTTACTGCAAGAAATGGTCTAACCGACTGAAATTATTGCCCATTTCTGCATAAAATGTCCCATTTTAGAACCACTGTTATGAGCATAGGTCAAATAAAATCATCCATAGCCTCAATAAAACAACTTCCCTGCATTTGTTAACTTGCTAGACCCCAAAATGGGCTTTGCAGGGACTGAACCATAAAAGATCATTTTTACTTTTGTTGGAACTGATAGACTATTATGATTTTTTTCTTCAGGCCTTGACATGTTAAACCGTACATATTGTCATCATTTTGTGGCAAAATAACAAAAAGCTTTTCATTTTTCTTTTTCTTTTTTTTTTCAGAAAAGCCACAGTGAATTCAGTCACAACTGGGCTTCACTGCCTTCTGCGAGGCCATGGTGGGATGTTAACATTCTGGTCTTTCTTTGAGTTTGTGTATTGTATTTCTTTGTGTGTTTCTGTCTGTGTATATTTCCTCCTATTCTAGTGTGTCCTCCTGTACCTGCTGCCAATGCTGGAGTCAATGACTGTGAACATCCAGGCCAAGAGTGGCAGCTGACAGTGTTATGTGCTTGTTCTCTTTCTGTGCCTGTGACACTGAAGGCAATGAATTGAACAGTAAACACGTTGTTTGTCTATGCTTAAACATTTAATTTGAAATTTCCGACTGCAGGCCCCCAAATCATCACGCAGAGTCCCCTATGGCCTGACCTGTGTATCAATATTCAGCTACTGGAAACATTAAGTCAATTCATTACAGATAGACAGCACTAGGGACCACTGGGGCCTGTGCTGTTGTCTCCTGGGTCCTGAGCTGTCAATGTGAAGGACAGAGAAACAGCAACAGTCAGCCCAAATAAGCAATTAACAAATAACCTTCTACACTGATTTAGGGACAACTCTTAAATCAAACCGGCATCATAAATACGTTACATTGCTCTGATGAATGTGAATTTAACGTCACTTGCAGTATTGGGGTAATGGGTCGATGGATTTCACTTTAAAAATCCAAAGCAGAAGGAATTTTTAAAGCAACATGATGTTGAGTAGTGTATGAGAATGAGCTGTATAAAGTCTTATATTTGATTTCCAAAGGCTAAAGGCTTAATATGTAGACAAGCTTTCAATGTAAAGCTGCATCCATTGTCATTTTGATCAGATCTGTATCACTAGACTGGAGTGATACATTTAAGAGCAGTAAAAACACCCTAAACTCATTTCTTTTAGCCAGACTTCTCTTAATGTGACGCAGAATATACAAACATTGAAATATTTCAACTTTTTAAAAACACTTTGCAGCTGATACACATTTTTGTAGAGACTGTTTGGTCCATATTTATTCAAAAATTATTAAAAAATCACCATTCAAAAATATTGTCGCATTCTTAACATTTAATATAATTAATAATTTCCCTGTTTTATGTAACATCGGACCATTATGTAGTGTGATAGTAAATGATTTTTCTCCATAAACAAACAGCATTAAAAACTAAAGAATACACTCTCTCTGCTCTCTGAAAGCTTCATTAAGATTTAATCACACATTTATTATTGACTGATGAGGCTTTTGTGAATAATTAGTGGTTCAAAAATTTAGCACAGAGACTAATTTTGAGGGGATACTGTGAAGGGTCAGAATACGAACAGTATGTGAGGGTTAAAAACATAATTATAAATGTTTTCCACTTAACAGCTCAGATGTTCATTAACTGCCTGATGTGTGGGTTTTGTTCTAACCTCAGTCTTGCCTCTGAGCAATTCATGTGTTTTATTAGCGGGCAAAAATCTTATCTGTTACTGACACAGCACTATCGTCCTCCACTCTGAGGGGGTTCAGCTGCTTTCATGATGAGCTTTTCGTTGAATGCTGAAAAGATTGATTAAAACACCTGAATTATGTGTCTCGCAGCACAATTAAAATCATTGATTTTCCAGAGGGCGGCTAAAAGGGATTTCTGCCCTCATTGATTGTTTGTCCATTCCAATCTGTTGATTATTTCAATTGATTTTAAGCTTTGGTGTGATGACACCTCTCCAAAGTAAGTGCGCTTTTTTTACATTAGACTCATCAAATCTACCCAAACAGAAGCATAAACATCAAGAAACAGACGTGTCTACACGCTTAAAGGTGTCAAAAAGTCAAAGGTGCTTCAATGGGCCATTTGCTAAACCTCTCTCCTGAACAGTGATGGTCTAATCATAGCTTTGCAACCATAACCAGTGACAGCCGCCCGTCAAGCTTTGGATTTCTCCATAAGTTGGAGTGTGCTCGAGGGTGTAGTAAAAGCAATACTTGCTATCTCAAGAGTTTGGAGGGTGTCTTGTTTTTAACCTCTCTCAAGACACAAAAGCAAAAGTGTGAGAAGTAGATGGAAGCTGAGCATCCAAACAGTTATGTCAGAACAAAATAACTAAATAAATGTTCCCTTACATACAGTACTGTACATACTGTATGTAAAGGCTAATTATACCCTGCGGTGCAAAAATAATGATTCTTTTAGATGGATTATAAACTGGTGAGGACGCAGACTTTTTGCCTCATATTTAAGGGGTCAGTATACTCCATCAGAGCTGCTTCCAAACCACCTCCCCCCAGTACACAGTTTGGGGAACTGTGTACAGCCATTTTTGTAACTTTCCAAAACTAAATATCTGACCTTCACACCTGCTTCGCGGCGCTGTGCGGAGGTGAGAAAGGAGCCGGGGTTTGAATTTCTCTCTATTTTCTCTCTTTTTTCATTCTTGACACGTGCGTGTGTACTCGAGCGTACATGCTAATTACAGGAAGTTGTCAAATATTCAGTAACATGGTCGTCCGTTTATTTGAGAGGACAAGCTGATAATTGACTTTCTGATACATTTTGATGATGTAGTTATAATTTCTCATCATGTGAAGTCCACCTTTTCTCAAACACATCTTCCATATTCCTTATTTTATGAGTCACTGTCTCCGTAAGTTGCACTTCTTGAATCATACTTTTCCATTTTGTTAAATCTCAGGGTTTAGTTTTTTTCCACCCTTGTGTTATTTGCTTCATTGCTGTGATTCTCAGGATTCTGAATAAATAATTTCATCTTGACTAAGACCAGCGAAGGTTTTCCCAGTATAATATGCTCTGCTTTTAAATACAGAGGGTTTTTTAAAAAATATATAAATATATAATTTTTTAAATAAAAAATATATAAATTTAAAAACTTCTAACCCAAATGTATTTAATAATTTGCATGAATAGAAGACATGTAAATCATTTGCATTACTTTCACCACACTTCCTCCAGCAGTGAGAGCTTAATCTTCTTTTATATTTAGAAATCATTTCTGGGGTCAAGAAATATCTCATATTTATTTTCCAAGCAAATTCTCACCAAAATAAGGAATTGGTAGTTTTGTGAATTTCATTGAACATCTGTTTCCCATTTTATCTTCATAGTAGCAATTGTTGTTTCTTCTTTCCCTTGTAAGATTTTATAACACTGCACATTGTATTTTTGAATATTGACCGTTGTCATTTTAATGGGAAAAATTGACGGTTGCCGGGTAGAATTGAGAAGCCTTTTTTTGTCTATGTGAAATCAAGGAACCACTGTTGCAAAAATGATTAATGTTGTCATTGTGAACAGTTTTTTTTTCTTTTTTAAACAGCATATGTACCATGCAAAACGGCAAGCTTTACAGGCATAACAACAGTAACTAAGGGGCATGCCTGTATTTGCATCTTCCTGCTTGGATGTTCAATGAGGTACAAACATAGGTGCACACACACACACTTAAGCATACACACACGCACACACATGCACTCACAAGTTGGATATGTGGTGGTATGGGCCGGTGAAGCTCCCCCTACTCCCTGTGGTCTGCTGCTGGCTAAGCCTCTGTTAATTTCACTAACCACCTTAGCCATCTTCTCTACAGTCATCATTAATCATCTCTCTCCTCTTCTTCCCTTTCCTCCTCTTTGCTCTACTCTGTCTACCCTTCCCCCACATCCTCTCCTTTATTTTCCTCCTCTTCAGTATCTTTTGTCCTCTCTTTCGCTGCTGTAGTGCTCCAGCATTTCTGTGTAAGAGCTGCAGTGATGAGATAACAGGCCCAATAGCAAGAATGCAATAAAGTTGACAAGGAATAGTACATAGAAATTATTCAGATAATGTGCTGCTACACTACTGTGGAACTAGAAAATGCTATAAACCATATACACCAAAAATATCAAATGTATTTCTTTTAAATTATATTTTGTGGTGCAAGTTTTAAAAAAGGTCTGCAGACTAAAATTTTGACCAGTACACATATAGTCAATCTGAACTTCCAACTTCTTATTCCTGATAATTACATACTTTCCTGCTCTCATGTTCTTGTAGAGGTCAGCTATTGCAATGAGTCAGATTGGTATTCAATGATGGCAGCACAGAGATCTTAAACCAAACAGTAAGAGCAATTTACCATCACCCATTATGACATAATACCATTCATTTGGTCTTTTGGGTTGAATCTTCTTTGATAATCACAGCTATTATTCACACTGAATGAACAGATGCGCTACAGTAGAGGAAATGGAAATCAGTTCATTCAACTGAGAGAGATCACAGAAAAATAATTATTATCAGTGTCTCATGAAGTGTTTATGGTTCAAGATTAAGGCAATATGGCAAAAGCCTCTTCTGAGATAAATTATTTAACTGCCATATTGCAACATTTTGGGCAGGCCTATGATTCTCTCATGAATCCGTATGCTACCTTGCCCTCTTGTTTTTTTGTGAGAAATACTGTATATGCATTTAAACAAAGCCTGTTTTCAATTCACTTGGAACATTTCTTGTGAAATTTGCCATTATAATTGAAGATAATGTTACATTACACAGTAACTCTCGGCTGTTTACACTATTCAACCTTTTGGGAAAAATGCTTGTTTGCTTTCTTGCCAAGAGTTAGATGAGAAGATTGATATCACTCTTAGGTTTGTCTGTTAACTATGAAGCTACAGTCAGGAGCCTGTTAGCTGGAAACAGGGGGAAACAGCCAGCGAATAAGCATATTTCCTATGCAGCAACAGCAAAGTGCATTAGCAACCAGTCAATGCAGCTGCGTGTGACAACAGGAGGCTGGAAACTTTCTTTAATCATAAAATAAAAGAAACACCATCGACACCAACAACAATTTTTTGTTTCCAAAGTTGGTTTGGTTTATGATTTCTTCTTGTTATGATCTAACTCTTGCTCACACACTTTTTCCAGCACTGTGTGTTCGCTGATAGCAATAGTTGAGCTATCACAGGTATCTGGATGTTGATTGTTTTAACTGGAAATACTGCACAAAAAATAGCCATTGATCAATTGTTGTTTACTGTAACAAAATATGCAATATTTATATTGAATACTGGCCCTTGCACGCACATTTGAGGTAAAGATTAAACCTGCCGCGTGGAACTTTTACATATAAATGATCTCTGTGTATTTCACAGTATACAGAATCAGGTGTTGGGTTTGACATTCCTGCGCTGGAATGAATGCAGATGCATCTGCTAACTTCCGGTTAGCCCTCTGCTAACTTGAATGGGGATAAAATAATTTAATCGTGCGGCTCTTCTAGACTTTCCAAATGTTATCGGACTGAATGGATCTAATTCTGATAGTGAAATGAATAATTTCACAGTGGTTATGTGACGCTCAAAACAATTAATCCTCGGCTTTACAGCCACTACAGTAGCGACAGAGTAGGCTACGGCGGAGCCGATGACGTAAGCACGTGTCGACAGTGTTTTTGTAATTACTCTCACTGCCAGAAGGGGGAGACACTCCAGCTTTAACATAACATGGCATGGCACAAAAATGCATTCTACCGTATGGGTTCACATATTCTTCCCTACAAAATCAAACTTCAAAGTTTGTATAAAACTTTCCTCTCTCACTTAGACAAAATCATTTCTTCCATTATAGACATTAACTGCTGCCCTGTACCCCAGAAAAATGAATTTGTCACACATCAACAGTTTGACTTCACATATCAATGAGTATAGTTAGGACTTTTTCACATCACACAGCTTGTACCCCAGCAGTGCCTCTAAGGAAGATGAGAAAGCTCTTGTTGGAGAGTCAAGTAATGTTATATAACTACGCAGGTTTCTCATATTTCTAATTCATGCTCATGTCCAGTTTTTGGTTCCAATGAAAAATGTCAAGTGTTACAATTCTTTACAAAATAGTGTAGTTTTTTGTTGATCAGAAATTAAAACCCCCTCCACACACGTATTAAGACATATAAAAATACTCTGCTTGAAATAATAATTTGTGTTTAGTATGGTTTTTCCACAAAAAAGTTAAACTGCCTAGTTAGAAATCCTTAAATGATTTCACCGTCTGCCTTATTAAAAAAAATCCTGAATCTATGAATATACAAATATTTTTCACTTCAAAGGTTTAACTGTTAATATAACAGTTACAGTTGAAAGAGTCTTTTCTCAATGTATGTGCACTGAGTTTCCACATCACACACATCACACTGTGTAAATTGTCTACTCGACCACGATTGGTTTATAAGATAGTTGTGATGTCACAAATTATGCTCATGGGTACACACCTTAAACTCAGATTTAAGCTGAGCACAAATAAACTTTCCTCCTTCAGCAGATGCATGTGAACACAGCCTTCAAGTGTCAAACTCTGCACATACATCTTTCTGAAGCTCAAATATAGACAGAAATATGGGACCAAGAACAAAAAAAATATTTTTGAGTGAAGGGGGGACTTTAACTTCAGTTCATGCTGGCTCGATTACATTTTTGATTTTATCAAGTTTTAAGATTGAAAATCATCGTCTCCTTTATAATCCAGATTTACTTCCCCGAAGAGAACATGCGCTTGACTGTGACATTTTCAAAAGCAAAATCAATGTCTGCAGTTCAACTGAATGAAATGTACCATGCACAAACACTGAGGTAACTGACAATGTGGAAACTGAGCGGGGATGTTTAAGGGTGAGAGGATCTCAGCAGCCAACTTCAGTCTTCAAACATTGGGGCCAATATGAAAGGTCATCTCTCCCCACTACACAGAGCCCACCTGGCATTTCAGCAGAAAATGATCTCTCTCCCTGCCAGTGAGAGGCTTCTTGAACACAGGACGAGGACGAGTAACATTTTTACACCACCACAGAAGGGAGTGAGAGGTGTAAATTAGGGAGAAAAAAAACACAATATGGAATTTCCGTGGTTATTAACCTCAACATATGTGTTTGCTATAAAATTTCTAATACATGCAAATTTAATTCAGTACCTGCAACATGTAAGAAAATCTACTGTTTTGAAATACATCTGATTTTAGCCATGGTTTCTTGGACGCTGTAGACAGAGGGCTGTATCAATGTCAGCTATGATTCTGGCTTCATTCCCTGCACCTAAGTAGTCCAAACAAATCCATGTTTGAGGCTGGTATGATGCCCTTTGACTCTAACTCCCCCATCAGGGGTGTTATGGCCCACAGAGTGTCACTCCACAGTGTTCATGGCATCCCACCCCCACCCCCACCAAGTGGCTAATGAGGTCAAATGACGAATTACACAGTCAGTTTAACCCGGGGGTTTGGGATTTCATACACAGAACAGATTGCAGAGGGTATGTTAGCCCAAATCCAGGACACCTGTGAAGCAGCACAGTTCCTTTCATGCTTCATCATATGGACAGGAGGGCAGAGTGAGGAGCATGCAGAGGAAACACGAAAACAAAAGATCTGCTGAAATGTGCTAAAAAATGTCCCTCTCATATACTCTCAATATTATATAACTCGAGAAGAGAAATCTGCAGACCAGGCGTAGCAATTCAGCAGACGTTTAGGTTCACAGACAGTGCAGCTGCCCCTCCTGGGCTGAGATTAATTGCTGGATGGTTAAAGCCACTGTGATTGACATATGAGTTGCAGCATTTAAGAGACATGAGAGTGAGAAGTTCAAAGTAAAATTAGCATTAAGTGCTTTGAATTCTTTAAAAGAAAAGTATGCTAGAACCAAAGATTTGTACTTTCACATTTGCAAAAACATGATTTCAAAATGACATTTTTGAAACCCACATCTAAAATGTGTGACAACCTAAAACAAAAAACTACATCAGTCTGTTCTGCTTTGTATTTTTGCTCCATACTAAGTATTCTATTGAAAGTGATGCTATTGCCCTAATTTACAAGTGTGACTGTGTGTTGTGTTCTTGCATTTTAAATATTGAATCTGAACGTCATGTAGCTCATGTTACTTCCATCTGTAAATGTGATAACCTGCACAGATAACAAAGCACATTTGACCCTCTACAGTAGATGTTGTAAAACATGCTCAGACTGTTGGACACAAACTGGGGCCTTTGTGTTTTAAAAAGAACACAAAGCAGCAACCGTACTTAATATTTCTTAACCCTTCAACGCAAGTTCATTGTAAAGTAATTACGGCTTCTTCCATCTATATCACAGCATTTCAGCTTACACCTCACGGATAGCCAGAAATGTTATATTTATGAGGTCATAAATGTTTAATTTGGTGTAATTTATGATTATTTGCATAGTGATACAGATTTTTTAAGCAAAAATGTAAAAATTCCATTGGATCTGACTTTTAAAATGTGACTATTTACTATTTTTCTTAAACCTGTATGAAACTGAATATATTTGGGTTTTGGATTGTTTGGATTGGAGAAAAAAGCTATTTGAAGGCACCAACATGGGCTTAGGGAAACCATGACAGGCCTTTTTCTCTATTTTCTCTTTTTTTTTTTTTAACTAAACAATTGATTGATTAATCAAGAATATCAGCAAATTAAGTTATAATGAAAATAATCTTCAGTGACTGCCCAACAGTATAATCTCACAGCCATCCAACCACATTATGATTTTGATTCTACATAGTTACACAAGTGACAAATACATTTAATTTCTACTCTGAAAGTATTTTTTGTGTCAAATATAATGTCCTTTAACAGTGTGTCTATCTGGCTTTCACAGTTTTCCTCATTTTGCATAATCTAAAAGTTTTAAATACCTTTATTTGGAAAGCCAGCGAGCGAGAGAGAGCACGGGGCTCAGAGTGGCATGCTGTATTGCAAACTAACAAAGGCGCCTCAACAAAAATGAAGCCACAGGTAGTTTACGGGCTATCATCTGATGGAATTATTTTCTCACTGGCTCCAGGTGCAGGGCGAGGATAAAGGCAGTCTATCACCAGAGACCCAGACCGCTAATGTAGCATAAAAAACAGCTCAAAATTTGCCAGTGGTCGCAGCGACCCTTTCTCGTAGCTGGGTCCTGCTTAATGAACTACAAGACACCTTGAATGACAAATAAATGGAGTTTTTTTTAGGCCAACAAACTGCTCAATGCATCACTAATAAGGTTAATTTGAGTCCCACCGGGCAGGAGGCATTAGCCTAAGTGTTTATCCGCTTTAGCGCTGTCCCCTGTTAGACTCACAAAAAGAAACAGTGCTGGCAGTGTCATTAGAATGACACTAAGTGGAAGGTGAAAGCCCAATTTGCTCATCAGGTCTAAGCCAAATGAACAGGATGCAATCACGAATTACTTGCTGTTTTGTATATGTAACAGGATAATATACTTGTTGTGACTGTTTTTGTGCGTTTTAAGTGCTCGTGAGCCCTGATGTTGTGGAAAACAAGCTAGAGAAACTGCAGTAATTAAATTGCAGGTGGACAATGAGCAATCCTGAGCCTTAATTGGATTAAACAGCACAACGACTGATCTGCTTACTTGCCTGTTCAGTTATGTGTGTGCTGTATGTAAAATGTATGGTTCCTGACCTGGATGTCCCATTTCCCCCAAACTGATTACAATTACAAATTTAGGTGAGGCCGACACAGCACAATAGTTATCTCCGGCCAAATGATAGGCTTCCTTAATTAAAAATGGCAGACTTTGAGGCTGCTGTAGAATGAATTATTTCTCTGAGATGCTCGCACTGCCTCAGTGCTATTCAGTCAAACAGTTTATACACGCCGAAGTGTTAAACTGGAGGCTGCTGTTAAATTCACCAGGGCTACTGTTGCATACAGTGGGCCAGATAAGCCTCATTTGAATAATTCCCATATAGCTCTGCTGCTTTATCTCAGAGTTTACCCATCAGAAACGTGTGGTGTTGTGCTTATAAAGTTGTCAGACGACACAGCACCACTGTTAATCAATAACAAGCTTTGGGGACTGCATTGTATTTCGGCGCAGATATTATTGACATCCCCTTCAGTAAGATCAATAATAGGCTTTAGCTTTGCAGAGAAATTGACATTTTAAATTCTTTTCTGCCATGTCTTTGTTGTGTTTGTGAAATTTTGGAGAAAGCAGAGCGAGCTATGCTATGCTGAGCTTCAAGGAAGTTGATCATCCTGTAGCAAGAAAGTGACTGGCTAAGCTTTGGTTCTTGTCTTGGCTGGGGGTCTAAATCCCAAGTCCATTAAATCACTCTTTATAACAGATTAGCAGGAGCCTATTAAAAGAGTTCTGAGATTTCCCACTCCCACACGTATTCTCAAAGTCAGTGTGGCAACTGCAAAGTCTGCATTACCTGCCATGAAACCAAACGCTTTTAGCGTGGTGAATAACAGGCCAATCTCTGGGACAGGATGTAATTAAGAGGAGGACGTCAGAGACGATAATAAGTCTTTATCTTAGAATTCTCAGGAGGGTTTGTGTACCAGAAAAACACACACACAGAGGAAGAGAAAGAGACAGAGAACAGACAAAGTCACTGTGCTCAAGTCTGTCATGGGCATAACATCACTATAAAGGACTTCGGGGTGGTTCATTAACAGTATATTTTAAGCTGATCCAAATTGTCCTGCACATGCTAACCAGTAACATTATCATACACACAGAGGGACTGAGTCCAAGAATGCCTCTGCAGCAAAGAGTATCTGAAGATGGATATTGTCTGCTGGGTGCCAAGACTATTTTCGGAGCCTGAGCCCCTGACTTGTCCCTGGGCAACCTCTGATCAGCTTTGTCATCAGGTGTGAGAGCGACTACACACTTGGTGGATGAGCGTGGATACATCCTGAAACTCAAACCTCAGAAAATTTGTGGTTCTTTGTCACTTTTCTGAGAAGCAAAAAAAAAAAAAAAAAATAACAAAGAAGGAAAAGAGAAAATGCAGCTTCTCTGCCCATTTCACTTTACCTCTCCATTTCTTCTAGAAATTGTCAAAAAATGGAGGAAATGTGAAGCAAATCTGAAGAAAATCTGAGGATGCCACCCATGATAACCTTGAAGTGGGTGGCAGGTCTACTTGTACCACACTGAAGGGCTCAACGTCCTTATTACAACAGGAATATCACAGTGATCCTTTTTAAAAGGAACAAAGCTACAGTATGACTCTGGATGGCCAAGAGCAGAATGAATCCATCCCAGTTGTTTATGCGTAATGATGCTGTTTTTCTTCAGCCTCTCTGATTGAGGCTATTTCATTCTGCAGGTTTTCCATTCCCAGTTATTGACATGTACCTGCTTTTGCTTGTTTGTTCCATTTCCTGTCTCACTGCCTTTTCTGCTTACCTTTCCATTTTCGTTGCGCGGCAGATCCACGAGCTGAAATGAATTCTGCAGCGCGTGCTTACTGTTCAAACAAAAACATACAGACACATATACACACATTAGCGCTTCCACCTCTACTTTTCCCGGTGCGTGCTCGTGTGTGTGTGTGTGTGTGTGTGTGTGGAGGGATGGTGGTGGTGGTGAAGTCGTGTCCTGAAGAAGTTTCCAATACGTGCGTCAAAAGTACGTGAGGATTGTGGCGCATTGGACGGCTGTAGTGTTGAATGAGCGGAAGGAGGAGGGAGATCATACATTAACTCCTGCTGGCTGCGGGGACTCTCCAGTTGATAGAAGCCAAGAGAGAGGGATGCAATCAGAACAACACTGACAGCTTTTTTCCCCCCCAGAAACGACAAATGAAACCCAAGCGAAAATCCACTTGAATGTTTTGACTACCCGGGAATTTTTACGCACCGCAAAAGAGTAAAGATAACGCTGCAGAGATGAGTGTTGCGCGGTTCTGCGTGCTTCTGAAGGATCCCCTCTCCTGATAAAGGGACCAAAGAGGACAAAACAAGCCTGTCCATGATATTTTCAAAAAGAAGATCGCAAAGGTGGAGCGATTAGAGAAGGGCTGATGACGGGACTATTAATCCTTTCAGTGCATCAAAAGCACCAAGGGGTATTAGAAACGTTTGGATGGAAATCGGGCGAGTGTTTAGAACTGTTTTTGATGTTATATGAAACTGGTGATTAGTTGTTGTGACACATCTGCAAGGATTTTTCCCCCCACCACAAGATTTTATTTTAAGGAGTAAATTTGGTTTTTCACCGAAAGGTTGTATGGTATGAGCTGTTTCCCGGCGTGAATTTTCAGAAACTCTCATCTCAATCTTTTTTTTCTCTTCAAGTATTCCCAAATCTAAATGGAATTAGTTGAGTCTGAAGCCGTTTGTGAAAGGAACAGACATGGTACATGGGCACAGCTTCCATCACGGTAAGACCATCCGTATTCATCAGCTGAAGCCTACTTGGCCAAAAAGCTCTGATTTCTTGCCTAAACATGTCTTACCCTATAACGTAGCATAATACTCCTTTAATCAGTTTGGAGGGACGCTAAATATAAGAGCAACAGATAAAACAGCAGAACAGAATGAGGATTTCTTGGGATAAAATAAATAGCATGAGATGAGAAGCAGATTTATTCTGCATCCCACAACCTGTAAACTCAGTGTTGAAACTCACACTGTAAGTTCATGTTGGATTTATTCTCATTTTTTGTGAAATACACACTAAGAAAACAGATTTGTGACAAGACAGCCATTCCCTCTAAGGTGATTTGGTTTACAGTCAATTTAGTCACTTTTTTTTTTTTTTTTTTGGTGTAACTCCATTTTTTTGTTTTTTGTTTTCAAAAAGGCTGAAGGAAATCCTCTACGTTGGAGTCCAATCATTTTTTTTGCACAAAGTTACAGTACAGGCCTAGAGGTTCTGAGGTATTTGGAGTGTATCAGCATCATGCAGGCTTTCTGTTTTTTACACCCCAAAACATGTGAATCATCATAGTTGATCATGTATTTTCATAATTGCCTGTTATAGTCATAATTTTAGGTATTCTGTGCTGTTTTGGGGATCTTTATGGTTACACTCTGTGGACAGGTTTAGCATTAGCATAACGCTAATGTACAATACATGAAATCCAAAAGCTGAAAGGTGTTCCTCGCTGACTCAACCCTATTTCAATCAAGCTGTGCACAAAACAGAAAAAAAAACAAACAAGATGCTCACATCACAGTCTTCCATCAAAAATTAATTTGTCTTTTTATTTGTGTTCTTACAGTTGTTGCAAGTCTCCTCATACTTGGGTTGTCTGGGGCAACAAAGAAGGATTCAGCAGGTAATCTCCATCACCACAACCACACAGTTTTTTTTTTTTTCTGCTTGGATGTTCTCTCTTCCAAGCTTTAATCTCTGACTTTTCTTTTTTACTACGCTCTATATATTTCAGTGAAAAACAATTCTGGAGTGAAGCCTGCAGGTCAATGTGGAACGTGGGTGAAAGAATCAGAAGGAGGGCTCTTCACATCTCCCAATTACCCAAACAAATACCCCCCAGACACAGAGTGTGTTTACATCCTTGAAGGTAAATATTCTTTTTAGCCATTTCTGGCCATTTATTCTCAGCTAAAGCATTCCTCGGGTTATCCTTGAGGCGGGGATCACAGTAACTGCTAAGGTGAATTATGAGATGTATTTGACAGTGAGTGGCTACTTATTTTTTCACATTAGAAGGTGATGATTCAGTGCAGATGTTCAGGTTAAAATATCATCAAAGAGAATATGGAAGTCTGCAGCTCTGATGTTTTAGAGATGACTTAACAGCCAGGATTGAAGGTGTGTTGATAATGAAACAGGTTGAATCTTCGTCAATGAAAGTATGACGCATATTCTACTCCCTGCATTGTTGTAGGTGGTAATTATGTTCATTGTGTCTTCCAGCCCCCCCAAGGCAGTGTATTGATCTACACTTTAAGAAGAATTATTCAATCGAATCCTCTTGGGAATGTAAATTTGACAACATCGAGGTTCGGGATGGACCGTTTGGCTTCTCTCCGATGCTCGGACGGTATTGCGGTCAGCACAGCCCGCCCGATATCAGGAGTAGTGGCCGATATCTGTGGATAAAATTTGTTACAGATGGTGAACTGGAAGCAGTGGGATTTTCCGCAACTTACAACTTCACTGCAGGTATGTTTTTTTTTTTTTTTGCAGCTGTTTTGCCTTACTGCTCTTGCCAATTCATTTCTTCCTTTGTAACCATACCCATGCTTTATAGCTCAAACAGCAAGGCTCAGAATGAATAAC
Organism: Scomberomorus guttatus; assembly: GCA_038419695.1. Classification (NCBI taxonomy): domain Eukaryota; kingdom Metazoa; phylum Chordata; class Actinopteri; order Scombriformes; family Scombridae; genus Scomberomorus; species Scomberomorus guttatus. The sequence continues at coordinate 14,049,989 of CM076464.1, read as the reverse complement.
AAACATCATCCAGGGAACTCTGCCTTGTGGGAGCCTCTTGCAGTTTTATTGATTGTCTGTCTGCACACACACTCAGTATCTCCATTGGCAATATACTGTCATTGGCTGGGACACTCTTGTGACTAGGTTAGGTTATTTCTCTTCTCTATATCTGGAGTGATGTGGAATATTTGTCAAATTTTAATTCAGTTCTGCAGCACCACTTGTCATGTTTGCAGGGCTGGAAGAAGCTGAGTGAGCGTAGCAAACTAATCTGTATTGTCGAACACAATCATTGGTAATTATGGTTATGTATAAAACTTTGGCTTTCTTAATTTGGCTCATCTTTGGTTGAGATCCCATTACTGAGGCAGCGTGAGGATTGATGACAAGGAATCAGGGCATAACCATGATTTAATATTCCTTCACCTACACTTGACTGGGTTTAATAACGCTGTCAACTTTTTAGGGTGTTTGAAGCTTGAAAGGCAGAGTGCCAGGAAACACGAACAGTATGCCAATTTGTCTCTGCATCAGCTCCACCTCCAGGGGCATTTTTTTTACCATTGGAGTTTTGAGTGTGTCTTTGTTTATATGATGAAAACATATGCCGAACATCGATGTTCCATCAAAAAATAAATAAAAAAGCATGCTACAGGCTACTGAAAACAAAGCTATCGAGGTGAAGAGGGAATACATTGATCTCTAAAGGCTTTGTGTGTGTTGTTACTGAGAAGTGAGGATGGTGGTGAAGCTCTTCACAGGAAATTACAGTGTAGAAATGCAGTCAGTAGTGATGAAATCTAGTGAGGAATAGTTGTGATGGATTTCACACCATGGATAGTTAAGCAGAAGTACAGCTACTTGTCTGAGATTTGTATGTGGAAGTTAAACTGCTGATGTAAAAACTGCTGTAGCTCAGTGTATTCTGTGAAATCCCTTTTAAAGTTACTGAGAGTTACACTGTCAAATATAATATTTTCCTTGCTATTCAGAAAGCAGTTGGAAAGAAACAAAAAAAAAAACAAAATGCATGAAAAGTAAAACATGAATCGACACAAATTTCAAGGAAGTGTCAGGCTCGGTTATGTGCTGTGCCATAGAGATTGCTCTCTGCTGAGGCATGAATCTCTTATCCTGCAGCAGTGTTATACACATCAGTTGCTCTATCAAGTTCGATTTAAGTTTTACTCTGATGAAATGCACTTGTGATATTGCAAATGTGTTAGTTCAGCAGCATGGCTAGTTGAGTAGCTAAACATTTACCAGGCAATAATATCTTTGGACAGATGAATTTTTAGTTCATGTTAACTGTGCTACCATTAAAAGAACACATTTTGGGAAATACGCATATTCACTCTCGTGCCCAGAGTTAGATGAGATGATTGATACCACTCTTACATCTGTTCAGTAAATATGAAGCTACCGCCAGCAGCTGGTTGGCTTAGCTTAGCATAAAGACTGGAACAAGGAGGAAACAGCTAGCCAGGCATAATCTGCCAAGCTCACTAATTCACACGTCATATCTTGTTTGTTTAATCTCTACAAAACTCAAGTTCATTTTTTGCATGGCTAACCAGCTAAGCTAACTAGCTGCTGGCAGTAGCTTGATAATTGCAGACATGAGACTGAAGTCTCCTCATGTATCTCTCAGCAAAAAAGAAAATGAGGGCATTTCCTAAAATGTCGAATTTCCTTTATTACATGTGAGCATTTAATATTATTTCTAGCTATATTGACATCTACAGTACATGCTTGTCCAGGTGAGATTTCTGCAAAAAATGTCTTCCCTAATGGATGTTAATAAAAACTGAACTACAGTATGCATTATACGAAACATTACAAATGTAAATGTATACTCAGAAAAGAAAAATTACCCAGGAAGGATAGCTTGTTATTTCCAGCCCTGATAGTCAGAGATAGAGAATTCAGACCACATTTTCTGTAATGTGCAATTGAAGTATTGTTTCTTCTCCCTGCTTCTCTTGGGAGTCTCATTGAAAATTTGCTGAGAGGAAAGAAAAAAGCTCTGCCTCTCGACTTGATAGGAAATATCTGTGGCATATGATTTACATAATTAAAGAAGATAAAAGTCCTGAATTCACTCGACTTGATACTCTGAAATCTGGCGATGTGAACAGTGTCTCACATCTGCAGCTGCTCTGCTAACCATGCTAATTCACGCAGCCCTCCTCTGATGAATGAGTGAGAGAAAAAAAGAGGCAACAAAGGTGACATGAATCAGCTCCTCTTACTCTCTTTCCTCAGTCATTTTAGGAGTGCTGAGATAAAAACTCTTATGCCTCTCCTTCGCATTCTGCCAATGTCCTTTCAGAGCCTCATGCTCTTGATGACTAATGCGGTTAGTACAGCTGCCAGTGAATGAAGCAGTGACTGGAATCTCACAATATCCAGTATCATATCACACGTTGAGGTACTTCAATGACGTGCTGAAAGTCTGTTGGTCTAACAGACACTAGAGTCACTCAGAACAGTGACTAAATGAACCTGGCTGTCCCAGTGATGTCATGCACATTTATGTGTCTAAACAAATTACACCCAGATGCCTCATACCCCGTCTCTGCTTGCGTCACAGAACTTTTACAGCAGCCTTTTTTCACTTCCGCAAAATACACTATAGCTCATTTTTACAGGGGCATCAAAGCTGTTAAAGAAGTTTGATAAAAGATATATTTGAAAATCCAATGTAGAACTCTTGTCTACTGAATTTAATTCAGCTACAAAGACCACCATTTAATTTATGACACTGACTAGCACCTGCTCATACAAAGCTCATACAGCCATTATATACTGTAGATCCTGTCCCAACACCTGCACAAGTGTACACTCTGGCATACTTAAAGCGAATATAACTGATATTGGTCAGAGGAGTCGCTCGTAGTGATGAGCATGCAGTAGTGCATCCACTTCTCAAGAAACCTAGCCTTGATCCTCTTGATTTAAATAATTTTAGACCCATCTCTAAATTACCATTTTTGTTTATTTAAAGTTTCTCTTCAATATAATTCAATAATCATAACATATTTGATCAATTTCAATCAGGATTCTGTTCACATCATAGTACAGAAACTGCCCTCATAAAAGTTACAAATGATCTTTTACTGTCAGCTGATGCGGGTGATTGTTCGATTTTAATTCTTCTTGATCTCAGCTCAGTATTTGTCACAGTTGATCACTCTATTCTATGGGATCGCCTTGAAAAGTGGGTTGGCACCAGGGATACTGGATCAAATCTTACTTAGCAAACAGAATTTTTTCAGTAATGATCAGTGATGCCTCTTCCTCGGTGGCTGCTCTGACATGCGGTGTTCCCCAAGGCTCTATCCTCGGCCCCCTCCTGTTCTGTGTGTATATGCTGCCTTTGGGACATATAATTCATAAACGCAATATTCAATACCATTGTTATGCAGATGACATGCAAATATATGTGCCATAAAAGACCAGTGAAGAAGGCAAGTGTCATCATTTATTATCTTGTCTGTCAGAAATAACATGCTGGATGTCCCAAAACTTTCTTCAGCTAAATGAAAACATAGAAATAATTCTTTTTGGTCCTCTAAAGTCCACACAAATGTTACAGAAAAATCTTGGCTCCCTGTCCACACGTGTCAAACCTGCAGCCTGAAAGCTGGGTGTAAGATTTGACAGTGACCTAACATTTGAAAAGCAGTTTACAAAAGTCATTCAGCCGTGTTTTTGTCGACCGAGGAGCATCTCAAAAATCAAGTCCTTCCTCACCCGACCTGATCTTGAGAAGGTGATACATGTTTTTATTTCATGTTGGTTGGATTACAATTCATTGTATTCAGGATTAAGCCAAAAAACAATCTCACGCCTTCAGGTGCTATAAAACGCAGCTGCACGGCTTTTAACAAACACTAGAAGACAAGATCATATCACGCCTGTTTTAGCCTCCTTTTCTTCTTCATTACCAGTCAGTTTTAGAATTGATTTGAAGATTTTACTGATTAACCTTAAAAGCACTTCATGGTTTAGCACCCAGCTGGGCCTGAGCTCTGCCTGAAGGTTTGAGGCTTGCAGAATCAGTGACGTCTTTTAAATCACTTCTCAAAACTTATCTTTTCAGAAAAGCCTTTATGTAATTGATACCACACTGTTTTATTTCCAACATGTCTTATCTATATTATTACTAGTGTTGTTTTATTGTTTTATGAAAATTATTATTTTTAATTTTATGGGGTATATTATTATGTTTTATTCAAGTAGTGTCTCAAAAATGTCAAGATACAGTACGCTTTACCATATCATATTATCTTAATCCCACTTTGAAGCAGCATGCAGAGCCTACTGTAAGTGTATCCCACAATGAAGTCCATGTATAAAAGCCACTTCAATCAATTAAGAGAGGGAAGCATGGGACAGAGGAGTAAACAGCAAACCACCCAGTGGAAGAACTGGTTTGGAAAAAGGCTTGTAAGCCTCAGGCCATGTAAAGCAAGACTATGTATGAATATGCAGAAAATTTGATTTTTATTTTTGTTTCATCATTTCTATCTTTCTCATTATTCTGCCCAAATATATTCTATGTGGAACAATAATTAATTATTGAAATAGTGGACATTTTTGAAAGTGCAATGTTGAGCCATTGTCTGTGTGCTAATTTCAGAAGTTTATACAAATGGAACATAAGCATAATGAGTAAAATTAAGCTGTCAATAAAGCCCAGTACAGTTCATACGGTATCAAACTGGAGGTCAGCAACAAAGCAGAAATGTTACACTTTGACAGGCAGCCTGATACATAACACAAAATTGCAAGTGGAATAGTCGAATACAGCATGTTCAGCAGGGAAAATTACTGAGTGGAAGAACCCTGGTGTGTATATTTCTGTGTGTACGTGTGTACAACAGTGTTGGGGGATTTGAGCAGCATTCTGCTATTCAGGTCATCCTAGGGCACAGTGACCTTAGAACCCTCTGGACTGGTAGATTAAGTGGTGTTTCAGCACCTTAAGCCAAAGCCAGAGCAAATAGAAGCTGCAAGTTCCCCCCTCTTGCTCCCTGCACTCTGATCATTGGCTGTTTGTAGAGCCAAGACCTGGAGGTGAGGCAGATGCTGCTATATGAGAGACTCTGAGGAGTCTTTGTGCATTTCCCTGATCCTTGGACCAGTAATATACTGTTCCTTTAATGAAAATATTGTGGGGAAGTGAAAAATATATGTGTGCGGCATACCCATGTGGCTCAATTGCTTTTCTGCTGTGTCTTAGATGAGATGTAGATTTCTTTTGTTGGTGTGTGAATAAGTTTAGAGATGAAATATGAGGACTTTTTGGTGAATTGGATTTGTGTAGTTCTGAGTTTATAGTGTTTTTTATTTTAATGTATTTTATTAATATATCTGTTGTTGTCAAGACTGGAAAATTACTTGAACCTTTATTCAAACATTTGTATTTTAAATGTGAAAATTATGCTAATTTGTGCCAAAAAAAAAACTGATCGCTGGAACATCATAATAGAAACTGGTCAACATGGCAGATAGCCTCATATTTTATCTATAGCAGCACTGCTACTTTAATGTTTTCTACTATTTAGAATTCAGGCCATGCCTAATGAATCTATAATCAAAATGACACTGATTGATCTAAGCGCCTTATAGCCCAACCAAGCTCGAACTGGACTGAGAATCATTTTGGAATGAAATTGGTCAAATGATATTTAAGATTATAGCTAGAATAGGATATATGAGCCTCTCATAAAGGAGGCAGGGCCATAAGATTGAACCTAGATGGGCTCAAAGTGGAAAATTGAAAATTGAACCGAAGAGATCGACTCGTCGCTCTTGGAAGGAACTGACTGCGGCAGCACCATTTCGGGGACTGGACAGAAAGTTCAGCTACTTCCCAGTTTCACATCTGTCTCCAAAGTCCTTTTGCCAGTGGCAACACCCGACATTTAAATGTTTGAGTCACTTTTTGTCCAATTGTATCCACTAAACTCTCAGAATTGAGTTTCCAAAGATACTGACATTCACCAGATTGGCAGAGAGAGGCATATAGTAATTCATAATTTCAACACATCCACATAAATAAATGACCACACAGGTCGATTATACCCGCACTCCAGAACAACCCATAGTAGCGTTATATGCCACTTTTCAAAACCGTTACAAATCACTGTTAAAATATAATGCTGTTTTATGGTGCGACGACGCTGTGGTTAAGGTCTGGTTAGGCTTAAGCACAAAATCCACTTGGTTAGGGTTTGGGAAAGATCATGGTTTGGGTTAAAATTATCACTTGAAACATAGTTAGTACTTCCTTAAAGTTATGCAAACTTCGTCATCATGGCAACAGTAAACAAAACCATGACATTGTTACGTTTTTTTAAAAAAAAATGTCCCGACTTGTGGCTGGAAAACATGACACTCGCACTTGGAAAAGGGAAGCGAACAGCGGTCTCCTGCAGCTAAGTCCACTTTTTGCCATCTAACTAACTAGTTCCACAACCTTCATCGTCATGGCAACAGTAAAGTGGGCAGCTGTGACCCAGGAGGTAGAACAGGTTGTCCACTGAATCATCAGAAGGTCAGTACTTCGAACCCCGACTCCTCCTGTCCACATGTCGAAGTGTCCTTGGGCAAGATACTGAACCACAAATTGCTCCCGATGGTTGCGCCAGCATCCTGCGTGGTAGCTTGTCACCATCGGTGTATGAGTGTGTGTGTGTATGGGTGAGTAGCAGAAACATTGTGAAGTGCTTTAGATAAAAGCGCTATATAAATGCAGCCATTTACCATTTGTTCCAACAAAGCAAACAGCAGTCTAACAGCGGTCTCCTGCAGTTTAGTCCACTTTTTACCCAACCTGCCTCCTCCTAATATGGAAGTCACCTTATATTGACGTCATCTGAACTGCGTCACTTCACCGGGCCTCAATTACTACGGTCGCTAGACGGCATCTGTCACTCAAACATAACTATAGGTTGTTTTTGCCGGCCTGAATTTTAGACAGGCTGTGTAATTTTTGTATTTTATTTTAAGACAGAGGTGAACTCACTCTCAAGCTAAGTAATATGACAGACACAAGCTGCAAAGACTGCAGTGTGCAAACAGACAAGAAGATATTGAGAGTTGGATGTGCTCTTGATCAGGAGATGTTTTATGAACAGTCAAAATCTGAGAAAATGAGCAATAGAAGAATTCAAACAATTATAACACCCTTGACAGCAAAGCCCCCTAATAATGACATACTTTTCTTTCTAGTTGAGCGTTATTCACTGATTATTGGCATTTACTTTATTGGACAACGCGGCATGTACTTATTCAAAGTCTGTGTAGAGACAAGGAATGAAAAAATAAAGAGAAAGTTGATAAAATATAGATGGTAAAGAACAGTCACTGTAGCCTTAAACATCAGCTCACGATTCTGCTTCTTTCATTGCAGTGTGGAAAAGCTCGACAAGCATTTGCTTGAGACACTCATCAATCAGATGACTGATTCTTTCCTGTTTCTTTCCTATGAATTGTGCGGACATAGCGCATTCTTTTCTGATTTTCAAAGAGGAAAAACATGTAAATTTCTGCTTAACTACTTACCGATATCTTAATCACTTTTAGGTGAGATTGAGAAACAGGCCATGCAGTTGCAGAGTCCTAGTTTAAATAGATGTAATTCACATAATAAAAACTGAGCTCAGCCCATATGGTCTAGCTTTTCCTATTGGGATACCTCTCGACTTAAATCCAATAAAAACATTGTCAAAAGTTTGTCCCACATTGATATAGCACCTAAGGCCGTGGGAGTAAAATTTCATTTTCCATGGCCCAACACTGTTAGCGGCTCAGATTCTCAGAGGAACACAGAGGAGAGATAGATGAAATTCATGAGTAGAAATAGTGAGAAAAATCTCCTGTGGTGCATTTTCTGGTGTCCTCCCAAGATCTCAGTAAAGAGTATGTTTGCCTGAATGAGCTGCTTGCATATAGTCGCATCTCATAAATCACAAAAAAAAAAAAAAAGATCCTCCTCCCTCCAATGTTTTGCTCGAATGCTTATTGTCATTAGTGCTCCCTACAGTGCCAGTCTCTGGGTGTTTTTTCCTTGATTGTTCAGCACTGCCTACTGTTTCTCTGATTGTTATGGGTCTGTCTTTTCTCTACTGGGAAAATGTGTAGGTGTACATTACTCACAGTGAAGGTATGCTCCACATGTGTGATGCAGTTTCCCCAAAGCAATGCCATCAGCTGAAGGGCTTTGGCAAAGAGAAAATAACTGGGTCTCTGTTTATTTTCCAGATGACTCATTTCAGTGTTAAAAAGCTGATGGTCTAGACAAAGAAGCAGAGCTGCGTTTGGAGAACAGGCTCTCTCTTTTGGCTTTAATCCGTCATTCAGCCGTATGTTTTTAAGTCCTTGCTGCCCACACCAATCTCATTTAATAAAAAAAAAAAATCTTCTGTGCTTGTATGTGGTTAGAAAGAATGACAGTTTCTATGTTTGAACTCAGCTGAAGACACCGTCCCTCCACACTGCCTCTGTTTTAGGAAATCTAGATGGATGGAGCAAGTTAGCATTGCAGGCACACCTCTTGCAGCTGTGGAAGAGGTCGGTCGCACCCTCGCTCTCCTCACTCATCTCTCTGTTCCCCTCTTTTTTTCAGCTAACACTACCTCTTTTCTTCTCCCCTCGCCCTCTCTCCCTGTCATGCCTGGTTCATGCTCTATGTGTTGCACAACAGATCCATGTGAAGGAAAAGGTGGCATTCGCGTTGCTCGGATGTTTTCTATGCTTTCAGTGGCACTCCAGGAAAATTCAGCAATGCAAATCTACACTTTAATGTCACAATTAAAATATAATTCTGGTTACTTACATCCTGGGTCTTATTTTCCATAGTTTTGGTTTCTGTTGGTAATAATACAGTGTGTCCTACAGGTTGAGAATTTATTTGTGGTGGTGGGTGGCGCGGCATGTGACAGCATGGTGTGTGATGAGCGGGTTCAGTAGCCTAATAAACTACTCAAACAAAGGTTTATGAATAACTCTATGTATTGCTATCTGAAATGATCTAATTTTGTTTCCCAACAGTCTATTGCCTGACATTTTCATTGTTATAAGATTTTGCATCTTACCTGTGGTGCTCTTTGGCTCTCTTCATCTTCTTGGCACTTAGAGCTGGGAATCTTTGGGAATCTCACGTTTCGATTCCGACTCAGAATCGATTCTCAATTTAAAACCGAATCTCAACTGAATGAATAGAAAAGGGGGCATATTATCAGTCTCTTGCTCCAGTATACAGGGTGCCAAACCATTCACTGGTGTACTTAGACCACTGAAATACAATATGAAACATAACTGGCAATTAAGATAAATGGTCCACAGCCTTTTTATTTTAAAAGGTTAACTGCATTAATTAATGAATTAATCAATTTGAAAGCATCTTACAGTCTCCTGCCTGTATGAGAACAACAAAATGAGGGGGAGGCGGAGTCAGGCACACACTTTACCATTAAGCAAGGTAGGAAACTGCCTGGGGCCCCCAGCTAAACGCTATATTTGGGGGGGCCAGCTATAGATTTATTATGATGTTTAGATATGAAAAATATTGAATTATGTTACTATTTTAACTCATTGTATTCTGAAATAACTTACAAAATGACCCCAAAGCACTTAAAAAATACACCACTGTATACTTCTACTTCAGAGGAAAACATTGTACTATTGTACATTTACCTGACAGATAAATGTTATTGTTTTTTTACTATTCAGATTTTACTCACAGAATATAACAAATAAAATATGATGCATTATTATTCATTAAACTATCCAGCATTATATAAGAATTAAAAACTCCACCTTGAACACAAGTAAAGTACATGTGAGTACATTGTGCTAATAACACCTCTGGTTCACTCTTCAGTTTTAAGTAAAAATTTGAATGCTGACTTTTACTGTATGGTATTAATAGTATTACTTCAGAAAAAAGTTTTGAGTGCTTCTCCCACCAATACTAACATTTCCAGTTAGAGAGAGAGTGAAAATAAAGCAAGACAGAGTTTGCCTGGGGCCCCCAAATCACTGAATCCACCCCTGGGCCGAGTGCTCCGCTGTGTTGTTATTAACGTCATGTCTCCAGCAGCGGAGAGCAGCCTCTCTGCTGCACCGTTAGCTCCGGGGAAAGACATCGCTGTCCAACATGCTGAGCGGGCGCAGGGCTTTTGAGGTGAAACAGACTGAGCGCCGAGTTATTTTCTTCACCTCGGAGTTGGTTTAAGTTGTTTAATGCTGCGGTGTGTGTTGGTCAGCCGGTCGTGTTTGTTACTGCTGGAATTCACTGCTCCGTTAACGTTAGTCTCTGAGTGACAGCACCTACATCACCCAGCCTCTATCACTACATACTTTGCAAAGACGCGCAAAACAGCGTTGCTGCGCCGCCTTCTAGTGTACCTGGATCTTCATCATTTTTTTTTCATTCAGCCCCACTTCTACTCCACTTGACTCCTCTCCCATCCCTGCTCTGATATCACACCTTGCTCTTTCCTGCTTAGCAGAGGAAGCCCGGCACAGAATGTTCACCAGCTTATCAGACAACGAGCCTTCACTCAGGGGACAGCCAGTCGCCCCTCGGAACCTAACCCACTATCCAGCAGGATGGCTGATATTTATGTCCTTTGGCTGTTTCAGTCACTCCTAGCCAATTACCCTGCAGATCAATCAGTGGCTCAGCCTGCCTCCTGCCTCTATCCTCTGTGGCAGTTTGTTAGCCAGGCCTGCTGTTCAGCTACAGATGCTGTGGGGGTCAGGGCAGCGCTCTGTTGTAGCTGGAAGTCTGCAGTAATGTAAACCATGCTGGCTGTGGGGGTTTATTTGTGGCCTGCTTTGGGGATTGGAGTAGAAGGCTTGTGTGTCTATCTACTGTATACACACACACGTATTAACCTGCGTGTACATACAGCATGCTGGAACATGTGTATTTGTGTACACCATGCATCTGTACAATCTGTAAAGAAATCTTGGATGCTTTCCTATTCAAACCCATGTGTCCTTCCTCTGCCGCATCCACAATGGAGTGGCCCATTGTGTATTCACACAGTGTTTGCTACATTGTACACATGATGCATATGGTCGTCGCTCTCAGAACTGCATTGGAAATTAGCTGGGCTGTTGTAAGTGTGTTTTTTTTTTTCTCCGCTCCCTTCCTCTGTAGGCATAACAGCTCGCCTAGGGCTCTTTGTTTCATTAGCCTATCACTGTGGTGGATCCTTGGCTGTCATGCTGAGAGCCTGACTCTCTCCATTATGCTGTATTAGACAGCAGTGAGATTGAGCTGTGTGTTTTATCTCTGCACACATTAAGGCCTCAACCCATCGAAAACGTCTTAGAGAATTATTCTCTTAAAGGTTGATTGAAAAGGTCTTTTCATTTTTGGAAGATGAATGAGTTTTGTTTGCTCATCGCTCCTGATTGTACCTCTGATTTCAAAGGACATCACAGAGCAGATTGCTTTCCACGCTTGGCGAGTTTTGCTTTTGTTTTCATCTCCTCATCAGTGGGATACCTCCTTTGGGTGTTGGTGTATTAACACGCAGGGATAAAAAGTCTAATAACTGCCTCAAAAGGAGTATGAATGATGAATGTTCTGTTTTCATCATCTACGCTTTGCTCCCCCATTTTCTTACATCTTTTTTGGCAGTGCATTGGACTCTGCAGTCCCAGTTTATCATCTAAGAGCAAATGTCTGATTCCAAAGGGACTTAAATCCCATTTGGCATCAGGGTAATCTAATAGGTAATAGCAAGCTTTTGTTTTGCAGCTGGGAAACTGATGTCAACATTTGTGTGAAGAAAGGCAAGACCATGATGGGATTATGAAACGTGGAATTTGAGAAATCCTCACAGTGTTTCAGAATGATAAAGCAGTTGTGAATTCAAGCGGATGCCCACAACAACATATAATATCCCCTCTTAGGAAATGAGAGTAAAATGAGTTGATGGTACATTTTATGAATGAGTGCAGCTTGGGTCATATACCGGCTGCCCCGTTCTATATTTTGTTGTGACTGTGTTGGAGGGCTAATGCATATCATTACCATTTGATAGGCTTATAGAAAAGTCATGAAAAGTGGTTTATGGTTTGCAACTGACTGTAATTCTCCAGCTCCTCTCAGTCCACCATATTTTATTTATTCTGGGGTTCCAACCAAGGTAGAAATATTCAAACGTAATAATAATGGAATAAAATTTATATACAAAGCAGAGTGGAATAGAAATATGTATATCAGTCTGTATCTGCGCTGGGTTTAAAGAGAGATGGTTGAAGTGATATCTGACGTTGAAGTGGGGGAGGAAAGCTCATTCATAACCACGATGGCAGAATTTCAGCCAGGCCGAGCCTAAATTTTACACAAAAAGACCTCCTTGGTTCTCCTGCCTCCCCTTGTTTTCCCCTGTCTGCGTGAAGGATTGCTACTGCACCCAAAGGATCCATTATGTGAGCTTGCAGGCTGCTAAACAGCTCCTACAGGAGAGACCAGGTTAAATTTGAATGTTTACTGTTTGTCGTCCTGAAGGTGTGTGTGACATTTGGTTTTCCGGTAGGTGTGAAGCAGATTGCGCGATGTCCTGTGCGGTTGTTGCAGTTCATTTTCCGCCATTTTGCCGAAGGTGTCAAGCATTTACTCAGCGCTGAAACCTTGAGTCACAAAAGCTGAAGGAACTGTCAAGATGACAGTGTAACAAACATAAACACGCCTATAGCGAGGTGCTGGTTTCCCTCAGCTTTTCTCACACATCTCGTCTTCTCTCATTCTTGTCAAAGCTCAAATTGCTCATCCATCTGTGATTATTGAGGTGCAGGGGTGTGCGAGAGAATGTTTTTTATTTCCTCTACAGACCACTGACTGTATACCAATAGAGTCCAGCAAGTCAATTAAGAACGTCTTCTTCCATTGGACGACTGAAGTCTTTCTGGCAGATTGCCGAGAGCAAGGACCCAGAAAAGTCAGGAAGTCGATCATATGTGTTCATCTCTGTTTCGCTCTCAAACAAACACTGACAGCCTGCTGAACAGCATGGCCTTGCTGGCATTTCATTTTCCATTTGGCAAGCTCGATTAATCACAGCACTCCTATACAATGCGACGCACATGGCCACCCACCACTGCTGGCTCTCATTATTCCCCTATGCAGGAAAATGTACAGCAAGGGGGAAACGGAGGCAAAGAAAGAGCAAGAAGAACTCCATACTCTATATGTTACAAGAAAGCAGAACAGAGCAAGAGACAAAGACGGAAGAAAGGAAAGAGGGATTCAGCGATACAAGGAAAGATTTGGATTGCTGTGAATGGGTTATGGCCATGCTGCGAGGAAGACTGATAAAAGATTGGGGCTGCTCCATGTCCCCTCAAGGCTCTGCTTCTATCTGAATATTCATTGAGCTGACACTGGCTTTTCTCGCCACCGTCTATAAAAGGATGCCAATTGGCTTTTACCTTGTGGCTTCTAATAAGCCTCTGTGCCTAACATGCATGCAAACGACTGCTCATTATACAACACTACACATGCACACACATAGTGATTCCTTTACTTTCTTTTAAACTGCCCAAACAGTTTGCCCTCAGTGTGTTTAAATTACTAGATATTTCTGTGACAGTTGTTTGGCTTCATATCTCCAGGATTGAAATATGAGACATGCTGACTTTATCTTCTTTCATGCATGCACTATGATTGTTTATTCATTCTGTATAATGAAATATCTGATCAGCCTCAGGGGGGATGAGCATGGTTTAAAATCAGGCGGAGGTGGTATCTCATAGTTTTAAAACCATTTGTGCACGCGTGTGCATGCCAAACTTCCAATACCGATAGTTGGTTGTTGACACCTGTGTTTCTCTTTAATCTGCCCTAAACATTTCAAGGAGCACAAGTTCAAATAGGCTACATAACCTCCAAGTGATGTAGCCTACTACTAGTGCTGCATTTAGGTTTAATGGTTTACAACTCCACAATCAAACTTTTGATTTAAACAGCAAAATTTTCCTGATGTATTATTTCACCACCCGCAACCCATCCGCTATTAATCAGAATGTAATTTTTAATGTGTTTAATGCTTAGATTATAACAAAAAGGACCACAATAATATATTGAAATCATCTAAATGTATGTTTTAGCTAAAATACTCAGTGGCCAGTGATTGTAACTGTTTTAGCAGCGTGAGAAGACACGCTCCGTTGTAGTCAGCGCTTGGTTCAGTTTGTCATTTGCTGAGCGATAGTTTAAAATAAATAAATAAATAATTATATATAAAATCCCTTTCATCCCGGGGAAAGATCTCTGTTCATCCCGAACACATTTTCTACCGCCCCCGGGACGACGGGACGCCATTAGTCTCGAGCCCTCAGGCAGATATGGCTGAAAATGAACATCGCTGCTGGAACAGTGGAAGGTTGTGAACAGTTACAACCGTCTTTACATAGGCCTACTTGTGTTTTTCCCCTTTGAAATCTTCATAGAGTAACTTATAGACTACACAGTGCGAGGTTAATTCTGAGAGCATTTCTAAATAGTTTGATGTGATTTTCCCGCATGTAGCTCTATACAATCACAATCATTTATGACAAGAACATCTGTTCAGTCAATCACATTTCTATAAAGCCATGGAGTGCCATACCTCATTTTGTTTAGAAGGAGGACTTTCCAGTGAATTTAATCTTAGAAGTAAGCAGAAATATCTGAAAGCACGACAGCTGAAATAAAAAAATTTAAAAAACCTGCGTTTTGCCGAATAGGGAAGCTTCACAAAGTTTACATTGTACTTCTATGAACTTGCATTTATGTGTTAATGGAAGCTGTGGTTGCTCTGCGAGAGGGCTGGACTTTTCATTGTTTTTGTACATAACAAAATTCAATGCCTCCCCTCTTAAAATGAGGACATTTAAGACATCTTTGGACCTTGAACTACAAAAAAAATATATTTTAAGATGTCCCTAAGATGACCCTGATTTTGACAGAGACGGCCTGGAAACTGATGGAGGCTGCTGCCTCGAAATTCTCTATGCAGGAAAAACCCTGGATGAGGAATCCTTTGTCAAAAAGTTGATTATTCATCCATTCAGCACATTTATATAATTGTTATTCAGTTATGATCCTGGATAGTCAGATTTACAGTAAAGCAACTTTTATAAAATTCTACGTTGCACAGGACAGATAGATCTGTCTGATTTGATGGATCCTTGCTGACAATACTGAGCCTGAATCTCTGCAAAAAAAAAAATCTGCACTCTGCAGATACAACGTCCTGAAATGATCACCCATGCCGAGCTGCCTAGAGTAGAGTTCGTCTGTGTAAACAAGACAAGTGGCAGTTGAGTTCTACTTTCTGGTGGAGAAAGTCACATTTTGATACGCACATGTGTGGAGTCCTGCAGATGCAGACACAAGGATGCTTTGATTTCTGTGTCTTAGTGTGTGGACAGTTCTCATCTGAGGCTTGAGTCAAGCTGGATTTTAGCTGGAGGAAACCACTCAAATCTGTATGCTACTCCTAATCCCCGCACACAAACACAGACATACGCACTAGACCTCCACTGAGCGGCTACATCTGAACCCTCAGATCAAAAAATCCTTTTCATTTTGTAGTCCAGTTTGTTTGTAGGGATGATGTTGGTTCTTGGTTTGTATGTCAGGAGTGAAAACAGGCGTGTTTGTCAGGAAAAGAAAACAATAAAATAATGTGAACTTGCAGAAATGTATCTTCACCTGGAACAGTACAGTATATGATCACTGTGCTTTATCTTTTGTCAGCATTGCACATATTTTGTCCTTACTTAACCGACCTCTCCGTCTACAGCAATCTTAAATATTCCTTTTGGAGCTCTTCTGGTAAGATGTAGAATTCAAGTGAGATTGAAATCATCATTCCTTCCCTAGATAGCTGTGTGCCACAAGGACATAATTTTCTTTTTCTTAAATTAGAAAAGATTAGGTTGAATCTGTGTGGCACGGTTGAGAATTTTGTGGCCCCTTGGGCAACACTTTATTTCATAGTGTTTCAAAAGTCTGCCAACTTTGCCTTCTGATTTAGTTGATTTTTCACAGTCTCTTTTTAACTCTCTGTCTTTTTGTTATAGAAGGTGAAAATATGTGTGTGGGTTGCCGGCTGCACCGGTGATTCAAAACAGGAAATGTGCGAAATGTACATCTCTTATCATTTTAAATACCTTTGGCTTGCTCTAGTCTGCTGTTTGACAGTTGAGTGAAGTACTTTACTAAAATACGCCAGCCTCCCAAATACTAGAGCTATTAATTCCCTCTAAAACCACATGCAAGGCCATCTCAACACACTGAGCATAATTTCTCGTTTGTAATCACACATCATGAACTAATCTCCACAGCATTCACTCAGTACTTTGAACACAGCACAAGGTACAAGAATCACAGGGTCATACATCAGACAGAGAAATAAAGAAAAGTGTGGGGTGGGATTAGGTTTAAACCCCCCCTAAAAAAAACCTCATTGTGTGTTTGTAGCTTATAGGAGAGATTGACTGTGATCAGGAGGGAAGTCTGAGACATTGATTTTATCGCGCCATGCCTCTGAAGAGGCGAGGCTTTGTAGAAACTTAGATTGTGGTAGAAAGAGCTCAGAGAAAACGCTTAAATTGAGTGTGTGGAGACGGGGGCTTTGGTGTGGCTTAAATATTCATTTGCTAGTGGCTCTAGCTCTAGAGTGAGGTTTTAGCTCCTAGCAGTGGCTCTCTTGACACATTGCTTGTCAAACATCTGTGGTTTCGCCCCGTTTGACTGAAACAAAACTGATTTAAAAAATCTGGTATTTCAGTGTTTTTCTCTTACTGTAGGAATGAGGAAGTTGTCCTTTTTTTTTGACAAAACCTTTGGCCTGTTAATAAAGATGCTAGCATCAGGCTTATGTAGTGGACAATAGTGTTGGGGAAAGTCATTGGAAAATGTAAACAACTAGTCATTAGATATTTCTCACACTTAAATAATTATTCAATAGCAAAAGTAATTAGTTACACCCTTGTTCATTACATTATTTTCATTACTTAGCACAGCTCAATCAAACGTGTCTTTAAACAACTTCAAATTCTCCACACCCACACATCACATATTTAATACATATAGAAATAGAAAATTAGACACTGTGATTTAGCAAGCAGCTTGTCTTTTTTTTCTTTTGGAGGTAGTTACTGACAATCAACAGTTAGCTTAACATTAGCCATGCTAATTGTCCACAGCACTCCAGAAGTCACGATTTCTACATCGTCCAACTCTGAACAAAACCAGGTGATTCCTGAATGTAGACTTGCAGTGACTAGCTAGCTAGCAAACATGTATATATGGTGACTTTGGAGATACCAGATGAACTGATATCAACACTCCATCAAACTCACATTAAGACTACAAACAAGCCAATCCCTAAATTGTTGTCCATGTCAGCGTCAGCTCCAGGCTACTGTAGCGTGCTACCTGTGTGATACATGGTGTTTCAAACCGATTCCTTTCACCTGGACGGTGTAATGGTTAGTGGGTTCACACTATCCACGCAGATCCCACCCTATCTTACAAGGAGATACCCAACTGACTCTCTAGTAAAATGGATTCTGTGGTGAATAATTTTCCCCTGAGCTTCTTATTAAGCTTTATTTAAAAGTGAAATCCATAACTTTCCACATATTGTTGCCCTGTTGCCCGGCAAGGGTAATTGCAATGATGTTGCTATTATTTGATGTACAGCAAAGATGGCAGTTGTTTAGTTGTTATCAGGGCTTTGAACTGATGATGCGTTAAAATACAGTACAAATATGTTGTAATTTGCTGTCAGTGTGCTGGGTTAGCTTTGAGCAGACTTAAGTAGTTCTCAAAGTATTTAGGCCCAACCTTGTTGAGTGTGCCATTTTGGTGTTTTGTGCTCCTCCGCCAATGATCTATTAGTTCATTAAACGACATTGCAGATACCAAGGAGTTCAAAATGCACCAGTCATGAAAAATTCTAGTTAAACTGCATTGCTTTTTAACAGTGAGTGTAATGTGATTTTTTTTGGCACAGTTTGTGTTTTGTCAACATGCCTCAGAATCTCTTTTGGGTGTTCTCAGGGCAATCCTGATTGAGATTGGGTTTTTCAGTTCATTAAATGTGAGAGGGATAGAGGCAACAGTTTGCCTGAGGTTCAGATGTGTGAAGCAACAGAAATGACAGCATTTTCTGTGTATAAACTAACAGATGGGATTATAAGAGAGGCATTAGATACTTAGTTACTAAAGAGTTTATATGAGGGCAGGGCAAATCAACCAAAGAGTGCTTCTTTTGTGCCAAAGGTTTCATTACATGTGTTATGACAGAGGGACAGTGAGTTACAATCTCCATCTTAATCACTTTCCCACCTCTGTCATTGCACCTTTTTTTTTTTCCTGCTTTGAGCAATCTGTGCTGCAACTTGGCCGCCGTGATTAGCCTGCGCATCAAAGAGCAGC
Source organism: Scomberomorus guttatus (assembly GCA_038419695.1). NCBI lineage: Eukaryota > Metazoa > Chordata > Actinopteri > Scombriformes > Scombridae > Scomberomorus > Scomberomorus guttatus. Next base: position 14,031,541 of record CM076464.1, on the reverse strand, counting down.
GTTTCATTACATTGGAGTGAGATCTTTATTTGATCCTACTCTTTTAGCACATTTTCCTGTTAATACCCCTTCTGATGTCTGATTAAAACTCTCACAGAAATGTGCCTACAACCCCCACCCCCACCCACATACACACACTCACACACACACACACACACACCCTCTATCAGACACAAAAAGCCAATTTGAGGAAATTAAAAATCTTTAAAAGGATGTAGTTATCTCACCCTTTCCCAACGGACATTTTTATGTAACTCAATTGATGCATGACTGCTTCCATTAACTTCTGATCCCTTAGTTGGTATAAATACTCTTTTCAATTTAGATAGTGGCGAGTGGTGAATGGGGCGTTGCGTTGGCGTGCATGTAGAGTACCGACATCCGCCAGACTTCTTGACGAATCATTCATTCTTTATGATTAAGTTGATGTTCAACTGCTGCAGCTACTCTGCCTACGCATTCACAGATCCAGCTGTCTCTGGTGACGTTGAGATATACATCAATTTTTTATGGTGACTAAAGCCTGAAATTGCAAATGTAAATCTTTTGTATCACGACCATGTTTCTGTATCTGATTTTTTTTTCACTCATTCACAGTCATTGCAATTAATTTCGCTCTCTTTTCTGTAAACAGATGCCAATTATTCATCTTTTCCCTCATCCACTCCTCCGAACCTTCCTCACTCACTTAACCAGGTTTAATGCAGTGTCGAGGCAACCTTGTATTTTTGCCCTCACACTCATTCCTCTGAGGCTCATAGCCTGTAAGTGCGTGCGAGAAAGAGAGAGGGAGAGATAGCGACATTCTAATGAGGTTTATCAAAGTCAACCTGAATACCCTAACAGTCTGGGCCTGAACATCAAAGCCTAGTCTCCACTCCACTGCCAACTATTCTGGACATCCATCAAACACCCAAGCAGGGGTAGGCCTAAATTGACTAAATTGGATGACGGAAATGTTTGTATTGTAAGGACAGATACTCCGATGAATGTCTAATCCCAGCATGTTAATGTGACTGAACAAACCTGACATGTTGGGGAGTTGGCTTGAAGGTGTCGCAAGAAGCTCCTTCCTATTTGAAAGTGTGTAAAAAAAACAACACACACACACAAAAAAAAAAAACGAAAAAGCAGTTCAAGTCATCCCCATCCGTAGATTGTGCCAGAACGCTGCAAGGTCTTCTCCAACATACTTTATGACATGCTATCGATTCAAGATGAGAGATGAAAGGAAATGCTGTGTGATTTGATTTCTCATTCAGGGGTCTTAATTCCCCCAGACACGCATTGAGAAACAGACGGTCCCTTTGATTGCAGTGAATCTGACCAACAGGGTTATTCTCTTTGGGAGATCAGAGTGTTTCTCCCCATTTTTTATTACACTTCAAAGGTTACATACAGAAATAAATGCAATGTATATACAGTATATAAATTCATCTTTTTGATAGCTGTGGACACACTTTAATCCATCACGAATCTGTGTGTTGTGTTGTGTGTAAGTCAGCCTGTGTCAGCGGTGGCGTATGTCCACTCGGATGCAGAGTAATGTTTATATACTCTCAGCGATAGATGAAACTCTATTTTCATAATAAACAAACACTGACGCCTTCCGCCATGAACGCATGTAAGGAATGAAAATCCATTATGTGAATTGCACTTTACATTCTCCACAGGTCACAGAGACAGACATTTGCATAAAGCTGATCACGCTTCACTTTGAATTGCACAGTGACAGATCATCTTTTCAGCAGCCATAATTTGCTCACCCTTAAATGGAGCTTTCTAGTTAGGGTTGGACATCAAATAGAAATGAATTTCGGTATTATGCTGTAGCTCAGTGAGATTACAGCCCCCCCTTCTTGGGTGTATTTATGGCTGTAATATTGTGAGAGGAAAGGTTAGAGATGAGATAAAGGCACCACGTCGACCATGCGCTTCACGTTTGTGGGAAGCTGCACAATCTTGACGAGCAAAGCAATGCAATCGGCCTTAATCAATTAAAATGAGTCCTTGCTAACAAATCAACGAAAAGTAGAGAAGGCACGGCAACGGTCCCTTATGAAGAAAAAGAATACACATTCACATATCATTCACATATTTCTATCAAAAATGCAGCCACATAGATGCAGTGTAAGCAAACTGCAATGGCCAATGCACCAGTAACACACATACACATGCACACAAGCGTGCCCACACACCTTAACTGTATAGTTATTGATTGCTCCTCTCTATTTTGCTGAGACAGATGCTGTTTCTCCCAGGATGGTACTAGACCACTTGGCTGGTGGCCTTTTTCTCTCCCCCTTTGCCTCTCTCTCTTTCTTGCTAGATAGCTATCCTTCATCAGCATCATTCATCACATCACTACTAATCACCCGCCTCTCTCTTCTGAATTTAGACAGCTTACAGTTCTTCACGTTCGCCTTTTTTCCCCCGTCTTTCTCTGCTCTCGCTTGCCTTTTCCCATTTGATACTGTTTAATAGCATGTATTCCTTCTTTCCTCCAGCCCCTACCATTTCTCCACAAACTGCCTTTTTCTTATTCTCTTTCTACTCCACAACCCCTCGGTGTCTCTGTCTCCCTCCTCCTCTTACTTTCTCGACAGCCAGCACCAATTGTGTCAGTCTTTGTGTGTCAGCCTGTTATTCATGCCAGTTTCCAGTGGACAGGTTGTACCCTGCCTCTGTCTCTTAGCACCATGCTGGGCATCTTTCTGACTTACCAACTCACCCTTGGTTTATGTGCGTCTTGCTAGATCTTTGCTAAGCTGCTGCGCTTTTTGTCCTTCTCCTTTACCACGGCACTAATGCTTTATTGCCATCTTCACAGTTTGCAGCACTTAGGAAAATAACATCTTACAAATCATGATTGTTATAAACTGATTATTACGTAAATCAGAGCTGCAACTCATGATTATTTTCCTATTTTTTCATTTAATTGATTAATTGTTTTGGCTATAAAATGGCAGAAAATGTTGCTGTGTGTCTCTGTAGTTCTGAAGATATCCAACCTGGATGTGAAAGCTCTGATTGCCTGGCTTGCTTTTGACAAGCACATACAGACTCAGGTCTAGCTTTCACTTGGTTCAGCAAGGTGTTACTGAGCGCTACTGTGTATTTGGCATTTTTTGTGTTATACTCAACTGAACCAGCACTATAAGCTATAATAAATACAGCACATGGAAAATATAGGCCTTTGTTGGGTTAATAAATATGTAGCACACAGGTATGTTTTAGCACAGGAGCTGAGCTTCATGACTTGTTGAGTAAAAACCATAGACTGTATAAAAATAATGGACATAGCCACCGTGACATCACCCATTGGTTTGTGTACTCACATTTTGAAGCCTCGAGTTTGGCATTTTGACCGTCGCCATCTTGTTGACCATCGATAGAGCAGTAAATTATGTTTTAGGCATCCCTCTAGTTCCCAGAAGACTCTCTTGTTTTCTAACAAGTGAACTATGACCTGTTGAGTAATTTGGTCGTAGGGACCACAGTTGGAACAGCTTAACCAGCAGTAATCTCCTCATCTGGAACTATGCACAAGTGGGCTTTATATCACTTATTCGTTGGCACCCATCAAAAATAGATAGAACTATTTTTAACTTTGCACCTGTGAAATAATGCATGTGAGGGAAGGATAATGAATGATCATAGCAGGTGTCAGAAGTATTCTGGTTGAAAGCCTAGGGGCTGAGGGAAAATTGGACAGATCTTGCTGTGTTTATTTATTCATGCTCAAATCTGGCAGACATGTAGAAAAAGCTATGTTGCCGTACAACTTCCCTGCTGCTTAGACCCCTACAGCTAGTGCTGAAAGCTAGTGCTTGGCTAGCTTCCTGTTGCCTTCTTATTGTGCTAGTGGCAGGCAAGTGTCCCACTGCCGAGTAGGCCTTATCCTTCCTTAAAGCTGCAAAGTATTATTTGGAGGGGGGGAAAGGCACCATCACTGCTGATAAATGAGGTTGGAGAACATTTTAACTCTTTCATACTCAAATTGTAGATGGCAGAAGATTGAAATGGAAACTCGAGCAAAAGTGTTGAAAATGTATACATTTTGTTGGGAAATCACCACAAGCAAAGTTTTAACTTGCATGTTCTCCAAGCTCTGATGAACTCTGATTTAAAAAAGGTGCAATCCAAGAAATCAACACCTTCTACTTCAAATAGTGACTGCTAACAAAATTGAATGTCTAATGACAATATGAGGAAAATAAGCCTAATTTGAATGTATGAATCTTGTTAGCCAAATGTTCAAGAAAGCCTAAGGAGGAAAACACTTAAGTTGTACTTACCCATTAGCTTTTCTCAACTGGCAAATAGCTGCACTTCTGTTGTACATGTGTACATCCTACTACTCGCCTGATAGACAAGCATACACATGTGCACTGATGCACACACACCTACAGTAAAACACACACGGGGAGGACAGCCTGTCACAAAATTTGCAAGAGAATCGGCGCTGACATATTTGCAGAGCTTGTGTTAGTTATTATACGTATGTGTTTCTCTCAGTGGAGTAGGTTACACATGTTTTTTTACCTCAAATGGTTTTCCCTGGCAGCTTTCCACTGGAGGTCTCAGCCGGAATAAAGAGGAAAGCTTAAACTTCACGCTACTGTTGATCTCTCCGGTGGAGGCAAGGGGAACCGGGGATGCATTTAATGGACACTATAACAAACACTAATACTCACACGGTAAATTTATGTACTAACCTTGCAAGTATTCACATCTTTATGTGTAGAGCTACAATGTATGCATACCATATGTACTGTAAAATACGCACATTACTCGCACACAAACTCATTCTACTGTAATACAACAGAGCTGACTAATACGCCCTCATAAAGCTCATCTTGCAAACTCATAAACAAACACTAATATAAAGTTATTTATTTGTGATGAAAATTTTATGAAGTGAAAGAGTCCTCATATCTTTGTCATAATGATATGTCTTAATGGGCTTGGTCTGGGAGAACCATGTGGAACAGTAAGCTGGGAGTTTGCTATAGCCGGAAAATTGAGGCACTTCCAGCAAGTAAGCACATACAGTTCATTTATCTCACTGTGATATGAGATAAATGACCTGAAAGCAAATAGTCTAAGTGGTTTTAGAGGTCATTTGGAAATCTTGTTGTTTATGTAGTCCGCTAACCAGCTTTGATTCAATGTCATTGATCATCATCTTTATTCTGTTCCCATTGCGCATAAACTGGGCAAAACTTCAACAGATAGCTAACACTGATGAAAAATCAATGAATCCTCAGACACTGAAGTAATGTCTAACTGTTTACTGTTGTTGTCTTCAGAAAAATTGTCATTTACGTTGTAAAACTGGAACTAAACACAAGAGTACAATTAACGTGCTTAAAATGATTCTGTTATATTTCCATTAGCATCTGTAGCTAACACTAATAGTCTTTAGCATGAACAGCATGTAACAGAGTAATGTATAAATGCAGTATATAAATATTTACACTATTACACTTAAAATAACATATTCATGAAGCATATACATTATACAATGTAGTAATGAAAGAAATAAGCCTTTCCCAGGGCAAGAACCATAAAGAAAAGATGATTTCGCCTTGAAAACTAACTGCTTTTACGAGTAAAATACACTTCCTGGTTTAAAACATGTGATCTAAGTCATGTGAACAAGCTTAACCAATAGGAAAGATACAGCAAATAAATTCAGAAATAGATGTAATGCAATGTTATAAAACGTCCACTAGGTGTCACCAAAACAAGATCTACTAAGGTATACCATGACAGTCTTAATCATACATCTGACAGCAGTAAATATGGGACTGGAATAAAAACACTTAGCTGCAGATATTTATTTATAAAAAATTAAACTGACATTATATTTGCAGTCACTCAATTAGACAATTGAGCTGCAAGATATGATTACACAGATAGAGAGCCTTTGAAGAGCCAAAAGAGCAACAATGTTAAGAGCACGATTACATGGAGTGCGTAAGATGTTATCAAATGTGAAAAAGATAAACCTTAATTTGAATTTGAATGCTCAAAATGTTATTTTGCCTAATTTGTAGAGTTCTTCTCGTTATTTTGTGTGTATATTCATGATTTCATAATTGCAACCTAAGTCCAAACAACTTATTATGACCTTTAATTTAATCACTTGCCATATTGAAATGAATCATGCTTGTGCTGTGGTTTAATGGATAGTGATTTAAACATAGAAAAGTACTCCTTTATTTAAAGATGAAGAGAAGTAGTTTCCGTTTGGGAACAGGCTATCTTTGAGAGAGAATTAGGATGCAGAGCTCCAACACTACAATGAATATGTAAGCCTACTTTTGAAACACTTTTAACTCCATATAGTTGGTGGTTACAGCATAAGATTTATGTGGACTGTATTTTGTAGTACCCCAAATTTTGTGATTGTGCATACATACAGTATATACGCATGCTCATTTGCATATAATATCTGATGTAAGAGTGAGTGAAAGTGTGAATGTCGGACTAAACTTAAGAAAAACAGCCACTGCAGCCTTGAGGTGTATCTTGCTGACATTGTTGCCCGTCAAGTTGGGTGTCTGACACAGATGTCACATTACCAAGAGGCCAGTACTCAACATCCCTGATGCAAAGCAATGTTAGGCGTGTGTGTGACATGTTGAAATGATGCAAACCTCTGGGTCTACGTCTGGCGTCTTTGTTTCTGGGCTGTCATCACGCTCAAGAGTCCAAGGGTAGTGACCTTAAAACCACGCAATGACAGCAGCGCACAGAGACCGCAGATACCAGAGACCTATGCGGAAACTGTTTATGTCAAACACATGAACTCGAAGATATGGAGCTCGGATGTTTAACAGTAACCAATACAATGCGTGCATTGGCCACTCGATTTGATGGGTTGAAGATGTTGACAGTATGTCAAGCAATGGTGCAATAACTGTCTGTTTGACATTTCTAACTGAAGAATGATGGACAGAGGCAGGAAGGTGAAGGAGGAGATGGAGGGAAAGAGAGGCTTTCCTAACCCCTCTCTGTTCTGCACCATGGGATAGAGAGCACAAGTGGGGAGAGGTTGACAGGACAGGAGAGGGAGAGAGGTTGGCACATTGACATTGAAATCTCTCTCTCTCAGACACGCAAGCATGCATGTATACATACAGAATAGCAGCTGATTTGAATACAGATAAGATGTATGAGGTCTAACTCCCTCGACTGTACTGTCTAACTCTTATTAGAGGTCATGTGTATGGCTCCTCTCAACATAATTTGTTTTAAAAAAAAAGTAGGTGCCCTGTCAACACTATCACCTTGACAAGTGAACTATAAAGTTAGGTTTTAGGATGCGAAGTGTGCCAGCAGCTCCCTAAAGGGCACTGTTAAAATATTTTAGCAGGATAATATTGTAAGTGTACTGCAGGAGCTGATAGAGGGCAAAGCCATCAAAACTAAAAGAACGCAGAGCCCTTAGAGTGGATTTGGCAGGTATTATTATCTTTTTTTTATTATTGTTTTCTAGATTAAAATCAACCAAAGCTTTACTGCAATGATCCCGATGATACAGTGTTGTTTGTGGCTGATAGTGGTTTTAAAGTATGTATGAAATGTATAAAAAGACAAAATACAACTTAAGCACTTTTTTTTGTTTGTTTTATACAATTGTCCAACAATAAACTGCCTGCAATCTTAATATACCTGCACAAAAAGATTACTGCATAGTTTCTCTCCTTTTATCCGGGGCGGGCCCTGATGAGCAGGTTGGCACCAGTGTACAAACGTGTGTGTGAATGGGTGAATGTTGGCATGTCTTGTAAAGCGCTTTGAGGGGTCGATAAGACTAGAAAGGCGCTATATAAATGTAGTCCATTCCATATCCCTAGAAGAAGCGGATATTTCAGTGAGATGCCAGGGGGTTGTGTATAGTAGCTTGCAATAGAGATTGACAAAAGACATATAGAGAGAGATATAGAAGATAAGTTGGATGAAAAAAAACAGGATATGAATAAGGTTTCCTCTTATTCTCAAGCCTGTGAGTCCTCTGAGCGTCCAGGCTGATGTACATTTCATGGACATCCTAAGCACAAGGGACACATATAGATTAGCCCTCAAGGACAGTCTCATACTGAGCCCATTGGTACTGACTGTTTATAGATTCAGCTTGACTGTTCTGTTCCTGCTTCGACTAAGGATATCAGCAGGAGACAAAACTCAATGCCACCAGATGCTTGGCTCCAGTAAATATTTCAACAAATGCTATCACTGGTGTCCTACAGAAACTAAGTCACTGTTCGCCCCTTTTTGACAAGGTTTTTTTCGACAACCCCATTTTACATTCAGTACAAGCAGTCTTCCGCTGCACTGTGCAGCTCTAGTTTGAGTTCGGTGTAAAGCAGCGAGAGAGTGTGAGGAAGCAGGAGTGTTACCTATTCACATTCTTTCTCCCGGTTTTAAACAAGCAGCCCTTTATTTAACTTTGTCCTGTATCTTGACATTGCTTCCCACAAGAAGAGAAACATTAAACCAATAAAAATGTATGATATAGCTATGGCCACTAATGACAAAATATTTCTTTTCTGCATTTCAGTGAACACTACATCAATTTTAATTGAGTTCTTACTTGTTCCAAGAAAAATGTCCTTTTGCAATCTTTTTTTTCCTCCGGATGGAAGACTAAGTGCAGGCTCGGGATGGTTGAATCATGTCTTGACCAGTATCCTTGATACAAGAGCTTAAGCCCTTCATTGTAGCTAAAAGACTCTATCTCTATCTCATTATGGACTTTCTGCATAGAACTAGTAACATGCTACAGTACTTGAGGAAATAAAGGAGAGGCTGTTTCACAATCTAGTAAAGGGTTTTTCCTTTGTATGAGTGCTTATCACTTTGCTAGCATGACAACAGCGAGCAGAGATAGATGTGATTGTCCATCAGTGCTTACAGTGCAGACTCTGGCAGCAATCCAGTTTTATTAGAAGGCATTTCAGTGGCCTTCCCTGTCTGAAATGATGAGCCCGTCACTAAAGATGTGTCCATATGGGAGTATGTCAGAGCAGTCATAAAAGCAACAACAGCATGCAGTAGGACAAAATGGAACATCTGGACACTCAGAGCTGAGCATGCATGCAAATCTTGAATGTACACATGCAGCCCCCATAATTGGATGTGGGTACTAATGTATTCACACACATACTATCAATCACATGGTATATGAATCACATTCACACCTGCACACGTATGGAGAATACAGCGTCCTGCATGAACTCTCCCTCCAGGATCTCTTACCTACAGCACGATAGACCACAACACCATAACAACCTCATATCTCACCCTCCTCTCAATGAAATCTGTCGGTGCTGACAGTGATCAGTCATGTGCCGGGATGAGGGTGTGATTAAATGCTGCGTGCGTCTCTCTCCCGTAGCATGATGGTGGTGAGATTGGATCGTGAGGAGGAAAGATGGACATTATAGTGGGCGTGGGTTTCAGTTGATAGTTCATCAGTATTTCAGTATGCATGCTGGTATCTGTTGCTGTGCCAACAGGGACTTAATAAAGTGTCACTGCAGTGAGCGGAAGTATATTTATGTATGTGAACCTATTTGTGTCTGTTTGAGAAAGTGGAGGGATTTAGCATCTTGTTCAGTTGTAGTGAGTAAATCTCGAAAGACTTTTCTACTGTGGGGGTGTTGATTTAAAGGAATAGTTCGACATTTTGAGAGTTACACTTTCTTGCAGACAAGAAAGCAAATAAGCACTTTCCCCAAAATGTTGTAGTATTCCTTAAAAAAAGAGACTAAATATTTATGTTAATAGGCTAGATATGTTATTGCTGTGGATATGCATTCTGTACATTTCAAATATATAAAGTAATTAATTACATATTCACACCCTGCATAAAACCCCAGACATTTGTATGTGTGCATGTTGGCATGCACCGGCTTTGAAACTGATGCTGATATCTCAATACCATGGCAGTGATTATAGGCTTCCTGCAGAATCAGTAAGTGAGATTGTAGTCTAGGCAGATGAAAGCAGAGTAGCTATGACTGTAAAAGTGCAGAGCTGCTGAGCTTTTAGACCTGGATCAGTATAATACAGGAACTGACAGATACTGATTCTGACCTGCTCTGCTCCAATGTGAGTCCAGGTAGGAACTGCTTTAGTCAGCTTTTTTTTTTTTTGCTTTTTTTTTTACATAGCGTAGCCTCTGCTATAGCAGACATCCCTCTCTGCAGTTTTTCCCTTGAGAAAACACCTGCAGGATTTTCCAAACAGGTCGTCTTGTGTGCAGCAACAGTTAAGAGAACATGTAAAATGTGGGACTTCTGCAGTGGCCTCTTCATTTTATAGTTTCCGTGTTAAGCGAGAGAAAAAGCTCTCAGTGGACGTTCAGCACATCCAGTATTTATCTCAGATACCCCGAGTGAATTCATAATATGGTGGCTGCATGCTTGAGCGCTGCTGTTTTTGCTATTACCTTGCCTTCAGAGGCACATAATGTGTAAGGCAAGGTGAAGCGAGAAAAGTGCCTTGCCTTTTCTTGCTCACGAACTTTGATGAACAAAACTGTTGCCAATCTGACAAAACCAGCATCGCCCATATAAAGCAATAAAATGCAAATAGGAGAAGGGTTCAAATTATTGAAATACTTAAAGCCCCCCTCCACTCAAAAATGTGTTTTTCTTCTTGTTTCCTACAGTTGAATATTTGAGCTTCACTGTGCAGAATGATGTATGTTCAGAGTACGAAACTAGACGGCTGTTTTCACGTTCATCTACTAAAAGTGGAAAGTTTCTCTGTGCTCATTTTTTAAGGGGTGAGCCAATATGTGGTTATTTTGGGTTTAGACAATTTTTTCCCAACTGAACAAATTTTTTTTTCAACTCAACATATCAGACACAAATTATTATTCAAAGTAGAGTATTTTATATACATCTTAAAACATGTCTGGAGGGGATCTTTAACAGTGTGAATTTCTAAAGCAAGCCCTATTTCAGTTCAGTGTTCAGGCATTTCAGCCGTTTGATTATTCCCAAATAGTTTGCAAAATGAAGTCCAACACTGCGGTCACCCTCCATTACCTTCTAGTCTGCTCTTGTGGGAGTTGTTTGGAACAGTAAATGCAGTTTTCTGTGTGCAGATAGAAATTTAATTTCTATTAGTATGTGACTACAGTACCATCCCTCCCTCTCTCTCTCTCTCTCTCTCAGATGATTGCATATACTTATTTTGAATGTAATGGGCATGACTTGAGAATATGCTATGCTGCAAGGAAAGCACTCAGGCTGGATATTTGCCATCATTATGTTGAACCACTCTGGTGATTACTTACCTGGCAATTTCATACTTAATGTGACATTTTGGGAGAACTGACACAATCTTAGATAAACACAAAGTGATTTTTTTTTTTCCTTGAAATGACATCCAATGAAATGAGCGTTCCAGTCGGTGTGAAGCCAAATTTGGCAGTTCACTGCCAGTCACTCTGTCGAATAGTCTCTCCAAAAATGATTTGCTGACTGGCGTAAATATTTTCTGCCTGTTATGGCCTTAATGCACAATTAGGATTGGTTGGCTATATTTAGCAGGCTTAAGTGTTTTGGAAATAGACTGCATAGAGAGAGTCAGGGAGGGTGAGGCGAGGACAGAGAGACAATGGCACATAGTTTAGTTCTATATTACTTTTATTATGAGCTTATGATTCTGTAGAGAGGAAATTAATCCACCCTAATCTAATTCAAATTGATCAAACCTACTTTTATTGTTTATGAACCAGTGGTTATGTAAAAATACTGTACATAGGATAGGAAATTAATCCAGCTCCAGTTTTATCAAATGCGAATAATGGAATGAATTAACAAGAGGGTCAAAAATGGCCTTCTGTGTCCCCATACAGCTGTTGTTTCCAATACTGGTTGAAGAGACAGCAGCCTTGCATGGATTATCCTCTGGGCTCAGTGGAGAGTGACTCAGTCAGACCTAACACAGGTAGCCCACCACACTGAATATTTCCATTCTGATTCAGCCAATTGAACCAAATGGACAGGGGTCAAAGTAAATAAGGCAGGAGATCGAAGCTTGTGGGTTTGTGCGCGTCAGGGTTTAGCAGCTTCACTTCATCTTTCACATGACACGCTCACTTGGTCTGGTTACCTATAGTGTTTGTGTGGTCAGTGAGGCCAGTGTTGTGGCGTAAACAGAGGTTGCATCTCCTTGGTGACAAGAGAAAGCAGCAGCTTGCTGACATGTAATCTCTATGAATAGATACCTGCATATGAATGCAGAATCCGTAGGCAACGGGACAAGATTTTGGTACTGGAAGTGTGCTGGTTTCCGTTCGTAGTCCGAGTAGTATTGACCAATCACGTTTGAGCAGGCTTTGGTTGCATGCAGGTAAACAGTCCATGTGGAGAGCAAAAGAAGCAGAATGCATTGGCCAAAATGCAATCTCAGAACCCATTGGCTATCGTCTGACGACGATTTAGCTTTTTACTAGCTTTTTTTTTAAAAAATGTATCTGCATTCATATGCATATATCTGTTTCTAGGGATTAGCCAAAATGTCGCCTGGACTGTCTCAAGTTGCTAATCGGACTGTAAACAACGACTGGCGCACAAAAGAGGAAGTCTTGGCCCAGATCCATTAACCCTAACCCTAACCCTTGCTACACCGGTACCCCCGAAATATTGGTTGTTGCCCCCAGAGGCTAAATCGTCATCAGACAGAGATTGGCTGACATGTGTAAAGAAAGTGTGGTGGCTGCGAGCCATTAGAGGAAAAAAGTCTCTAAGAAGTCTACGCTCAGCTTAGCATCTAATCAGCTATGTAGGTGGGAGGAAGCTCATGGGAAATGTGGGATGGATGTTCTAGCTTTTGTGGCTTTCTAACCACTCTGAGGCTGTGATGTCCTGTCTGAACCAGAAACAAAGTTTTAAAGCTGGAAGTTAAACATAAGATCATACCCCTATTTTTATGTTGGGTGATACAGTCAAGTACAAGTCTATGGGTTTAGTACTTAAAGTTATAGTCCTTTAAGATTTCTGTCCTGTGGTTTCTGGTGATAAAAGGTCCCTGAATTCACTTCCTGATATTCCACAAGGAAACTATAAAAGAAGGAAGGGTCATTATGTCATAATACCAACGTTCTAATGCTCTGCTACGTGCCAGACTGTGGTGCCAGTTCTATTGAAGCCTTATTAGAGATGCATGGAGAAGCACACAAAAACCCAACATATCTACGTCGTATGACCTTTGATGAAGAAATGCCTCCACCAAATGATAGAACACTTGCTGACACTGACTGATTTTTACAAATGTGCGCACGTGATTTAGTATTGCAAAGTTGGGGTACGTGTGAGAGAGATTTTTTTAAAAATAATAATCGATAAAGTAGAGGCTTAGATATCCCAGTTATTGCCCCAGTTATGGTTAAAGCTCTTTCTAACCCCAAGCCCCGAGTTTGTAAATATAAGTCTCCAAGTCCAAGCTGAGATGACCCTGATAAGTAGGGTTTTTTTTCTCAGGCTTGACAAAGAAAACATTGCAACGGGTTTCACAGGTGGAGACATAATCCCCATGACTAGTAAACTGACTTTGATATGTGCAGTCAGTAGGGTTCCTCTTTAAATTTTACAATTGATACAGTGTTTCCCCTGCATTCATTCTGCAGCCGCGCACCACCGCTGCAACATTATGAGTGCCACTGCTAAAATTTCACACGATCATTAATATCAATGGGCCCACTAATGATTTTCACTCGCACACTGTGCAAGCACGATAACACCCTACGTTATCGTGGAATTGGCAGAAAAGTGACGGAAGAAGCAGAAGAAAAGGTTAGCAGTAAATTGTAAATCTGACAGTAAAGGTACAGTACAGTCTACAGTGTGTCATTTAACAAATGCTGCAGCTTCTCAAGACTAAGAAAAGTCTCGTCCGTTGTTTCCCCAATGACTGGAAAAGTGAAGGGGGTTAGCCCTGATGTAAGCGACAATAGGCTAGCCTAACCTAACCAGGCTCACTTAAGGTGGACCATCTATTCTCATTTTAGTGTCAATCTCAGCTGTTTCTACTGTTAACAGAGAACAGAGAAACGCCACCCCCCCACCCTCCACCCCTCATTTATCAATGTCAGTTTCAATTCTGAGTAATATGCTATTTTCTCAAGTGCTCAATGTCTTTCTTTGATGCAGTAACTCCCCAAATGAGATGTGTCTTTCTGTAAATGTCCCACTTGTGTATCAGTAAACTGTACTCCGTACAGCTGCAGTGTTGTTTCTAGAAGTAGCTGGTGTAATAGACCATGTGTAATAAGGATTATGTTCTCAAAGGGAACATGAAAGTGGGAAATATATCTAGCAATGGTTGACAGTTGTGATTGTTACCAGAAATGCAGGTTTGCTTGCTCTGCCTCTGCTCTAATGACCAGTTCCCTTTAGTGCTGGTGTTGTGCTACACAGCTGCACTGGTGGTGTAATATTCTTAATGCAGCTGTAAATCCTATTACGGTTCTTTTCAACAATTTGTCAGTCACTTTAGTGATGGAAAAGTGTAAGAAACCGTGGTGCTCGGAGGCCAAAATCTCAGTCTGCATCATTCTCTTTCTCTCAGTTTCTTAATCTCTCTCTCATAATCCCTCTTTCTGCCTCTTTCCATCTCTCTCCAAAACCGCAGATTTAAATGCTCTCTCTTGGAGTACTGTTTTCCCCACAACCTTCTTTATTTTTCTACTTGTCACTGACTCAGAGTTTATTTAAGGGCTAATATTTCACACAATTTCACCTTGAAATCGCATTATTTCTAATCTTAATCCATGTTGCTGAAACTGTCATTGCACCAACGTGGCAAACAATTTGTTCTGCATTCCTCTCCTAAATCCATTTGTGTTTGTTTTGGCTACTATAGCTAAAGTGTGTTTGACTGCAGTTTATCACCCTACTGGGTCAAATCGTAGCCTGTTGTTGGCATAGAAAAGTCTGTGAGCCATTGATTCCCCCCTGGGTCCTCTGGAACCGATGCAGAGCAGCAGTGAAAATTGAAACAGGAGTCTAGTACCTCTCATAGATCCATGACAGTGAAATGAAACACTATCTCAAGAAAGCAATCAGGCTCTCAAATTGCCTTTCTTTGGGGGGCATTGTTTGCAGATCAGCAGAACTATCCTCACCCTGTCCCTTCATGTCACTGTATCTATCTCTCCCCTCTCTCTCGTTCTCTCTCTCTCACTTGCTCTCAGACACCGTGTGCAGTAATGAGTGGCAGGGTGGCGATGTTGTGTTGATTTATTGCATGGTTGCCCAAATGGAACCTGGATGGAATGTGTCTGTCATTGGGGCGTCACTTAGATAGAAACACCTGTGATGCCTAGGGACAACTAACTGCTCCATCAGGAATGGCCTGAGCCATCAACACTTCCTACACAGACACACATACGAACGTTTACACAGATACACAATCGAAAGCACACGAAAAAAAAAAAAAAAAAACACTGACAAACCTGCACAGTCATTCGCACAAATTCGTTTATGATCAGTATAGCAGTGCTTATCCGCACATATTCGCAAAGGACGGGGGAGTAGCGTTTCAGTATCAGCTTTGTGTCCTTGGCATTGTTTTCTCAGGGGCATCCTGGGGGGAAGGAAGGAGGAGAGAAGGAGGAGAGCAGTTAACAGCTTGATCAATGGAAGAGATGGAGGAACACACACACACACACACACAAACAAACACACACACACACACTCACAAAAACACACAGCTGTAGGAGTAACTACTTTTGGAAATTAAATCTTGCACTCGTTAAAGTCTGGGGCACCACCTTTATTGAAGGAAATAAATAAAGGAACAAATTAATCAGTCTCATAACCAAGAATTGGAATTCTTTCCGATACATTGACCTCTGTCTTCTGCTCCCAAAGAACACAAACAGACAACTTCTTGCTGAGAAATGAGGACATTTATTTATAGCTAAATGAAAATAATCAAACAAATGAATAAGAGATCTTTAAACGGTAAGATGAACCTTTATTCAGTGGGCGATAATGAAGTGAAGTATGTGGTTTAACATTAGGGTTATCAAAGAAAACAGCGGGACGCTAGGGGAAAATCACCTTCTCTAAGATATAATAATTTATTTTGACATCAACTCGTGGATTTTGCCTACTTGTTGAAGCGTCTTGGCAGAGATGAGACCGTTTCAGCTGAAGCTGAGTTGCTGTGGTTGAGACACCAGCGATGTGCAAGCCTGTCTGCCTGCAGGGCTCTGCCGTGAAGTTTGGTCGCCGAGCAGCGGGCCCGACAGCAGGGCCTCCTAGTCAGTCTGGCAGTCTCGCTTCAGGGCCTATGGGCAGAAGTCCAGGCCGATGTGTTGCTGGCGAGGTTCCTGAGGCCCACAGATGTGGGCCGACAATATGGTTTCTGTTGGGTCCTTGTGATTGGTGGCTGAATGTCGAATAAAATTAATCTGACTACACTAACTTCTTTAGCTAGGCTCGAGTCATTCTGTCGGCCGGATGAAAACTTTTCTTCAATTCTTCAGTTTGATACTGAGACACTCTGAGGCTTGTTTATAAAAAGGTTCAATTGTGTGCATACTTTAAGCAAAGAAATAAAAGTAGAATAAAGTAGATGTATAGCAAACTCAGGTAAACTAAAACTAAAGGTTTTCTGAGCTCAGATGAGGAACCAGCCTGACGAAAGAGACTGCGTCAGGCCCTTTTGTCAGTTTGCCATAACAGACAGGGTTTTGGGTGTGGGGAAAACACTTTGCGCCAAAACCTCTTATGCATATTTAATTCCTTTGTTCTCAGTTTGGGATTTTCCTAAAATGGTGGCTTGTCCTTTGTGACCAAAATGGCGGCTCATATTTCCTCATTCTAGTCAATTAATTCAATTGTGTTTTACTTGCAAAAAGGTTGCATACTTCAATCCATCACTATGGTCACTCATCAACAGTGAT
Source organism: Scomberomorus guttatus (assembly GCA_038419695.1). Classification (NCBI taxonomy): domain Eukaryota; kingdom Metazoa; phylum Chordata; class Actinopteri; order Scombriformes; family Scombridae; genus Scomberomorus; species Scomberomorus guttatus. The sequence goes on along the minus strand of CM076464.1, from coordinate 14,014,599 downwards.
TTTAAAACATGTTACAATGTATTAACCAAGCATTCGAAAAGAAAGCACATGGATTAAACAACAACATTCCTCACTTCTGTCAAATATAATGTCCAATATTACTAGTACATGCACAAAAGGTTAAAGCAGCAATTAGTGGTTCACACAATATAGAAAAGACAGAATACATCTTACATAAACTCACTTTTTTACTGTTGAAGTGTTCTACTGTTTTAGTGTTAAAAGATTTCTCTATCCATAGTCAACAGACGGCAGTGTTGCCAAGCAGTGAGGAATTTATTAAAATTGGATATAAAAATTTATATTGCACAGACATGGGAGTTGGACCACCTTACAAGAAAACATTTGCTGAGTACTGCGAGCTGGGTTACCGGGTAGTTAGACAGCTAATTCACATTAATTCAGACTTGGCTCAAACAAAGAGACAATATAGTGAAATCACTTTGGGAATGCACCCTCTAATTTATGCCAGGTCTGGAAATAAGCAAAACAGAAAGAGAGAGAGAGAGAGGGAGAGAGAGAGGGAGAGAATGAGAGAGAGACTGACGGTCGTTTCTTAATCTTGGTGAATTTTATTTATCCTGATGTGAAAAATTGCCTTCCAGTCTCTTAACTCAAGTACCTGTCCATGTGAATGTGGAGTTCTCTTGACTTGTGTTCTTCAGTTCACATGACCCAAGGGTGATTTAAGTGTCTTTGTGTCCTGTTGTTAATCTCTTCAGGCATTGGACTCTCAGGGTGTGAGAGCTGCGGTGCTCGGTCTGGCCAGTGTTAATTCTGACACCTTTACTATTGAGAGGTAAAAGACCAACTTTACAGATCCTGGGAGTCTCTGAAAAGGTCTGTTTGACCTACCGTTATCTCTTTGGTGAAATTCAAAAGAGAGAGGGTTGTCCTCCCTACACAGCCATAAACCGATTTCTCAAATCCATCATTGTGAATAAAGGTGCAAAATAAAATCAAACTCAATTCCCTGCTGTCCTCTCAACGCAAAAATCTTTTGCCATTTGATGGACACTTTTATCCGATGTGGCATACAGTATACACAGTGAGTGTGCAGATAGCTGCAGTATGAACTCAGCTCCTAACTGCAGAAGTGTTACTATACAGTAGCTTTCCCAGCTGAGCTATACAGGCGCGGCCGGAGTGATGATGAATGGACAGATGAGCAGATTAATTAACAAATAAGAGGTTTTTCTCCTTCAACACCAATATGCTCAATGGGCTGGAGACAAGAGTGACATTTCAGTCAATGAAATCAAAGCTAATTAAGGAAGTAAATGAACAAAACACACAATTACAGTCATCAGTGTGCAGTGGTTCAGATGTTAGAGGTGAACCAGATGACCCCCGAGAGTCACGTGTTTTCCCTGTTGAAGTGTCCTTGAGCAAGACACTGTATCCCTGTCCACTCCAAGAGCTTTTCTATACAGTAGCTGCTTCCCTTGTGGGGATCAATAATGTATCACATGGACCATTCATTCACACACAAGGGCAGAGATCACACAGTTCTTGTAATCTATATGCCCCTGAAATGCTGTCGCAGCTCGTCCTCTGAGCTCTGAAAGATAATCTCATTTTTTTTAACTGATATTTGTGACCCATGAAAACGTCCACTGGAACTAATTGGGGTCAAGTGTCTTGCCCAAGGGCACTTGAACCATTGATGGTTGAGATAGGGATGAGGATTACTCAGTAGTTTCTTTTTCCCCACTCATTTACATTCAGTGTATTAGTTTTGGTGGCTTCTCTCATAAATACAGGTCAAGGGCAGGCTGTATTAATGCCTGTATGAGTGTGAAAGCACAGTGAGTTAAGCTTCCCTTGATAAATAAGAGAAAAATTATAATTCATGTCACTTTGTGCACCATAAGCACAAGCACTCTCTTTTCCACTGCAGACTTGTTCAGTAGTTCTTAGCGGGATCGTTGGTGTGTAGCTGGTGATGTTCGTGGCGTGGCATTGGGGTGCACATCGCTGCTAATCGCTGTTCGGGGCACAGACCCAGCTCACTGGCCATGACACCCAGGGTGTGGTGAATCCTATCAGTCCCCAGCAGATCCTGTGGCCTTCTCCTTTCACAGCCACTGTTCTGTATAGTTGGGTTGTCATCCACGGGGTCAACAAAGCCCTGTCGAGTGGGTATTAGCTATATGGCTAATCTTTACGGCGCCGTTTGATCAAGGAGAGTTTTCACAATAAGCTTTGTTTGCTCAGGCAGTGTTTTTTGAATATGTAACACTTACGTCTGTTTCGGGAGTTGAACTGCGAGATTGGAAACTGTGAAAGTATGACAGAGACAATCACCTCTGGCAAAATTGTTCTTTAGTTGTGATTGAAAGTGATGGAAGTCATCAAACTGGGGAAAATCTCTTTTTTTCTCTTACTATCTTTCTCTCTCTTCTTCTGCTGTCTGTCTCTCGACCTCCATCCACAGCTGCGCCTGGTGTGATTAATGGCAGCCATTCATTAGCTTGATCAACCACTTTAGCAGAGATTATTAATCAGATGCTTATTTAAATGTCACCGCTGAGCAGCTGAGAGGAAATGAGGCCACTGGGAAATTGAGTTCTTGTGTGTGGGCTGCTTGTGTGTGTGTGTGTGTGTGTGTGTGTGGACTCGCACTCTGCATGTTTGTGTCCTTTGATTCCTGGAATATTGCCACCCACTGATAATCATGAGCCTCATTCATATGCTGTTGTACATACGTTGGGCTCAGCAGCTAATACTGAAGGGAGGTGTAGCAATGGAGCCTAATGCTCAATTCCAAATGAGACGTATTGTGTCTCATTAATAAAACATAGTGTTGTGTCTGTATTATGAAGAGCAACACAATACTTATGGGATTGTGCAGTTATTAGAAATGTACATCTCCTGACAGCTCTGCAATGCTCTGTTTAATTTGTGTGTGTGCGCCTTTGCTTTCTCAATAAAGGAAATTTCCCATACACAGCCAAACAGGGCTAATCAGGGCCTACTCATCATTTGTTTGCCGCGCTGCTAGCATTATAAACATGTTTTTGAAGAAATGTGATGAGCAAATTTGAGCTGGCATTTGCAAGCTGCTTGTTTATGCTTCTGGGGGCATTTGCACATAACTTCTGCAAACTCTGCTCTGTCTCTGTGAATATCTCTGTTTTTGCTAGCAATGTTTTCATCCACAGGTGTGTGCCTACAGTGCAGAGGTGCGAGTACAATTTTGTTTGACAGGATTATATGTTTTAGGATGATGACAGCATTTTTCGAGCTCAATATGCGCGTTTCTGAACTGTGCTGTGGGGCAACAGAATGTCCGTGTCCGAGGCTTTAAAGTGAGCATTTTCTGTATTGCAAAGGGTAAATACAGTAAGCCCCAGAAGATTACACTCTTAGTCGAGCTTTATGAAGAGAGGAGAGGGTGTGGCCATATGTGGATGTGCTCTGAATTCAGCTCGCTCAGGCAAAGGCATTTATACAATGCAGTGGAGAGCAAGCACCATAGAGAAGCTGCAGTATGAACACAATGGCAGCACAGAACACACACATTCCAGATGTCAGCACTACTATTCAGTGATGAAATGTCTTTCTGGGCTCACCGGGACCTGTTTGCACAGGAAACTGTATTTATTATTCATTGTAGCAACATACAGAGATGCTTTTGAAGTTTGATGTGCACCTTCTCCTCAAATATTACAGTGCGCCTGAGCTGAGGCAGCGCGGCTTAAAAATGAACGGGTTAAAGCACACGCTGTAGAAATTGTACTTTATATAACCCATCAATCATTTTATCAATCTATGTAATTGATTGAATCGATTAATCAAGGAGAGCAGAGAAGGAGAGGAGGTGATTGATGGCAGAGGGGATGGACACCTACCTGATTGAAATTCAGGAGCCAGAGTCTTAAAAAGGTCAAGGGTTGCACAAGAGGCATTTATAGGCATTGCAACTTCTTAGTGGGATGTTTGTTGCCATGTTAAGAATAGCTATTATCCAGGTTGCATGAACGTGCACGTGTGTGTTTGTGTCTGTGTGTGCATGCGTACGCCTGCATACATGCATGTATTCCTCGGAGGTTGTTTGGCCTTGTGATCGTGGCGGGTTAAGTGATGCCAAAGCCCAATAATAAATCTCTGGTGCAACCAGAACAGATGACCTGAAGGTCACTGTTTCATTAACTGTCTTCCACTTTGATTTTCTCATCCTTCATGCCTGTCTGCCTCCCTGCCTGCCTACCTGCCTGCTGCACACACCCAAACAAACGTGGATAAAGCTTCATATTGAGTGGTATCTATCTTCTCATCTACCTATCGGCAAATCAGTCAAGCGTTAAGTCAATTAATCGATCACAGGATTTTGATAATGGATTAATCATTTTTTTTAAGCTACAATTTTACTGTTATACATAGCTTCTCTTTTATAGTAGTAAATAGAACTGGACTGTTTCCTGACACTTTATAGACCAAAAACTTGAGAAAATAATCAGCAGATTAATCGATAATGAAAAAAATGTTAGTTGCAACACTAAAAAGGTTATAACAACAGTAGCTTCTGTGCTTTTCACTCAAATATAAAGTTGTATGTGACGTTCACATTTATCGGTGAGTGTAATTGATATCGTCCGTGCACTTGTCTGAAAAAAAAAGAGGTCGGACAGTTTTGATTCATTTCTGTGGGAACTACTAAAGGGGGAATTATCGTAAATGCCTGTGTTTTGCACTTGAAACGGAAAAAAAATCTGTGTTGAAGGACACCACTCCTCTGTCCACCTCTCAAGATGGAGAGCCAACCACAGCTCGTCGTGTGGGCGGATTTGTTTGAACTGTACAAGCGAAGCATTGCTTTCCCCAAAAGACCAAAAAAGTTGTTCGCTACCACTTAGCCGTTCAAGGCCAGAGGCGCCACTTGTATTTTTACCCTGCACAGTATTCCCCATTCAGCTTTTTACAGATTTGATCACTTGAGCCTTAGTTGAAAGCAACAATTAATCAGGAGGGAAATGTAATGTAAGCCTCGGGAGAAGCTCTCAGGCAGACTCTAAGCACCTCTCCTGACTGCTTTTGTGTTCACCTGAATGTTTTACTCCGTCCCAGTTGGTGTTGAAAGCACCAAAGAGAGAGGGGTTTTCTGCAGCCTTACAAGATTTGTCACAGGTATTCAACTGGCTGTTCTTCTTGTCACCATGAGGGGAGGTTCAGTTGTTGTGAATCCCTGCTGGAACACAGCAGGAATCGGGCCAAGAATCTCTTTCCTTTGATTAGAGGTTTCATCCAGTTAGTGTCATCAACAAACACATCGAATGCTCACCCACCATTTCATTCTGTTTTTTTTTTGGGGGGGGGGTTGTCAGCTGTTGTCACCAGTCATGTGGCGTTGCCAGGTATGGGACCTGCTCCTCGTGTCCAGCGTACACACACTGAACTCATGTCTGACTCATGTCTAGACAGAAAAATTAGGGCATACATACAGACAAAAAACTGTGACATTTAGGCAACGTGTTCATGCTGTGCAATCAGACCTCATTTTCCACACTGAGCTCAGCCAGTGGTCGCCATGTCTCGAGTTGGCAAGGAACAATCAGATTTAATGTGAAGCCTTTTTTGTGTTTCCTATTTCCTGCGGGCTCTGTCCTCAAATGAATGCAGCCCGAAGCTCACAGCTAACGGCGTATCTTTGAAAGCACAACTGCTCTGTCACTAGCCCGGAATAAAATGGAACCAGCAGGAATGTCTTTAATGGAGTTTTTTTTGTATTTCAAAGACATCGCTGTATGTTATAACATGGTGACAAGGTGACATGTGGTGCCATTATAGTCAAATCACTTCTGTGACAACTTTTAATAGTTTCCACTGTTATTCCCTTTTATCATATTGAAAACTGAGAAAGAACCATTTGGAGTAAGTTTTAAATAAGTGACAGGAAAGCTCATAATAATGAAATTATTTCCTTTGTCTTTGCAGAAATGAATTCTGATTACAAATCTCATTAATTTCAAAGTCATTTATATATTGAAATTCTGTTGAAGTGTGGTGGGCAAAACACACATGCACACACACACACACACACACACACACATCCAGGCACAGCGCACACAGATGTGATACGTGAAAGAACAGTGGAGATTGTTCAAGAGTCAATTTCTGTCTTCTGTGAAGTCATTTGAGGAGTGATATTGAATCTTTGGGGATGAAGAAGAGACTGTGATGTTTCACTAGCGAGGAGGTAACGCACCTCAGTGAGGCCGGGCTTGTTGATGTAATTTATTGCAACATTATACAGAAAACTGTTTAAAACCTTTCGCTTCAAGCTGACTTTCAAAACTTTACCAGAGGCTTCTCTTATCTTATTTAGTGACAGAACCAGCCCGTCCTCCCAAGAAAAATGACAGTATAGGTCGTAAATTCAGCCGCCAGAAACGACCTATAGTCACCTTTGACGACAGACGGGTGACAAAATTCCATATTCGGAGCAAGTTGGGTGGATGGTTAGATAGATGGCAAAAAGTGGACTTCGCTGCAGAAGACCGCTGTTCACTTCATGTTTCCAACCACGAATCAAGACAGTTTTTTAAAAACCATAACTATGATTGTCATGTTGTTTGCCATGATGACGAAGGTTGCCTAACTTTAAGGAAGTAGTAACTTCTAACCCACACCATGTTTCAAGAGATCATTTTAACCCAAACCATGATCTTTCTCTGACCCTAACCAAGTGGTTTTTGTGCCTAAACCTAACCAGACCTTAACCACAGCGTTTTCACACCATAAAACATCATTATTTTACACAGTGATGTGTAACAGTTCTGGAAAGAAATATTAGAAAAATATATAAGAAAACGCTCCTATGGGTCGTTCTGGAGTGCAGTTACAATCGATCTATTTGGTCGTTTAATTACGAGGATGTGTTGGACAAAATATATGGTCTTGGCTTGGCTCTGTTAAAGTTTGTTTTTTTTTTTTCTCTCAGTGTGTAAAAGTTTGGCAAAGTATTATACTGATAGTCTCCAAAGGTCTGCTAAAGTCTTCTGAAAACCTTTCATAAGGACAGTTTTAATGTTTTTGCTCTTACTTTTATCTCTGTTAAGCTTTAACTCTGTTTTATTCTGACGCTGCAAAATGGAACAAAGATAAGACTTAACTTAAAGATTTTACTTATTTGGTGAACTCAAAGGAGTTTTTACTCACATTTAGTATGTTAAATGAATCCCCAAGAGGACAGCTATTGCCTAAAAGTTTGACCTTGATCCTCTAAATTTGCTTGCATAGCTCTAATTGCCATTAAATCTGGTTGATTCCATATTTTTGACCAATTAAGCTCTAATGAGGTTGTTTTATACACAGACTGTAAATAAGGCGTGTTATATAATTTTAGAAGAGTGAGGATGCTGAACACATTCTCTTCATTAGTTCAGCACATGAGCAGTTTAACCTGACTATCATTTTATGTTTTGTGGTCAAAAATAAGTCGACTTGAGAAGACTTTTACACATGCAACTTATTGGTCAATTCATGCTTGATTTCTATTGAGTGGATATGCTCGATTTGAGTTATTATTATTATTATTATTACTGTCTTTATTAGTTTTCTCAAATATACTCTGATGTGAATGGTCTGTTCGCAGGTTCAAAATGCTTTCTAGATCATTTTGTTCTGTTTATACAGTTAAATAGTGTCTTGAGATTAATAGGGAGGATTTTGGAAATGTGCAGTGCAGAGATATCTCCAAACAGTGCTACAATGTTGCATAAGGGGAAGTTCGAACAGAGGATCTCTGACTCAGGAGTTCATGACCTTTTACCACTCATGACCTTTGGACTTGTGGGCATGACAGATAATGAGATGATGGCGACAGCTAACATGCCAACATCTGTCTTTCAGCTAACTCCAAAGAGAAGACACTAGTGAAGCATTTCTGGGGGGTACAGGGGATGTTTAGGGGGAGATAGCAGGTCAACAGTATATGCCACATAGAAGTGGTTTACATCATCTGAAAGCTGGGAGACTGAAGATTAATGTGAGATGCAGCTCAGCACTGTGTGTCAAGTTTTTCTAGTGATCAATCTGTAATGAACATTGTATTTTGGTTAGGTGCCTATTCAAATTCATTCACATGCTCAATTATGTCTCATAAGTTGTTGCAGCAATTTTTGGGTTGATACCATTTGTTACACAGATTTGGTGCAAAATTTAACCATTTTTGACCACTCAAGAACTGATAAAAATAGTCAAAAATCCCTCCAAAATACAACATGAAGACACCAAGAGCTTGAGGAACACCATAGAAAAATTCATGCTGTGATTTGGTATCAAAAAACTTTTGACATTTGGAGATTTCTGTAAGAATTGCGAGCACTTCTGTTCTGGAAATTGCTCAGAAACCCCCTTATTGTCAATATACCCAGGAAAGCCATACATCCTCTGAATGCCCTGGGTTTCTAGTTTGTGGTTGTAAAGTTTCATGAGGCATGAGAAAATGACAACAACTTCAGTACAATGAAATGGCTACTATGGGGAATAACATCATCAACCATGAATACAATTGGGCTCATTGAATCCACAGAGTCTCAGCTTTCCAGTCGTACCCAATTTATGCAATTCCAAGACTGTTTAAGGACCCCAGTATGCAGAAATATTCAAATACACCATTTTTAGAATAGGTGAAAATACCACATTTATACTGCATGCAAATAACTGCATGGTTTTTGCCCAAAATTGCATGGGATTAGCATAAAGTGAGCATGTCTGTAAAGGGAAGACTTGAGGGTAACCATAGAACCCATTTTCATTCAGATATCTTGAGGTGACTCAAGGGATCCCTTTGAAAATGTCCATGCCAGTTTTTCCCTCACCAAAATTTAGCCTAACTTTGGAGCACTATTTAGCCCCTTTCTCAACAAGCTAACATGACATGGTTGGTACCAATGGAATCCTTAGATTGCCTAGTTTCATATGATACCAGTATCTTCATTAGCTTTAAAACTGAGCCTGCTACACCCTCTGAAAGACAGTAATGTCACCCGCGGACGCCAGCGTCCTTGGGGGAAGAGGTTAAGGATGTCAAAATAATTTAGAAGGTAGGGCAGCAATTTGTAGTTCTCTCCACAGGAAGCTACTCGGTACATTATTACACCTGGTTGTTTTTTTCCTCTGTGCTCTGTGAAGATCCTGATTTTGTAATCATGTATTAAAAATGAATACCCCGCCCCTCTTCTGCTTTCTCCTCAGATCCGGACTTTGCAGACTTGGGAGTACCCCCACCTCTGCCCTGTAGGTATACTTCCTCTCTCTCTCTCTCTTTCTGCCTTTCTCTCTTCCTTTCTCTCTCTTTGTCTCATTTGTTTTTACATTCATTGTCTTTCTCAGTGCTCTTTTTATCTCAATAAATACCGTGGTGCTTCCAGTTATATATATATATATATTGTTTTGATGCTCTCATGTATGCATGTGTACGTGTGTGGTATTTGTGAGTGTTTGCTTGAACCGCACATGTATATATGTATGTGCGTTTGTGTGTGTTTATGCATATGTGTGTGTTTCAGCCTGTCAGTATGACATGGTTGGTCCAGAAGGTATCGTTGAGTCTCATCAGATCACCAGAGACGGGAAGGCTGGCGCCACCGAAGCCGTCGACTGTAAATGGTACATCCGTGCTCCGCCGCGCTCCAAGGTTAGTGGCATAAGCTACGCTCCCATCCAACTGTGAATTAGATTTTAAGCTAAATTTTGAAATGTCACATGAAATAAAATGGAAATGTCACATCAGAAAACAAATCAACAAGAAAAATACATATAGACGACTATTGTTCATTTGACAAATATTGCCTTTCTTCAACAGTATTCATTGTAAAATGTTTAGCTTCAAGAATCTATTATCCTAGTATTAATCTAGTACTTTTTCTTATTAATTTGCTGTTTCCATTCAGCATTCCTCCACACACACACAGTCGGATCAGGGTCTGAGGGTTGCATCAGGAAGCTTTGATATATGGGTTTGTCTGCAGCTGGCAGCAGTATCCCAATGTGAGTGTTCGTGGCTGCGGGGGGACTTGTTCCCCTGCTAGGGTCAGACAGATAGGCAGAAGGGTTTACTTGGGGTCAGGCCCATTTTTTTAATCAGCGAGCTGTTGCCAAGAGGAATAGAGGGATGGAGGAAGAAAGAGAGAGGAGGGGAGTGGGGGTAGACCGGACAGACAGAGAGAGGGGGGAGCGTTATGCTGATGAAATAGTGTTGCCATGCGGTTTGACTCTCAGGCCTGTTACAGCCTGTACTTGTTTTCCCTGCCTGCGTTCTCTATGCTGCCCTGCATGCATATACAAATACAGACATGCATACACACACATGCACACTTTTGCTACATCCCCTAATACACACTAGACATGCTTCCTTATCTACCAGAGGTACCCGTGCTGCATTAATGCTATGGGATTAAAAATTCCCCCGCAGGTAGAGCATCAGTGCAGGAAAAGGCCACATTTTAAATTGCTATAACTTCTCATATGAGTCTATATGGCTTGATCATACAAGCATGCACACAGTCCAATCCATGACTGCAGTAAATCTCCTGCTAAAATAGTGTTGGCCCACTTGTGGGTGCATTTGCGAGGTTTGATTTCACAGAATAAGACCACACTTTTGCTTTGACTTTTATGGTTAAAACAATTCACATTCAGGACAGAAATTATCACACAGCTCGCGTTCTGAGGATTTAAAGGGTCTGGTCACGTTTGTAATACTGTAATTGTAAATGGTGAGGAAAAATAGACCTTTATCTTGTGTTAAAAAATGGCTTCAGGATGTACATAAAGCTGGTTAAGCATTTTACATTTTTTGCATTTGTGTGAATGTATCCAACATTTAGATTAGGAAAAAAAACTCTTCTAACTTTAATACTGCCATACTGTAGGTTAATGCAAAAATTGAAGTTATTACATGTAATAGTGACTTACTGTATACTGTAGATTTTGATTAGGGGGGGGTTTCATTTCTCTAAATGTGTGCATCGTCCCATTGCTCCCAGGAGCGAGATAAGGCGGCTGCAATGTCAGCTTAACCGTGTCACTATTTGTTTCACTAATTCAACGCCTTTTAATGTTACAAGATATTATCATCTCCCTTTGTGGCCACCGCTGTGTCTTTTTAGAGTCATATAGTACACATTAGGGAAGCTATTAAGCTGTGTTCCACCCCTGATGAAAACTATGATTTGGTTCATAGTGCTTTTCGTGCATGTTTTTAATACTGCGCCTCAGTCTCTTGTACTGTACCACACACACATACAGTAGCTTATGATATGACTGGCTGATAGTAATGGTGCGACTGTGATTCATGGCCACAGCAGATGCTTAGCTCTTATCTGACATACTCGTCGGATCGCATATCTCTAGCTAATGACCTTGTTTCCCATCAGAAAAGTCCTTCAGCTACTTTAAGCCCCAAGGCCACAGGAACTATAAGGCTGCATCATCCACCTAACGCCATTCTCTTCCTCATCAGCACTCATGTGGAACCATACAATAAGTGTTATGTTGAGACCTGGCCCCAGTTAAATGTTGAGGTCGATTCAAAAAAGCGTCATTGATTCCTCAGTCCCTCTAAGTGGTCAGCCAGTGCATCGGCGCTACAGCACCAGAGGGCCATAAGTCAATTTTGCGTGTGCGCACGTTGCATGCATGCATCCGTGTGTGTCTGAGGCTAAGGATGTGTGTGTGCATGAAAGAGTGACAGGGTGAGCGAGCCTGGCAGTATGATGTATTTTGCTTGGTCTGGATCAGTGTCATATTTCGCCCTGCAGGAGTGTCTCGCAAGGCAAGTCATGCGCCAAAGTCTGACAGTCATTGGCTCTGATGGACAAGCCAGCAAATAAAATTTTCAGTACAAATCTATCTTCAGTCACACACAGTCCTGACACTCTCACCTCCACCTCCACCACCGCTGATCACAATCAGTTACACGTTACAGTAAATTTATGAAACTTACTGTCTCCTTTGGTTTCTCACTTCCACTCTCTTTCTAAAGCACACACGCGCATGCTCACATGTTACTGCAATGAAGGAGATGCAGAGGATGACACCCCCCACCCGACCCCATCACTGTGTATGTGCACGTGTGAAGTTGTGCTGTGCGTAGGGCAGGGTTTTCATTTCCCTATGCTGATACAGTACTGCACTGTACTCAGTGTGCCAGAAAAAGCAGAGAGATAATGACATCCTATACCGGAGGCTCTAATTAGACTGCACCGGAGCACTCCAGAGAGAGGAGAGGAGAGGGGGACAGAGGAGGAGGAAAAGTGGGAAAGGAGGGGATAAGGGAACAATGTACTTAATAATGCATTTTATCGAAGATCTAAATGTATAGGGATTAGGTTTAGGGGTGAGAAGGCAGATGGCAGAGAGAGATGGCATGAAAGGTAAGGGAAGAGGAGACTGACAGAAAGATACAAATAAGCAATAATGACCATGTGGTGTTGCCAGAAGTGACAGCACTGCAGCAATTTTAATGCAATAATGTGACTGCTTTACACCACCATGTGTCATTTTAATCTCAGGTTTTCCGACAAATGGGCTTCTCAGAAACAACCTCCAAAAACCACATTAATTTATTTTTTACTGGTATCCAAAGTAACGTAAAAAAGCAACATGCAAGTCTAAGCAACACAATCACATTTTAATGAAACGTGTGTGCAATAACAAAATATATTTTTTAATATTTACAAAATAACAGCTCTAGTCAATTGCAATCTGTTTTTTGCTAGTAAGATTTTCTTCTTGGTATTTCTGTTTGGACAGCTGTCCAAATTCAGCTGACAGTTGTTATTTGTTGAGGAATACTTTCAGTTGCCTCATTGTGACTCATAACAGTTACTGCATTTTCTATAGACATCATTTGTGTGCTGTCTGTTTTACATGGCGTGGATTTTTCCACCGCTCCTGCCTGCACTGTCTGACACCCTCCACATCTTTTCATGGAGATAATGGCCAAAATATGGACATTCATTCCGACTGTAATGAACAGCACGAACACTGTTACAGGCACCTTTTAGCAACAGTGAGAACATATTCTTCCCTAGTCAGTGATGGATTCTGCGTCATTATTGGGCACTGCAGAATCAATGAAGAGGCAGCCAATTTCCCTGCTGGAGCCAATCTCTCGCCTTACAAATTGGTGATTGTATCTATCTGATCCATTGCCGTCATTTGGCTTTGTGATGCCATCTGCACTCAGATTTTTCTTCATCCATGGTCAGTTCCTTCAGCAACAGGAAATGTGGAAAAACAACATCAAAAGCTTTTATTATCTGTAGGTTTGTGCCTGTCTTCCTGCATAAGGAATTTAGCAGTCAAATAATGAGATATTCTTGATCATCTCTCCAGTGCAAATAGTAATTGGCATGTGTCAGACACTGATTCAATGTATGCAAAAGCTGAGCAAAAGTATCACAGAGAAAAACAATTCCAGTTATTATTTTTCCACTGTTAAACTCAGCAGGATGCACATGAAATGGCAAAAAGGTAACAATTGATGCCATTTACACACATCTCTTGCAATAAAAATGATACACTTTTTATCCAAGACTGTCATCTTTTACAGTATAAAAGGCTGTGTGTGGCAGCATGGTGCCAAGGCCAAATAATCTTTTTTTTTTTTTTTTTTGAAGTTTAGTCTGCAACAATAAGCTCTTAGATTTACACAGGCAGCCATTTCCAGAAGCCCCATATCTCTTTGTGCTGCATTGGTGTTGTAAAAATAAGAAAAAGAAAGAAAAGTCTTAAGAAAAGTGTTTTTTCTTATGACAAAAATAAGCAGGAGAATCCATTATTGTTATCTGCTTTAAAGGTATAATGTGTTAGAATTGGCCAGAATTTTAGTTTAAAACATTCCCAAATTAACTAAAATTATCAACAGAATGTGAAGAAATAACAGTTTTGACATTATGTCAAAGACCTATATGGACTGTATTGCAGAGATATCTACTAAAGTTAGCATGCTAACCAGCTAGCCCCGGCCTGTACTCGTCTCGTAATACCACTTTGTACCTCAGGGGCGATAGTGAGTCACTGTAGCGTCCAGTCTGCCCTCCAGTCCAAGATGAGAGGAAGAACAAGTAGCGCCGCTACTGTTAATATGTCACTTTATTAGGTTTTAATATTTTTTCAGGTGAGAAAGTAACCATGTAGACTCACAATATGTTGTCAGTTTCTCCAAATAACGCCTATTTGGAAAGTTGCACCGCCATTGTCAGAGCATCCGGCTGCTGCTGCAGACTGGGAGATATCAGCTGTTCATGTCAGCTGATCCAACAAACTGCTCTGGGTTGCACCACCTATGCGAAAGCTGGCATGAGCCATTCGTAGCGCGTCGTAATAAGGTGGATCAATATTGAAATATCATATCAATAAATTAGGTCTCTACTGGATTACTGTGTTGTAAAATGGCATGCAATTAATGAAAAAATAATGCTGTGTGGCAGAAAAACTGCTGCTTTACCATTTGTGAGTTATGTGACATTTTATGATTTACACCTACCCTAGGGGCATGTGTGTAACTATTTAGTGGTGCAACCACTTTCTGATCTGTGCAGCTCATTTGTGATTTACCACTGTCTCTAATGTGTCTCCGTAGCAGTTTGATATCTTGACAACATCATAGCAAAGATTCACTGTAAACAGTAAGCTTTACGTTATATTCAGTGAGTGATATCCTGTCCCCTATTTGTTTGGATCAAGTGGCCAATTCTTACACATTATACCTTTAAAAACAATCACTATTCTCCTACCAGAATATTTAGTGCAATTGTGAGGCGGATGCTGTAGACATACCCTCTTTAGAAACAATGTATCAGGGTCTGCAACAGCTACAGCTTGTCACTGATGTTAATGCAGCTTTTGCAACTCATAAAAACTTGACTGAGACCTGTGATTTATTGTGGGCTGTTTCAAGTGCAGCCCTTATTGATAATGGGAATTTAAAGTATTATGTCATTCAAAAGTCAGTATAAAGTCAGTTATTGTAGCTGCCTCCGTCACCTGATGCAAAGCAAAAATCCATTATTGAACCACCAGCCAACCATAACACAGTTATGATGGTTGAGCTCTTTAATGATTATAGGTTCATCGATCAGTCATTAGCACCAGATGAAGTTGATTCATAAAACTGAATGTAGATGTACATTTTATCAACAACATTTTTCAATTTTAATTAGTCTCCCCTGATTGCATTCATTTCATTTGTTTCAGACTGCTGAATTAATTGCATTTTTGTGCTGTGGATAGAAAACATCATGTGTAATTTGGCTGACGATGGAGTGACTGGGCCAAGTGTCCCTAATTAACATGCTTGTTGGTACTTTTTCCAATTATGTGCCTCTTGAACTCAAATGGAGACAAATTTGGATGAGAGCACCTGACCGTAACCTCAACCTTGATTATAACCTCAACAAATACACATCAAATCAGCTGTGTTTGACAACATGCCACATGGAACGGAGCCATTTTTATACAGCATCCGCCCATAATGACTACTCTGTGCTTAACGTGTTCTTAGTGCAATTGATTGCTGACCCTCAGCACTAAGTTTGTTTTTGTTAAATTCTGTCTATCAATTTAGTGTGACACTATGTGTCTGTTAAGGGGGTTTTATTCCTTCATTGACATAACCACTCTGTCACTGAGCAAGTTCATCCACCCTGCTGAGAAACTAAATTTTATACACTTTTAGACACAATTCACTTTTAGACACAATTTCAATTCAAGACTCTCATAAGTGAGCCTCAAAAAATTGCTCATAAATTCAATCATTTCTTTCTGAAATAGGAGACAACTTGGCTTCTAAGATTCCACCAAGTAAAAATGATCCTTAAAGTTCATGAGTTCTCCTTTACTAGAAGATTTCCAATTTTCTTTGGTTACGGAAGCTGAGATCCAGAAGGTCCTATATAATCTAAAAGATTCATCTCCTAGTTTCGACAATATCCCATGTAATCTATTGAAATTAGTTCAGGATCTAATACTAAAGCCTTTAACTCACATTCTCAATCTTTCCTTACAAAACGGTATTGTTCCTGCTGAATTGAAAATAGCAAAAATCATTCCAGTATACAAAGATGATGACCCAGCTATTTTTAATCATTACCGACCAATTTCAATTCTACCTTTAATAGCAAAAGTGTTGGAAAAACTTGTTTATCAAAGATTGTTGAATCATCTGGATAGGCATAATGTTTTATATATGCACCATTATGAGTTTAGAAAGGAAAAGCACTATTGGAATCTTCTTAGACTTATCTAAAGCTTTTGATACAGTAGGTCATCCCATTCTTCTTCATACATTTTACCATCTCGGAGTAAAAAAATCTGCGTTGCTCTGGTTTTCAAGTTACTTTAAAGACAGAAAACAGTTTCAGTCTCTTACAATGATATTAATTCTTCTTTTTGTTCTATCACTTGTGGTGTACCTCAGGGATCAGTCCTTGGGCCATTGTTATTTTTGATTTATATTAATGATTTATGTAATGTTTCTAACAAATTTTACTATTCGCTGAAGACACAACAGTTTTTTATTCACATAAAGACCCTGACGAAATAGCCAAAGTATTAAATAAACAGCTCTTTAAGATAAGCGACTGGTTTAACTGTAACAAATTATTTCTCAATATTAAGCAAACATGTTTTGTTCTCTATTTTCTATCTTCAGAAATGAGGATTAAGAATCAATCTTTGTTTCTCAAGTCTGGCATCCTCAGTGTTTGTCAGGCAAACCAACTACAGATTGCTTTATTTGTATACAGCTCCTTGAACAGGATCCTTCCCCAATATTTTCATGAATTGTATTCCTACAATAATCAGTTCCACAATTATTCCACTTGAAATAATTCATATTTTCAAAATCACTCATATTTTACACTGAGTACCTGCACAATTTAAGAAAGCCGTAAAAGGTTTGTTTCTCTCTCCTCCTCTCCATTATCCCTATGGATAATCTTTGTAAACTGCCCACTAGTAATTTGGATGTCTGCTACTATCTGCAATCTTATCTTTTGTTTTATTTCTCGCTTTCCCATCCTTTTAATATTTTTTCTCCTTTTCTAATTGAGTAAGGTTGAAGCCCCTCTGAAGGTTTTTTGCACTCTCCATCACATTTTTCTGTTGTTTCTGTTTATATCAGTTTGTATCTTTTGCATATGTGCAAACAAATAAATAAATAAATAAAAATAAAGCTTTCAATCACATAAAAAAGCGCTGTACTGGAAACCCATGCAATATTGAGGAGACCACAACAACAGTCCCCAGTGATGTCTGCTAAGAAAATGTCTTAAGAACCTCTTTTCATCTTCCAGCCCTGCCTTCAGGGATTAAGACATTAATATCAATACAAGTTAAAACACTCTTGGATAAATTAATTTTAGGAAAGATACACCCCCCGTAGACATCCCATATGTGCATATATTCATCTTCGTATCGTAAAGCCAGCAGTGACACTGAGCAGTATTTCATTCCACTTTCATAGCCTGGCAGACAAAAAATGTCCTGTTTCTTGTGACAAAGCCAATATAACCAGCAAAGTGGGGGAATACGACACAGTTTTTTTAGATGGAAGATCATTGACACCAATATGCAACCTCAGGGGAATTGGCTAGCTTGTTTTCCCCCTCCAATCCATTTTACTTGTCATGTTGTTGAAGCCAAGTTGACAGTGCAAGGTCCATTATCCTGCTTCATCTGCAACTTTCGTCTTTGGGCATTTAAAGCGTCACATTTCCCTGTCACAGTTCGGAAACGGTCCTCTCATTAACCGCAATGATGGTGAGTGCTGTGCACAGCGGACCAGAACCATAGCTGTGATTGGGCGATCTCGGGCCTGATGAATGAGTGACAGACAATGATGCGGGGGCAATCAGGAAGTGTTAGTTTCACCTAGAATAGCTGTTGTGAAGAGTCAAGGTGGATATATCAATCAACAGGGGATTGTTAGGATAATATAATAACCCATATACTGTCATCGTTTGAGTTTTTTGTCATAGATTGAGTTGTTTGATGATTAGTAAGACAGTAGCTACGTCTTTGTTATATACTTCTATAGGCATGTGTGAAGTTAATGATCTTGGTTTGAAATGAACTGTAAGTGGCTGAGATTTTCTTTCAAAGCTTGTTGCAAAATATCCAAGGTCCTCCTTAAAATTAAACAAGGTTGTAGGTTTTTGTGTAACACTTTATCTAACAGATATGAATAATGAGTCTAAAGCTAATAGACTCTGTATGTCTCTCATTTGATATGCGCATGTAATGACTTTATACAAGCTGCAGTCTGTCAGTCTTATTTCATTACAGGGCTGCTGTATCAGGCACTGGGATAATGAGTAAGATGCACAGGCTGTTATAGGAAGGAGCTGAAATCTTTTCTTCTCACCTCTCTCTGTTCTATTTTGTTCACCTCTTTCCTCTTTCATGTCCACATCTTTAAATTTCCTCCCTTGACTGATTCTTCTTTTCCTCTTTGTGTTTTCCCTCCTCTCTGCCTCCTTGCATTGTACAGATCTACCTGCGTTTTCTCGACTATGAGATGGCCAATTCCAATGAATGCAAGCGCAATTTTGTGGCAGTGTATGATGGTGGCAGGTGTGGACATTTGACTTTTTTTTTAAAACTATCTCTAATTTAATAAATCATACAGAAGCTCAAAGTGGCATATTCATTTTTATGTCCTTTATATTGTGACCAATACTTAATCAGCTCTTTACCTTCAGATAACAACTTACAATTTGTGCTTTTTATTGTGAACAAGAATTAAATATTTCATTAAGTTAATACAAGAAATAAAGGATTTTAACAGTATAGAGTTCTTTTGCCCTGGTCTGTTCATGTCAGATAGCCTCACTTGACCTGCTGGGTAACAGACTGAGAACTAAAGACCATGATTGATTAAAATATTAGATTTTACATTACAGGAATCAATTTCTGACACAAGGAGAAATATCATTTTATCTCTCTATTCCAGAGAAATTCAGAAGTGTCAGTAAAAAGAATAGTTTAACATTTTCTGAAATATGCTTATTTGCCGTCTTGCCAAGAGTTAGACCACTCGCATGTCTGCCCAGTAAATATTCAGCTACAGCCAGCAGAGTCGCTTAGCTTAGCACAAAGACTGAAAATGCTGTCCAAAAAATAGCTCCACACATTTATACACGTCAGTTTTTGTAAAGATTAAACAAGGCAAATTTTGTTACCTTTGAACAGAGCGAGGCTAGCTGTTTCCCTCTGTTTCCAGTCTTTATGCTAAGCTAAGCTAACCGGCTGCTGGGCTGTAGCTTCATACTGTATTTAACAGACAGATATTTAATAGATTAGCCAGATGAGAACTTTATAGGCAACTTCACTTGCAAAACAATAACTCATTTTTACCTCAAGATAACGAAATATTCAAATCATGATCAACAATATTTGATATGTCAAGATAAGGATGTAATTGAATTATTAACTATAATATGCTTAATAATATGATCTCCCTTAACATTATAACTTGTTATCTTGAGATAACCACAATATTCAGCTGTGATCACGAGATAACAGGCCTGAAAAATTGACTGCTGTGGGCTTCTGTTAAGAGATTATTGAGATGCATGGCAAATTTCCACTTCATAATATAATGTGGATATTTATCTCATCCTGTCTCATCTTAGCTCGGTGGAAGACCTGAAGAGCAAGTTCTGCTCCACTGTGGCCAATGACATCATGCTGGTCTCCACACTGGGCGTCATCCGTATGTGGGCAGACGAGGCCAGCCGGAAAAGTCGCTTCCGCATCCTTTTCACGACCTACCAAGAACGTAAGACACTTTTCAAAATCTCACACACACACACATACTGTCTGATTGTCTATCATACTGTAAAGATTTTTATTGCAACATGACCCACCTACTGAGGGAAACTGATAAGCTTTATTAATCAGACCACTACTCCATGACAGCGACATTGACACCAAAATAAAAGAGGGTTTGTCTTTAGTGTTAGCCATTAAAGAAAGATGGAGGCACAGTGACCACGTTTATGGCGAGTTATATCGGGTGCCGCTCGTAAGAAAAGGTGCTGTCAGAGGTTTCCATTTAGTTTTTATGACCATTTAAACAGCAGCAAGCAGGAAACCAAGGAATATGATTTCCATTATAGAGAATATTGCCTGTAGGTGATTGTGAAGATGACAGTGTTGGTGGATTTGAGCTCAGCTGCAGCGCCACCACAGGTGGAGCATCTATACTGGCCAATGCCTTATTGTAAAAGGTAAGAGAGGGACTAAGACAAAGGAACATGAGAATGAGCTATAGTGTGTTTGCATCTATCCATTTTCTTTGAGCCAAACACCTGGGAGAGATTAAATGCACACAAACACACAGAGTACATGCACACACACAGTCTTCATCTTCCATTCACTGGCTTCCTATTGATGGAGCTTGTAGTTTGACAGGGGTTGCAGAGGGCATTCTTTATACTAGTGAGGCTTGTGTGTATACAGTATGTCAATGTCAGTCAGTGCCTTTTAATGCCATAGATACAAGCACATAGTTGCACACACACACACACACACAATGAACAATGCATCTGCGTTTGAAGAAGAATATCTCAAAGCAAACAGGGTGCGATAAAAATAAGAACAATAAAAGCTTAGCAAAACAATTAATTATAACATGATCTACTACGTTATAGTGTGTTATAAACCATTTATTGAATGTTTATATACTGCTCTATTAATGCCACAACGTGTCACATTGGGATTATAGTTATTTAGAAGAGTAAATAATGCACCTTGGATGAAAGGATGTACCTAGAATAGGTATTTAAAAATGTGTTGAATCTGCTTTGCCTTCATGCTGCATGGTTGATTGGATTTAATGAATGTCACAAACTATACCCACACACATAAGGAATCATCAAACCCTGAAGGACAATCGGTTGATCCTCCTAATATACCTACAACATGTCTACGTGTACGCTGGTTGTATGTGTATATTTTAGCTACAAAAATCTTATACAGAATAGGTGACAGCAGTAGCAGCGGGGATGTTTGTGTTGTGAAGTCAGCGTCCCTTTTGTAAGGCCTTTTCACCAAGCAAAGCCAGGATGTGCTGTTGCCGGGGCAACGCTTCTGCCTAAGTCACTCAGGCGATCCCCAGCCAGACCTCAGCCTTTAGAGCAGCATCCACCACTGCTCAGCAGCACTGCACCAACCCTGTCAACAGTGAATGTACAGGTGTACCAGAGCACTGAGAAGCAGAGGCAGTAGTAATTCAGTCTAGTGTGCAGCGTTGACTCGCTTCTCTCGCAGATCAACTTGTTTCAAGAATTGTCACAAAGTAAAACACAGTGCTATTCTTTGTTATTCTGAGAATGATGCATCTTATTTCAATATGCGTTGTCATTTGTTTAAAGAGAAAACAAGGGAAACTGCAGGAGATATGCAGAAAGAGAAATAATATTTCCCCTTTTTTTAAGGAAAATATTTTAAGAATCAAAAGCGTATTAAATGACTCATGTTCATGATGTGATGAGATGTAACTCGAGGCATGAATATATTTATGTCAATGTTTTGACTGATTTTGACTTTTCTTGTGAGGACAAAACACTGAAATATGTTAGGTGTTTTTGTTGATTTCATAATATAAAACAAGTGCATGTTTTAAAAAAGAAGACCATAATCACCAAATATGAAAGGATTTGTTGAGGCACAATTGTAGAAACAAATAATTTGACAGTATTTTGCATTATTGCATTACTGCTCACCAAGAAACTGAAAGGCAAGTAAAGCAATTTAATCACTTTTTAAGGAAAAATCCACCCTAAACAATCATGTGATACCCTAAGACTACCTAGATCTGTTAAAGTGTACCAATTTTAGACATCTATTGCCAGTATTCACAAGAAGAAAGTCTGTCTATCTTGTTCCACTTGACTTATTCCAGGTATGCTTACACTGAACAGACTTCTAATGAGAATAATAAGCCCTCTTTCACACCCGTGTCAATTTTGTTAACGAAAACTATGACTAAATATCTTCAACTACCTTTTTTCCATGACTAAGACGAGACGATGACAAGATGGCACCGACATAATTAAACACTAACTGTGACTATATCAGCATGCAATATTGTGGATGAAAATAGACGAGACTAAAATGTAGTTTCATTGACAAAAAAGAGGAGACAAATATTATAGACTATTTTTTTTCTAAATTACAATCCAAATATCCTGTTCATTTGATGGCATGTGCAGCAGTTCCATTTCCTATGCTGCGTGTGCCATATCAGGACCACACCAGCACAATGAGCACAGTCAGGAGTATATCAAATATTTTACAGAAAGCAAGTTAACATTAATAATGACAACAACAGGGCTTAGGAGAAAGAGACGAGCTGATATTTGGGTCCATTTTCGTTACAATGAGGCTGAGAAAATAATTGAATGCATTGCTTTATCAGAAGGGAGGCAATGTGGCCATAAAATAGCTGGTAAGAATACCACAAACCTGAAGAGACGCATTAAGGCCACAAACAAATTGAGGTGGCCAACTTTGAATGCTGTGTTTACGAACACCAACCGACAAATCCTGCATAGTAACCCTTTAACATTTACCTTATTGACTGTTGCATGTCAATAAGGGTTGACATTCCTGAGAACTGCTTCCTGTCTGTCATTCCATGCTATATATAACCAACATGTTCAAGGAATTGCAAAGGAGTTTTCATTTTTGCTAACGCAAAAGTACTTTAACATGTTACTTTTCTCAGTAGGTAACATTGTTACATAACAAAATACTTTTTATTGGAAGTAATGTTGTAACGTAATACGTTATTTTTCAAAGTAACGTTACCCAACCCTGCTTATAGGGAAGTTTTTACAATAAGTGCTCCCTAGCCACAGTAGCTCCTGAGCTTTTATATGTTTGTTCACATCTGTTAGTTCCCAGTGGGACCAGCAGCTTTTAGAGAAGCATTCACAGCTGCAGCAAGATGCTCCAATGGGGAGTGCAATGTTCCCAAACGCAAACATCCACCGTTATCGTCTGTGCAGTGTTCACACCTGCTGATACTACTGATCCTGCTCTGTTTTCAGGCTTAAGGACACACACACACACACACACACAGAGACACACACAGTCCGCAAAACTACAGTGTAAGATTACGAATGTTTAAAGTATAAGAAAGTGAAGCCTATCTTTTCCCAAAAAGCAATTATGTCTTAGGTGATAAATGTGCTAGTTTGACACCTCAGCTGTCAGCATTGTTACGCCTCATCAACAGATTCCCGTCTCGGGGGTTGCAGATGGAAATTTGCTCCGGCTTCACTACACACATCACTTCTTGTTTCTTGCAAATCTTTTTTACTGTATGCATGAAAGCATTTCAGAACAACACAGTATGCTAATGTCTGAAAACATAAGGATCTTTGCTACATCTTAGATCAGATTATATCATCTCTGCACACTTGTTATCTCGGTTGCTTTGGGATTAAGAAGAATACTGTACAGATATTAGATTGCAGCAAAGTGGGGATGGAGGAATGGAGGGATGGATGATAGGCTCCTGCAATACCCAGTTTGGAGAAATTCCACTGATTGGGATTTACTAGCATAATCACAAAAGTAGTAAATGCAATCCACTTCATTTGCTGACAAAGCCCAATGATTTTGCTGAGTGTCTTTACACTATACACTGTATCATCCTAAGCAACACTTACATACATTAACAGTTCGTAATAATTGGCAATTATGGCAGGAATGATGGCAGGAAAATAAAAATATAGTATTACAGCATCTCAAAATATAACTCTATGGATTAAAATGTAACACAGGAATCAGTAGTCAAAGTAACATCCCATATTAGAGCATACAAGACTTTTGAAAAAACATAATTATTGCAAAAAGAAAACAACCTAAGACATATTGGATAAAATGGGGGTAAAGACTCAACATCATCATCTCTGAGAATAGCCTAACTACACTTTTACAGAACCAAAACACAAATCTGTGCTGGTTGTTTGATTTTCAGAATCTATGATAACCATGTGTTGCTTCACTGCAGAAGCCTCTTTCCTCTTGGAGCCCCCTCTGCAGAGACACCCAGACCATTTTCATCAGCCACTCATTTAGGAGTTAATTTATGCCTCCAGCAGTGACTAGGAACGTTTATGTGTGGGCAAAGGGGCACTTTTATTACAGAATGTCTTGAAATTAATTTCGCTAGAGATTAGTGTGGATCGCGCTCTGGTCTCGCCCTGTGGTATGTACATGAGAGAGGAGGATTCAGCAGCAAAATGAGAGGGGTTGGGCTCCCTCTGGTGGTTATTAGCAAAAAAAAAGTTTTACAGTTTTTGGCAGTACAGTATGAAAGAAAAGGAGAAACAGAAGAGCACCAGAACACACACAGAGAGCCAATATGACTCAGGAAATGCTGGCAAAGGCCCAGACAGGGTGGGATACAGAAAGAGATAGAGATAAGTCACTCTAATTTGGTGTGTTATTATTCACTTGGGATGAGTGCTGGGATGAAAACAGCCATACATCACAGTTGTAACACTGTCAAATGGTCCCCAGCTCTGCCATACCACTGGCAAGCTGCTTTAGTACCCAGTGCCAGTGCTGTGTGTGTGCCTGTGGGTGTGTGAGGGGAGGTTGGAGGGGGGGAGTCAGAGATAAAGAGAGAGAATGAGAGACAGAGGGGAAGGACGTCTTCTCCGCTACCAAACAGAGCCATCCATTATATTCACATGTCAGTGGCAAAATAAGTAACTTTTGGAACATTCAGAGTTGAAATTGGTTTCAAAATACTTTTACCCTCCACTACTTTCCCACAAGGCCATGTGTAAAATAGATAGAATGTCTAATAACAGTATAATAATATTTTATACTGTTGTGACATTGTGTGTAG
Organism: Scomberomorus guttatus; assembly: GCA_038419695.1. Lineage (NCBI taxonomy): Eukaryota > Metazoa > Chordata > Actinopteri > Scombriformes > Scombridae > Scomberomorus > Scomberomorus guttatus. Next base: position 13,989,713 of record CM076464.1, on the reverse strand, counting down.
CTGTATATATAGTATATATATATTTTTTGTAAATATCTGCATTTATTGTAGGAGGAAGTATGTCCAGAGTTTTTGGTTACATAAAGTATGTTATTCTTGTGATATGTGATATGTGATTCTTATTAAAGGAAGTAACTAACTAAAGATGTGTATAGTTCTATGCAATATATTGATATGATTAGTCCATTCTTTGTGTAATTTAAAAAGGTTTATGCTTGATCCAATAGGTTATTCCAATATGCATCGACAGAGTCATGTTCAATAGGAGGTTTTTCATGATTGAGGCAGTAATTGTTGAGGGTAGATTATGGAGGATGATAAGCCTCTTGCAGTAATATATAGACTATTGAACAGAGATTCCCTTTGAAACTTGTTTTTTTTTTTCCAAGGCAACAACAACAGTACTTTCATTCAGCCATAGCTGAAGCAGAACACTGTTTATCCGGTGCAGATAACATAAATGTTAGTCCCCTGTCTCACATTGCAATACAGAAATTGCATTTGTGTATATAAATCTTTTTTTTCTCCTTTTTTACCAAATAACACTTACTACTGGGAAAAATGACATCTGCCCTCCAATACAACCCTTATGCATTAGTATGATTGGGTGTTGAGAACAAGGGCACCTTGGCTTTAAATTATGTAGCTATAGGACATGGAGCCTGTAACATTATCACACTGATTTTATGAGCATGTCTTGCTGATGGGTGGCTCTGCCCTCGCACTATAGTCATAGAAAGATAGAGACATGGGATGGCAGTGTTATGTCTCAGACAGGCCACGCTGGGAGGGCAGGTGTCGTGATGCATCATGTGTTCGAGGACACGCTCGTGTTTATTGCCCGGTTTAGATGTGTGTTGACAAGAGCTGCGCACCATAGATGATTGTGAAATGTCACGGCAATGACACGAAACACACACACACACACACACATCCACACATACAGTATTCACACACACACATTCCGAGAAATTCATTCATATCCACAAGTTGTCTCTGCAAATGTTTGAAGAGGAGGACGAGGATGAAAATTCATGAAGAACAGATGGGTTCAGGGGAAACAGGTCTGATCTGAGTAATGCCCATCCAAATTTATTTCCTCAAAGTCTGGCACATTGGAACTTCCCTTCAGCTGTACCTCAAATACTGATTTGTGCTCTTGCATATATAAGTGTCCTACAGATTTGCTGTAGTTAATTATGGGAAATCCACTGCAGAAAAGTAGTGTAGATTTTTACTCAACTGTGAGCAAGTAAAGGAGAATGCTACAGTTAAGTGAAGGTTGTACACATACAATAGATGTCTGTAATCTCTCAGTGTGACAACTATTGTGTTAAATCTTTTTCAGCTCCATGTGATGCAGATGCCTTCTTCTGTCACAGTAACATGTGCATAAACAACACCCTGGTGTGCAATGGCGTGCAGAACTGTGTCTACCCCTGGGATGAGAACCAATGTAAAGGTGAGATGTTACATTTGCAGATGTTATATGTCCCTCGTGATGCAACATTTGTAGGTTTACAAAAGCAAGTTTTAGCACCGTGGAAAGAGACGTGAGTAGGGAGTACATTTGAATGTTTCAGCACCATGACAGAGAGACAGAGGAAGCAGCCTGGTTTGAACTTAATGGGTGTACTTTGGTATGATAGTCAGAGTAGTGTATATCCACAAAACCTCACTGGGGTAGGTTATGGATACAAAAATCAATTAAATTGCAATACAAGGAGAACCCACAAACTAGAGTCAAAGCTCCCTTTTATTTTATTGGTGACGTTTCAACCAACCAGCACCCAACCGACCACATCATAGTGATCATTTTAGTACAATTTTTAGGTTCTTTTTTAACTTTAAGAGTAACTTAATACCCCCTGAAAATCTTGATTTTACTGACCTCCAGTGGTTTACCTTCTCACCTTGCTGCAGTCATATGCAGGTGTACTCCAGGACCCCGTGACATCACTGTTGGGTGTGGTTACAGATGGTACACTTCTGACCACATTAAACACACCCATCAGTGATGCTCGATGTGGTCAGAGGTAAAACAGGATTGCAACTTTCACAATCTGAATTCACCCTATAACTGATCCTGGTCCAGGTTTTCTTTGTTTTAGTTGCCCTTTTTTTTACCATGTTGCCATGCCTCCAGGCAGGCAAGATCCAGATACATACATTGATCCCCAGTGTCTTAATACTGGCAGCTTCATAATTTATCTACTTCTCTGATTTCCTTATTGCAGCATGTTCGTATATGATGCCATTCCAATAATTAACTGAGATGTGTGAAGACCGGGGGGATAAACCAGTTTTTTACTATATTGTATTGCCAATTAATTTGTCTGCTGTTACTTGACTAATGACCCATCACAGTATTCCAAGTACATAAGATGAGATCTATACTGTAGCTGCCTTGAACTCTTGTCAATAAAAACAATGTGTATTTGATGACCATCACGCTGTTGTGCTTGGCTTTCAGTAAATATGTGTTGTAGTTTGTTTTTCCTTCCCCTAGATCAGATTGCAATGTTGTACAGAGAAGATTGCTGTGTAGTCTGTATGTGTAGAGGCAATGACAAATTGCATCAATTAAATAAATCCTGCATGGCCTATTCCTCACTCAGACTAAGGTACCTTTCCACCCTACAGTCTGAGTTTGAAATTGTGCAGAACTCAGCAAGAGAAGGCCATGTTTCTCATCCTGTTACTCTGTCTTCTGCCTTCTCTTCGCTCTAGTAATGCATAGGGCCACCGCAGTGCCCACATTTGTCCTCATTAGTGGTAAAATGTCAAGTTTTATTCCTGTCTCCTTTACGCCTCTGAACGTAACCATGTACTGTCACTGAAGCCTAGTGTGCTGTGCTACAAGTTCATCCAGCATTTAAATGTCAGAGATCTCCCCACAGATTGCTTCTCTACACACTGTTAGTCTCTGCTGCTCTCTGTAGTTTCCCTTGTGATAAATAGACTGAAGCTGTAACCCAGTAAGACCTTTTTGTCCGTCTGTTTGATAGCTCATGAAAGTCGTGGCCCTAATCTTGGTCCATTTGTTAGGAGATACCTTTACATACGAGCTATGGTTTTTCTGTCTTTTAGCTGTTGCTAAGGAATTTTCTTTTTTTTGCAATTGACTGTTCACTAAGGCCCACAGCCTGTTGCTAAGCCTGACCATGACCATTTGCACCTATGCAGGTTACAGTGATAACAGTGGCAGATTATCATTAGAAATTCTTGGTAATTTTCAAAACATTGGGCCTTTGATTTCAGACAGATATACAAGAGCAGGCTATTCATTTGTAGACTGATTTTTTTCAGCTGAAATGACAACTGTCCTTTTACCAGCTGTAGCCAGCTAGCTAATTAAGGTAATGTTAGTTTCATAAGTTAATTGAAAACATTGTCCCCAGCTGACTTTTTAATGTTTCAAGCTGACTCGTCTTTAAAAAAAAAAGCAAGAGAGCTCCTAAATATGCACTTGATTCATGATATTGTGTGAAAGAAAGACACAAAAGCTGACGAGTCCCAAGCAAAAAGTCAGCATCCTCACCAGTTGATGATCCATGTAGAAGACGTGGAAATAAAGAAACATTCCTCTTGTATTGCAGTTGAGAGGTAGTTAATCATAGTATTATAAATTTGAAGGAAAATGGAAGGCCAGAAGGTTATTTTGTACCCTGTTGAGCTGCTTAACTTACATACTTGAACAAAGCAAGACAGAGGTGCTCTAACGGCTAGTCCTGGATGATGATATAATAGCATCCAGGACTAGCGTCCACACAGTGAAGGAGTACTACACAGTAGATGTGCTAGTCATGGCTTTTTTAAATATAACCTGTAACCCCACAGAATAGAATAGTAAGAAATGCCCCTGGCCTTGGAAGTAATGCTTGTTTTGGTAACTACTCTACTGTATATAGTAAGCTAGTTAGCTGGACATGCTATCGCTTACAACTTACATTAGATCAGATAGACACACTGTTTGATCTGTTCCTTCAACTTTTGCCCAGTGCAGATCACTTAAACATGCAGAGAAATCTGCTTGACAGGCCTGCTGTGCCTAGTTACAGTTGCTAAGCGGAGAGGGGTTTGGCAAACAGTCAATTAACTGGGAATACAGTTGATGTTGAGTTCTGTAGCACACTTTCAAATGTATTTTGTTTTCTAATAATTATCTTCAGAGGTTTCCATGACATCATACAAGGCCATATAAGTTGTATTCTTATAAATGTTCCCTTTCTGTCTCTCTACCCTCTACAGAGAAGAGGAAAGCTAACATCCTGGACAACCTGAACAACACAAACGGGACCATAATTGGTGTCACTTGTTGCATCGTCCTCATCCTCCTCATCGTCTCCATCATTGTCCAGATCAAGCAGCCACGTAAAAAATACATCCTGCGGCGTGAGGACTTTGACCCCACCATGTTTCAAGAGGTCTTTGAGCCGCCTCACTATGAGCTGTGTACTTTACGGAGTGCCACCACAGCAGCGGCGGCCTCAGCAGACTTAGTCGACCTGGCGGAAGACTTCGAGAACTACCACGCCCTTCGTCGTGCCTCCTCACGCTGCGTCCATGATCACCACTGTGGCTCATCCTCCAACCCAGGCTCAGCCCACATATCCCAGCTGTCACTCAGTGGACGAGGAAGCCGTGGAAACTTGAGTGCTCGTGACGCAGCGGCCGCCACTCTGCTCACAGACCTTCCACAGCCGCCTATGGCAGTGCGGCCCTTGCTGCCAGCCACGGGAAACCGCAGGAGCATTTTGGTCATGAAGCACAGCTACTCACAAGAGGCAGCGGACAATGGATGTGACCTGGATGACGACCTGGAAGAAGTTCCCACCACCAGCCACCGGCTTTCACGCCACGAGAAGGCAGTACAGCGGTCAGTATCCATAGATTTCTGATGAGACAAGAGCAACAACCCTAGAGTTAACTATGGGGATGTTGAAATGTGTGTGGGATGTTTACATTATATTTTTGTTTACCTCTTATTTAAGCTTTGTTCTTCTTCTTCCTCTCATTATTTTCAAGATTATGAAGCTTCTTTTTTGCTTTGATCCCTGTTCTTTCTCTTCTTTCTATCATTAAAAACTTTTTTTTTCAAAGGGCTAAATTATGATAGACAAATTGGCACCTTCTTGCATGCTCATCTTTGAATATGTAAATTAGCCCCCTGCTAGCTTTCCTCAAATGATGATTTATAGCATACATCTAAGACTCTGCTGTACATTGGGGTTTGTCAGAGCTCTTAATCAAATACAGACCTCATTTTAGCATCAGCAGATATTAATTCTGTAATCAGTCGGATTTTGACTGTTAACACAAGGGCTTTGAATCTGATATTCATAGAGATGACGCACTTCATTGACATGAATGCAAATTATCATAAAATATGCATTTGTATTCTTAATTGTTATACTGAAAATATATGACTTATATTCTATATAGCTCAATATTTTGGCATGAACAAGATTTTCTATTAAAAAAAAGAAATATTTTACTGTGTAATTGCACCATGACTGCTTGAAAAGTAACTGTATATGTTTACAAAAACACTATGTGAAGGTATCAGAGTACATTTTTTGAAAAAAAAAAAAAACTGCAACCTTCTCCTGCATGCACCTTTTACGTGCTCAGAGTGTTCTTGACTGTTTATTAATTTTATACAAGTCTGCATGCAAGGCTCTTAGAGATTAGCACAGAACTAATGACATTTCTTGCTGTTATGTAGCACATTATGCATTCTAACCTCTCTATGCAAAAGGAATTTGATATTAAATGAAAGAGCCATGACATTTCAGGTTCTGCCTCATTGGCTCTTTGAGCAAACATGAATCAGAGTACAACACAACTAGGGTCTAAGAGACAATCTCAAGGTAAGCACCCTTATCCAACAATCAACATCTTTATATGTTATTGTGTAGTCATCATTTGCCCAGTCAGTATATACTTTTATGTAAGTTATTTTTCCTTTATTGTGATTTCTGCGCGGGTTTATATTTTATTTGTTTTTATGTTTTTTAATTGTTCATTTTCACCAAGATGGTTTTCCTGCTTGCAGCCATCTTGTCCTCCTAGTGAGTTTGTTTGAAGTCTCTGTGATGCTCAAGTTTACTGTATGTCCTACTTTCCCAAGGACATACATTGTATTACTCAGTGGATATTCATTGGCATGGACTTTTTCAGTCATCATAAGTTGAAGCTGTTATCAGTTAATATGTCTAACCTTTTCACTTTTCTCCCAGTAGGCCTACAGCAAAAATTGACATTAATAATGTAAAGAAACATCCACGCAAAATTGAAAGCAGACAATCCCTGATGTTTCCTTACATAACATCAGTGGGATTTTTGCACTAAACCAACATATTAAAGATAGCACACTGGGATAATTTAAATATCCTATTAATCTCTTTGTAATTTACAAATCTTCATTGATCATAAACTTATACAGAATTCCTCTGTAGTTTTGCATGGTTTATGTCTCTTGTAGTGTTTAATTTTGTGTTTGGTTAATTGTGAAGCATAGTATTTACGCCTGCGTGTAACATTTCATGTGTATGCTCCACAATACTGCTGTCATGAGGTTGCAATAAGCCCAATATATTATATTCATGTAACAAATTAGATGCATAAATTTGAGATGTAAAGAACTGTTTTTAATTGTTCATTAAAAAGTTTGATTTAGTAGAAATGCAAAGCAGAGCTACAGAAGGTCACACTTTCAGCTTTATGCTTTATGCTTGAACATAATGGAGCAGTCACATAAAGTGCTACCTATTGTTTTGTCCTTTAGTGTGAAAAATGTGCTGTCCTGTTATGTTTGTGTGTGTGTGTGTGTGTGTGTCTGCTTATGTTCTACATTATGTTGCATTGTCTCCATCATGTAGACTTCTTGAGAATAGTGCAATCCTGGATCAGTACGAACGGGCGTCACTGACATATGAAAAAGCGGAGCGGAGATTTACACCAGCATGATGCTGCTGCTGATGATGATGAAGGGACACTTTGACGAAAAGGATATTAAATATGAATTCATGTGCAAAGATGAACACAAAGGACTAGATGAAAATACTCCAGCTGCAATGCTGTGAACGGGGGAAGTTTTGAAAACCAGTCAGCTCTATACTGTACTGTAGTCAATCCAGATTTTTTTTGTCTCAGTGGAAAGATATAGACCTTTAGATGAAAATGATTATTGAACTGAATTTGGGACGTTAGTCAGAAACATTGTCATTGTCATAGATTCCTCACTGATAACAAAATTAATGTGATCAAACATCTTCAATTTACTTTTTAAGCATGCATTTTTCAAATTAGTAGCAAACATATTATGATTTTAATAGCAAATTATAAATGCTTGCAGTTGTCAAATTTAGAAAAATATATTTTGTTTTATTAGTAAAAATTGGAACTTAATCTAATTACTAACATAATCCAATTTAATATTGTTGGAATAACCAAAGGCAATTTAATTTGAATAACAATACAAGGCCCAGTTGTATGGCTTGTGCATGCTTCTTTTATATCCATGAAAACATTAACATACTAACATTAAAATATGAAAGCCCCCCCATCTACTAATACACAAGTCATATGGACATAAGAAGTGGGAAAAAAGCATCGTTGAAATTAATTAATTGCATTGCATGCTGTTGCTTAGCTAAATCATTAGGTAAAGAGCACTGCTCAAATAAATTTCACCATTTTCATTTTACCACAGACTAACTTTTTGACAGGCGTCTTTTCTTTGAAAAAGAGTACTTTTTTTTGTCAAACATATTTACTTCAAGTCTGTTTGTCTTCTAACTGTCTTCTACCGTAGAAGCTTAATATCTTTGTATTAAATCAGACTTTTCTACTAGGGCAAATTGAAAGGATGATTTTTAACGTTATCAAATTATCTTTCAGGGCTGATTTTACTGATGCTTTGTAAAATAAATAACAATAAAGCTTCACCTTTTTTCTTTGATTTATTGGCTGTTGGTCAGCAGTTCCTCTGTCCCCCAAGTGTGTCATTAAACTGTCAGCACATGCCATCCATGTCTCACAATCATATATTTTTTAGATGTCTGTTTGTTATGGTTGATTTGCTTTAAAGGAAGACCAGACCCAAACTGAATTGTACGTGCCAGAGAGATTTGTTTCACCAATCAGGAGAATACAATGACTTCCAGACAGTTTAAATAATAACAGGTATCTCACAGACAGACAAGTTCATTCACTTTTTGTGTGTCTCCTGATGGGATTAACCCCCTTATTAGCGTCACACTCTAATAACACTCAATATTGCGAGGCTGGTTTTGGAGTTAAAACTGAAAAACAAGCTGCATCATGTGGAGAGTGGGAAGAGTGGATCAGCTGTGAGCACAATGACATAAACACATAAAATTCATACATTACTGCATATGACATTTTTCTTACTCAATTTTTTTTCAAATTCAAGTTTGCTTTATTGGCATGAATGTCACAACAACAATATTACCAAAGCATCAATCAATGAAACAAAATAACATTAACACAACATTAAGATTGATATATATTAATTAATTATATATATAAATTTATATATATATATGTGTGTGTGTGTGTGTGTGTGTGTGTGTGTGTGTCTAGGTCATTCACTGTCCCTCAGGTTGTGGCATGTTAATACATATTGGGCAGTAAGATATGCCCTCTCTCCTTCTCCTGGGAGTATTTTTAATTTTGAGAGGTCATTAATCTGAAATTACAGAGTTGAACTTGTTAAAGTAAATGTTCCTCATTTCATTGAATGCTTTACATTGTAGGAGGAAGTGCATCTCTGTCTCAGCCTCACCTGTCGAACACTGACCACATATTTTGTTTTCTTTTGGTTGACATGATTTTGTGTGTCATCTTTTTTGGATTGCCAGTTTGTGGTCACTGAGCCTGTACTCGGTTAGGATCTGTCTCTGCTTTCTATCTCTGACAGTAGAGAGATATTCTGCCAATTCATTCATCTCTTTTTAGGGCCAGATAACTGTCTAATCTACCTTGTCTTTTAGTTTCTTATTTCCAATGTTCCAAATAGGTTTCTTTAACGTTCCATCACAATTTGGTTTACCCTGATTGGTGTTTGGAAAGCAGCGTTAGTGTGAGACTGGTCAGAGTGTGTCTGAGACGGGGCAGCACCAATTGACATAGGGGACTCTTTTCTGGGCTCAGCTCTTGGATTTAGAGGGCTTTGGAATGGAGGGTGTCTAGGGGGCTGGATTTAAGGTGATTAAAAAATATTGAGTGCTCTCTTTTGAATGTTAATTATCAGGGGGCATCTGCCTAATTCTGCTCTACATGCATTTGTTGGTGTTTTTCTGTGTACGTGTAAAATGTATCTGCAGAATTCTGCATGTAAACATTCTGTTGGATGTTTGTCCCAGCGGGTACAGCTATGATGACTGAGTAGTACTCATACTTCACTACCATACAGCGCAATGGGCTGGATGACACTATCAAATATTTTAAGCCAGATTTTAAGCTTTTTCTTTTAGTGCATTCACTGCCATGTTGAAACTCCTTGATGCTGTTATGGTTATACCAAGGTAGGTATAACTCATACTATGTTCAATGATATGATTATTTATGGTAAACTGGTACTTGTTCTCCTGACATCTGCGGCAGTTTTGAAAAATCATGACATTTGTTTTCTTCATATTTACTGCCAGGGCCCAGTTCTGACAGTACTTTTCTATTATGTCCAGCTGTTGCTGTAGTCCTTGTTCAGTGGGAGACAGTAGAACAAGGTCATCAGCATAAAACAGAGACTTCACCTCTCTGTCTAGGAGGGAGGGGCCAGGAACAACACATTGATCCAACTGAACAGCAAGTTAATTTACATACACATTAAATAAAGTCAGACTTAAATGCAATCCTGATAAACACCTCTTCTCTAGGTGAATTCAGTTTATTTAACAATTTTAACAGCACGCCTATTCTCCAAATACATTGATTTAACCAGATCATACATTTTGCCCCCTACACCACAATGTAGAAGCCTTCATGCCAAATAGAGTCGAAAGCTTTCTTTAAATCAAAACAAGTGAATATCTTACCGTTTTTTGTTTGGTGTACATGTTTGTGGTGCAGTGTTTTGGGAGGAAGCCAATTTGATTCTTACTCATGATGGAGTGTTCGTCAAGGAAATCTATTATTCTTTTTTTTAGAATACAGAATGATTTATCTAGACAGCTGCTGACACAGATGCTATGGTAGTTACTAGGGTCTGATTTGTCCTCACTTTTATGAATGGGGGAAATAAGCCCTTTGCACCAGATGTCAGGAAAACATCCTGACTGTAATATGATATTGAACAACTTCAACACTGCACCCTGCATCTCTGGGGTGCTACAATTGAGCATTTCATTTTTAATGCTGTCTGGACCACAAGCTTTCCTTGGCCGGAGAGATTTTTTCTGTGTGGTCAATTCTTCCCAAGTAGTTGGGAAATCAAGGGGGTTTTGGTTGTCTTTAATTGTTTCTTCTAATGTTTGGAGTTTTTCTTTTATAGTACATTGATCCGAATTAATTAGATTTATTGTTATGTCTTTGTACAGATTTTCAAAATGTGCTATGCAGATGTCACCATTTTGGATGGGTAATGCTTATAGCTGCTTTGTATTGAAGTTGTTCCACATATCCCAGAATTGATTTTGATTAATGGTATTCTCAATATCTTCAAGTTTCATGTGGGTATAATTTTTGTTTTTTTTCCTAATTGTACCTTTATATTTGCTTAAAATTTCATTGTACCTAATGCGTAAGGCTGGGTTATTTGGTTAGTGATGTTTTTCATTTGCTATTTTTCTCAGGTCTTTTCTGATAGACTTGCATTCTTGATCAAACCATTTGTCAGCATTTTGCCTTTTAATGGACTTCTGTTTTTGTTTTATAAGGCCAGTTTTAATAGCTGCCTTATGAAATATCATATTGACATATCATCATCAGTGGCCTTGTTTACACCATCTCTGGTAGGGGCATATTGATTTTGGTCATATATTGATATGTCATTCATCAGATCAGGTGAGTTCAAGGCCATGATGAATTTGTCTCCACTGTCTGGGGCCCATCTGTAAGTAGAATTTAATTTATACAGCTTACTGGGTTCCCTGGGTTCCCTTTTTGTGTCACTCATTTGACCTTTAAACACATTTATTTGGTTGTGGTCTGAAAAGGGGGATTGCTGACTGACAGTAAATGCACTGATAGTGAAGGGGTCCATGTCAGTGACCGCATAGTCTACTACACTAGACCCAAGAGCTGAGGAGTATGTGAATCTCCCAAAAGAGTCGCCTCTGAACCTACCGTTAACTATGTACAGGCTGAAGGCCTGACAGAGATGCACTACCTCCCTGCCACTTTGATTTATTTCAGAGTCAAGGTTGTTCCAGTGGGTGATGGTTGGTGTGGTAAACAGGGGAAACTGACCAAACACAATGGTTGTTGCCCTGTGGGTCAATGATATCAGGTTTAGTTCCTCTTTGTTCATTGGCCTGGAAATAGGTGATTTCTAAATGGAGAGTTTCAAAAATGTCTCCATCAAAATAAAGAGAATCTACTGGGGGTATATAAATAGCACATAGATATAGATCCCTATCAGTTATGCCCAGGGTTTGATCTAACCTTAACCAAATGTGTGATTTACCCTGTTTTACTGGTGAGATCTGACAGCAAAAATCTCCTTTATACCACATCAAGATCCCCCCCCCCCCCCCCCCCCCCCCCCCCCCGATGTTCTGCCCTTGCGTATGTTTTTTAATTTTATAGAGGGCGCCATGACTTCATTATATCCTGGAGGACAGTGAGTGAACAGATCATTTTGACACCATGTTTCTGTCAACACAATTATATCAACGTCTTTGATAGATTTCATGAAGTCAGGGTTTCCACTGTTCAGCTCAAAGGTTGAGGAGTGAAGACCCTGAATATTCCAGCAGCTTATACGAAATGAACGCATTAAAAACAATCAAAATTAACCCGTATAATGAGACAAATATGAAAACACCTACAACTATCTATACATTTACAATACTAAATTATAATATGACATAAATTCCATGGAGGCATGTACTATTTTCACTAATACTACTACTGTACTGACTACTACTATTGCTATTATTACTACTACTAACTAACAATACATTTCCATGTTGTTCTGTTACTCAAGTGGGACGGTGTTCTGAGTATGTACATCTTAGCTGAACAGAAGCCGGGTGCACAGGGTGTGCAGAATCTCCCCGATGTCTCCCAGCTCAAAGGTAGCAGGGGGAGGGACTATGGCAGCAGGCTGGGCTACAACTGCTGCATAGCTCAGCTGCTGTGGGTGGGGAGGGGGACCAGTGGCAGCTACTGCTGCATAGCTCTGCTGCTGTGGGTGGGGAGCGGGACAAGGGGCAGGTGCTGCTGCATATCTCTGCTGCTGATCCTGTAAATGGGGTTCGTGGGCAGGGGCTGAGGAGGGGAAAGGTAGCCTCCTCTAGTTTGTGCTGGACTGTTGTGTCTCCTCACAGCAGGGGGGATGATCCTAGGGTGGTGATGGGGAGGAGGAGGTCTGGGATGGCCTCTAAAGCTCTTAGTAGAGGAGGGGTTGGAAGGACATATCCTCACCCTCTTTCTGTGTAGATGGAGTCCATCATAGAGGTCCCAGGTGTGAATGGTTGGGTGGAGGGCCAAGTGGACATTAGGTAAGGTGGCACATTGTCTTCTGATCTCCTTTAATGTCATGGATGACATGTGGAGGGCTGTCTGTTCTAGGCAGCAGGGTGGAGATCACAATGCAGGTGTCAGAGAACTACCCACTCTGCCTCAGCAGTGTCCTTATGGAGGCTGTCCAGGTCATTTGTTCTTGTGTGGATCACCAGGCATTAAGGGTCTCCTTTTTCAACAGCTTCATTGCCTGGCCTGCAGTCTGCAGCATTTAGCTTTCTTGATAAGAAAGTGCTGTCTTACCAAGAAAAACTTGTTTGTGTCCAGGAATTTCCCATTAGAGTCACCCAGCAGGACCACTTGTGGGTCTTGCTCTTCAGGCTGAGTGGAGGGAAGCTGGGAAGGGCAAAGCTGGCAGTTGGCAACTGGCTGTGTGGATGTATCAGGAGGTGCCAGGGTGTTGTTGGGCCTGGGGCAGAGCAGAGAGGGTGGGACAGAGACAAGGCAGGGTTTTGGGACACTGGCAGAGAGAGTCTGTGTCTCTGTACTTGTCATTGTGGGGACTGATGAAAGTTGGTCTGTCAGGCATTGGACTTGCCTGATGAAGCTTCTTTCTCTCTTCTCAGCATCCTCCTTCACTTTGGCTAACTGAGCATGGAGCACACTGTTCTCCTGTTTAAGTGCCTCTAGACTTCCTCTGAGGTCAGATGCCAAGGCCTGGTTGTCTCTCTTGAGCTGCTGGAGCTCCTCTTTAAGCGGCTACAGAGTTTTGTCTGGGGGGTCAGATAGCCTGTCCGGGTCAGTTCTTTGAATTCAGGAACGTCCAGCTTCAGCAAGGCCATACTCTCCTTCAGCTGGTTGGTGGAGCTGGCATGTGGGAGGGGCGGAGATGGACAAGGTGGTGGGGTTCTCTGCTGGGCTCTCATCATCTTCACTGTCAGAGGGGACACTGATCCTCTTGGTGTCCACCTCAGCTTTTAACAGGGGGAATGCCTCTTCAGGTTGGCTTCATTCCCTTGGACCATGACCTTTCCTTTGGTGTAATATGTGATGTTAAGCAGAGGGTCATCCTTGTCAAGGTGTTCATCTTTACAGATCTTTTAAGTCTGTGTAAAGGAAAATCAGAGATTTCTTTTGAAACACATTATACATGTTAGAAAATAATTGCTGAAAATGTGAAAAGACTGTGAACTATGTAGTACTGAATTGTGGAGAGACCGTTAAACACTATATTAGAGCTAGAGCTAGTGTTGCGGACGCTACTCCAGTGCCTTCGCCATCACTACAGACATACTCCTGCAGCTGCTACATCCAGCCCCTCGCTGGTGCTTTTCAAAGAAGCAAGTTACGTTGACACCGAACTTCATTTATAAAAATGACAATTTAACATAACGACAATTTAACATTGCTTGGTAACTAGTCATTTAAGTTACATTTTTTTCTGAAATAAGTCCACATTTACACATTTCACACAATATTTTGTGGTGTGAAAATCACAGAACACATATTATTGCTTTACACAGACTTTAATCTGCCTCCTGAGCTGATGCCCTCACTCGATACGTATGCATGAGTATATGGAATCAGTGAGGAATATGAGTTTGTTCTTCTTATTTTCTTCTTTTTGGTGCGCGTAGTCAGTAAAAAAAGGACCTCTGGGTTTTCATGCAGTGTCTTCTCCTTGTGTTTCTCCCTAGCTGTTCCACTCTTACATTGAATAGGGTATTTAATCTCCTTGTTCTCCACTCTGAGAGTTGTGCTGTGCTTAGCTGCCTCCTGACCAGTGTCCATGCGACCACTTGTTTACTCCAAGGGGAGCTAGGCTAACTATTTACTTTGCTAGCTTTTCTAGCCTACAAACACCTGCACAAAAAAAACTAAACAAAAAACCAAACTACATACAGTTTACCAGATATATTAATGTTACCAGCAAGGATCCTTTAATTTTTCTTCTTGTCTTCATAAAATAACTCTTCTGTTAGCTTCCTAAGTGCAGTTTCTGATTTGAAGTGTTGGTAACAGTGGCAGTTAGCAGTTGATAGCTAGCTAGTTGTTTTGATTTAAAAATATATCCAAAGATGATATTTCCTCTTCTGTTCTTGCTGATTAATGCTGTTACTTCTTCTTTAGAGTCCTTTCTGAAGATTATTTGTAGGTTATTTTGCAAAATGTCCCACTTTTTTCAGTCCAAGTTTTAGACATATTCAGGAGCTCATTTTTGGTGCAGCTACTTTTCTGGAATTCTCTTGTCCAAGTACTTATTTTCTTCTTACTGTGTCAATTTCAACGTATCTGCCATCTATGTGTACATTATTTATTCTGTATTCAATGCCATATATGTATTATTTACATCCATACTCTCCGCACTTTTACTTCCTCATTCACACAATCCATACGCAGACCCATATTCCTGCAGATTTTGAATAAAATATTTTTCTTTTCTAAAGACACACTGTGCTGACGTCTGTAAGTTGTCTCTCTGTTTTTCAACTGTGTGAACACTTCTATTATAGGTATTAAAAATGTCAGAAACAATGCACACATGCACACTCCTCTCTTTCACTCTGTCTGTTTTTCGCTTTCTCTCTCACAAACTCATCTGCCAGTAAATAGATGGAGGCAGACACCTCAGTAATTAAGTAAGTCTGAACCAATTCGATCACAAGCAGCGCAGGCAGCAGATGAGAAAAGTGTAGGGCCTAGAACAGACTTAAAGTAATAGTGTTTTCATTTCTCTGCAGATACATCAGACAGATGCATCATTCCTCTGCATCTTGCCAAGTTTGACAGCATTCGGAGCTAAGGTTTCTCCCCCTTGTGCATCTTGAGTGAACTGTTGCTCTGAGCGACTTTACCAATGTAGAGTGTTGTGATGAGAAACTTTTTTTTTTAAAAGTTTGTGGTGTATGCATCAAGTTTTTTTCTTTGCTTTGGACCGCAGAGGTGCATTTCCCCTACCGGTGCTCCACACCTGGCAAGGATTGACGAGCCATGGAACACTGATCATTTCAGATATGGGACTGAAACTTTGTCTTTTGAAAAATAGAATACCTTTAATGTAAAGTTGTTCATGGAGGGAAAAAAACAGAATCAGGTTTTTTAAAATCATTTTCATGTAACCACAAAGATATGAAAGTCCATATTTCAGCTGCTGAATTCACATTACATTTCTTTTTATTGATGTCTTTACAGTAGAGTATCAGGTTGTTTTTATATCTAAATGATTGCTGAAAGCCCTGTTGAGATGACAAAATAACAGGATGTATGAAATAAAATGAGATTACATTTCATAAATGGGTGCATACACGATTCTACTGACCCATCAACTAACCTTTATTTATACTTTCAGAGATGTCTGAGCATTTTTATTTATTTGTTTATCTATCTTTCTCTTTGTCAAATTTCATTGCATTGTGTCTTTTTTTTAAAGTCATTTGCATATAACACGTTAAGAAAATGCTGGACAGAATGTTTTCAATAAACGAATGTTTACTGATTTTATTGTGATGTTTTATTTTGTCAGTAATGGCAAATTTTCTATTCTATTCCATCCTCTTTTATTCAGAGCTGTAACTACCTGAGGACCAAAAGATCTTGTCCTCAATATTTTTCTGTGAATTTGTGGGTTTTAGCAATCTGGGGGAAGCATTCCACAAGTAATGGTGGGTATTTTTTAGTATATGCTGATTCCCATATTCCCTAGGCATGTTTAAAGGTGATAGCTTTTAAGCCAGCAAACAATTACTAGGACGTCAAATGTGTAGTATTTCCCCACAAGGATCGTATTCCAGGCCAGTGTGAAGAAGGTTTTAAAACCCTGTTTAGGCTTTTATGTTAGGAAATAAAACTTATAGAAAATATAATTGAACAGTTAAATAACATAAAACAAATACAAATATTTTTTTTAATTCAGAGACTTTATTTGGTATTTATAAGACCACAGTACTTGCAGAACCATGGCCCTAATTATTTTCCTATCATAATCAGAAATAATATAGTGAATAAAATTGATTTCCATGTCCATTACGTTATCATTGTGCAGCACACAGCTCTTAATTTTAAAAAAAAATCTGAGCTGGACCTACAACTTTTGTGTGTTTCTTTCATTTAAAAGCTTGAGTTTATATAATTTAACCTTTTTAATGTCACTAACAACGATTAATAATCTATTCCTACCAGTCTGTTAAGGTGTGTAGACTGTGGGTGGTGCAGGCAGGTTTGGTGCCACATTATAAACTCAGTCTCCCATGAATCCTGTGTGCTGTGCGTGACGACACAAACATGCGCCTCAAAGACTACAAATAGCAGTAGTGCTTTGACCATGGATGTAGCGCAGTGTGTTCGTGTGGGTTAGTTTGTGTTGTAAGTTGTGCATTCATGTCGTGTAATAACTTGCTTTTCACACTATAACAGACTACGGTAGGTTATTGTTGTTGCTTTCTAGCACTAAAACATTAGCTTTGCTGGCTAGCTGTGTAGGCAACATAAGAGTTTAAAGCTAACTCACAGAGGACACAATCATGGCTTATAGGCAGATATTGAAAGCTTTACACCGGAATCTCCAACAGACAGCGACACAATACGCCGTACAGACATGCAAACTCACACAGGTTAGCTTGCTCATGCACACACACAGGACAGTGTCAACAATGTCGAGACTGGGCTCTCACAGAGGAGTTCAGGCTCCTTCGTCTGTCCTGCCAGTACTGAGCTGCTTCGTACAGGCGCAGACACGGAGGGGCATTTCTCTGCACTTTGCAACCAGAAATAAAAGCAGTCCTGAGGAGGGGGACGGCGGGCACAAATCAGTTTCCAGGTATCAGAGTGGGAGCCCAAAGCCCTCAGCTGCACAGAAAGGTAAGACATCAGACTGACACATATTTTATTTCAGTTTACTGAATTGTTATTAAAATAATGGTATCCAATACCAGATTGGCCCATGGTCACTGATACTTGTGCATCTCTACTCTGAAACATCCTCATTTTCCACACTGTCAAAGAAACTGCACAGTATGAGCAACAAAACAGTAATATACTGCACATATATTAATATGGGTGTAACATTATATATTACTATATATTGGAGGTGGCAAGATTGTCCTTTTCTCAACCCTCTCACAGCTCATGCCAGGAACTGTAGTGCAACAGTAATCGTCAGTTTTCATTATTCACTAATCCAGTGTTTTGTCTTCTAAAAGTCTCTATATATCATGACAAACATGACATATCTTTCACAAGTGACTTGATAAAGTACCAAAACAGTTAGTTACAGTTGGCTAATCATTTCAGAAGTAAATTATTTGTACTATTTTGGGTCAGAATTATAATCTCTGTAACAACCCTGCACTCCCAAATGTCTTCCAGTGAAAGAAGCTGGCCGAGACTTCACCTACCTGATAGTTGTACTCATCGGGCTTGGAGTGACAGGTGAACACAGCGTCAAGACTCCAAGAGATGCTTTCACAAACAATTGCAGATTTATTGCTTCTCATTTAAACTGAAGCTCTTGGTCAGTTATAGTGTATGCATCCTAACTTGTTTTTTGTCTTTATGTGTGTTTCAGGTGGTCTTTTATATGTGGTCTTCCAGGAGCTGTTTTCCACCTCGAGTCCAAATAAAATCTATGGGAAAGCTTTCGACAAAGTCAGGTTGCACCCAGAGGTAAGAATGAGATCACAGGCTGTTGAGCCCAAACAATATCTCCCTCCTAAACAGTTCAACAACATAAAGATAACTTGCCCTCTAACAGTATATAACTGCATATTGTACATTTACTGTACTCTACCTAACCTAATGTGACAGTTTATTCAAATTCTAAATGTGGTGGCTTTACCTAATGCTACATAAGAATTGCCTGCTAAGGATGACAGTAATTCAATTCTTGATGTTATCTTATGTTGTAAAGTTCAATGCATTAAACCATTTTTGTAGGTAATTGGTGCATTTGGAGAACCAATCAAGTGTTATGGTGAGACGACCCGTCGAGGAAGGAGGCAGCAAGTCAGGTTTGGATTTTGTTACTGTGGCCATTGATTAGAAAGCAAACGTCCAAACAAGCTGCTGATTATTAGTACATGAGGGTAAATGAATAAGTTGCACATTTCTGTATAGTTACGACACTTTTAGTTGTCATATGCTTTTATTCCTCGTATCGATATGTGAGTGACAAAAAGGCAAAAAAAGCCCTCAGTCAAAGTCAAGTTAAAGCGTTCAACACTATTGCAAGAACAGGATATATGTGTGTTTTAAATAGGTTGTATTATACATAAGCAAATATGTGTGTGGAGGTAATACTGAGGTATTACAGTATTTTTATCCTGTGTGTGTGTGTGTGTTCCTACGTAGTCATTTGGAGTACCTGAAGGACGGACTGAAGCATATGAGACTTAAGTTTTACATCGAAGGCTCAGAGCCAGGCCTCAAAGGAACTGTACATTCAGAGTCAAAAGAGGTTGGTATTTTTTCCTATCCTTTGGTCTACGACAATGTATTAAACGTATGTAACATACCAAAGGTCAGTAAAAGAAATTGTAAACTTGTATGATAATAATTTTATGTGTGGCAGCAGAGACTGTAAATTTACAGAGAGGAGAGTTAGATGTTGTAATTCCCAAATGTTTTCGCTGCCAATATTGAGACACTGTTTTATCATAGAAATATCTAATTACTTGTTGTCATTTTACAGAATCCTGAAAGTGGAAAATACGAGTTCCGTTACGTATTTGTGGAAATAGACACCTACCCAAGACGGACAATCATTGTGGAAGATAACCGATAAGAAAGATAATGGACTCAGCCACTCAGAAGTGTTATTTCATTGACAAAATATTGATAATGTGAAGGAAGTGTCTCTTAAAAGTAGGTTTGTGTTATTGCAAAAATAGCTGAGGGTGTAAATTTAACTTTAATTTACGATTAAAAGCTGTTATGTTAAATATAAAATGTCAACAATTATGGCTGATTTAAACTTTGACACAACAGTATACTGACCGGCATTTGGTGAAGAGCTTTGCAAAGCATCTCTTTTAACTGATATAAAATGATAATTTGACTCTAATTTGATACTGTTTTATCACAAATGTGCTACAAATATGGTTTCAATTGCAGGGTTAAATACACATTGAGGATACAGTAGCATGGACTTGTTTAGTTTAGTTTTTTGTTTTCTAAAAGATTACCTATATTTTGAAGCAACTAATCAAATATCCTTACTAGGTATGAAATACCTTTTCAAAGTTGTAATAAATAAATTAAAAAGTGTGTTTCTGTTATGTGCACAGCAACATAATATCCAACAACAATATCAGTGTTTTCTTTTTTTCTGAAAATGTTGGATTGAAACTATAGACGACACAATGATTGATGTCTCAGCTTTGTTTAATTGTATGTGGTTTAATTTGGGTGTTGCCAGTTTTATCTAAACCCTTAGATATTAGTATTTTTCTTTAAAATACTATGTCACATCCCCATGCCATTTTAGAGATGTTGCTGATTACTCGTGTTCTGCTTGGAAATTAGATCAGTCACATTCACCTTTATATTCTGATGGGTCTGTTTGGCTTCATCGATTTATATCAATTTCACATTTATTTTAGTCTGTGTCCTGCAGTCTGTAATTGGTTGTCTCTTTAGTTCACAACAATGGTCACTAGATGGCAGCAAAGCATCAAGGGATGTGGGAACAACCTGATATGACCTTTTAGATTATTGAATGATTTCTGATTCATTTACGTCTTTATATGTCCTGTGAAACTCCTATGCTCATCATCAGTATTTGAATGGCTGTTTTTGAAGACTTAACATTAACTAAACACACGTATGACATCATTGAAGATTATTAACAAGGAACACCGAGGTTATTCTACAGCAGTATTTCTATGCGTATGATATTAATGATGACTTAGTTTAGAAATATGCTGTTATTTTGTTTATTTTTACCCCTTTGTTCGACGAGCCTATGCTACCTTCCCTGACCCTCGGAAATATTGATATTTGTAATGGAGCCCAAAGAAATGCCCTCCAAAGTCACCCAAGATCTTTTTTTTTCTTTTGTGTGTGTGTGTGTGTGTGTGTGTGTGTGTGTGTGTGTGTGTGTGTGTGTGTGTGTGTGTGTGTGTGTGTGTGTGTGTGTGTGTGTGTGTGTGTGTGTGTGTGTGTGTGTGTGTGAGATAACGCTGTTGCTGAGATGTAATCTTCGGTTGGAGGGCTTTTGAATTAAAATTTTCTTAGTGCCATACACAAAATAAATTTATATGAACCTACTTAAGATAGCTCTTCGCGTTTACATTATCCTACAGCTGTACAAAGTAGCACTGTGATACTTGGGTATAAAAGCAACGTTCAAGTCAACAAAGCAACAACAATTTCGATATAATGTTACCGTTTCTTACAGCAACAACGGCTTTTGGGCGCACAATGTAACTGATAAATTGTAATTATTACGTAATTGACGTCTGTGGTGAGAGGGGGCAGTTTACGGGAAGCGCAGAAGGCAACAAGAACAGAACACCGCCCACTGTGAAATCCAAGGCAGCATTGAATGCACAGGGATGTGCTAGGTGAAGCCCGTTAATGCTAGCTAAAACTCAGGATTAGCTTAGTTGTTTCTTCAATGTTAAGTTCACGAACAACTTGCAGAGTAAGTAGCTAGTGTCCTTCCTTGTATATACTACCAGGAAGGCATGTTAATAAAGCAGGTCAGTTTAAGTAGTTTTTTTCGGCGGCGTGGGTAGATAGAGAAGCGGCTGTTGTTATTGTTGTGGCCTGCTATCGTTACATGGTAGCCGAGCTAAACTAGCCTGTAGCCTCAGCTGGTTCCTGGAGCTCTACTCGCATCACATCCCCGAAACGACAAGGGAAATGGCACACCTCGCCAGCTAACTCAGAAGGCGAAGTTGTCGCTATAAAGTAAGTGCACCATCCTCTTATGTTTGCTTTTAGCAAAGTTTGGTTGCTAGCTCACTTACTTAGCGGAGGAGCTGTCGTGCTTAACATCTGTTTCAAGTTACTGAAAGTGGCTGAACATTTAACTTAACCAGTTAAGGCATGTTGGATGTTATGAACTTCTGTGGTTATAAAAGTGACGTATCTTAGTAACTGATTAAATATGGTAAGGTAATGGATTTAGTTAAAAATTCTGACAAGTTGTGTTTTTGGCCAGGTATCAGCCAAGTTGTTCCTCAGCTATGAGAGCCTCTAGTCAGTGATCAACATCATAAAAATGGAGCTGTACTGGTACATGTGAGTATAACTTGTGTGGTTGGATAATTACAGCATATTTTAGAAACAAAGGTGGACTTTGGAACTGATGTGTAAAGTTGCCCACACATTTCCCATTAATCTGCTTTTTTTTTGCTTTCCTTTCTGCTCCACAGAGTTGTTATTATATTCATCATCATCAAGATATTCTTTTATGTGTGCTGGTACCGATCAAGACAGAGGCAGCTGGCAGCATACCTGAGCAACCCACGCAATGCTCAGATAGTCATTGTTGGAGGAAGGGCCTACCTTCATCAGATGTGTGAGAGACAAAGTGTAAGTGTAAACCCTCATATCCTACATTTGACAAACATAATCTAGCTGTCAACTGCAGAAGAAGAAGGTTTTGCGCCTCCAGGATATGTTTTTATTATGGCTGAGGCAATGTATACATGGGTTTAAGGGTTTTGGTAATAAAGAGAATAGCTTTACGTAGGAGAGACTTGAGTAAGGGACAGTGAGTAAGAAAAAGCCAAATAAGGTCACTGATGTGTTACATTTTTGCAGAGGAGTTGTTTGCTCTCTGGTGAGGGCATGTGGTTTTGAGTCAGTCACTCTCACTTCAAATAGAATGACAAGACAGGCTACATTTCACTTTCAGCAACGTACTGTTTGCTTATGTGCATTACATGCTGCTGGTTTGCATGGACGTGTACGCTTACATTTTTCTATTAAGTTGGTTTGACCTTGTTGACATCAGAGGTCTGGTAGGGCAGGATTCAACTTTGACAGTCAGTTAGAATGTAGTGTTGAGTGTGTGAGTGGACCCTTTTTTTTTCTTTTTTTTTTCTTTTTTAAAGCAAGTTTGTAAAATTTCACCGATAGATGTGAGATCTTTTTGTGCAAATATCATCAGTAAAGATGCAGACAGCAAGACAAGAGTAGACTGATTTACTGAAAGCAATACATGCCACTCAAAGGTGTCTACATTTCTCTACATTTAAAAAATGTTTCTGTAACTGCAGTTTTTTGTGATTGCCTACACATAATTTTCCCCAAATCTTAATATAGCAATCTTATGTCACATGTAAACTGGAACCAGTGATAGCCTCCTCTTGCCTTTTTTTTGCTTGAGATTGTGATTAGTCTATGGAGCTTGTTAGACTGCTTTTTATCATTTGATCACTGATATGGCCTTTTAATAATTGTTTGGTTCAGTCAATTGGTAGTTGAAAGCGGTTTTAGTTGTCTTGATGTTTTTGGTGATACATTAACAACAGTAATGACTTTCCTTACCATCAGTTTGTATGGAGTCCTTTCTGTGGGCTACGCCACAGGTTTAGACCGTCATCATGTTCGTGCTTCCCCCCAGGGCCTTTATGCTTTACTGCCTCTCTAAAACACCTGGAAGCAATCTCCATGATTCAGAACCCGCCCAAAATATGCTCCGTGAATCATATAAAACAGATTTTTGGACATTTTTCTAACTCATTTTAAACTATAACCCACTTATTATGACTTAGTGCAAAAGATGCTTTATGGGTGACAAAGGTATGAACACATTTTTCTAAGAATTGACAATTTAAGTGGAAGTTGGCATAAAAAGTAAACTTCCTGTTAATCTTGACACTGCCCCGGCTTTTGTACTATTTATCATTGTATTAGTTACATCTAAGGGGCCCAACTTGTGATATTTTTAGCATTGTTTGGAATGTTTGTGCAACAGGAAATGCCCCATTTTTTTTTTACGTATAAATGATGCAGTTGAAACCGAGAGGTGCCTGGACTTTTGGCCTTGGGTTTCCCTCAGACTAGTTATAACATCCTGTGTGCTATCTGAAATGTTTGCATGATTTGTGAGAAAGTCCAGCCCGGCTTAAGTTTGCCAGTTGTCATTTCTTATCAGACATTTATTGGCTACAGGTCCAGTAATATTTTTTTATGACATTGTGTATATGACGACAATCACAGACTTAATTTCATAACTGAAGCCCTTCCACCTACTTCCTGCGCTCATCTTTTCTCCCTCACACTCTTTCCTAATATATTCTTGTCCTGCAACTTTTCTGTTTGCTCCCACCTTTTCTACATCCCCGTCTTCTCTCCTTTTCCTTTTTTTCCTGCTCTTCTTACCTCTCTCCCCCTTGTTCCCTCTGCTGTCTCTGGTGTATAATGTTCCCTGTTTAGATTTTAATGGAATGTGCAGCAGGGAGGCCCCATGGTCATCCATAACCCGGCCCCCCTGAAAGTTTTCTGGAAAGACGCCAAGACGACTCGAGTCCTGGGCTTAAGTGAATCAAACATAGTGAGGGGGGGGGGGGTCTTGATGTAGTATCACTCACTAAACCTTTCAGATAATCTTATTCACAGTTACCTGAAAAGACAAAGTGTACCCAGAAGGGGTAAGGAAAGAAGTGCAGTTGATATAAGGAAAAACTTGAGAGAGAGAGAGAGAAAGATGAGAGATGGAAGAGATTAATAGTTTATAGATTATTAGATTTTGTCTTAATTGTTTTTGGACCATTTCTTCAAAACATAATGGTTGTTTTTGTGTTTTTTAGACGGACTGCGAGGATGCAGTTCAATCTCTCATGACGTGTAACAATAATTATGTAACTTTATAGACTGCTGTAGGCTTGGTGCAGTAAATAGATTGGGTTGGCGTGGTCTGTCTTTCCTCATCCCTCCACATCACGCCCACAACAGGATGCTGATTTTGAACTAATTAAGTTGTCAAGGCTGCAAGGTCATCAGTCCATCTTCACTAAGTTTCCTACTTGATAACTTCATGTGCCTTTTCCCTGTTACTTTTGCAATTAGCTAGCTGAGAGACAAGTTTTTGACAGCTTTTTCAGAAGAGGTAGGTGGGATCAGAGGCCTAACTAACTGTTTATAGCAACCAAAACATTAGATCTATTCAGGTAATTAAACCCCCCCTTTTTGTGTGATATTACTCATGTAGGCTGTATCTTTTTTCCCCATCTCTCTATTTCTTTCAAGACACTAAAATTTGAAATTTATATTCATACTTCAAGTGTCACGTCCTAGTGTAACATGTTCATCAGCTGCCTATTTATATGATGCACTGGTTGACATCTCACTTCCGCAATTTGTGTAATCGACTTTATGGGGGTCGGTTCATCAGGTTTTGGATGAAAATGTCCATGCTGGTCAGCCCCATGTTGGAAAACACTTGTTTAAACACAGAGAAGTAGTTTAAGAGCAGCAGCCCTCATCACCACACATAATCTCATTCCTTTCCAAGAATATTGTCTGTTTAGTGATGTTTGTACTTCAGTGTGTTTAGACTTGTGCTTGTCGATCAAGGCCTGAAGCAAAGAGTTTTAAGGGAAGGCTCATAGGAGGAGCAGACCCAGAAATTCAATATTATCATAACCAGCAGCAATGTCTTCTCCAGAGATGTGTACAGTAAAACCAGCCCAGTTAGTATCCTAACTGTGTTCGCATTGTTGACGTTGTGTTGACATTTATGCAATTGGTTTTACATGATTGATTTCTGTTTCAACTGCCTCTTTTTGCTGCAAGCGTGAGTGAACATGTATATGCACTTGTGTGTCTATGTATGCTTCTGCTTTTCTGTGTGCATCATTGACCAAATCTGTGTTTCTGTTCCACTGTAGCAAACCTCTGTCTGGCCAAGTTGGTATGGCGTCCAGGATGACCTCTCAATAGAGGAGCCCTCCACAGCCCTGCCACCAGCTGCATCCTTCTCCAACCTGGACATGCCACCACCATACGAGGCAGTCTCTGGAGGTAGCACTTTCACACGCTTTCACCCAGTAATAGATCAGGTTTCCTTGTTGCTTCCTTGTTGATCACGTTACATTACTTCTACTTCTTCATTCATAACTTCCTGTAAGCCACAGCTCTTGGCTGCAGTACATTCACATATTGTTTCACAGTTAAAATATAAAAGGCATTTCTTTTCATGGTTCACAGCATCCAGTGAAGTATGCCTAAAGTTACGATTCGTTCACTCTTACCCACACAGGAGCCAATGACTTGGCATACACTTGACTAATCCAATTAGCTTCACTTATAGTGCACGGGTCGCTTCATAACAAAATGCATCAGTGCAATGATGATTATACATTCCTTACTGATTTATAAAGGTCATCACCACAACCAGGTATAACTAAAATATTATACTAGTCTACAGTAAATATCTTAGTTATATCTGTAAACTAGTCTTACATGTATGCAAACACAGTGCTCCACAGTGCTTTATAAAGCAAAAATAACTTAATCATAATGAAACAAACTGTTTCAGTTTTTTTTAATATACCATGTAAGAGTCTAAATTTAACTAATCTCTCTTCCTTGTTTTGGCTGTGTAGGCAGAAGCAAAGCAATAAGGGGAAACTGTCTCTTAACTAATAAAAGCCCACATCCCCCAGCAGACTACTGGTGCTTGGGGAGTTGTCACATTTTGCCTACTTTTTTAAAAATTTTTATTCCATGTTTCCCCAACATCAACCCAAACCATTTTTTCAAATTGTATTTCTATTCCTAATCGCTCCGTTGCTCTCCCTTCTTCTTCAGTCATATTTAAATGAGAACAGAGTTGGGCATAGTGCTGACATTACACTCAACCTTCTCTCTCTCACATGAGTAACTATAGATTGTTGTGAGCTTGTGAAAGAGTTTGTCTTAGAAGGCACACGCTAGCAGAGGCCAGTCATTGAATCTTTCAGTCTGAGTTTCACTCTCCTCTTTTGCATATGGTATCTCATTTGATCTGAGGCGCTTGTTCAGTCTGAGAGCAGGATGTGGTTATAGTGGGTTGAAATGGTGACATTTCACCACTAATTGCATTACACATACAGCCTCATTTTCACCATCACGTCAGATCTTTTTTCATATCACATACTTGTGTGTGTGTGTGTGTGTGTGTGTTTCAGGACTTGCTCTAATAGACATATTTTAATTGTATTCCTGCATGAAATGGTAATAAGAAGGTGTTTCTTGCACCAATACAATATTGTTTAAAGGGGACATGTCATGCACATTTCCGGGTCTACACATTTATGCAACCTCTCAGTTCAGCCTCTGTCTGAAACAGGCCGTTTTAGCTCCTGTTTCTTTAAGGCTCCCCTCCCGAAGAGCCCACTCTGTTTTGATTGGTTAGCTTCCAGAAGCTGCGTCTCGGCCGACTTCCAGCGCCTCAGGAGGATACGTAAACGAACAGCAGTAGTCGGATTTCACTTCTATTTCTCGTTCTTTACTCAACATTTAAACTTCTCGAATACATCTGTGCATGTTCGAGCTGGAATCCGAGCCAAAATACGCAAGTGGACAACGCGAATAATCAGTGGAATAACCATAGCAACAAAGGCTATGGAACAGACGGCCATTTGTGGGCATGCACGAACAGTCTGTCATCACGAGGAGGAAGTAGAGGTAAATTTGCAAATGAAGCGTTCAGAGCAGGCTGAAGCCCTGGCTTTTGACTTTCAGGGAGCATTTTTACATACGTTCACCTCAAGTTTTAGAACTTGATCCTCTTTAACATAGACATCCGACATTATAACAGTAAAAAACAGAAAACCACATAAAATTATACGTCCCCTTTTAAAATTAATGTTTCCTTTTTATGTTGAAGCTTTTATTTGACCTCTTGTGTATATTTTGACTTGAAGAAAGCTGATGGAGTGGTTGATCTTGCTTCTCTTTTCCTTTCAGAAGATGATCTGAAGCCCCCTCCCTACAGCGAGTGTGCCAATGGCGGTGAGGCCGACGCTCCTCGTCCTTCATATCACACTCCTCTCATTTCTGAGGGAGGAGACTCGATTAGTGTAAACGAAGCCCCACCCCCTTACACACCGTCTCCCCCTACACAAGTCGGTCAACAAGAAGGCCCTGTGAGCCACAGCGAGTCCCAGTCAGAGAACAGGCCCGCCTAATCAATCCCTGATGCCAGTTTGCCTTTTCCATGCACTGCCTTCCTACATTCAACCTCAGTGATCGTTGCCAGCCTAACTCTTATCACATGAGAGCAGATGTTTATTTTGATGCAAGCGTGTATGTGTGTATGCGTGTGTGCGTGTGTTCAGTGTTTTTTAGAACCAAGTTGTTTTTCTACTTTGTATTGTTTAAAACGTGGTCATCTGATGAGTTTGGCAATAACAGATGACATCCGCAAGCCTGTGTGCCTCAGCCAGGACCGCAGAACCCTGCCCCCCAGCTAGGATGAGCATAAAACCCCTGACCTCTAAGCTCAAAGGGATTTAGTGTGATGGAGATAAGCAAAGAGGCAGATACTTTCAAGTGTGTGCTGTTTATTAAGTTTTTCCCCGGTGTACGTCCTTCCACTCACAGATCTAAAACAATTGACTTACTGTAAATGAGTAAATATTGTTTTTAATTCCTTTTAGCTTGATGCAAAGTATGTGGGACATGACTTTGTGGCTTTTTTGTACATGGCTCTATAGACACTGTTATGAACGCAGTAACTAAACGACAGTGACTGATAGAAAATGTAAAGAGTAGACCGTCTAATTAGATTTCAGAGCACCTTGCTGCGTAGAAGTGCATATTGAATGAATTGTTTCAACTTCTTCAAACTGTTATTACTCAATAATACTGCACGTGTTATGTGAAGACAAAGTGTGTTGACAAAGAAGTATTTGATAATGTGTTAATTGTCTTAAGTAATGACCTCATTAGTGTAACTAGCTGTGTTTTAATATATCATGGTGATTATACTGGGACATTAGGCAGTTCAAGTGCCTATTAGATCTGTGAATGGAAGTGACTGAGGACAAGAGGAAAAGGGGAAGAAGTTGATGAAATAAACACTTTATAGCAGCAGTCAAGAGATTCTTCTCTGTTGATTATCACCTTTACTGCTGTCTATTGCTGCTCTACCTTAGCACATATATGGCAGATTGCGAGGTCCTGTGCTAACATGAATTTTCAAAAAAAGTTCAAAATTAGACAAACGGTCTTCAGAAGTATGGGGTGAATTGTTCCGTCCTTGAACGCATGACAACCCATTTGGCGTAGTTGTAGACCCTGCTGTATGATAATCAGATAATGAATGAAAAAAATGTATCTTGAACTGAAAAATGTGGAAGGGTTAAAAATAACGTGGGGTAAAAATAGTTACAGCTAAGGCTCAAAACATGTTTGGAGCTAAAGGCTGCAATTTATGCAGTTGATAAGAATTCATTGTCAAAACTCAATTTATTTTTTGTTTTGTTTTTTTTTTTTTTTCCATAATTATTGCAAAATGAAAACTAACCAAAAAACATTTTTAACAACAGCTTCTGTTCCTTGTAATCTTTTTAATCTGCCACAGGCAGGTAGAAATCAGCCAACTTTTGTTGTATTTTCTGGAATAGTATTGCTTTGGGAAAGGTTATTACTGTGCTGTGTGCTTTTTGTGTCACTGCATTTCAGATAATCCGGAAATAGCACTGTAAGGATATGCTCCCAAACCATCCACCTTCCATGTTTGTTTCAGCAACAATATAATCTGTGTACAGTTTCTGAACATATGAAGAAAAAAAAAAAAAGAGAAAGAAAAATTAATGCTGTATAAATGTATTTTGGGACTTTGAGGAAGTGTATAAACGGGGTCTTGATTGGAGAATCAGAGGTTAAAATGTCATGTGTTTTAATGATAATCCTTTGTATTGTGATGATAAATCGTGAAGCATCTGACTCTGATGCCCTTTTACAGAATTGTTCCTGTGGTTTTACCATCTGAAGAATGCAACCAAGAGCCTGCAAGGTACAAATGTAGCTTTGATCTCGGTTGACATCACTAACACAGCGACAGCATGACGATTGACTATCGAAACCACAGTGTCACAGGCTTCTGCTGTAATGTACGTCCTGTTCGTTAACTTCATATTCATTCCCACGGTGGTTGACATATCAGATCTCTCCAGTTAGTGGCTTTGTGAGTTAAGGGGATTTTTTTTTTTTTTTTTTTTTCTGATGTGGGGGAAATCCGTCTTCTGTATTAAACTGTTGTTCATAATCTTGCAAGTGTTATTTCTTTTGCCTTGCCTTGTGTATGAAGTGTCTTCTGAGCAGCACTTCAGAGAAACAATAGCTACAATATGGTTACATTACTGGTGTTAAAATTTTTTTTAAAAAGTTTAAAAAATACTCAAAGTATCAAAAGTAAAATTTTATTATTATAATAATTTATATTATATTGACTTATTACTGAAACATTAATATGTTTGCAGCATTTTAATATTGCAGCTGCTCTAGATAGAGCAGATTTAACCTACTTCATTACTATACTATACTTAAGTAGTGAAGTCAATAACTATCATTGTTGAGATCAGACGATCAGAAATCACAAATGTTTTGAAGTAAAAAGTACATTTGCTTCTGAAATGGAGTGAAGATTAATTATTAAATAGCATTAAATACAAATACTCAAAGTAAAGTAGAAGAAAGTTAAGGATAAGTCTGGTGATAGTCTGTATATTTTTTTACTGTCAACAAATGCCATGAAAAACAAGAATTTTCTGTGTAACCGAAGCCTGATTCAGCTTATTCCTCTCTGCCATTCAGTGTCATTGTTGTCCATAAAAACTATTTTAAAAGCATCAGTGAGCCACACTGTTGCCGTGGGTCACATGTTACTTCATTACCTTGAACATGGGCACTAGTTTATTTTTGATTCCACACACACACACACACACCGCCCTGCAGTTGTAAATACTCACTTGCACATCAAATTTGTATTAATCCGCTACTAAAAATAGTCCCCCAAAAATACACTATTTACTGCTGTTTGGGTAACATTTGCTAAAAACCACAGTGCCCAGCTGTTTAAAGAAAGTATTTAGACTTACAAAACATTTATTATATTTGTGGCCCATTTTTAAAGATGTCATGACAACATAAATTCAGTAGGAACCAATGAGGAGGTAGGGAAATCAGAAGGGACAAGCTGATGCAATGCTGCTTTTCCTGGTAACAAAGAATAATGCCAGCTTTATCCTTTAAGAATATACCTAGTTACTCTCCACAACTGCTTATTTACTTGATTTCATATTTCCTCATATTATCAGTAATTCCTTATAATTATTTCATGTTGATGTGGTTCATTGTTTTGAGGTAAACCAATTCAGTTAAAACATAGTTATATTTACTGAGCTTCGGCGGTGGCCAGAGTGCCTTCATCAAACAAACTGCGTAAAAGTAACCAAGAACCAGCAAACTTACAAGTTTTAACTGGTTCTTTTAGACAACATAAGACTGAAGTCCAGCACTCAGCAGATCATAACAGCATATTCAGGCGGTACAGTGTGTGAGCACTAGAGAGCAGTGTTGCACCTTTGGAAGATTTCAGCCATGTTTTTGGGCAACCTACACCTGTTGCTGAGCCAACGTGCTGAGTGTGAATAAGCAGAATGGGTTGAATTCATCTCAGTATAGATTGATATTTTTGATTACATATTCCACGTGACAACTAAAGAAAATGTCACTGGCTTTTGTTCTAAAGTTTTATACTTTAGATGGAAAAAATAATTGGGCCCGATCAAGATCAATTGAACAGCCCTCTTGTGGAATGTATAGCAGTCTCGATACTCAAGGACATCCATTTTTCATATCTTAACTTCTCAGCCACTGCATCACTAAGCTGCATACAAATAAGCTCAGGCTGGAAAATTCACAATTGATTATAGACCTTTTTGGTAAGCAAAATGTTGTATGTGAGACACAAATCTGATAAATGGTTATTCGTCAGGCAACTAAAAAAAAATGAAGGAAAAACAACCCGGATTAAATGCATATTCATTATAATGCCTGTTGTTGATGGTGGAAATAGTTACATTAATTAGGAATCACATGTTGTTAAAGTGCACACATATGTGCTTAATCAAATAAAAGCAGTTACTCATAAGTATTCATGTATTCATGATATTCAAAATAATTTGTGTCAGTATTAAATATAGTTAGAGCAGCAGGCTGTGTTTATCAGTCCTGCACTGGTTTTGCTTTGAGTTATTGATGTTTTCAGGGGAAATATTTGCATTTTGGGAAACAGGCAGCAATCCATCTTGTAAACCAGTTAACTAATCATTACATCTTGGTATAAACAGCTGTATAATGGATACAGCACAGAGCAGGCTCCTCTGAAGGATATTCACTGAACCCCCTCTCAAGTCTACTGAGGTCTTCAAGAACATTTATGAAATAGAACAGAAGGCTCAATTACCTTGCGTTGTCCGCCAAAGATACATTGCACTTCCAGGCCTTGCGTATAGGTGCAGTACCTATCAAATGACAAGTATTTTGAGGGTGGTATGCGGTGGCCATGGAAAAAGCCACACCTTTTGAATTCAGCAAGAAAGCACATTCCAGACATGAGTGAGGATGGATAAGACGTCAAAAATACTTCTGTTATTGATTTCCCCACCTCAAACTCATTTCAGATGAGGATACCCATCACTGGCAGGACCAACAGTGTTATTGTACACTGTTTAAATTTTTATCTTGCTTGAAATTCATATCTTTTCCTTGTGCGACGACAGTATAACATTGCAACACACAACAGAAGGAACCTTAATGAGTTTTGCAGGTCATTTAACTGCTAACAGATTTCTCCCTCTTGCAGTCTGCCCACTTTTATCTCTTTTTCTGTGCTATCTTACTTTACTTGATAGGTTCAGTTTAATCTAGCCAAATATACAATTAATTACGATTCTGAATATACATTCAGAGTACATGAAACAATAATGAATGAACCATGTCCATTGTAATTACATACGGAGAACTGAGCTCAGCTGATAAGCTTCAGTTCTTTAGCAGCCCCTCTGGCAAGCGGCCGTCTTTTGCAGATGATATTTGTTTCAAAAAGCTAGTTGGTGGGTATAATAGTTAAGTTGTTTGTATACTTATCAGCTACTGTGGCCTGTTTACAGACAGGGGGATTTCCTGTCATGCATCTGTCCCAGAGTGCAAAGTGTCCAAACATTAACATCTGCTCAAATATTGTCAAAGATCAGAGACAGCAGAGTGGATGAATCATGTCAGCGCAGGAGAATGACATCTTTATCCACTTAGTTTTTACCACTTAGTTAGTGGATGCATGTTGTAGAAAGCAGAGCAATCAAATTTTTAGGCAGAAAATACATACAGTATGTCAGCGCCGATGGCTACAGTCACATTACATGCTGAAGTGGCCCAAATCAGATTTTTTTTTGCCTCCAAGTGACTCAGATCAGATTTTCTCACTGAAGTGTAAACACACCAAATCTGATTTTTTCATATTGGATCTGGGCCACTTGCATATGTGGTCCTAGATCTGATTAATATCCAATCTGTGGCTGTGGGACTGCTGTCAGAACAGTCAGATTGGAATTTATGTGTCTTTTTTTTAACGTCTCACTTCTCTGTGCATACGCATATTGCCTGTTGTCATCATTCAGTGTGGGCACCTCACAGCCTGGTAAAAAGAAACATGTTATTTTCTCATTCTCATTCTCATCATCTGTATTGTCTGCTGACCTCCACAACAAATAATCCTGCCACACTAGCACAGCCATGTTTATGATTTGACTGTCGCACAAATTCCGCTAGTGTTGTTATTCCTGTACGCATTCGGCTCATATTTCAGTTAAATCTGTGCATGTGTGGCAGTTTAGGACCTCAGTGGTGTTGACACTGGCGCTGGACACGTCATTTACAAACATGAATGTGAACCATCAGCAGTAATGTGAACGTAGCCAATATGTCACATATGTCCAACTCAAGCTCTCGTGCAGTCAAATTTAAGTCAAAATGTTTTAATCTGCTTTTCTAAATGGTTTCATTGGTATTTCACACAAGCTATTGGTGACCACAGAAGAGTCCACAGATCTTAAATCCAATGACACAACTTCAAAAGCAGAGTCTCCTTTAGGTTTGTCTGTTTCCTTCCTGTAAAAGGAAGGGGATCTTACCAAGCTGCCTGTATTTATTGTTTAATGATCCATCTGGAGTTCTCTAGAGGCCATCATCATCCAACAAAGGGGACGCATAAGTTATTTTATATGGGATTAGATCATTATTTGCTCAGAAGGCATATAGATATAGATGGATAGATAGATAGAAATATAGATATAGATATATATATGGAGGAAAACAGTTTTTAAGAGAGTCAGAATAGGTTTTTTTCTTCAGTAAATAGACTGTGTGCTTTTGTTCCACACCATGTTTTAAAATACTGCCGACCATACCAGCTTTCATCAACGTCAAGTGTCGAAAGCATGATAAGCAGGTTCATCATTTCTCCTTGGCCCGTCGCTGTAGATATAATCTAGAGGGCAGAGGCATGCCTGCTCCTGTGTCTGTGTGAGGATAAGTGAGGATGTCTGAATGTCAGGAGGGAAGGATGAGCACTTGGCTCAGACAGGCATGTGTTTGAGCATAATGATGTGGCAGTCAAGATAACAGGTTGCTTAATTTTAAGAATGTAATTGTCTGCAGGTTATTATCACCATTCATTTTCCTCAGGACCTATTCATGATGGCTCCAGTATCTAGTCCCCACCAAATGGCACAGTGTTGTGCAAGCAGTGCACTCTCTCCAGAGGTAATTTGTTGGCCGCTGAGGTCAATATGTTTTGCATTTTCCCCACAAAATTACTCCAAATGGAAAGTTGTCATCCAGGCAAGTGAGTTTGTGACTTATATCCACCACTGGCTTTATCTGAGTGATGAAAGGTGAAAATTAGAAACTCTCTCTCCTCCTGGAGGACCTGCAGCTCGTCTCAGCATCGGCCTGTGAAGTAAACCATTCATCTATCCCACTGCTGTTCCTTCAACACTGTCAAAAATAAGCTGAGAGTTGGTGCAGAAACAGTTTGGAAATATATATATATAGCTGACTTGCAGAAATGTAGTAATTCTTATCGGGATTCAGTGTTCCAAAGTGCTCCATTTGCCCTTCAGCGTATTGGGTTTGACGTGATGTGCATTGCTGACTGCCACAACTCACAGAAGTGTGTCAGCTCGTTGCAAACAATGTCTCTCTGCTTACAGTTTGTAGAAAAACTTCAAAGGTGCAGACCAGATTGAGTTTGTCAGAGAGCTGTCAATAGAGTAGACAAAGACCTGCAGTACTCAGAAGATACGTGTTGTGCAAGAAGCAGTCAGGGGAACAGCAGAGACAAGACCAGTCTGTAAATCCTTCTGAATGGAATCACGCCTGAATCCTGCTAACCTCCAACCTTATGTTAATTTGTGTCTTTGCCTGCTGGGCCTCATCGCTCACCTGCTGTCCCAAAGAACAACTTCTAAGTCTCTTTGTAAAAGACGCCTCCTGTCTTGTGCCCGGGGAACTGAGAGGACTGTTGTTCCCGTTTATCAGCTTAGTGAGAATTTACATTTTAATTGAATTCTGATGTTTGAGCCAAACTATACTTGCTGAGTAACTGGAGCCCCTTCAGAGAAAGAACTTACAGACTTGAAGTGTGAGTCCACTGAAGATGACAGCCAGTCAGACCCATTCACATTGACTATGCAGAATTCAACTTCATGTGCCAAGATTGCTCATGCTGCCATCACCAAGAATATCCTTGGATTGTGTGTGTAGGAATATCACAAAACCGCAGCTGGGCTTTGTGTGTGTGAGTGTGTGTGTGCATGTGTGCATATTTACACATTGGCTTGTATGTATTTTAATGAGTTTGAAGGTGCCAAGATTTTTCATGCTTCCATTGCCAGGGATACATTTGGAACGTGCGTGTAAAGACAGCAGGGAATAAGACTTGGGTGTGTGTGTGTGTGTGCGTGTGTGTGTGTTTGTGTGTGTGTTGTCTGTGTTCTCAGATCACTCACAGATCAGCGCTCTATCATACTAATTAGGATGGAAGCGTCCACTCCTACACTCTCTTTGATGTGACATGTTGGCCAACTCTGCTGATGTGAGAGATTCTGTCTAATAAGACGAGATAAAAAGATATGATTCGTCAGCACCTGTCTTTGTTTGGTCGACCTCTCACATCTATTTACAATATCCCATCAGACAATACATGGGTGCAAGCAATGGGCCCCTAGTTGATTGCACAGCATCTGGTAGGTTAGTGGTGTTTACAGGAGATTTCGTAAGTTTCAATTTAAGTTCCTTCGAGTTTGTTTAGCGTATAGCTATAACTAACGATTTTCACTAACAGTATTTTTGCAATTTCATTTTTTGATTAATCAGTTAATTGTTTGGTCTATACAAGAACATTAAAATACCCATCGCAAGTTCCCAGTGCCCAGTGTGACGTCTCGTCTACCGATTTCGTGTGTCCCACACAGTATAAAAGGCAATGCCTCACTGCAGTTCCCATCCTCTTCTCTTCAGTAACAGCGAAATCAGCTCACTAATCTTACTTCTCCGGGGATGGAGTCACCACTCCAAGCTCGTTCCTACCCGTCATGCCCCGGTCTTGTCAGCGCCACCGACAGCACCTCTTCTGCTTCGAGTGCCTGGGACGGGACCACGCAGAGAGCAGCATGATGCAGCCACCGACCTGCGTGCACTGCCGGGCACGTTCTCCGACTCAACGGTGGCAAAGGTGGGACCATTTTAAGCTGTGTGATGTCTCACTCCGCTGTGACGAGAGTAAACCGGAGCTCGAGATTGATCTCTATGGTGAAGATGAGTTCACTGCTTCATCCGGCCCTCTGCTGCCACTGCCGCCGGACACCTCAGCTGAGACTCTCCGAGCTACTTCACCGGTGGACGATGACGACAACCTCTCGTCTGTGTCTGCAACATCGTGGACCTTTGAAAATCCACTGCCAACTTCAGTTCGCCATGATTTCCTGAAAGTTATGGCCATGGCAGCGGAGCATGTAGGGCTCTCTCTGCACCCCTCTATCCCGCCTAAACCAGTCAGCTGGCTTCATGAAGGCTTTTACAGCTCATCCAGCTCAACCTGCCTTTGTTTCGCCTCCTCTCCCGGGCATTTGGCTGTGTGTCGAAGCATCCAGCAAGGAGCCGCTGAAAACAAAGTCAACATTGGCGGGGCTGGTTTCCTTCTTGAGAGTGCAGGGCCACATGAAAACAGGCTGTTCCGGTGTGGCCCCCCTGATGCACCAGGCCTGCACATGGACCGAGGAGAGAAGACACCAATTCTGCTCCACTCCCCTCCGGTTATTTCTGTGGGAAATATGTAGATGCACTGACAACATCTAACGCTGTGTTGAGGCAGCCAACGGTGATTCGTTCTCGGACTGCTCTGTCGGCTCGGCCCTTTTGATACCAGCCCCCCATGGGTGAATCTTCCATTTATGGAAGGTTTGGCGGTGGAGAGGGCCGAGTTGACAAAACACTGAAACTGGGTTATTCACTCAGTTTCTGCCATGTTCCTCCTCCATTCTTGCGAGAAGTTGGAATAAAGCTTCAAGAAACTCTGTCTGCTCTTAAGATTAAATCAAGCCAGAGCCTTCTCAAACGTCAGCTTCACACTTGTCATTAGACTAGCACCAGTCCTATTTTAGAGGTATTGCTTTGTGTTTTTGAAACACGGAGACACAGGTGAAGGACTATACTTACTGTCTCATTGACACTGGTATGGGATCACAATCAATGCAATTAAAATGTTAATTCCATTTGTATTATTACATTATTTCCAGACTTTGGTACCTGCAGCTTTCATCCAAGTGCGGTATATTGTACCAAGATAGTGATTAACTTCTGCATTATCATACTGATAAAGAGCAACTGAAAAGTCAAGAGCATAAATTGAGCGACAGACTGCCAGAGAAGAGTTTCTGAAAAAAGTCATTAGGATTCTGACTAATTACAGTACATCTAGTTTGACCTTCCATTCTTTTTGCTTCAACCTGAACAAATAGATGTTCGTCTCTCTGCTTTTACTTGGTGCATATGGAAATGAAAATAAAATTGTGGTACAGTAATAGATGTTAGCAGCGACATTGTAACCTAAGCAGATTATGCTTCGGTGTCACACTGGAAAGCGTTATCATTGTAACAGTAAAGCAGATAAGAGTTAATTAACTGATAATGGCACTCTATTCACTGAGATGAAAGTCAGTGAGTAGAAATGAAAGGGTGGAAATGAAAGAGAAAAATGGACATTCTGTAAATTGTAAAGAAAAGCAGATAATTTCAATCCCCCTGATTAAGTTTCACATTGGGATGGCATGAATGGCAAGATTGCTGAGTAATCTTCATCATAGCTGCCACAAAAATGACCTAAAACAAGAAGTTTTCATTTCAGCGTGTCTATTTCTATACAAATTGCATGACAAGGTTCTTGGAGAAAACACTATACCTGTCACATCAGAACCTTTGATCTCTTGATGATGACCTCTTTTAGTCACTCCTACTCTTCTTCTAAAACCCAGCATAAGACAGCAGAGCAAATCGATAGCAACAGCACCAAGAAAGCCAAAGATGTTCTGGTTTGGAGAAAGTAAACTTAACAAGAGGGCAAGAAAAACAGTTCTTCCTTCCTGTATGCGAAGCTTTTGATCAACTTTCCAGCTGGGCAAGTCGGGGGTTTTATCGGCTCTATCCTCCTCTCTCACAGATGAGAAACAATGTGCTTTATTCCATTACACTGTAAATCCAATCTCATGCTTCACGGTCTGTAGAAGAGCGGCAGAAAAAGGGGAATGAATGAGATGGCATGGGGAAATGTTGACACAAATCCCACAATCCCTAAGGCGACACCAGTCGGTCATTGGGGTACAGTTTAGGGATTCTGAGCAATTAACCAATCAATTAAGGGATTGATGAGGCCCCATGTAGCTATTATGGTAATACATGTCTTGTTGAAATGAGAAGTGTGCACTTGGCTCAACAAAATCAGGCTGTTAATTCATTTTGTTGCCTATTCCAACCAAGAGGTCACACTTGGGAAACCAGTGCCCTTCCTGAGGGGAAAGCTTTTAAGTATACAATTAAGAAATAATTAGCATTTTCCTACTTAAAATGTAGACTTGCAGCGATAAATTCTGCAATGTTATCACCATAGATGGCAATAGAGCTTATTCTGGTCTTGTGAACATTTCTGTACATGATCAGCTTGAGAAGTAGTCTCTCTAGTAGCCCTCCATTACTGCTGTTGACTCACCCAGACAACTGATGAACTCCTAAATTAATAATGGATTGGGAGGAAATAAATATTTAATTCTTTAAATCTGTTGCAAACTGCTTGTAATATTCACTGATCTATCTCCTGCATGAGTCACTCAGTAATATAATCCCTTTTGAAAAGCCCAGAAGCTATATGCTGCTACCACTTATGAAGACTAGAACGGCATTCATCCTCCGGCATTAGTCAAAAAATGTCTCACATATGGAACAGTCACCATTACCTGTTGAACACTGCTGGGTGCTGAAGAAGCTGATGAATGAGTAATTGCTGAAGAGGCTGTTATTGCAAAGAAGAAAAAAAAATTTGCTCAAAATGTAATGTTGCAATATAAAACCAACTATTCATTGCAAGCTGCAAATATCAAACATAATTGACATATTTACTGACTGCTGCAGGCTTTAAACTAGTTTTGATTTTTAATTGTATGAACTGTGTGCTGAAATCTCTCCTCTCTGGTTGATGATATTTTGTGATTTCTCTGTAGATGTGTGTAGTTAGTTGAGAATTATTTGTTAAGTCTCACTGAGTTCAAGATCTCTGAATCCAGTGTGAATTCTGGCGATGACAATGACAGTCTGTCAGCCAGTCCAAGTGAAATGTCTCACCAACTATTGGGTGAAATGCCATGAAATTTTGTACAGTCATGGTCAGCAGAGGATGAATCCTGCTGACTTTGTTGATGCCACCAGGCATGTCAAATGTTTCACTTATCCTGTGAAATCTCAACATCTACCGAATGGATTCGTGCAAAATTTTGTACAGACATTCGTGGTTCCCAGATGGTGCATCCTGCTGACTTTGAAGATCCTCTGACTTTTCCTCTAGTGGCACCATGAGGTTGACAATTATGGTTTTTGACTGAAATATCTGAACAACTATTGGATGGATGGATTGCCTTGAAATTTGGTACAGATATTCATGTCTTCCTCGGGATGAAATGTAATAACTTCAGTGATCCTTAACTTTTCTTCTATCGCCACTATCAGGTCAAACTAACAACTAAGATGGTGGACATGGTTAATATTATACCTACTTAAAACTAGGTCGAGGTGCTAACCTTGTGAGTACAATTCCCAAGTATTTATGGCATTGTACCATATCAATTAGAGAGGACAGCTTACATATGGTAATTTAAATAACAAATGTCACCACCCTTGAGTTCTATTACCAATTACCAGAATTGATTAATTATATAGGCAGTGCATATTTCCCTTTTAACACAGTCACACCCCTCTACTCACCCCTTCAGAGTATGTTGCTTTTAAAAATCTTCCAGCATGTGATGATGCTTTTCCAATGTGTAAAAGCATGTGGTCTGCCCAAAACCATTAAAGCATTATAAACTGTTGGTAGTCTCTTGTTTCCCTTTGAATTCTTGCTTTTAGAGCCACTTTACTCCACATGAGTTGTCGCCATATAGTTTTGTCTTGCATTCCCTGACTGTGTTGAGACATTTCCTTTCATCTTGTCCAGAGGCATGCCTCAAAGATGGGAAAAGGTGAAAGTGACTGCGGGAGGGGAGAGGAGAAAAGGCATGTTCAAAGCCGGAGAAAAAGGGTGTCTTCCTTTTTTGCGGACTGGCCTAAATTTCCTGAAAACAAGTAGGTGCTTCCATCTTAT
Organism: Scomberomorus guttatus; assembly: GCA_038419695.1. NCBI lineage: Eukaryota > Metazoa > Chordata > Actinopteri > Scombriformes > Scombridae > Scomberomorus > Scomberomorus guttatus. The sequence goes on along the minus strand of CM076464.1, from coordinate 13,949,149 downwards.
AATGCCATTTTGACGGTTCCACTTCCACTGCGCGAAGACAGCTAGACTCTCCAGAGCTTACTCTCTCGATCAGTAGGCAGAACAGCTCTTAAGACAACTTCAGAGAGGAGTCTGTCTGAATATTCTCACAGGTAAGTTATCACCCACAATGTATAGTTATGTCTACTTTGATGAATAGAAAAATAAATATCAGACTCTACCTCCTACACACAGCCTGGTCCAGCGATGACTTCTAACCTCAAACTGGAAAGCTGCCAGTAATTGAAATTAATTAACTTGTCCAAAGTGAGGCAAAAACAATTACCCTAGCGCCCCTTACTTGTCAACAAAGCTGGTTTCTCATGAGAAGAATGGGTAGTGTGTAACAGTCCTTTGCAGTTGGCCCCTACAGGAGTCGTGCAGAGATGATGGATGTCTGTATTTCCAATGGTGCCTTCCTTCTAATGAGTTCCTCTGCCATATTGCAGGCTCATTATAAGAAACAGGATCTGCATTACTGAGAATAATAAGAAATGATAATATCCCGGTAATGAGTATGATTATTATCAGTTAATGCAAGTTTTGCTTGCTGTTGTCAGCCTTGCTGGTTATTTCCCTTCCTTTAATGGGGCAGTTTATGAAAGTCAATGTTATCTGAAGGATACAAAAATCATCTCTGTAATATACAAAGACAGTGTTGTGGTTCATTTACCAAGAACATACACATCTTAATGCAAATTAAACATTTCTTCCAAAGCTGTTCAATTTCTTCAAGTCTGTGCATGCCTGTTAGACTGGCAAACTGTGAAAAATCCCTCAAATTTTTGACATTTTTCGTTTCCTCTGCAGACCTAAGAAGCACACATAAATCAAGGTTTCCAAATCTCTGGAGATCGAAATTCAGTGTAGCGAGAAGACCAATCTTGAGTTCCTGTGTACACCTGCTTAGAGTGCATCACGGTTCACGCAAATACGAACTCCCCTGCTTTGGTGGGTCTGTGAGTGTAGGTGTGTTTTGTGTTTTTGTGTGAGTATGAGAAAGACAATGTGGACATGGCTGTACAGTCATAAATCTACTGTTTATGCTTGTAATATGAGCGTGTATGATGTCTGTGCCCGAAGTTAGTAAGGACCATAGTCTATGGTGATGACACAGACTTGTGCATGTGTGCAATAAGACCCAGCTATGCAATAAGACCCATTGTGAGAACAGACATTGTCAATAGGACGAGAGGCCAGTGAAGTCACCCTGAAACACAAGATGGTGTTGAAAGAAACAAATTGCCTTCTGCCGAGTTAGAAATTGCAGGATTTATTCTCGTTTCCTGGGACAGTTTAGTCAGTGTTGGTGAACAATCACTTCAGTCCCCTGTGGTTATGAGGAGCGCCACACAGTTTATTCATCTACTTAATCTGTGATGGTGCATCAGTGTAAACCTCCATTAAGGAAGGAGTGGAAAAGGTGGGGTAGTGGCTTTGACTTCAGGATGATTTTCTGCAGATCAGCTGAGAGCATTGCCAGTAATACAAGATCCACTTTAAAAATACATTTTTACACTCCTCCACACACACAATAGGCTTCCATATGGTGGTTCGTATGTACTGACTGGACAATTTCAAGCTATATAAATAATTTATACATTCTTTAATTGAGTGGTATTCCCCTTTTAACTCTGGGTCTGCCTTCAAAAGATTACAATGCACAGGAGATGGTGCTAGTTTTCCCCACTGTGGCTTCTCTGGATTATATGCGCCTTGAGTACTTACATAAGTGGCTTTATTTTTCTATCCATTTAGCCATGGGTAGCTTTTGCCTTCTCTATCTTCACTTAAATTGCTTTTGGCTCCCCAAAATTACTGACTGCGAATAAAATATCTCCTTAACATAGACTAAAATCAGCAGACTGCACTCTTTACTGTGAATGGCGAACACCATGCCCAGCAGTCACATACATAATTGTCCTCCACAGCCTCACCCTCTCCATTTTGACATTAATTAATCTGAAGCAATCTCCAAACTGCCCATGGGGCCAAGACCTCACGCCTCCAAACCTTCAATTCTCATGATTGAATTTCGCAGAGTTCATCTCTCCAGCCCTTAACTTTGCCACTTTGCTAATGCTAATGGTGATCGAAAAAAGAAGACACTAAAAAAGAAAAAGAAAAAACTCTCACCATCAGCCATATTCTTTTTGCTATCCATCATGGGCCATAGAGGGGAGGACAAAGACAAATACAGCTGGCCAGAATCTCAGCAGAAAAGTGAGAAAGATGACCCCCCTAAACTCTGGCGCTGCATTTCATTATCTCTCTCAGTCCATTCATTCACCACATTTAGATGGTCTGGGCCCCCAAAAACACTCTATTATATCTCTACACTGCACTGTAGCAGGCTAGGGGACTGGACACTCTGGTCAGACCCACACAGATAAGACGAAGATGGAGTAAACATCCATGATGATGTTATAAGCGAGAATAGGAAGTGTAAACTTCAATCAGTCAAGTATCCTATTTTACTACAGAGTTTGACCATATTCTCAGATCTTAAACCTCTTAATTATTTGCTGAGTCTGACACCTCCAGAAGTACTTTTCCCCCCTGTCACAGACGTATTTCCTCTAAACCTGTGACAGTTACAGTATCATTGTCCAATCCTTCCTCCAATGGAGCGTGGCAGTGAAAGTAGACTTTGTGGAGTCCTGGCACTACACGGCCCTGGATGCTGCTGCTGCAGGGGTGCAGTAAGGCTGAGTAAGCCTGAGAAATTGCATGGCTTTGGCCCTGCTGCAGCGTGGGATGGCTCATTGAGTCTGCAGGTATGGAGCTGAGAGTGAGGAATGACTGCAGTCTTTCACAGCTGGCCGGCCTTTCTCTCTGTCCCTCACCCTTGCTATCTTTTCATACTCTTCCTCCCTCTACCCCTGTTTGTTCCCCCTTTCATCCCCCAGCTACCGTCTCTCCTGGGAAATGGCCGCCTCCCTCTCACTCTCCGGCATCAGCTACAGAACTCTCACCTCTCTGAGTCAGTCAAACGCACATTCATTCTTGCACAACCATGCATGTGTGCAAGCGTCTGTATCTCAACCCCCCCCCCCCACACGTGAAAGTTACATTTATGTGTCAGCGAGTGCGTGTGTTTTGCATGTCCCAGTGGCTGGCTGGTTGCATGGGTGTAGATTTGGGTATAGACGGTAGGTCTAGTGCTGCTGAATTGTCCCTACCAATATTTTTACCAATTTTAAACGATCTTGCCATTTGCAAGAGTTGCCAGGTTTGTGTGTTTTCTGCAAAAAAAAAAAAGAGTGAAAGAAGGGGATAGTTTGTTTGATTATCTGGCAAACTTAACTTCAAGCTGTATTACACATTGTTGACCAGCTGCATCCCAGCAGAGGCCTGGTAGTAGCTGAGTCTGTGATGAACAATGGTTAATTCGAAGCGGTTAGTATTTATTCATAGCTTAAATGTTTTAAACATAACAGAATTGAAAACGTCTTCACTGAACAAAATTAACATCACATTTAAATTTCAGGCGTTAGGTGTTGTTAGCTGATTTATGATTCTTGCTCAGACATGTCGTTTAATTAAAGAACTATTACTGTAGGCAAAAATTGCTCCCAAAAGCAAATTAAGATTTTGGGTCCTTTTTAAAGAAGAACCTAAGTGTAAGTAATGGCTTAGCTAAAATAATGTTCTGTAATCAATAATTAATCTTCTTTGACATTATTAGGAGAAATATTTATACAACCCCATCCCTTTCCTGTTCAAAGAGTGGATGAGTTATTATTGCATATGGGTCATTACAACATGGATTATTTATAAGCTAAATTAGTCACAGCTTGTCCAACTGATTTGTTTGTGAATGTGTTGCATCATTTATTATAAAACTCCTGTCAGCAGCAGCCTGAGCAGCACACAGACACACACAGACAGGTGAGTCGCAGCCTCCCAGGTGAGCTCTGATGTCACAGACATACACAGACAGGTGAGCTGCAGCCTCTCAGGTGAGCTCTTATGTTATAGTGAAAGATATAGCCATGATGTTGAATGAAAATAACACAAGTAGACATTTTTGAGATGATATCAATCAACAAACTGAAAGAAGAGCTACAGAATATCAGGTGAGGTTTGAAAACCTTATAGCAGATAGATCATACGTCAATTTTAAATATTATCATTCAATATTATCTATCACAGGGTCCGCCCTGTACTGGACTCCAAGGCAGGGGTGTGTTTAGGGCTCACACTGCCCCCCCCCCCAAATTCTGGCTGGGTGCGCAGTTGGCTGCGGCAGCTAACAACCTGGGAGTGTCAGGTGTCGCTGCAGCTGTTACACCTCCACCATTGGCCAGATGAATAACCAGATACAGGGAGTTGCTACTGCAGTGGGGTGTGTGATGTCACTTACCACAGTGGGCTCACGTCACATGTGGCTGGGACTCACTGCCCTACAGAGAAAGGACAGAGAAGACCTCCTGGGAGCTCCCATAGCTCTGGTCTTTTTGGGTCCATGCCCTCTGTCACTCAGCACTTTAAGAGGCTGGAAGAGGAGAAAGCACAACTGACCTGCCATCTGCCGCTCGCCCCTTCTTCTAGCCAAAGAGGTGATGAGGTGCATCACCATAACACCCCGGCGAGGAGGAGAGCTCGCAGGCAGGGCAGAGCACCATCAGCCACCTCCTGGACCACCTCAACGGAGACACCAGCCCATGCTGGGATGAGAAATGCCTGCAGACCCCCACAGAAGCCCTGCGCATGGGGAGAGTGCAGTGCAGGAGAGAGCGTCACATTGGCACAGGCTATGTCCAACAGCACCATTAACCCGAAAGATGCATATTTTCACGTTGAGGTGGCGCCAAAACACAGGAAGTTCCTGCGTTTCACCTTTCAGGGGATAGCCTACGAGTACAACAGGCTACTGTTTGGATGCTTCCTGGCTCCCCGCACATTCAGAAAGTGTGTGGATGCGGCACTGCAGCCACTGCACGACCAGAGCATGAGGGTCTTCTTTTACTTAAACGACCTCGTTGTCATGGCCAAGTCCAAAGCCATTTTCCACACAGCCAGGTTGGGTTGTGTGTGTGTAAGAACTGGAAGAAGAGTGCCCCCAGCCACGCCAACAGGCAGAGTATCTGGATTCAGTCTGCAGGCTGTTCTGTTGGAACCCAGAGGGATGGCCCTGCAGCAGGCAGTTCTCAGACTGTGACGGGGAGCAGCGGTGACAGCTTTGACTGTCACGCAGGTGTTGGGACTGATTGTGGCCATGAGGCCATTCAATGGTTCCACTGGGGCGCCTGCACACGTGCCGCCTGCAACAGTGGTTTGCCAGCCTGCACTTGGATCCCAAGAGGCACAAGCACCACATGGTGAACATTCTCCCATCAGTGCAGAAGGACCTGTGTTACTGGGGGTCCCCACAGCATGTGTTGACGGGGACACCGCTGAGTTGAGTGACCTCCTACTGTACATAGCAGTGTTCACAGATGCATCCCTGACAGGTTGGAGGGGCACCTGTCTGGGGAGAGCAATAGGTGGTGTGTGGCCTTCAGGGGAAAACTGACACATCAACCTACTCGAACTTCAGGCGGTGCTCTTGGTTCTGCAACACTTCCTGATTCTGGTTCAGGGAGACATGTGTTGGTGAGAACAGACAACCACACCACAGTTGCCTACATCATCAGGTAGGGTAGAGTCTTATCCGCAGCCCTGTTGGAAATGGTGGAGAACCTGTTGTGTGGGCCTCAGAACACCTCCTGTCGCTGAGAGCCCTCCACATTCCAGATTCAGAAATCAGGGGCATGTCAAGAGGTGGCCCTCTGGCAGATGAGTGGGTACTGTATCCTGAGGTGGTGCAGCAGATTTGGAACCGGTTCGGGAAAGTGTAAGTGGACCTGTTCGCCAGACAAAACAGCACCCACTGCCCTTTCTGGTTCTCCCTGATGCCGCAAAACGATCCACCCCTGGGGGTGGACACATTTGCACACGCGCCATAGCCAAGGAGAATGCTGTACGCCTTTCCTCCTCTTGTGAGTGAAACGAGAGCAGCTGTTGGTCATCCTGATAGCCCCAGACCACCATTCGGTGCCGTGGTACGCAAAGATGACCCAGATGTTAAAGGCCAAACCCTGGTCCATCCCCCAAGTTTGGGGGGCCCTGTCCCAGGAGGCGAGCTCGATAGGTACACTGTCCACGTTGGGCCAAGCTCTCCAGGCTTGGCTCCTGAGAGTGACAGGTTGATGCGGGCTAGACTGTCTGCACAGGTGGTGCAGACCATCCAGGCAATGAGAGCTGGTTCTACCATTGCAAGTGGTTGGGATTCCTGGTGGTGTGAGGAAAGGAGAGTTGACCTCCCAACATGTGCAGTGGGAGAGGTTCTCTCCTTTCTACAATATCTGGTGGAAAAGGGGCTGTCTCATGCCACTGTTAAAGTGTAGGCAGCAGTTATTTCCTCCTGTCATGAGGGCTTTGGCGACAGACCTGTCTTCGTCCACTCCCTTGTGAAACATTTCTTACAGGGGATTAGGACACAACGGCCAGTGATGCACATCTCCACCCCCCAGTGGGAACTACTGTTGGTCCTTGAGGCCCTAATGAGGGATTCCTATGAGCCTCTGGAGCGCTCCTCTCTAACGTCGTTGTCTAGCTAGTTGGCTCGGTGAGTGCATCTCCCAAGCCTACAGGCAGGCAGGTAAGGAACCCCCCACCGTGGTCCAAGTGCAAGGTTAGGCCATGGTTACACCCAGTTTCATGTTAATGTTAACTGGACTGGTTTGGGACCCTTACTGCTCAGATGAAGCAGCTTGGATTATAAAGTGGTAGGTGGGCCGCGGCAACTAATCTATTGCTGGTCAGGCTCAATGAGGCAGTCTGATGACATGTCACGGCAGGGCAAACATTCATGGGGCTCCAACTACTATACCAATAGAGTCCAGTAGAGGGCAGAGCTTGTGTGAGATCGAACAAAGGTTACAATATTGTAACCCAAGTTCTATAAACATAAGCAGAGCCCTCTACCTATGGACCTTGCTGCTCTTACGCCGTCCGCTGAAGTGGTTTCTGAATGTGAGCAGCAGCAAGACGCTGCCATATATACTGTGTGAGACACATGTAATCGGTAGGAGCATCCTGATTGGCCGGCTACATACATGCGAATTTCAGTGGGCGATTGTGTGCGTATGATTGGAGGAGAGTATTACCCATACAGTTCAGTAGAGGGCTCCACTTGTGCTTATAGAACTAGGGTTACAATATCATAACCTTTGTTTCAGGTAAGTTATATCAGTGTATGTGTGTGAGCACGTGTACATATGAAAGAAAAGAGAGATAGAGAGCATGTACTGTTTATTTTGGGCATTTGATAAAAAAAATGTCCCTACCAAAGTTAAAACCAAATCTACGCCCTTGGCTGGTTGGCCGGCTGCATTTTCAAGGTGTGAGCTGACCTGGGCTTGAAACGGCAGAGAAATTGCACGACAGATGGCCTGTTTGAGAGAGGGATTTGGGGGCATGGTTACGGTCAACAGTGGTTTGGCACCAAAGCAGGGGCTTGGCCTGCTGTTAGTATCTCCCCTCCTTCCGTCACTAGCTACAGAAAGACACACAAGCTTTCACACATGCACATGCCTGCAACAAGGAAACACACAACAATAAATAAACATGCCAGGGAATGTTCTCAAATTAGTATTTTGTCCCCTCTGCTATGCTTCCCCCCCCCCGTACAGATAAAAGTTGGCCTTCAGTTTCATTTATCATGACATTACTTTGAAAATATTATTTGGTCACTGCACTAAGTAGACTAAAAAGATATCTAAAACCCCACTTCTTCAAAAAGCTGAGAGATGAAAACACAAACACACACACATACACACACACAGCGGCACACACACACAAATATACCCTACTGAGATCTCATACAACCAGGTGAAATATAGGAGGCTCCTTCTGAAACAGATTTTTTTTTTTTTTTGGTTGCCTGGCAACTTGAGTTCGTTTGCCATCAAAACAGGAATGCTGAGCAACAAAGGTGGCCACACACACACACACACACACACACACACACACACACACACACACACACACATCCACAAACACTCCAGAGGAGACTTGAATGCCAGTGTAGGTTTGATTCATTCTGTCTCAGGCTCACAATCATCCATCACTGCGCCTGATGGTTCATTCAGAGACACTGCATTGTTTTTACCGATGAAACTTGCTTGCTCGGTGTGGCTTAGACAGCTGAAGCCTCACTCTGAAGTTTAGCTGGAACTCTGCAAACCATGCAGAGAAAAAGAGAGTCTGAAATTCCTGAAGCAAGGAGAAAACATTCTGGAGGTCACAGCACTGTCAGTGGATGAAACGTTTGATGGCTGACGGCAGGTTATTGTATCAGAACTGAGTTTTCTTTTCTTTTTTTCTTTTTTTTAGTTTCTTTGTTATATTTGTCAACCACTGCTGCCGCCTTTGGCATTCCATATCTTCATCCAATCTGTTCTGATATTTTAAGAGAACAAATCTGCTCCCTTTGCGTCTCGCTGTGCAGTGAGAGAAAGGAAAAAGGTTACCCACGCATTTCCCAGAGTTGCAGGGAGGCCACTTGAAATGTAAATCTCAGCTTTACTTCCCCCCTATCGTGGGTAGCTACATTTTTATGAAAATTACCTGATTTGAATTTAGATGTGGGTATACAGAAGCGAAGGCATTGACTGAGGCACGTTCCTGTTTAACGAAGAGGCGTATTAACTGGCTGTTGTTGACTGTGCTACCTGTCTGTCAAAAAGGCACACTTACTGTTATAGCCCTAAAGCTGTGTACGACACTCTTTGGGCTTTGGAGCTTGATAGAGGCTGCGTTCATTCACTGAGGGATAAATAGGTAATTGAACTGGGGATGTCACTTTTAAAATGCACAAAGGCACAGAAACACAGTGCTGTCACTCTCTTTCTTACTCCCTTCCACTCATACACCCACACTCATGTCAGACATGACGTATATTTACTTTCTAAGATCAATGCTGCTGTTCGAAACGGCTGAATGGAAGACTGAATCATCTTTTACTGCTCTTTTTCTTAGTTAAATTAATTTTTTGGCAATGTTGGCTTATAGCAGTGACAGAACATAAAAGCAGTGACCTCATCTGCAATACAGGACAGCTTGGTCCCAGTGGTTACAGAGATGCATGACAGGGTTCAAGACCCACTTTCAGTAAGCATCCTCTCTGCTGAAGTGTCCTTGAAACTGATTCCTTACCAGCTCTGTCTCAGTGTGCACAGTTTTGATGATTTGTTGAAAGACTATATTGTGTCTATAATAAGGGATATGTGTCCAAATGTAGCTCAAGATTCCCAGAATTACTTGCAAATATACCGAGCATAAGGGATGAATGCTGTTCTGAGGCTGACATTCACCTCTGACCTCCCTGGAAAGGACAAGCCAGATTTGAACTGCTGGAAAAGAGCACAGCACTGCATGCGGGTAAAAATGTCAATTAGCTCAAACTGTCCAAATCCCAGTCATCCCACTTGTTGCTGGTTGCTGGGGCTGTATTCCTCTCCTCCACCTGCAGGACAGCTGTACGCCGCTGCCACGTCTCTCTTCTCTGTTGTGGAGTGGACGCGCAAAGTGGGGGCGCACTCCTCAGTCATCAAAACCCTGCCTGTGAGATGCGCAGCTGTGACTGAGAGCAACACTGGACACATCGCCCACCTCCACTGCTCTTGGGTTTTTATTCGCACGAGAACTAGACGTTTTAGTTGACGGAAAGTTTAGTTGTTGTTTTTTTTTTTTTAATCTTCGTCGCGTTTTCGCACCCGCGTCCGCCCCCCTCCCCTGAGGAGCGGAGGCATATTGTCTGTGGCGCAGCGCGACAGTGCGGTGTCCGATTACAACCCGTGCGCCGAGGAGCCACCGGCACAGAGCGCTTCTCTGTGGGGCAGAAATAGAACATACAGCTCCGGAGGGACGAGAGCGCAGAGGAATCTCTGCAGAGAGAGAGAAAGGGGGAGTTTTTTATCGAGATCGTTTTCTGGAAAGAGACACAACAGAACTGAGGATATTTCATCTTCAGCTCGTCTTTATTTTTTGTTTCTTCTTACCACTCTTCTCACCGGTACAAGACACGCAGCTTCGCTCTCTACTAGATGAACGGGAGTTGGGCACCTCACTTGGTAAGACGAAACATATTTTATTATGAATTGTACACTGGCTTTTAGTATTAAGATATGCCACATGCAGGCTGCTGCAGCAATTTCTCTCTTAAACGCGTTTGGGTTTTTTCCTCTTTCTTTCTTGAAAATAAACCCATGACTTTAACTGCTTGCTATACACCTTATTGTGCAGTCACACCGCCTGTTAATACAGCTTACAATATTTGAAAAATGAGAATGTGCCGATATCTTACAGGAAACCACACACTAATCCACAAATCCCAAATTCCACAATGTAAATAATCAGTTTGAGAAGTTTTGCATTCTGCTCTGCGATGTCTGGCCACTTGGTGGTGCTGGCAGAGTGCAACCATCACCAGAGAAAGCACAGAGAGCTTCCATCAAATCTTTATATTCAACAAATTCACGCCGTGTTTGGCTTAGCTTTCCTCTTTCAATATCTTATGACAATTGATTAAGGTCTGGTATCACAACCAATATCGCTCCAGTAGAGCAAGTCTTCTGCATTCACTGCAGCAGATGCAGATGCAGGTGTATATGCAAGTATATGCACTTGGAGAAAAACATGAAAAAATATATTACTGATTGTTAAGAAGAAAATAGTCTAGGAAATATCACTGCACCAGTCCTCAAAATGTCAGTGCATTGACACATTTTAACACTCCATTGTTACCTGGTTAATTATGCTGAGATTTTTTCCACCTTTTCATATTCTGATTATATTAGCAGCAGTGGTTTATTAGTGGCTGTATATGATGCTTTTTTATATGACTCTTAAGATGTTCTAGTTGTCTGACTCTTGTTTTATATATGTTGTTATTGTTCTGACTAAAGATTCTTCTTCTACTTGCTTTTGGTGAAATGATGTCACAGTTTTTTTAATGCACAAAGGATATGAACAGACATGCTGATTGTGTACAGCATAATACTAGTTTTTTAACATTTGATAACAGCTTTCTTTTACTCTGCACATCTCTTCATCGAGGTTTTTAAACCTTTCAGTTACACACCTCAAACTTCAGGTTTCTCACACAGCTGCAGAGCCAAATGCTGAGTCCTTGAATGTTTTTGCCTATGGTTTTGTAAAATTTTTCTTTGATTTTTATTCTTTACAAAGCTTATTTTGGGAGTAGAATACCGTAGGATCTCATTTGAAAATTTTGAATACCTCAATAAATTCCAAATTTAACCAAACATCACTTTTTCATGAAAGCCATCCTGAATCAGTGTCATATAGTTGTCAGTGGTTAGAGAAGATTACAAAAAGGATACAGTGATCAAAGCTCTAGCTGTGTTGTAAGTGAAAAGGTGATTTGTGTTGTGAACATATCTGGCTCGTGTGCTACATGAATTCATAGCTCCTCAGTTACCCCACGGCTCTGTCCTTGGCGTCCGTTCTTACCGGCCCTGCAGCAGGTTTTGGCTGAATGCTTATCTCCAACTCTAATCATGCTGATGAATGTACGATTAACCGGACATAATTGTTAACTAAGTCACTTATTCACCATGGTTTTTTCAAGCCTAGGGCGAACACCTTTTTAGAGTATGGCTTTTATGCAAATTTTCACACTGATTTTGTGTCCAGAGTGTAGAGCACTGACACGTACTCTTTTCCATTCCATTGGTATTCATACGGGTCTTTGCTTGTTTTGGTCATGCAAGCTTTTGGGACTTTTGGGACACAGTCAGCTTCCTCTGATCTTATGGCCTCAGACCCATGAGGATGCTATGGCTCGTCTGTCCTGTCACACTGTGCTTACCAATGGAAAAAAGTGACCCTCATCCAGATTGTAAAATTACTTTAGACTCGCAGCGTCCAGGACTTTATTAGATGTCGGATGCTAAAATCCCCCAGGACAGGAGGGGGAAAAGAGATGAAAAAGAAATACAAAACAAGAAAGAGGGACGATGTGAAAGTGCTGAATCAAGAAATCATGTGACACGATGCCTTTTGGCAAAGGTCGCCAGTTTATATTGCAGCTAGAGAAACACTGCATGGAGAAAAAAACAACATTAAAACTTACACTCCTGCCAGATAGAATCATGAGAGATGAGTAGCAGATATAGATGAAACCATAACTTGGAGAGCATCCACACATTCCAGCGCCTAGTGAAGAGCAGCATATGATTAGCGTGATTGATATTTGCTCTGCGTTGGGAATTTGCCCGAGCACTGACACAGAACACCAGCACAAACACAGCAATTAGTCCCAGCCAGGAGAATTCCTGGATGAAAATGACCCTGGTGGCCTCAGCGGGCTGTGTGATCGCTATGGAAACCGAGTGAATGACAAGCCCATTGTCGTCGACCTTTGTGATTCGGCATCCCTCGAGGGTCAAACCCTGTTGGGAGTGAAAGTGAAAGGCATTATCATGCACATGTAAACTAAACAGCCATTACCCTCTGGCCCCTTGGTGCTCTTTAAGGCCCTTTGGTTACTTATTTATCTGACACAAGCAAGATGGGGCTTTGGGATAGTTTGTCCCTGCACGCACAGCGTCACAAAAGATCTTGGTTTATTGGCTGTGAATTGCATGGAAGCCCGATTTTACAAATTCTCCTTAGTGGATGATTTATTGCTCTTATGCAAGTAAACTTGGAGACTCAAACAATAGTTAAAGTGGTTTGCTGTTCTTCCCCGCTGTGCTTTGTCCTCTCACTACCACAGGCTATTTATACATCACAACCACTTTGCCATTATCCCACCCCCCCACTTGTTCCTTCTGCCACTACACACTGATTTCAACACTGTAGACGCTCCAGAGAATCATCCCACATGTTAGAAGACAGTGATCCAAAATATTTATGCTCATTTTTGAAGCTCTGTGGGGTTATTTGTGCCAGTAGCACTGTATTCTGGTATATTTGTTCAACATTACAAAAACAGTCAGCATGTTCTTGTATTCGGATGCATCAGCTTAATGTTACGAAAACAGTCAGCATGTTCTTCACAAAAAGACCAACCTCAACATCGGATCCAGACATCACAGCCTCTGGAAAAAAAAAACTACAGATCGTGTTTGAGTTGAAATAACTTCACTGTAGACTCAAATCTTCCACGTCTCACATTTAAAAAAAAAGTTGCGAGGAATGTTAGATTTAATCTGGCCAATTTCAAATTCATATGGAACTGCATGAGCACTAATGCAGCTGAAATGTTCATGAATACAATGATCACGTACTGTCTGACAAGTTGGGGACAAGTCAATAAAACCGCGCCAAAGTCAACAGAATCCTTGTACAAACAAACAATTAAAACTCTAGACAAGAAGCCACAAGGATACCATCATTGCAATATTTTGAAAAAGTGCAATTTACTAAGCTGGGAAAACACGGTTAAATACAGTAGACTGTGTCTCGTTTTCATGGTATTACACACATATGACTCCTCCACCACTCTGTACTTACATCACATTAAAAACAAGCCCAACTACTAGAGCAACAACTAGAGGAAATTGTCTTACTCCTAGAAGACAAAGTAGTTTTGGCCAATCTGCTTTTTCTGTCAGAGCCTCTCAGGATTGGAACAATTTACCGCAACACATTAAAAACTTTGCCAACTACCATTAATTCTCCACAACATTAACAGCCCGGTTCATTAAAAAATCAAACTTGTGAACACTAGAACAGTGAGGTGTTCTCGTGTTGTTTGTTGTCTTATTTGTCACTATTATGCTTAGTGTAAGAGCTGCTCCTGCTTATCATTGGCTCTGTACATAATATCCACACTTCACCAGGCCTCACATTGTGCTGTCATGCTATTTGTTGATTGTTGTGATGCTATTGTTGATTTTGTGTGTCTTAAGAGCTATCTTTCTTGTCTCTATGTAGTGCAGGCTGTGTTTGTATCCGCATATGTTCACTGCTTTTATTGTTGATTGTATTTTCAAAGCTTTTATTTTCAATGCATTGTGTTTTCAACTACTGCCTGCCCAGGGACTATAGATGAAAATTAGCCTTTCTGGTTAATTATATTTTTTAGAAATATTGTCAGAAATGCACTGTCCCTGTCAAATAAGAATAAATAAAAAATATCTGACCCATACAGAGAAAGTTGTCAGGGTGAGAGAAAGCAGTTATCTCTTTTTCTGACATTCTTATGTATTTAGTGAGATGGTGCGATGTTGCTATGGCTACCTCCAGGGTTTCCTGCTGGGGAACTGAGAGCCCGTCCGTCACAAAGGGCATTAAAATGCTGGCAAATGAAGGTTTATCATTCACGCCACTTCTGTTCTTTAAAGGCCAAAGTGTCATGGCAGTTGCCATAGAAATCAGATGGAAACTATTAAGTGGGATGTGCAATACAACCCCAATGGCATCTGTTGTTTATCCTTACAAAAGTCTGCATGGCGGCTACGTCATTGCCATACAGATAGAATGGAGTTACATCTCTCTCCGTCAAGGTCAGCTGAAGTTTTGTCACTTAAAAAAACTGGCATGGTGCCATTATTTTAAAAAAAACACACAATGTGACTTTATATGCTGCAAGGAATATCATACTATAATGCTACACATCTGGAATAAAGTGAGTTATAGTGGAGCAAATGGCGCGCGCACACTTACACAATGAAGAGTGATGTGTGAAAGGAGCTGCAAATGAAGTGATAAAAAGTGAATGTGGGCTCGTGTCAAAACACACAAACACACACACACAGTCGTGTTTCCATCACTTCAAAGGACATAACACCGACTTACATTCATTTCCTGGAAACTTATCCTTACCTTAGCCATAACCACCACATGCCTAACCCTAACCCTTACCCCCCCCATAAGGGAGGCGAGTCCCCACAACGTGAGGAATACTTGGACCACACACAAACACACACACAGACACACACACACCAGTTCTCTGATGGGACAGATCCTTGTAAAACAGGCAGGGGAAGCTGTGGTAATTTCACACTGCATGCTAAACAGCAGAAACAGAGCCAGTGCAGGTGTAGGAAATAATTTGAGCTCGCAGTGCAGCAGGGAAACGCAGGCAAGCGATATGTGATCCTGGATTGCACTATTATTCCTGCCGCTGCTGCTTGGATCCAAGAATGGATGTCTGTGGTTTGAGTAAAACATCCAGCTTCATGTCCACACGTCAAAGGGAATTAGCACCACTAAACCAACGTTCACTCGCCAGCACTGTTACACTACATTAGCTCCGTCCCTCTCTCTTCACTACAACCTCAAACCCCGCTCCAATAGCAGAGGAATCTGTCTTTTAACCAGGATGCCAGTACAGGAAGGAGAGCGAGACTCTATTTGGGTCACGATTAAATAATCCCCCAAAGCCTCTTTTTCAGTTGGGATCAAGCCAAGAGGATATGTGAAAGGTTAAACAGAGATGGATCCAAACTTCTGCGACAACAGGAGAAGCGATTATTGTAAACTTATTTAAGTTTGGAGGGTTTTTTTTTTTTCTTTGCACTTTTCTTCCGCACTTGAATCTGTATGAGGCCAGTGAGAGAGCAACTGAGAGAAGGAGAAGACTGGAGTAGAGCGAGCACGACAGAGAGTGTGACGAGGTGTAATGAGTCTGGGGAAAAGAGGTGAAAAGAGGATTTTAAAATGAGAGATCGAGAAAGAAAGAGTGAAGAGGCTTTGCTGGTCTTTGTTTATTGACTGATTGAGTGCCACAGGACCATTTGAAGGGTGAAAAGAGTCATGAGTTGTCACCAAACACACTTGCAGAAACACATACACAGAGAAAACACACACGTTTTCCCGTCTCTGGGCTGTCACCCAGCTGCATTTCTCCGGAAGATGAATGACTTTGAAGCATGAATGAGAGGATCATTTGATAGTGGCACTCAGCTCGTATATTTCCCTTTTATAGGATCTTCTTCTTTCAGGCTGCAGCTTGTACCTCTGAGGTGAGAGGAAAACAGGACTGCCTCCTGTGAGACTTTGACACTCTATGTATAGTCACAGCTAAATTAGCAGCTTGTACCTATTAAAGCAGGTGTACGGGTATCCGCTTCCGTGTATTTATTTGCGTGTCGTGCAATGTTGTGTTTGCCATATGTTTTTCATATCAGCAGTAGGAGGTAATAAACTGTAGCCAAAGTCTTTCGTGGATTTGAGCTTTTTACTCCTCATGGGACATGCATCGCAGCATCTTATCTTTATAGAGCATATCATTATACGATAAGAAGCTCGTTTGATGTGATGTGTTTAGAACTATCTGAGCTTCATCTATCGTACTGCTGCAAACAGCCAGAGAAGCTCTAATTTGATCAGTGCGAGGATATAAATACAGAAAATCCTTTAATCTTCAGCAAATGAAAACATTTATCTCTACTTTGAAATCATTACGAAGGGCTAATCAGAGCAATATCCTCGAAAAAACCCCCGAAATATTCAAGTTGCAAGAGGATGCGTGGGGATGCTTCCCTCAGCGATGAATGAGAAAACGAAAATTGCAGAGCGTGGTATATTCTTTTTATCCGACCATATATGAAAGTTTGCGATAACATCTAAAAGATAAAGCGTCCCACTACTTGTAGTTCGGCCACGCAGGACAAAAATGGGAACAGAAGAGAGATCAGCGGAGAGATAGAGAAAGAGAGAGAGAGAGAGAAAGGGAGATTTGACAGCGCAGATTGAGGTGAAACGATAAGAACTTAAGTTTCTCAGACAAAGACGGGAGGCGCCTGCTTTTTGAATGCAGTAAGAAAGGGCAACGGAAAGAAATAAGGAAGATGAACTATATAGAGATGGAGGGGGTGATACAAAGAGTGATGAGCAGACAGGCAGGCCGAGCGGGTTTGAGGGAAATTGTTAAATATACAAGGAGGAGTTTCTCTCTGGAGTCCCGTTCGGTCCCCGGATGCATCTGACGACTGGATTCATCTGTCAGTGCTAGGGGTCCGTAGAGAGGGACAGACAGAGAGGCAGGCAGGCAGGCAGGACAAGACAAGAAAGAGAAAAATAGCCTCAGAAAGTCAGAGAAGACAAAGAGAAGGAAAGATGAGGGAAAGAAAATAGAGTGATACAGAGAGAGCCTGAAAGACAGTTTCAGTTTAATTTAGTCAATAAAATCTCTCCAATCAGTGTCTTCTTACTGTCCAGCTATTAAAATCCAAAAGATGTTGCCACCAAAATTATTAATGTGCTCATCTGAGTCGCCTTCAGTTATTAGGTTTTGCAAGCAGCAGCAATTGATTTTTGGTCTTTATGCCCTGGATATTGCCTCTCAGGCTACATAGAGATTGCCCTTCCTTATTGCTGGTGTTAGCCAAGGCTGTAAACACTGCTATCTTTTCTAGAGATAGAAAAGGTGGAAATACAACATAAACATCATTATAAAGTATCTGGACTTGAGGAAGAGTTATCGCATAAATAATCCAGCAATTTACCAGTTTTTCATATGTATTTTTTTGAAGGACCTCTGACTTTGTTGTGTGTCTGAAAACCAAACCTATGCCCTTGAAAGGAAGGCAAAGTAAAAAGTGAGAAACAAGTAAGAAAACACAGTCGCATGGTGGTAATGGTTGTGAGCTCCTTCACACACACACACACACGCGCTTACTGTATTGTTTTCCAAAACCTTCCCTGCAAACACTACACACTCCAGACATGAGACTCCCATGAGTCATGCCCTTTACTGGTCTGTGCAGAGCACGATCATGAATGTGTAGTCTACCCAGTCGCACACACAATGCTGCCTCAGTTCTGAAGGTGAAGCCACGCGGAGGATGTGTGGTCTGACCTAAACCACCAGCAGTGAATAACAAACCACTTATTATTCCTACTGAATAACATTTCATTCTTTCTTAAATAAACCATCAGCAAGAATAAACCCCCAGTTAGAAACTTGTGTACCTGGATGTCTGCCAGCAGTGAGCACCTTATTTTGTTGATTGTGCATTTACAGTAAGATAAGCCGACCTGACTTTGATTTTTTTTTAAGCTCTGTGCATGCAGGAAGTGGTTATTTGGAGTTTAATTCTATTGTACATGAGTGGGAGTTTGGTTTCAAGGGATGTGTTGTTATGGAACATTAAGTCTATTAAAAGTCTAGCCAGGTACTGGGCCTCAGCAATAAGGATATCAGTTGCTGCAAAAGGCAATGGAGTAATTCTAGAGGTATTGCTAGGAGTGTCCTTTTTTCAGCAGACAATGTTGGTTGGCTAATGCAGTGGTCTGATTATGCCGTTCATGAAACAAGAGAATGTTTCTGTTCTCCTGCTCCGGCTCTATTGTGTTACTGAATTCCCATGAGAAGTGAGTTACGTTCAAGAGTTGTGCTGACTCTCTGCCTGCGCTTCTTCCGCTGTGCTGCCCTGTTGGGACTGAAGTGGATTGTTTAAAGATTCTCGGGGATGAGGTGTCTTTTTCCCTCCACGGTCTTGCATAAGTTGTTAGGCACAGAAAAGAGAAGGCGTGCAAGCACACACACACACACACAGGCGCGCGCACCCGCACAATTCTCAAATACAAATAAACGCCCAAGTGCCGGAAAACACACATCTCAGTGTACACACACACATACATTAAGGTGGTGTACTGCGTGCTATTGTGATGTCTTACCAGAAGAGATGAGCATTGAGCCCTGCAGCATCACGCAACGTAGGCCAAGATTTGACAGAGAAAGGCAGGGAGTAAGAGATGCGGTAAGATGATATCGACAAATAAATCCTCAAGAATAAGCAAACCCGGGGTGAATCGAGGCAGGAACGAAAATATGCCCGTGTACAAATATAAAGAATATTAATAGCTCTGCTGTTTATTTCACATGCAGCTCTGTTCACAGGTGCAGAGGTCATCATGCTGAAAGGCTCCAGTTTCACTTTCTCAGAAGATGGTTTCCTCTCGTTTGTTGACCTCAGTTTAACCAGATATGACCCTTGACCCGACCTGACTTCTATGCTGCCCTTTCATATATTTATATATATACACGCAAGAAAGGTGCAAAGCCACACCGAACACACACATCTTCTCAGCAGGTGTCTAAGAGAAGAAAAGACAATTGCCTGATTTTCTGTAATCAGGATAAGCCGAGATCAGCGCAGTCAAATCATTATAAACGGAGGATAAAATGGATTTTGTTGCAGGAATCCTTCACAGTTGTTTTTTACTTAAGCTGTTGTAGAACTTCTAAGGCACAGCAAGAGAGGGACTCCCACGCAGAGGATACATTTCCTCTGGACTTGCCCTACCACAACACTTTTTTGCAGTGCTCTTGTTGTCATTAAAAATAGACCTCTGCCCTTCTCAAGCAAGGCCCTGTAGCATCCTGATCTATTTTATGCTCCGTGCGGTTCCCCAAAGGCTTTCTGGGTGAAAAAGTACTCCCTTCACTCCAACAGTTAAGGGCGTAAGAGGATTCTTTCCTACAGGTCGACATTTTTTTATTGACTTTAGAAAAGCACACAAAAAGGAGTTGTATCACACAGTGCAAGAGAAAACTGTTGCAAGAGACCATCAGGTAGCTGATACTCAGGGGGTAATTGTGCGAGTGCAAAGAGTTGAGTTTTTTCTTCTTTTTAATGGCTCTGCTGGTGTTACAAAAAGCTCAAATTTGCAGCTGGAGATCTACAAACCATTCGGAATTGTCTTTGGAGAAAAAGGGATGTTTTTTCTCCTCTATCCCTCAACCCCATTACAGCTTCCACCCTCTCTTTCACTCTGTACTGAAAACCATAATAATAATACAGTACTTTATTCATCCCCAGAGGGAAATAATCTTTTCACTCGCCCTCCCTCTGATATGGGAAGGTTAGAGTGCAGGGTCAGCTGGAACTGGGAGGGATGCAGTAACTTACTCAAGGACACCAACAACCCTCGTGTTCAGTTTTACGGGCGGCGTTGTGTGTTAATAGGCATGAAACAACAGCGGTTTCTGCTTCCTGGAACCATTTCAGTCCAAACACCCACAGGCGGTGGCAGGTCTCTCTGCACACAATGAGACCTACTGTAACCTGTCATTGTCATCAGCGGCGCTCCACACCCATACTGCCTCCACTCGATCCCCCCTGGGCCCCATATATCATAATCAACCCTTTCTCATTCCAAATGTATGTTTCTTCTTGGCCCGCTCCTAAAAAGACGGGAGGAAAAACAGTCCTGTTTTTTTTTTTTTTTTCAGTAATTGCATATGCGCACACGTGCATGCAGCCCATGTCTGACTCCTCACCCCCTCAGATATCCAGCGTTCATTAGCTTTAGCTTAAGCAATTATAGTAATTGGCAGGTTACGGTCACATTTTTTCATCTTTGATTCTCACTCTTTAGTGCTTCTTAATAGTTTGCCATCTTTTCCCTCTTGCGCTGTATGAATTGCTGACATCCTGACTTCTTGCTGAACACCTGAGTTGAAATTATGCTTTTTTTAAAAAGCTTCAAAAGCCAGTCAGATGTTAGCAAAATAATTTAAGCAGAAAAGGCTAAAATATCCCTAACACACACACACACACACACACACACACACACACACACACACACACAAATAACCTGAATCATTGCATCCATCCTTAGCTGCAGAGCATGATTACTGTGAAGGAGGTAAAGGATGTTAATTGCAGTGTACAGTCACATGATTTACCGCTATTGTTGTAAAGCAGTGGTAAAATGTACCTAAAGAAACAATTACGCAAATTATACTGTTATTTCTGCATGGGTGGCTGGACTGTAATTTGGCCGCACGTCTGATTCTGTGTCTGGTCCCACACATTCTGTCACTCAAAATGTTTCTGTTTCTCTCTCTCTTTCTTTTTCTCTCTCTCACACATACACACATTTACCACTTTTGCACAGAATGTAACTTGACGGGATGATTAATGCAAATACTCTCAAATCACCCAGCTGTGTCATTCTCTTGATAGAAGAAAGGTTTTGCACATATTAGATACATATTTCTACAACTGCAGCAAGATGAATGCTTGGGCAGAAAATCAGAAATTTATAGATGTATATACATGGATGGTGGGATGATAAAAGCTGGACAAAGTAAAACCTTGGAGAGTTGCGAGGTTAAGGAGTAGCAGAGATGGAGCTGAACACACCTGCAAGCCACATGTGGATTGTCCCGCGTTGGAAAACTCCATCGTCATCATTATAGCAAAGGGTGGAGGGGATCATTAAGTCATTATTTATGTGCTTTTTGCTGTTTTATCACCTCCAGATGCAGCCTCACAATGCAGACACCCACACTCACAGCCCCAGAAGAATAATATAATTGTATGAGCCAGTTAGGGGGTCCCGTCTAATAGAAAAAGTGCAGACATTAACAGTCTGGGCCAGCTGTAGAGAGACGACTAACCCACCATTTTTTTTTTGCCCCCTGTTAGGCTCGTTTACACCTAGTGTTGTTTATGTTGATTTACACGCTGCTCCCAGAATGAACCTTCACTTCCAGATTTTCTCCGGTTTGAGGGAATAACACATGCAGAGAAAAGTTTTTACAGGCAATTTCCCCTTTACAATAGCTGCAGTTTTCTTGATGAGTTTGGATTAAAAAAAAAAAAAAACCCATCACAAACTTTAGCACTTTAAACTCCCTCACACCCAATTCTGGCTTCTTCCCCCGCAACATTTTCCAGCCTGTAAAAGCAGACCGAGTTGTTATTTTAGTTTGAACTGGTTTATTTCAGGCTACCTGTGCTTATCAGGGGATGAGTTTGAATCAATATTCACACATTCTGTCATCATTTCACACAGAGATGGATTATTACACTCATATGATTGCAGTTTACATAAAACAAAACCCAAAAAGAACAGGTGTGGATGGGGTCTAGGTGGTCTAAAAGAAACTGGATCTTAAACAGACCTGCACTGTGTTGCACCTGGAGCTGTGGCTCCAGTGAAAGGCCATGTAGAGTCAGCTCTCTGGACGCCGCGGTCCCAGATACTCAGAATACCGCCGTTTCCCCCGGTGTTTCCTTTCCCTTTAGTTTAAAAGGGGGAACTGTTGCTTTTCCAGCTGTGCCTGATCACCTCACCCAGGGTCTATTCCCCTGTTGTTTTCTTGTCCTGATTCAATTACCTCTGTGGGACTACTCTCCTGACATATGACATACACTCATGGGCTGGAGAGATGTGAGGAATTGCAGTTTTATGGCATGTGGTGTGTGTTATTTATGGAGATCCCAGGCACTCTTCACAGCAAAGCCACACTTCTTTCCAACCCTGTCTTTCCTTCTCTCCTTTTGAAGTGCCCCTGAACTCCTCTGTCCTCCTCTTTCCATCTAAACTTGTCTTCTATTAATCCACTCCATTATCTTCTTCCTTTTGTTCATGCCTAACCTCTTTAACACCCCTCTCCTCTTCTTTCCAACATACTCTATCCTTGTCCCGTTCGCTTCGCTCCCCTAATTTCATCTCACCCAACCTCTTCTCTTCATCCTCTCCTGCATCTCCTTCATCCTTTGTTCCTCTATTCCTCTCATTATAACCAGCCTCTCTCCAGTAATCTACCTCAAGTGACCCTAAACGACTTTCTTGCCTCTTCTTCCTCCCCAGTCTTGTGCTTCTCTCTGTAAATTTTGAAGAGCAGGTCAGTGTGTGTGTCTGAAAGCCATTACCTCATCTAGTTTCAGTCCTACCAGACAGACGAGAGGGCTAGTGCCTCCAAGAATCCATTGGCAGACACATATGCACATAAATACATACACAACATGCACGCCCACACACATTCACGGACATATGTGTACATATGCACATTTGCTCACTTGAACAAAATTAATGCATGCAGCAAACATAATATATGCAGGCATCCACACAAACTCGCTAGAGTGTTCATCTGGAGCTTAAATCACAGTACAGACATTGTCATACACACTTACATTTGCTCTGGCTTTGTCCACTGGCAGCACACATTTGTACAATGCAATTCAGTGTAACCATGTGATCATTCACATTTGCGTTTCTATGACAGTGTAGTACACTTCTGCAGTTATACTACAGACCATCTAACACAAGACTGAAAGTAAGAAGAGATCAAAATTTCTGCTAATATCTCATTACAAAAAATAACATTATTTAGACATCGGGGAATATGGTAAAGATTACAGCATTGTATCAGCGTAATCACAGAAAGAAGCAGATGCGTCTTAAATACCTCTAAGTTGTTGCTAATCTGCCTCTCATGTTGACATCGTAATGGGGGGATTTTGGTAGATGCAGTTGCATTAAAAAGAAGCATTATTTTATACAAAAAACGTCATTATAATGACTCTAGTTGGGAAGTTATCCCTATATATTCAAATCAGCTTGAAATAAATGTTATTATATAAATAAATACAGATAAATAATGTAGCCAAATCCAAATCATCCAAGACCCTACAAAGAGATATTCAGACTCATACATCAGCCATCATTATTGTTTATTCTGCTTTATTGACTCTTTGTTTTGTCTATAAAATGTCAGAAAATACTGAACAATGTCCAACTATTAGTTCAAAGTCCAAAGATATTTAGTTTACTAATAGAAAAGCAACAAATTATCACTTTTGAGAAGAGTGTTTGGTATATTTTCTTGAATAATGATTCGATTAAACGATTCTATAAAAAGACTAATCTTTTCAGCTCTACAAAGCACGCAGTCTTTTCTTCAGGGTTAAAAGCAAGAGGATTTTTTTTGTACGCACAAAAACACAAATATGCACATATCTTCACACATGGAGGAAGAGACAATTAACAGGATCAGCACACTGAAAATTGTTAAAACACACAAGGAGGTATGAAACTCACACTCGCAGAGAAACATGCAAGTTAACATAAACTGATACAAGTGGGTCAGGTACAAAGAGGCATTTCAGCAGTAATAGATACATTTGGGTCAGGTAGACAGCTGTGCGCACGCAAAAACACACACGTACACACACACATACGGGCAGGAACATCTGTTTTTGGCCTGCAATCAAGCCCAGATGGACCCCAGGGCTGGTGCAAAACCAACAGTGGAGACCACACATTAAATACGCCCTGTAGTCTTGGGACTGACTCATGGGGATTTAGAGTGGTGAGGGGTTTTTAACCAGGACCAAAACCTGCAATTGTTATAATAATGACACAGGAAGGTATTTCCAAATTAATACATGTCATAATTTCTGGGAAATTTAGGTCAGTCGACCAAAATCCGCTCGAGACTCTTAGGCATCATAATGTGTGTACAGTAGCCCGTATGAATATGCATTGTGAGGGCAAGTTAACTTTTTTTTCATCTCAGCAGCAATATGAGGCAGAACCTAAACATAGAAAGTGAATTAATATATTGGAGTTAAAAGTGATGATATTCAGCTTTGATGTCGAGCCATCAAAGGCGTCATGAAGCTGCACGGTTCAGAGGGGCAGCGTTGCACTGTATATTTAGCTGTGAGCTTAAATTAGACCTGTCACAGCTATAGACACATGCCACACTTGTGTGTCTCTTCATCAGTTGGGGAAGTTGATGTAGCTGTTGCTGCCGATTAGATGGTATTGTTTTTGCTCCCAGGTGGCATTTTGGGAGACGTAGTGGCGGCGTGTATGCATTAAAAGAAAGGTGTAAAGAAATACAAAGATTGCCGGTGTGTGTTTGTCCCTTTGTGTGCTAAAGTGTGTGTGAGAGTCAGCTTGTCCTTGCGGGAGCCGTGCGGAGAGGACACAAGCACCTGGCCTATACCTGCCTAATCAACTTAACAGAGCAGAGTAGCCTGCAGCTATGAAGGCTCAGAGAGTTAATACTGGCCCAAATAGAGACTACAGCTCCTCACTTTTATTCCGGAAACCTTGTAGTTTCCCCCACTAAACTCATTAAACACCAACATGAAGCCTAGAGCTGCTCAGTGCGTTTACACCACACGTACACATACACACCTGCTCTCCTTGTACTGCCGTATGCCTGCTGACACACGCATTCTTATAACAATTATAGACCATCCACCCACCTCCCAGCAACACAGAGGGGCGAGTATTTGATAATTCTTTCTTTGTAGTCGTACCCAGACGAAAATATGTTAAAGATATACTGCATCTGTGATATGTGTGTAATTTACAGCTTTATAAGTCTGTTTGATATTTGCCCCGACATTATTTGTGAATGTACGCGCACACACGCTCACACACACACACTCTTTCTTGGGCTCACAGACAGACAGGATGTGTGTTCTCACTCTTTGTAGCCTCTAATCCCAGTCGCTGTCTCCGTTTTTCTGAGGGAAGTGATGACACATTATCAAAGTGATTTCTATTTGTTACAAGGCTCATTTAGGTCAATTAAAGGAAGCTCGTTTTGTGTTTGTCAGTGTTTCGGGGGCGCAGTGGCACCGTACCCCAAAGACTTGCAATTAGCTGTCTGACTGTGACGTCCTCAGATAGTCGCAAATGTTTGTCGTAGGGAGTCTTGAAAGGCTGTGTTGTTGGTACAAGGCAGTTGTGACATGAGCTGGAAACGAGCGTTGTTGTTTTGAATAGCTCGTGCGTGCGTGGATGTGGAGCCTGTGTGCTTATTTACAAGCAATTTGTGCAGAGTAATAATTTAGTATTAGTACCGAATACATAGTGAATTATTATTTCATATTTACTTAAGTCACCACAGGTAGGCTTTAGATGATGACATTTTATTTGAATTATGCAAAGGTAATTACCATTATCATAAATTACTTAAACAGCATGTTAGAGTCATGGAAATAAAGAAGTAGCAATAAAACTAATTTAGGTGAACAAGGAAGAGGGACTTCTTCTTTGTCTACTTTTGAAAATGGCAATCTTCTTGGTAACAACATAATTGGTTATGATAATGTCTCAGAATTCAAGTGATAGCTGTCTGTTTATGTTAAAATGTTGTGGTTGTGGGTTGGTGAAATATGGCATATGGAGTAATAATTGGAAATAACTGAAGTAATAAAAATATGTTACTGACAGGAGCAGAACATATATTTTTTTAGTGGGGATGCATCAGTCCAACTTTTACCAACCGCACAGGACTCACTGGTATCATATTATGTAAGTCAACATGAGGCTGTGTGAACTTCTTAGCTACCGTATATAGGAGACGTTCTTTCTTTTTAGCTATGTGCCACTTTCAATTATATTGTTCTAGACAGCTTATGAGATTGAGTTGTTAAAATGCATCAACCTCAGATACATTACCACATACCGACCCAAGGGCAGACACACCATCACCTTCAACTTGTCTAATACATGTAACATGCACGGCTCTAGCTGTAGGATTACTGCTGCTGTGTAGACATAGAGACCTTACAAGCACCACAAAGCCTATGGCACTCGCTGTCTTAGAAAAATGCGTCATTTAGCTTATTTACAGCCTTCTGCAGCTATTCACCAAACCTCCTCACCTATGTGTGGCCTTCTTTTTCCTCACCAAACAAAAACTGTCCAACTAAATTAACGTTACACAACCCACTCAGAAGTTGTTGTTTTTTTTACTCTAGCTGCTAAAAGTCTGTCATTAATTGTCTCCTTTTTCTGTGCTGCTCTTTGTAAGCTTTGTAAACATATAATAAAAGCCAATGTTACTTCATCCATTTAATGTTTGATAATGACTAAAATGAAATTATATAGTCAATCCTTAGTAACGTTATCTAACTGCGAATGGCATTGTCAGCACTTCAGACCTACCACTACCTTCACATTAAAATGCATTTACTGTAAAGCACATTATGAAAGTGATGATTAAGTCTCAGCAGTAGATTAACACATCAAAGTGGCTGAAAAATAACAGCTGTATTTAATGTGGATTTGTCATGTCTGGCTGAAGCCACAGCTGCTTAATGTGGGCAGTATCAGGGCTGATACAGATCTGACAAATTGGAGCATCACGAATTCTAAAACGCTGCCCAGACCCACTTGTGTGTGTGTGTGTGTTCTGTTTTTTATTACTGATTAATCTGCTGATAATTTTTTTGATTAATCGATTAGCTGTTTTGTCTATAAAATGTCAGAAAATAGTGAATATTCCCTGTCAACTGTCAAAAACCCAAAGATATCCAACATTAGTGTCACGTATGACACAGAAAAGCTTCAAATCCTCAGATTTGAGGAGCTGCAACCAGCAAATGTTTGCCATTTTTGCGATTATTTCATTGTCAAAATAGTTGCAGATGAATTGTCTGTCAATCAACTAATTGATTAAATGACTAATTGTTGCAGTGTTCACTTGCCGCCGTGTGGTCCTGCACACCTGTAATCTAATCTGTGCCTACTTTGGATTCCACCTGCTCCTCTGTCCATCTAATGTGGCATGTTGATGATTTAGCAGAACACTGGCGGAGTGGATTAACTGTGCAGTTCATGCTTTCTGTCTGAAGTTTCATGGTTTTAAAGGAGGGCAGAGTGTCATTGATCAGCGAAGGAGACAGTGTGGAAACATTATAGTGAGACCTGATTAGTAAGAGTGTAGCGTGACGCGCTGAGGGATCAGCATCAATAATGACACCCGCAGAAAATCTGCTTGAGCCTCAGTTTTCTATTTCCCTTAGAAGTAGAAAATGTCTCCCCTCCTGTTCTTTGTCTACAAAGTGTGACAGCTGCTGAAATGTATCAACTCCCCCCCTACCACCACCACCACCCCACTCAAACTGCTATGAAGGTGCGTCATATAATTGCAACAATTTACCCTGATGCTAGTAGTTCACCTTTAGTTTGGTTAACATGTG
Source organism: Scomberomorus guttatus (assembly GCA_038419695.1). Taxonomy (NCBI): domain Eukaryota; kingdom Metazoa; phylum Chordata; class Actinopteri; order Scombriformes; family Scombridae; genus Scomberomorus; species Scomberomorus guttatus. The sequence goes on along the minus strand of CM076464.1, from coordinate 13,921,418 downwards.
CTACCATTTCCACATCACCATGAGCGCTTCCTTCTATGAGGGCAAAACCCTCATTTCGCTGTTTCTTCCTTGGCACTTTGTCAACTTTGTGATCTAATTCACTGCTTCTTGTGACCTTCCAATTGGCATTTACAGAGGAAATCTACCTGCACAAAAGGCTTTGTCACCGTGGTTAATGAGCACATGGTGAAGGACAACCTGGTCATTAAGCCTTTGGACCTAAGCATGGAGATAATGGCATCTATTGATGTGGGTGAGATAATGATGGGGCCATATGTGGTGTGGTCTTAAGCTTTCTTCCTTACAGTAGAGCCATTTGTGTTGACTTTAGTGAGTGCAAGGGGGGAAACGTTGGTTGTTAAAGATGTCATCTATCAGCTTCATTGCCTTATAAATAGAGTGTGAGTGGTGAATATTCATGCTGCATGGTTATTAAGTTATGTTGAACCCGAAAATAGAGAAAGAAGAGGTGAAATGAGCTGAAGCCACCAGGCACAGTCTGAGTTAAACAGTTTGGCATTCTGCAGAGACTGTGAGGAACAAAATTTATTTTGATTGATGTTTTCACCATTTAGTTGGATATCATTAGGGACAGTGCTGAAGCAGAAATCTGTTTTTCATTCCACAGACATCATGACACAGCTACGTAATGATAGACATATCCCCTTCTATTAATATTTGTGATTGTTGCCCCTACTCTTGCAATCTTTTGCGGTTTACCCCTCAGAGAGTGTGTTGCCTAGACCCGTGGAAGCGACGAGATGTGTATGTTGTTGTGCTTCTTCAAAAACAGCCTGGCCTCTCTCATGGGGAAAATACACTGGATCACACAGAAGGAAATGCAATTACCGCCTCCCAGCAGAATCCTAATCACTGAGCCCTGATGTTAAAAGTTAGCCTCTTTAATGTGTTGAATTTCAAAGACACAGCACAAATCATTTGATTTACTCACTCCCATCTTCACAGGATGTAAATAAGCTTATTAACTAGCCATTTTTAATATGTGCATCATATGACCTCAAGAGGAGCTTCTGACTTTATTCAAATGGGGTCTCAAATGACACACCAGTTAAATTAATATATTTACAGTGAATATGTTTATTTTAACACTCTTTTACGGTAACCCTGAAAAATTCTGTTGGTGTTGCAAATCTGGATGGCAGGTGTGTATGTGTGCGCATGTGTTTGAGATGCACCTGAATAAACACATCAAACCCCTGTGCGCATTTTCAAACCTCCTCCAACATAGCTCGTAAAACTAGTTAACATTCGGTTTAGTGTTGACACGACGTAAATCTCAAAGGTCTGTCTTTTACTGTGCATAAAGCATGTACAGTATGCATGTGATATATATGAATACAGAATCAATATGCTCCATGCAACAAGTCCTCCAAATTAAACAACCACATCTGTCGTTTGACCATGCACTCCAGAACGACCCAGAAGGAGCGTTTTCTAATCAGGCGCTTCTATTGGCAGTAATCGACAGGACAACACCATTTGTCTGTACTTTCCGAAACCGTTACACATCATTGTTAAAAAATAATGATGTGGTTAAGTTCTGGTTAGGTTTAGGCACAAAAAAACACTTGGTTAGGGTGAGGGAAAGATCATGGTTTGGGTTAAAATGATCAATTGAAACATGGTGTGGGTTAAAGTTACTACTCCCTTACAGTTAGGCAACCTTCGTCATCATGGCAACAGTAAACACCACGACAATCGTAGTTACAATTTTTAAAAAAGATGTCCCAACTTGCGGTTGGAAATATGACACTCACAGTTGAAAGTGGGAAGCAAACAATGTAATAACACAAGTTAGGATGTAACCAGCCACCCAACCTGCTACCTCCGAATATGGAAATTCGTCACTTTATATAGACGTCATCTGAACTGCACCACTTCTCCAGGTCATAATTACTACGGCCGCTAGATGGCGTCTGACACTCAAACGTAACTATAGGTCATTTTTGCCGACTGACATTATGACCTACTGTGTCGTTTTTCTCGGGAGGACGGGCTCGTTTCAAGTGCTGCGCCTCCTAATTGTATCACTGACTAATAAAGTCTTCTTCTGGACTCCAACTGGGAATCAAATGCCCAATTAGAGCCTTTACCCTTAGGCCCTGCTCTAGTAGAACTGAACAGAAAAGAGCAAGTAGAAGCAGAATTACTGAAGTAGTACATTCCATAGTTAGGCTGACAATGTTGCCTTAACATGGCCTTAATAGATCCGGAGACACAAATTGCCTGAGTTTAAGGTGTGCAGGTTGGTTCTCAAAGTGGCTGCAAGTCTCTGTTTTTTGAAGAGGCTAGTTGTGAGAGTGGACGAGTCCATTCAGCTCTTAGTGAAACTCAATCCTTCAGACGCCTCACCAGCGCATAGAAAAAGAAAAGAGAGGGAGACAGACAGAGGCGAGACACACAGGGAGATAGGCCTACATACGTTTGCTTGGTCTAGCAGAGACACGATCACATCGGATGCCTGCAGGCTCTGTCTCCAACTCTGCTCCTCTGTTGTTCCAGTTTACCTCTGGGAGACATGTTCATGGAGACGGAGACTCAGGCAGGCACACACATGCACTAACGCAAACACACTTGGACCACTTCTGCTGTATACTTTCTGTGATAAAGCAGCTGCTGTTAACCAGATCTATTTCTTTCTCTCATTAATGGTATAACTTTCTGCTATTTTGCCTGTCTCTAGCGTTAACGGGACAAATTACAAAGGCCAGGCACTCAACAGACACACACAGACATGCACACATGCACACGCTCTGGTAATTAATTGGTTCCAGTGGAGCCAAGAGCTAATTTACTATCCCTCCTGCCACATTTCTTCTGATACAGTCAGACAACTCATCTCATGGCAGCTTCCTTATGGCTCCCTCCCCATCTGTAGGTCCTTTATGTGGGTTGAAGTATATGTGTGTATGGGGGTTTTTTTCTGCAAAAGAGGTGGTTGTTGTTGTTTTTCAGGCATATAATTACTGAGCTGTAGGAGTTGGCAGCCTGTTAGGCTTGTTATCTTGGATGTGTTGATTGCAAGAAACATGTGCCCCTTGAAGTGAAGTGAAGTAGCCATTGAAGGGAAGGACCAGTTAAAATAAGAATAACTGTGCTAAAACACCTCCTTAGCTGTTCATGTTGTTGTGCAGATTGAACATTAGGCTAAGTGTTGAAAAAACTATGGAAGGCTGTGTAGTTCACAAACTTTGTTAGATCTAGCCCAGTGGTTTAACAATGTAGTCAACTCCTTTTGGAAAGTAAAAGTATAAAACCCAAATTGAATAAAACTCCATTAAAGGAATGGTGTAATGCCTACAGAATAATGACACCATTGGTGTTTAGATTGGTTCCCTATAAGCCTCGCTTTCACTATGCAATTCTGTCTGCCACCAGGTACAATCTCCCGGGAAAATGAAGGCTCGATTTACAGCACAAAGGAAGTGCATCAACCATTGCGCAACCAAAAGAGGTTGTTTTCCCTGGTAGCTATTGGTAGCTATATCTCATAATAATTTGTTTGGTGGCCAACCTCTTTCTATTGGCTTATTGCTATATGATAAATGTGGAATATTGCACAGATTTGATTGATTGACACACATACAGAAAAATCAGTTTTGAATTCATGTACATAGTGGGTAGGTAATAATGAATGGGACAGAACATGATAAATGTCTATGTAAGTGCTGAAAACAAGTATAGTATTATAATTATTATTTTAATTGTGGTGAAAACCAGGACAATTTGGGAGTGAATGTTGGAAACTGGGACATTTTAGTGTTTTACAGATATTTGTCGGGACTCAGAACACCCAGCTTGAAACTGGGACAATCCCAGACAAACCGGGACAATCCCGGATAAACTGGGACATCTGGTCACTGTATATATCCAGCAGATACGAAGCTGGATAACATTAATTTGTTGTGGTGTTTCTGGCCACATGGTGAATGCAAGGCCAATATTCGTTCTCCTTTTGGCTCTGTTTTGACTCCTGAGAAAATTAGCTACCTTTTTAGCTAAATGCTGCGCTATTTTCACCAGCTAGCAGCTAACTTTGTCTGTTTGCCATTTTGTGCTGGCAGGTAACATACAATGGATTTATCAGAACGTTTTTGCTGAAAAACAGCTCACTGTGATTGAAAATGATGCTATGACAGCAGTGATATTGAACCAGAACAGTAGCTGGAAAACCAAAACAGTTAGTTAAAATAAGCTAACAGCTTTAGCTGAGAGGAACTATAGATTTGGGTGATTTTAATCTGTAGGTTCAGTATGAGCGACTCCTTTCACATTACATATTAATTTGATCCACTTTTATTTAAAAAAATATTATAGGCACTTTTAATGGGTCTGTAAAGTAAATACAAAAGAGTAAAAGATACAATATTTAGCCCACAGTAGCCTATGAAATGTAGTCAAGTACAAGTATAAAAAAAATCCCCATTTGGAAATTAGTAGCCTAAAATTATGCTGAAGTGAAGTACTTGAGTACTTTTCCCAGTACAGTTCCCACTTTTTAGAAGGTCCAACAGTATGTAGCTGAAAAATCTGTACATTTACAGCAAGCATAACCAAAGAGACACAACCTCCCCTGCAGTGTAATCTATCTGTAAGAGATTTCATCCATCATTCCCTCAGTCATATTCTGTCACCTCTAAAGCTGATATGATTGATTACAATATTGGTAATTGGATGATTCAAAACTGCAGTATTCTAGGCAGAACAAAAAAGAAAATTTCCACTCACTGATTTCACTTTCTCAACTGAATGAGAGGAATTCATCCTTGGATAAATGTAATTTTCTTTTCATTCAGAGTCTGGTTAGCATCAAGGTAGCATTTCATTCATCTGTGAGGCGTGTCTGTGCCCTTTTGGAAGTATAGATCAATGAACTGGTCTTGTAGTTAATAGTGACCCTTGATTGTGGCAGAGCAGTGAACCCCCTCACTTTGCTTCTTCACCTCAGAGGTGTAGGAGGCAGATGCAGTTGTGTGAATGGCAAGTCAGTTTTAGACTTGCAACTGTGCACAGCTGTAGACAGTGATAGTGTAATTTTGCGCCCAGTGAGACAGTCAGCTACCCGTTAGCCAAGCATGTAATTAAAGCTTTAAAAATGTCACCATCCCACAGTGGTGGGCTTTATGCCCCTTATCACTGGAGTCCCAGGTGAGCGTGCATGTGCCACTATGAGTGCGTGAGTTTAATGTTTGTATTCGCTGGATGTGTGGTGAGTTATTTTGTTGTAGGTCTTGGAGCATGGTGGCCATATTCGCACCGCTGCCTTGATCAGTTGTCAGATGACACCACTCCTCTTATGTGGGCTGGCCCCGCTAATACACCGCACAGAGAAGCGAAGGCTTTGAAGTAGAAGAAGTCTTTGATGCCAATACGACATCCAAGCAGTTAAATGTTGAGAAAATGACAGAAAATTAATCCAGCAGGCGAATGTTTTGATCATCTCCAGGGTGAAAAAAATAGTGATCTTATGCTTGCAAATCAGTATAGGGTTTTGGAGGCCGGTGTTAATCTTCAGTTCTAGATGTTAAGTCAAAATCATCGATGACATTCACATTGAAAAAATACCCCGAAACTTTGTGTAAGGGGCAAAGTTAACAACCCAACACTTGCTTTCCTGTCGGAGAGGTAACTTTGTAGTACCTTGCTGAGGTTGTTATGGAAATCAGCTCTCAGTGTGATCTAGTTTTGGGACAGCAGTGACAAACTCTTGGTTTCTTCTCTGAGATTTAAGCCACTTCAGCGCTGCGAGGTTGTTGTGACAACTTGCTCCCTGTGAACAGTGCTTTCTTGACACTGAGAACAGCTCAGACAGTAGCCTGAGGGTCTGGGCTATGTGTCAGAGCCGCTGTCTCAGCAGCCGATCAGTGCCTGGGTCGGTCACAGGATTTTTCACAAGTTGACACTGTATTAAATAGACATCTCTCAGCAGTAGCAGCAGCAGCTTGGATGTAGAGATAGTGATTCAGAGGGTTCAGGCCTTTTGGGATAATATTAATTGGCACTGAAAGGCAGAGTGTGTGCTGTCCATAGTTTCACTCCCCCATCTGTGCCACATGTAGCTTTGTTTTCTGTTTTTTTCTTCTCTTAGAAAACTTTAAGAATAACTTGACACATTTCCTAAAGGAAACCTCATAGTACCCGTATCAAAAGCCGAGAAGAAACCAACCAACCTCAGAAATGATTAATTCTCTGTAATTATGAAGTTGGCTGTGTAGGTTACAAGTCCTGACTCTGACTTACCTTGGCCTACATTTGGAAGTGAACATTTTTAAAAGCCCTGCTCTGTATTCAAAGGGCTACTCTGCCAGGCTTTCTGTAATGGTTTTAAGTCACAGGTCATATTGAACTACCTCCAGCAATCATGGAAGCAGTGAGACAGGGCCAGGTCATGCTGGTAATTGCTGTCTAGTGGCGTGTGAGAGCTTTTCACGCAGATAGGGATGTTTCTCTCTTTTCAGGCATGATGTCACTCTTTCTGCCACATATTGCATGTTATTGAAAAACTTGTCTCGTCTGGAATTGTGTTATGTAGACACACACGTAGACCACATCCAGGCACGTGATAATGCATCAGCATGAGTGTGAGAGGGTAAGCGAGCTGAGTAAAAATAACAGCATAATTTGGGAACTTCTGGAGAGTTAGGGTGGGACTCAGATAAAATTGCTGGGTGTGTGTGAGCAACACAGTGGAGAGAGTTAGTGTGTGTGTTTCTGTGGCTTGTTGTTTGTGTGGATTCAAATGTGTGTGATGTAAGTCCCAGATTTAACTGGACCAAAGCTATGGTTGTGGGCAGGCCAATCATCAGGGCTGGTCAAAAAAAAAAAAAACCCTTTCACCTCAGTACAGTACGCAGGCTTTGGTGTGTTTATGGTTCATTGTGTTTTTCAGCTTGTACAAAATTAAAAAAAAATACCAGAGAGCCTGAGGTGAGTACAACCATTACTCAGGAGCAGAGGAAAGTGACATTATCTTAAATCGACCCCGAGACTATTTACTGTAAAAAAAAGTTTCAGTACAAGTTTGGCCAAACAAACTTTGAGCACTGGAACTAAGCTGAGTACCTGCAATGTTAGTTCCAGTCCGCCACCAGAGAAGCTCTCTTCTGCTCTTCGTCCCCAGCACCTTGTGTTTTATCAACTGTGTCCCTTCACTCCATATACCGAGAGCAGAAAACACACAGCGAATCACAGTTCTCTTTTCCAAAACATACCACTCTTGCTTGCGCAGCATTCCCGTACCCAACAACAGATTGGAATCTCAGAGCGTCGCTCCAACAGGGGGAAGCCGATATTTGTTCCAATTTAGAGCTGTTTGTGAAACAGATTGAAGTTCAGCCTCAGAGTCAGATTATGTCCAGGCAAAGATAGAGCATTACTCTAAAGAATTGTCCAGGGCACAGGAGCAGAAACCTTGTACTGTATGTCCAGAAAATCTCTTTTCAACAAGTAAGATTCATAACACCAAAAGTAAATATGTAAGAATTGCCAGAAAATGTATCATTATAATCAAAATCATAAGAATAAGAATAATATAACATCAATTTTATTTTCTTATGCAAAGAACATAGCTTAAAGTGTTTTACATTAAGGAGAAACAAGAAGATGGGTGAGCAATAAGGCAAAAAGTAAACAGTAACATCAGTAACTGTGGTAAAGTGGTATATAACATGCTGACATAGGCTCATAGGTCTTGTTTCTCTTTCTTTCTCACACACACACAAGCAGGACTCAATCCAACAGCAGAGAAATATCAGTTGGGAATAAGAAAGCCGGAGCACAAAATGCATTCAGGAGAAAACTGGGAGAGCTGTTGACTCAGCATTGTGTGTGTGTGAGAGAGAGAAAGACAATGTGAAAGAGCGAAAAAGACAAACTGCACATGTGAACATTTGATTCGTGCTTCAAAAGCCACACTGTTCACCACAGATAAGGTTTTGAAACAAACAAGCCATCTGACCCAAGTGCGCTTTTCAATCCCGCTCTTGGAGAGACACAAACATTTCTTCGCACGGAATTAATCTGCCCTCTGATCTGGGGGTCGTAGAGCGGAAAGGGCCCTGCTGTGCAGCGATGAGCCTTTGATGGTGATATCATCACTCTGTCATTCTCTCTGTCATCCTCCGCTGAGCTTGTGAGACACCCAGCTGACTGAGGTGGACTAAAAAGTACAAGCATAAACAGTGATGGAAAAGGTCAATGAAAGGTAGAAGCAGAGAGGAACAAGGGATGGATAGCAATGCAATGGATGTTGAGAAACCTGATGTGTGGCAGCAAAAAATAAAATCGTAATGACAGCCAAGGGAAATGGTCAAAAGTCAGTCAGTTAGCTACTTGGTCTGCCTATCATGTTGTGTTTTATGCAGCACCATTCACTCAGTCAGGCACCTCATCAGTCTCTCTGTCAGCCAGTCACCTGGTTCATTATTTTGTCCAATCATTTGTCATTCAGCCTGCCTGACAGTAGGTCATCTAGTTTGTCTGTTACACAGTCAGTGTACCAGTCGTTCAGTCAGTTGGTAGCCATGAGTCTGGCACTCATCTGGACATTAAATTGATCTCAACAATCACTAATTTAATCCAGCAAATTCGGTTATTAATCTGACATTCAGAAAATCAGATAGTCAGCTGTGCTTTTCAGACAGACCAACAGACAGCGAAGTAAAGAGCAAACATCTCCTTCATATCCATGTTTGCTTTGGTCTAAACACAAGACACCAAAATCACAGATACCAATTGGCAGACAGAGACACAGAACAACAAACAAAAACTGGCAATAACCGGCCTGATAGAGTGATAAACAGGCAAACACCCAGTCAGTCGCATCCAAAGAAACACACACATATAAGCTTCACAAACCTGCAGCTATATAAAGCACCTCAGTCGTGTCTGTGTGTGCTTTGACCTAAAACAAAGTCTGGGTTGTTTTTACTGGTGTGTGTGTGTGTGTGTGTCCTGTCTGGCCAGAGAGAGCAGAGTGAGAGAGAGAAGAAGAAGAGAAAAGAAAGTGAGAGATCTCACACTCCCCTGACTGTGTTTGGACAGATGGATCATCAGTGCAGCACTCACATTTAACAAACGTGTTTGTATGTGGGCCTGTGTGTGTGTGCGTGCGTGCATGCGCGCGTGTGCGTATGTATGTGTCAGCGTGACAAATACAAAGCCGACGTTTATTCAGCAGCCTATTCATTATGTATAGTGTACTTCAACCATCATGAACTTCCCTTCAGACAAAATCAATAGTGGTGTTAATATGATCCTCTCTCCACTCGTTACTGCAGGAGGACTTTAATTGATTACTCAGCTGACACCTCAACTTCCAAAATGCAAAGAGGAGTGTGTGCGTGTATGTGTGTGTATGTCTGCCTTGCAGCTGTCTATATGCAGCTGAATGTGTCATTATGTAACTTTCGCAAACTGTGAAGCAAACAGCTATTGATGGTCTGAGCCCATTTATTATTCATCTTTATACATTTTACTGCAAGTGGACCATTCCTTTGCATAATTATTCATCTGCAGTAACATGCAGTCAAGGGGACATATGCTTTTACCTTTATATTTATCTATATTTATATTTATATACTGTTAGGACATCTGTTAAACATGGTCGAAGTTCCAAAACATGAGGTGAACGTATGTAAAAGTGCTCCCTGAAAGTCAAAAGCCCAGGCCTCAGCCTGCTCCAAACGCTTCGTTTGCAATGTTACCTCTACTTCCTCCTAGTGATGACATCAGATTGTTTGTGCATGCCCACAAACGGCTTCTCAGGAGGGGGGCCTTAACGAGACAGGAGGTAAAACAGCCTGCTACAGACAGAGGCTGAACTAAGGGGCTGCATAAATTGCCAGTATCAGATAAATAAAGATTTTTTTGAATTGTAAATCATACAAAGATATTCCAGTAGGTAGGACTTTTTATGAATTATATATAAGTTTAAGTTCAAGGAGAAATATGTTGAGGCTGTAGATTTATTAGAAATTAGATTTTTAGTATTTAGTGTTTTGTAATCTGATGTTTAAAAGTATAGAATTTGTCATTTGTACTGTATCTAAAGGAAGCAAAAATAACCTCATATATCATCCTGATAAAGGCAAGTTAGCCAAAAACATTTGGGGGATAAAGCATGGTATGTGTGCAGCTGTGCTGCTTTAATTTTGATTGTCGGCGTCTTTGTGTCTGTGTGCGTTCAAAGTTATAAAAAGGACATCAGAATTTAACATTATCCTGACTGGAATACTGTATTATGCTGTATCATCTGTTCTTTATGCATTTCAAATGACAACATTGTTTAGTTTTTGTGTGGCTAGGATTCCCTTTGCTCCGTGCCATGAATGTACTAGTGTGTTATCCATCATAGGGTCCCAGGGTGATTTCAGTGTGTGTGTGTGTGTGTGTGTTTGCTGTAAACGCACTTGTACTGTACATGTGTTCTTGCGTGCCTGTAGGTGTGAAAGAAAGTCAGTGAAAGGAGTAGGACTGGGAGCAGGAGGAGGAGGAGGAGGGTGACGAGGAGGTGGTGGAGGCTTGTGCTAATGCCCTGGAGATGATTTAGAGTTTAGACCACTGAACAGCACAGAAAGCTCTTCCAGTATTCTCCCACAGGACCAGTCGGTGGCTTGTGGTGAGCTAAAGAGAAAATAGGATCCACCAGAGATGACTTCAGGGGAATGAAATAACAGTTCAGACGGTTTCTCTTAAATCAGACTATGGCTGCATGGGCATAAATCAAATTAAGGTTTCAAATGCTGAAAAATATTTACACTATCTAGGATTTTAAAGGTCTTAATTGTTTCACCATGTAACGGCAGGTTTTCTTTAGGGTTCATTTTGATGCAAATACATTAAGTCCAGACGTGATATATTGTATTTGTAGTTATGTTATTGTGAAATTCAATAAAGATCTTTTAAAAAAAAGAAAGTAAGGCAAACACAATGAGGGCTCATTTGCATTTTGAGTCTAGCATGAAAAGAGAACATTTCAGTTTCAATTCAGCACACTGAGCATGTTTAGTTTACACTGCTGCTTGCAAAAAAACAATACTGGACATTATTTAGTTCCTTCTTCGTTCATCAGATTAGAAATGTGTACAGTAAGGAGAAAGCATGAGCAATCAAGAAACAGATAATATGCACGTGTGTGTGCAGGCATGTTCAAACTGACAGGAGGTCATGTGCAGAGCCGTAACAGAGGGAGCAAGGTTAACAAAGAGTGCTCAACTCACTGGCCTGGACTCCCGCTCCTGTCAGCTAACCCTCTGCGTGTGTGTGGATATGTGTTGGTTGGAGACACATATGCACACAAGAATCCATGTGAATACCACAGCCCAAAACTGTAGAAGTATCAATAATCTAATTTCCTATGTCAGGTTAACCTCTCATGAAATATTTCCACTAAGTGAATGCAGACTCTATGCAAGTCTATAGGATGCAAGTCTATAGGACTATATTAAAAATGACAAGAAGAATGTCCCACTGAGCAGGCTACCTAGGGAAAATGACTCACTCGCTTTCAGCTGCAACAGGTAAAATGGCTTTTTGGCGAGGAAAAAATAGTTAAAGACTGTCAAGGAAACTAGCAGACAAAGAAAAGTGACATGTAAAATGAAAGGTTGACTAAAGCAAAACTGCAAAAGAGTTCAGAAGCTGACGTGTGAACCCGACGAGACGAAAGGGAAAAGGAACAGAGAGGCAACTGGCAGTGGCTGTCACTTGCTTTCCCCCACTGTGGATGACAGGTGTTTTACATTACTTTTGTGGGTGTAGGAAAACCACATACCCACACTGTCTATGCATTTATACAGTGGACTCTGAATGAATTCTATACAGGCCCCAAGGTCATGAGGCTTATTTATACACAGTAAAGACAGAGTAAACTTTCCATTCAAGGAGAAAATGGAATAAAATCACCACAGTCGCAGCATTAGGGTTTTCATTCGAAAAAGCAGGAGTAGAGAGGTGCCTTATGTTCTATCCTGGAGCTACTCCAAGCTTTCCAGCACTATAGTTCAGAGAGAAGGAGACAAGGTTTGTCTGAGGAGAGCAAATCTTCACTTTTTCTTTCTTGTCTTTTTTTTTTCTTTTTTACAGCGTGCATTTTTTCCACGTTTTGATGCCTTCCTACAACAAACACGGTATTAATAGTTTCTGCTTATTTGCAACTGTGCACCTACCATTCACACTAAATCAAGTCTGTCATGGAGGGAGGATTGTTCTGTTCTTGTTCTATACAAAGCACTTTTTTTCCACTGACTGGACAACAGATGAAAAGCCCATTTCACATGCAATAAAATAATAAGAATGCTCCACAGGTTCGGCTACAGAACACATTTCTGTTATGAAAACACTTTAAGCAAGGCAGAATGCTTCTCATTACTGCCACTTTACAGCTCGGATCTTTAGTATCTTTACTCACTCCACCACACTGCTGCTCAAAATGAGGTATACTGTCGGGGGGGCTTATTCTTCTGTTGCGCACAGCGTGAATCATTCTCAGTAATAGCATCACATAAATGATTAAAAAGTAATGATCTAGATGGTCTAGACTGCTCATCAATTCACCCCCACAAAGAGAGAAATCATGAACAATTGAATTGCACAAACTGCTTTGTTTTTCTTGCATCAAATGACTTTTCTGAGAGGCATGAATCCGCTGTTAGAATTCTATAATAATCACATGCGGCAATTTGAGGGTTTTGCTGTAAATAAAAACATATCAGATTTACAGCAGCTATAGGATTTAATTGACCCACGAGGAGTTCTGCGCAACTCCATATATACAGTGTATTAGTCACATATACACATAAAGAAATAGACTCTTAATAAGGAATACACACACACACACACACAGCAAACAGCCAACTATTACTGCCCTTCATCAAATATGACAAAGCTCCCCTGCAGTGGGAACAAAGACGTAAAAAATGCACAATATTTCAGATACTGGAGGACACACACACACACACACACACAGTAGGTGTTTGAGGTAATGCAGAGCTATGTCTGATTCATGCACAAGGCGTCAGAGGTGAGAGGTGTGAGGTCTTTGGGTGCATGTGAGGAGCACGCAGGCTGCTGTTGCTCAGCATAAAACTCCCCCACCCTCCCCAGTCTGTCACACTCTCTCTTCTTAGCACCTCTCTCCCTTGTTCCCTGCTTGTGAGGATTTATTTTTACTACTTTTCATCTCCTGCACTGCATCCTTGGTGATTGTCGTGATACAGAGGTGCTACACTGTAACAAGCTTTTCAGCGGCTAAAAGTCAAATTAAATGTGAAATAAGCCTTTGTTTAAACCCAAATCTGTCGTCTTCACTCTCTGTCTCTTGTTGTATCTTTGCAGGTGTGTCTCTCCAATGCTCTTGGCCCCTGAGGCCTGAGGAGAAGTGAGCCAAGTCCAGGCCCCCATGGGACGCCCTGTTACCCAGCATGCACTGCTGCTGCTGCAGTGCATGCTGGTCCTGCGGCCTGGAGGCGTGGCCAGTAGGAGAGGGCCGGTGCTGCTGCCTGAATCACCCTGTCACAAGACAGAGCACCCACTCATCCCACACTCAGGTAGGTTTCAAACACAGACACACCAGACTGAGACAGGGCTCATTAAGTTTTGATTTCCCTCCGAAATTACATGAATATTTTTTATATGATGCATGTAGCTATTTATACCCTTTTCTGTCTCTCCATCCATTTCTCCAACACTTCATTCCTTCACTCTAATCACATCACATCAGGCTCTCCTTCCTCACCTTTGGTTCGGTTAGATTTTTAGACCATATATGGTCAGTTTCTCGATCATTTCATCACCAATATGACTGTTGCTAGGAGGCATATATACTAGGGATGTGCAATACGCATCTTGATGCATTGCCAATGATCCGATACATTAAAGATAAACATTTAGCAACTACCAATGTGACACGGTACAATTCACCCCTATTGTGATGCAGTGTGAGTCGACACGATTTGATTCAACACAACGCAATTCAACGTGATACGATGCGATTCAATGCGATACAAAATAATGATGCAATGCAAATTCAATATGGTACAGAAAGTTTGATTTTATTTCTTGAGCATACAGCAAATCATAAATTAACTAAAAAAGTGCCATTTTTACTTTACATATTTGTTTCTCTAGTACTGCAACTCAGCATCTCATTTATGCTGTTTCTTTTTGACCTCTAATAAAACACTTGGCCCTTTCACAAACAGGCCTTTTCACAAGTCCTTTGTAGTGTAGTGTTCTCTGTCTCCGGTTTAGATGCATGTGCTCCGTGACCCAAACAATTACCGTCAAAATAGTTTAATAATCCACTTACTCCGACGTGCGGAACAATGTTTTGTTCAAAAATGTTTTGGCAGCGCATCACAGCTGTAGCATGCTATCGCGCTTGAGAAACAGTTTAGAGAGGAGGAATCAATATAAGTATCATTATTGGTGACAAATTCTTGGTCACATTTCTAAATAATAAAGGCATAGGGCTTTTACTAATAATTATATATAAATAAATTGGATTTTACCGATGCAAAGATGTTAGAAACGATGCACCACAAGTTCATCCTAAATTGTATCCAGTGCACTTTTTTAATTGGGGTAATTGCATCGTAGACGTTTAATGCCGGTGCACCGGTGCGAATCAGTGAGTCTTCCCATCCTTAATATATACTCTTGGACCTTTGTGGTCATCAGTAAATTGATCACCCGAGGAAAAAAGTAGTAGAAGTAGTTTATTTTCTAGCAAGTAGGAAAGGTGATGTGGAGTAAAAGTGTCACTTTCTGGAAAGGAGCCTCTTATATTTGATCCTTGAAAACACAAAATCCAGGTGAGATTAGGCTGATATACTTGTTTAACTCAAAATAATTGAATTTTAGGCTTTTCTGGTTGCTTCTTTGTGATCAAAATAATTTATCTCATTCATTACTTTCATTTTTCCTTTTCCTCTTTCTTTCCCGTCCTTTATTTCCTCCATGTTCTTTTCTTCACGCACAAGCAGACACAATCTTCCTCGCACGTGTCAACTACATGGCTGTGCAGTTTTAGATATAGTATGTATTCTGCATCAGATTTCATTGCGCTTATCTTACATTGCAATTGAACAACTAAACTGTAATGAAATGCTGTGTCGAATGAAAGTATCAATAGCGATCAATGCAGTTCTGTCTACCCACTGTGGAGTAGCAAAATGTCATTGAGTTGTTTTCAGTCCAGCAGAGTTACAGTCAGATAATCACATAGCATTCTGTCTAGGGAGAAATTGACTGGAAGACCAAGGTCACTGCATGTGTGCAAAGATCCACATGCATGCCAAAACTCACATTCTGTGTACTACTCTCCCTCTTCAACCCGTTTTCTCTCTCTCTCACTCCAGCTTTCTTCCCAGTCTTTGTCACTTCATTGTTAGCTGAGGTGGCACTCTTCCCTCTGCACCAATTGAGTACGATGATGATGACTAACTGCCCTGCTAACGTGATGCGTGCCCCCCTTGTGCTTTCTGCGCGAGGGGGGGATCACACACCAGGTCTTGGGTCAGCTGTGGTCAATGCGTTTGCATTCTCTAATGTACCAGAACGGCCCATTAAGCTCCAGTGGCTTAATGCTTTGGTTGAAATATAGGAACATTAATAAAGAGGGTCGACATTTCAGTTAGCAATCAGGCATGGTTCACTACCACAAAGCCTACTGTACAGAAGAGGAAAAAAGAAAGAGAGAGGAACTCAGAGACTTCACTGTGTCTGCCGTTCAGTGTCTGAATGATCGAGCTGTGATGATACAATGATAAAGTTTCTCACTGCAGGGAGGTGGATAATATTCTCTGTAGCTCTAGTGGACAAATATTAGATAGTAGTAGATGCTGCATAGTAAACGGAAAGGCGAAGTTTACCCAAATTACAAAAAACATACTCACTTACCTTTAGTGCATGCAGATACTCTTGGTTTTATTAGCTCATGTATTAAAATAGTCCACAGGCTTTGCTGTGAACATTTTTCACTGGAACTATTTTCTACCAGAGGAATAGTCCATAGTAGTAATAGTCCATGAAAAGTGTTGGCTGGCAAGTTTTGTGGGGAAATGTGTTTTTTGTACCTTTTTGTCACTGTCCCTTTAGATGCATGACAGACTGCTATCTGGCGTTAAAGTTTGACTTGATCAGTTATTGCTATACTAACCCCTGTTCACACATACAGGCTCGTTCTTGCATCTCACAGGCCTGAAGCTTGAGGGCACATTTAGCATTGAGCCTGTAATTTACATACTGATGGAGCAGTTATTTTCCCCAGTTGTCACTGCACCAGCGTACGACATAGTTGTTCACTTCCAGAGCAATGTGTTTATATGCATCTTTTTCTTATTCAAGTACTGGTAGTTAAAGTTATAAAACAGAGAACAAGGAAGCTATTGAATGCGATGATCAGCTTTTTTTTTTCTTTGTTTCAAGTACTTTTATGTGCTTGAGTGGAGAAGAAAACAACTGCTTCTGGAAGTATTGGAATTGCATTGATGCAGAAACCAGTGCAGCGTACATGTTAATTCCATTGCATTGTAAAGTGTGCTGACCCCAAAAAGTTCACCCAAAGTTGCTCACAAGGTTGTTGACTGTCTACACATCAGCTTTGTTGCTCTGGTTGTAAAGCTCTACAGACTTTGCACGACCAGAGGTTTTTTTGCTGTCATGTGAAAGTACATTAACTCTCCTTTTAATAGAAGTTTTATCATTATACTTTGTTTACTTCCCTCCTAATATTATTTTTTCTCACCATGTGTAAGAATCAGCACCTTTACAGAGCAGCTGCTAATTCCCATGGTCTCATGAAGATGTCCATTTATCTTTGCCTTCACAGTTATATTCCCCTCTGTTTTTTAATAACTTTCCTTTCATAGCCTGATGGTAGTCTTTGTGCGGTTCAAAGACATCTCATTGTTGTACAGTATACAAAGCTTTTTCCGAGACTGCCAAATTATAGGCCTCGCTTTTTTTTTGCAATAAACGCAGAAAAGCTGTGAGTCATTACAGAATATTCCGACACATATACGTGTGCGCACGCATACACATACGCACAAACAGTGTGTGAGTGAAGAGAAGCATCTCGTTAAACCTATTATCATTCTCTTTTGTGAGTCATTGTGCTCCATGTAATGTAGTGTAATCCCTGGTTGTTGAGAATGTGCAGTGCCAGGCTGCCATGGCTCCTCTTTAGCCGAGCTGGGAGGACTACAAACACATTAAATATACCCCTGTGGATCACAACAACACAACATTCCCACTCTGCTTGGGCAAACCATATCCCTTTGGACATACACAGACATACATTTAGAGCTTTGGCTTTGGCCAAAGGAGTCTTAAACCCCTTTCACACATGCAGTCTATCCCTGAAATGTTCAGGAACATTTCCTGCATGGGGTCATGTGTGAATGGGAGCAGGGATCGATATTCAGGAAAATCTGTACCGCCAATTTCCCACCTCAAGACCTACTAACATTTCAGGGAAAATGCCAGTCCGGCTATGTTGTGAATGAAAGGAGTAACATCGCAGGGACAAGCAAGTAAAGGGTTACATCCATCTGGTGAAAGATGCTTTCATGTGGAGCGAGCAAACCAATCACAAGACTACGCTGATGGCGTATTTGAATCCGCAATTTGTTTACGGTTGCCTTGCCAATACTTTCGCAGGTGATTTATCTCACAAGCTTGTTGAATATTAAATACATTACAAGAACATTGGCACCGGACAAAAACAGCTCAAAATGTACAGTAGATTTTGGGGAATGTGCTTATTCGCTTTCTTGCCGAGATTTAGATAAGATCAATACCACTCTTATGTCTGTATGCTAAGTATGAAGCTACAGCCAGTAGCCGGTTAGCTTAGCTTAAGAGTACTAGAAACAGGGGGAAACGGCTAGCCTGACTCTCTCCAAAGGTAACAAAATCCACCAGCCAGCACATTTAAAGCTCACTACACATTAAATCCACAAACTGTTTTCTTTTCACTTTTTTGTACAGCCTACAGTAGCAAATGAGATATAATGTGTTCATTTGTGAGTTTTAAGAGGTGCAGTAGGCAGACAGAGGTAGGCTAGCTGTTTCCCTGTTTCCAGTTTTTATGCTAAGCTTTGCTAACCGTCTCCAGCTGTAAGTCTGAGAGCAAACTAATGCTTTAAAAGAAAAGTTGATTAAACAATTGGTCAAATTACAGAAAATTAATCAACAACAGTTTTGATTATTGACTGATTGTTTAAGTCATTTATCAAGCATAAAATAGCAAACACTCTCTGGTTCCAGCTTCTTAAATGTGAGGATTTTGCTTTTCTCAGTTTTATACTGTATCTTTGTAAATTGAATAGTTTGAACTTTAGGACTTTTTCATCCTTGGGACAAAACAAGCAATTTGACAATGTCACCTTGGGCTCTGAGATATTGAAATGGGCATTTTTCACAATTTTCTGACATTTTAGAAATTAGACGATTATCTGAAAGAAATAACAAATACACAAATCAAAGGTCTTTGGCATTTATTCTAGCTTGAGGTCAGAAAACTTGGCTTAGATTTTTCAGTAGGGTGAAGGTTATAGAAAGTAAACAGCAGAATATGTTGCTTTTCTTCAGTAGCCTGTATCACTGGACCTTTAACTACTCTATTGAGGCTGTTAGCCTCACTGAAACAGCTCCAAGGCTATAAAAAAACAGGACTTAAACAATACAGAGCCCAAAGAGCGGTTATGAACCATCATGGGAAGCCAAGGTCAAGTTTTGTCTGAGTGTGTTCCAGTGACAGCATTTCTTTCTCTCTGTGTGATTGTGGCCTGACTGTGGATGGGTGTGCCTCACATGGGTTTGACCCCACTGGGGATGGTGGCTTTCTGACTTGGCACAACACTTGGCTGACAGAACTGCTACTGTGGTGCAAGGATGCTATAGTCTAAAGACCGCTCTCTGTTTTGTATGGTGGTTTTAGAAATATAGGGTTTCAGAAAGAAAGTACACTGTACAGTTCAGCAGCAGCGGCCCAAAAGGTACACTTGCCATGCTTTCACGAAAACAGATCTCAATATAGCTTAAGCAGAGGTCCAATGTAAATGTGCGTCATTTATAGAATTATTCAAGGAGGGATATTGAAAGACTTCACCCCCATTTGTGGAAAAGGATATGTTTTGGCAAAGGTCTAGTGACCAAGCATTTGTAGTGTTATTGTTGTTCAAAGCTCAAGAGATATACTGTATTAATAAAGTGTTATATTTAACAAGTGTTCCTGGGTGTAGGCTTGAAAGCTTTTAAAGGTTATAAACTGTGGTGTAAACAATGCCTTCACAGGCCAAGCAGAGAGCCATGTCTCTGAGGAGGAGAACCGGCAGACTTGTTTTACAGCCACAGACCAAGTTCAGCTTTTATCATCCCTGAAAGGCTAACACATCGTTAGAGAGAGGGGAGTGAAAGCAGGAAAATAAACAAAGCGTTCATAAACGCAGCAGGCTACAACTTCTATCAGAAATCTTTTAATTGGTCATTTGGGGATGATTCTTTTAATACCTTTGGAACGTAAATTCCGAAATATTAACTCGACTCTATTCATGTCCAAAGTCAGCTATGTTCAAGTCATGTTTTATTTTAATGGATGACAGGCTGCCAATGGAATGAAGAAGGGCCTGTGCATATTTTTGGATTTGTATGTCTTTCATTTGCCCCTCTGCATAAAAAGTCCCACGTCATTCCCTACATATATATTTTCATCTTTTTTTTTTCAAGTGGCCTGAGGAGCTTTGGTCATCTTGTTAAAAGGCTGTCTTTTCTCCCGCACCCCGAGAACCGAACGACTCTGCTCCTAAATACATATTAGATTTAAATATTTTATTGCACACTTGTTTGTGGCTTCACGGTGGTTTGTTTTGCATGATTCACTCGCTGCCCGCAAGGGCCACAGCACAGCCATGGTAATTTGAGTCTGAGGACTTTTAACTGTAAAATGTGCTTGTTTTTCTTGCTAGAAATAACATAATAGGAAGAAACCTTGGAGCACAGAGCCACGCGCAAAGGCATTAACTGACCTTGCCTTTTGCTTTAGCTTTTCTCAAACTGAGCAGGTGTTTGCTTTTTCAACTGCTCGGCCGAATCGTTTCCTTGCATCTACTTGACCAAATAGTTGCAGTTCTTCGGCTGCCCATTACCACAGACCTGCATTTAGAGTGAATTGGCTCTTCATTTGTGTGAGCGCCTGCTGCCACACTCTATTTACACCACTCACAGAAAAACCATTCATGTTTCAGAATTGGTTCCACATGTTGCCATTGTTGCTAGCCTGGCAGTAGCGTAGAGCGTTAACTTTGAGCGCTGGCAGATTGAAGACTGGCGTGGCCTCTGATGCTGGGCGTAAATATTTATATATCCTGTCATTTTGTCTTTGTGTCAACTGCTCCGTGTCAGAGCGAGGAATAACAAACGGGATGTGAGTGATGGGGTGTTCTATTTTGAGGAGGAGGGAGACAGGGGTTAAGGGGATAAGATGGGACCCCTATGGGAGGGCAGGGGGAGGGGTGTATATACATGTGTGTGTGTGTGTGTGTGTGTGTACGTGTGGGTTCGTTGGCTTCGTGTTGGCTTTTCGTCCTAATCCGTGTGTGTGATTCTGCATGTGTGTGTGATTACTCCTTCGTCTCATCGAAAGCCAATCCCCTGATTCAGGCAGCTGCTGCACGAGCATGGCTGTGATGTGATTACATTATCACATGCATTTAAAGTACATCCGATATGAACCCATGTAACAGGAAAAGCAAACCTGAAATTGAGGAAGTGAGGTGGTGGAGAGGGGGCGGGTTCTTAAAGAGGGTTTTTTTTAAATATATTTATTAGCTGGGGGTTGTTCTACTGTTTCCTTTGCGACTGAGCTAACGATAAGGTTGATTTGTTGGCTCTATATGGGAGCATAAAAAACTCCCTAGGGTGCCCCTAAAATTAGCTATTACAGTCCCCAAAAAAACAAATAAATATCACATCAAATCACTGTAATTAGTCTCTGTGGCGAAGCTAACTTAGTGTCCTGCAGTGCTGTTTTTAAATTTGTCCAATTGTGCCAGAGGTTTGGATCTCTGCATCCCTGTAGTAAACCCAAACTGTGATCTGCTAAACCCCATGAGTTTGACTTCGGGAAGCTCTGTGTATTTAGCTCCACGGCTTTGGGAGAGCCCATCTACGCTGCTTATGAATGTTTATGAATGGTCCTTGGCCTCATCACATAGGGCCATAAATCCTGTGAGTGCTGTTGTGTTCAATTAGAACCTTTCGCTCCCTTTGCACACTCCAACAAATGCCCTCGCTTCTCTCTTTCTGTCTCACGCATGCAGGCACACACATGCATGCACGTGCACTTCATCACCCTGTAAGCAAGACTCCCCTGGTGAGTCAGGGAGATTTATGGGGAGAAGCTGGGTTCGTCAAGCGTCGTCTTCCCCCGGGGGGTGTCACAGCTACATTTGTATGCCAGGAATTCTCTCGATGGCGTAAAAAACAAGCCCAGTGCAGTGAAAGGACTGGCACATCCAAAACTTGTGTCTACCCCCAGAATAAGCAGAGCAGCAGCCATTAAGCGGAATGAAAATCTTTGCAGTGAAGTTGGTTGTGGTCTCCCAGAAATTAATTTCAGCGCGGCTAATGAAAATGCATTAGCGCTTTGAAACCTGAAGTCAGATTTTTTTTTGCAGTTTTCTTGTACTCATCACTGGAGACTTGAAAGAGAACAAGGGGAAAATGTCTTGAGATGACATTGTTTTGTTTGGAGAGCCAGAGTTTGGTCCCCCTACGTGCGCTGGAGAAGGCAGATGTTCCTTGGAAAACACGTTTTCTTGCTCTGTTTGTCTTCGTTTTGAATCACTCAGAAATCCCACGTTTGTCACCGAAACGACTTGCTTTTGATGCAGTCAAGGGAGAGCGTGCTTTCATTTGAAATGCTGTCTGACAGGTGTGCCTGAAGAAGCAGATAATGTGTTTCGAGGAGGATATTCAAGCTGTCCTCTCCCTCTGTTCCGGCCCTGATGGAAAGCGCCCTGGTAAATTAAAAAAGTCCCTTTGAAATTTTTAGTCTGGAAATAGCTCACAAATGCAGTGATGAATGACTTAAAATCACTGTAGCAACCATTGCTAAAAACTCAGCCTTGCTGGAGTTCTGGCACTTTATTCAAAAATATTCTTGCATGTACTAAGTTCTAGCTCTGTGGAGGAAATGTCCCATTTATAGTTATGGCTTACTGAAGTGTAATCTGACTTGTGTATCCAGTAGTACTGGGGTAAGTTATTATGACTACAGATCAAGCATGTGATGAGCTATGGAGAGCATATACACTACCGTAATGACTGATTGACCACCCTCGACTAAACCTATCGGGTAACCAGACGGTAGACAGGCTGTCCTCATAGCTCAGCAACCACCCGGGGCCTTTGATTCGATTGGTCAGGGGTTAATGGGTTGGGCGCCATGAGAACAGGCATGTTGTGGTGTCTGTCTGGGATATCTCTTCTTTATGTGTGTGAGTGTATAACTATTCACCACACAAGACAGGGTCAGTTTCCATAACAAGTCATCTCATTGGTCTTGCATGATCCATGCACAATATACATTTCCACTAAACCACTCAATCAACAGTAGTTTTTAATGGTATGTAGAAATCAAAGGACTTCCCACTGAGCCACAGAACATCTAAATTTCAGTATTTTGTACACAGATGATCTCATGTCTCATTTTGTTTTGGGGATTTTAAGACGAGGAGGCTGAGCAACATAATGTACGAGTACTTTGATCCGTGCAAAATGTTCTTTTGAATGAGTGACCTTATCAACCAAGGAAAGCTCTAAACCTTTTTGTTATTTGTTCAATCTCTTCATTTTACACAATAAGGGGGGCCCATTTCTATGTGGTGACAATTTTGTTAAGGAATTGTGGTAAAAAAAAATATGTTAAACTTTGTGGCAAACAATGGTAAATCCTCCTGCTTTCATAGCACAGAAATATAATTATGTACAATGTAATTATACACACTTAATATTTATGTCTTATGCAGGACGAAATGATATTTGTTCTAAAAAACAGGGCTTTACAACATATGAGGCACCCTCTGTTCTTAGTTTACTGTAAAAATGACGCAGAAACATGTTTTTTACTTAAAAGTAGAAAAAGGGACAATACTCCATTACAGGTAAATGTCCCACAATCAAAATATTACTTAAATAAAAGAACAAAAGTACTATCAGCAAAAAATATAAAATGAAATTACTTATTTACATTCCAGCACCTGTGCTCCCGCTCAGATTACTGTCCATGGGGAGCTATCTGCTCTGATATGATTTGTTTTGCTGGTTCTTAACTGTGAACTGAACCTTTACTGATCTGAAATAACATTATGTTAAGCTGTGATAAAGATTCAGAATATCACTGGCTTTCATGGTTGGTACACAGACACCCAACAAAGCAAATTTGTAGGAGTTATTGTGGGCTTTACTAATGTGCAGCAACACCTGTTTGCACCTGCCAATAATGTTTAGCACCACTGCCCTATAAATAGAGGCCAAAATCTTAAATATAGTCTAAAACACCTCGACCGCGTTCTTGCCTCTTCTTTAATGTCTGTCTAGTGTTTGTTTCTTTTATTATATCTTATCCTATTTTTATGGTCTTATTTCTTCAACAGTTTTACTCTTGCGAAGCACTTTGTGACCTTGATCTGTGAGAGGTGTTATATTAAATAAACTTTACTTACTTAGTTACTTTACTCCAATTTCCGCTGTTTGGGCATATATTTAGGCTATATTCTTAGTGAACATGCCTTAATTTGATTTGTAAATATAACTTCTTAACTTAACTGTAACCTTTTTAACTTATTTTAATGCAAAATGCAAATTTGACTGCCTTTATATTTACACTACAAATGCAAAGCAACATCAGTAAATATAAAAGAGCAAATAGGTCTTCCCCTAAACTAATAAAAATCTAAGCAAAGGCAGTAGAAGTGGAAAGAGCTGCAGACTTGCTGTTATTATAAGTCTGGCCTTTAAGAGCCACTCTCTGAGTGTCTTAAGAAAAGTTACAGCAACCCTTTCAACACAGGTAATTCATCAGCACAGCTGTCATCTGCTGTCTTAAATTCTCTACTCTGATTGGCTCACTGTTGTTGTGTCCTGTGGTGTCGTTGGCAGAGATGGAGCCGTGGATCTTCAGGTTCAAGGCAGAGGGCACGGTGGATTACTCACAGCTGACCTTTGACCCCGGCCAAAACGAACTAATCGTCGGTGCCAGGTAACCTATATCTTTTCGTTTCGTTTTCTCTTTTTCTCTGTCTCTTTCTGTCTCTGTCTCTGGCTCCTTCTTTTGTTGTCTGCTCTTTTATTGTCCTTCGTTCCCGGCTTCTTTTTTTTTTTTTTTTGTTGGTGCATTGCATGAGTAATGATCAGTTTCTCTATAGAGGTCTTCAAGAGCCAGAGAGAAATGACTTTGGAAATTGTTTCCAAGTCAATTGTCTTTGTCAAGCCAAGCTGCGTGTGTGTGTCTGTGTACGTGTGCATGTGTGTGTGTGTGTGCATGTGTGTGTGTGTGATTGAGACTCTAAATTCAAAGGGGAATACTCTCATTTAGTAAGCACAAATAACAGCATGTTTTTCTCTGTGTTTCTCTATGTATGCATTGGCATTTGTGTGTTCTTTAATGTGTTGTGTGTACATAAGGGATGAGTGTATACACTCGCTGCTAGAGTCTCTGGCTGATTCCAGATGAAGTTTGTTGTCAATAGAAGAGAAACACGGTAAAACTATACGGTACACAAAATTGTGCGTAGTTACTAAGGAACAAGCGAGGAGCGAATTGGGAACAACCTGATAATTGATTAATCATTAACAAGTACTTACCAATTCCTAATGAAGGACTATATAGCAGATACTGATGCATTACTAGAGAACACGCTGGGAGATCCTATATTAATGAATCATTAATGATTAGTTCCTGAATGTCTGTGAATACATCATACTGACCACTTTCTTCATCGGTCGTTCCTGATTAACTCTGAACCAGCTGCTGAGCGGCACAAAACTAGTAACGACTCATTAATTACTAATTACTTCAACATTAATTACTGTTTTTGTAGTGTTTTATTCATCATATTCAGACCACATATACATTAATATTAACATCCATCTCATATTCTGTAGCATTGGTGATGCTGATGCCTTAAAAATAAATATAATAAGCAGAGTGTGTAACAGTTTAATTGGGCTAAGCTTAAAGATTTTAATGTATTATTTCAACTCATAGAGTAACAGTACACACACACACACACATATATATATGTATATAATGGTTTTACTGGCCATTTTTTATTTTTAGCTGTCATTCCGCCAATTCTATCAACGCTTGGTATTTGGAGGACTCAAAAAATCAAATAAGAAATTTAGTTCAATTCTTGGTGCCAACTTGACGGCTCTGGAGTGTCTAACTGTGAAAGGCGATGTGGCTGGATGAATGGCTGCAGGCTGAGTTAGAAGTATGAGTGATAATGGAAGGAAAGAGGGATCGATGCAAATATCAATACAGTAAAACAGGGGGCCACGGACACGCTGAGACCTGGCTGACCCACTCTTCAGGAGATTGATAGATCTCTGTCAAAGTCTTTGTATGTATGTGTATGTGTGTGCAAATGTCTGTGTGTACGTGAAGAGGTGTGCAGATACATTTAAGGAGTGTAACTCCGAAATGAGACATCTGCTTTGTGGAAAAACAATGCCTGCTCTTTAAAAAATGATTTGCTGATATGAAAGAAATGGGCATTATGTGTTATTGTTAAAGTTATTACAAGAGAACTGTTTTTTTTTAGAAAAAGCAAAAAAAGAACATACTAATCAAACATACTGATACTGATTTTTACACTAAAATCTTTTAGTTAAATTTCTGAAAAAGTCGTTTTTGCAGAAAAATATCACTAAACTTACCAGATTTTCGGTGGAAACAAAACAACAAAATATGGATATTACCTCTCAGTCTCAAAGGGAAAAGAATAAATAATGCTTTTAGTCTTAATTGTCAGAACTCATATGATCTCATTCTGGTAATGGTTCATAATGCTTTTAGTAGACAGGCTGAGACATCGCTAGTCAATATACAAAATATTTCTCTTGAGAGGGCGTTCGTTAGAACTGAATGTTCCTATTTTTGATTTTCTATTTTGATTTTCTACCAGTCTCTCTCACACTCTTACTCTCTCCTTGCTCCCTGTGTCACAAACACGCAAAACTCCAGGAGATAATAGCATGAAGCATTTTATTTTATCAAGTCTTTTTTTTTTAACCTCCCAATTATTAGATTCTGTTAGTTGCTACAGTGGTTGAATCCAACCATTCCCAGTGAGTACCCTGACTAAGGTTAATTTTAACTTCTAAGTGGGGAAAACTTTAGAAGTGTCAGATGCAGCAGTTATAAGTATGTCGACATCCCCTAAACTGTTTTTCACCTCCTAACTTTCTGTTTAAGCAGTTTAAATCTGTATGCACCATTTTTGGAAGTGGAAATTCCTTTGTACTGGTGGCGCTACGGATAGGAGGGGGTGAAGATGAAAGGACTAGAGAGAGAACATAGATAAATACTGTACAGAGCTTTGGCCTTTGAGCTGGGATGCTGTAGCATCCACACATTTTTGTGCCTGGTTTATTCAGTCTCACAGAAAATGGCTCCATCACCTCACATGCTTCCATCTTTTCCTTTCAGAAATCACCTCTTTAGGCTCAACCTGGAAGACCTGACACTGATCCAGGTGAGTGCTAATTCTCTCTAACTCTGTCTTTTTGTGACACTGCCCCGGTTCTGACTCGCACATTTTCCTGAGTGAATATGCTCTCTTTGGAGGAGGCTCCATCTGCTCATACCACTCTTACAGTCACACTGGCACAGGCATCCAGAGCGCTGCCTGCCTCCGACAAACGCCGTGCAAGACGTAGCGCGCTGCCAGCTCCCACAACTTAGAGCTGTTACAGTAAAATGGTTTAGCATTTCACATGTCACAACAACTTCCCATCCAGTGGAGTGACAGTGGGTTTGGTCGTCAGTGCCGTGGGTTGATACACAGAGGGAGGGAAAGAGAGTCGGTATAAAGTCTAGTCAGTGTTAATACCCTTCGTGTTTAAATCCAATTTGAAACTGAAAATGACATATACTCTGCAGCTGTACTTCATTGTTACTCTTCCACTTTTTCATGGGTATTAACACCATGTGCAATTTCTTTAATATTATGCTTCCATTTTAGTTAAACTCTTCTGCTCTTTTCAAGGTACTAAGGTCAAAAATTTAACATCCACAGAGAGAATCACTGGAATTACTAAACAGAGATTAAAGAATGCTAACTTCAGGGCTAAAGCTTTGCCTTCTGCCTCTTAAAAATTTGCACAAAACATCCATAAATAGAATAAGTGCTCAAGGTATCAATTATGCCTTTTTTCAATCTGTCTTTTTCCCCCCTTCTCCCACATGTTATCACTCACATTTTTTCTGCATCCTCTCGGTTTTCTTTCCTTTTTCACAATTGTTTGAGCCCACATGCCCCCCTGCAGAGCTAAGCATTTTGTGACCCACTGAGTTTCCATACAAACACTGACACACATTTCTAGGTGGTAGCAGCAAGGCTTCTTTGATGGTTAGACAACTCTTGATGTTTGCCATTTACACCCTGGAAAACCAGGGGAGACGATGAGGAGGGAGAGGAAGAGAAACAGGGGAGTGAGAAAGGCTGGATGGAGCAAAGGGAGAATGGATGGAGCAGTGTTATAAATCTGTCTGGAAAGGAAAATGAGAAAAACGGTCAGATGAAATAAGAAGACTGAATTTGTTGGATAGGAAGAAGTGGAGGGTGGCGCACACAAATGAATCAGGGTGCAGTGAGACAGCACACAGACAGAGGGAAGAAAGCAGAGCAACCCCCCACGGAGAGAGACGAGGATTCATGCGAGGCCGGTCTTTTGTGGCCGCTCACTGGGACACAGATGCTTTTTAAAGATGCTCTGTGCCATCTGCGCACCCAATCATCCCCTCTTCTTTATTTCATCCTGTGCTCGGCTGGTGCTGCAGAATCAGCGAGGAGATTCCACCGACCCAATCAACCCCTCATCTCCAAGACATCTCCTCTTGAGAGAATAGGACCTGATAATCCCTGCCAAGGCTTGGGGCCAATTTAAGATGACCTGTGCACTAGTCCCTGCTTTGCATTTGACTGGACCAGGGCTATAGAGTCCAGGGGAAGGCTAAGTTCAACGGCAGGAGTTTTAGGAGCATGAGTGCTATTCTTCCATTCACCACCTTCTGAAATCTTTCTCTTTCCTTTCTTATTTTTCATCCTGGCATAAAACAGGAGATTAATTGCACAGAGATTTAGTTGCCTCTATGTCTGGGTTTACATGTATTTGTCATTCTTATTGTTGTTGGATATGAAAGACTGTAATGAATTCCCCCTTTGGCACCATTGCTCCACTCACATTACATGCATTGCTGATTGATCAAATAGATTTACAAGGGAATATGATGCTGAAAGTGCCAGAGTGAACAAAGAAAGTTTGAGCGCAAATAGTCGTTAGTTGTTCAGTGTGTTTTATGTCGGTTGCACGGATGTTCAAAAGAGTTGCATGAGATTTTTTTTTTTTCATGCAGAAGGAAAACAAGCTAAAAGCTACACCTACGCTTGTCTCTGTGATTTCACCCCATCCCCATATATCAGCCCTGTCAGATAATGCCCGATGGCAGTGATTTGTTCTTGCATGGCTGGCAGCACTAAAAGGGAGGCTATGCATGCTTTGACAAAGCACAAGGCTTAGTGCCGGTGTAATACAAACAATCTATAATATGTTAAAGAGGTGGATATAATTACCATATGATCAATGACAGCCTGATCTCATCTTGCATGTACATGCATGAAACATTTGCGAAAGCAGTAAAAAAGAGCCACCAACGTCTTTTCCCGCATGGAGGCAAAATGAATCCCATCCACCTTTCCTGCCCTTGGATGCAGTATGAGGAGTTGTTTTCAAGCATTCTGCGAGGCAGAAAATGAACTCTGAATACCTGGTAGTCTTACCATTATATTATGGAGGGTTTAGAGAGTAGTGACACTTAGGGTGGTAGCTAAACACTGCTGGTCTAACCCGCTCTATTGCACATATCGAGTTGAGACTCTGAGATCGATTGAGCATGAGCCCAGCAACTATAATCTCCTCAGTAAATGACCCCTTTGCTTGGAGGGAATGAAAAATAGAAAAAAAAAAGCCAAGAACGTCAGAAAGTGGAGAGAAAGGGGACTTTTTGTAAAAAAAAAAAAAAAAAAGTGACGATGTTAGTGATGATCTGAGAAACTTTTACACTTTCATTGCCCGTATGTCTTCTGAGGCCACCCCTTGGATTTGGTCTTCAATAAGTCCTGGGAATAGAAAGGGTTCAGTCACTTAGGAGAGATATAAAGGTTTGTCTGAGGAACTGTTTACAAGACAGGGGGACACTTGCAGAATCATAAACAGGATAAGTAGAATATATGCTAGAATGTACTCAAACTGAGTGGCAATCGGGGATTGAAGTGGGAAAAGTCAGGCCTTGAAACATGAGTCAGCCCTCCGTATGGCCTTGATTGGAGTTAATATCTGGTACTTAAAGTTTTTGTTTTTTTTATGCAGTGTCTCAAAAGCCTGAAGAGGCCCCCCCCTCCCTGTCAACCTCTACCTTTATCCTCACTGATCTGGAGAGCTTTGTTGAAAGCAAAAGGTGGATACATTTCTCCTTGCTCCACTTTCAAGTGAAAAAAAAAAGACAAAGACTTTGCAATATGCTCGACTAATGAGAGAATCTATAACATAATTTAGAGCTACCACAGCCAGAGAATTAGCTATAAAAACAGCAGCCACAAAGCACAATTTCTTTCCTCCATCCAGGTGAATCCCACTTATATCTCACATCTGTTCAGTATTGTCCTTCTGCCCCCCCCCCTACCCTCAACTCCTGCCAACCTTAGGTAGGCGTATCAACACTGGTACCGCCATTATCTACCTTCTGTGGCCCAAACACTGATGAATTGGCCCTTCTGCATTTGCATTGTGTTCAATTTCCCATTGTGTTGCCCAGGCTGATGAATGGCCAAGCAGGCTCAATGTACCACTCAACCTTGTGTTTCTGTCTGCCCCTGAGCTCCTCAAATAAAGTCATTTACGGCGGTGAATACCCCGATACTGTAATTCCCCCCTGCCTATTTTAGATCCATTTTCCCCTTGCACACTTGGTCTAATAACAGGCCACACACTTTAATGCTGCTCCTAAAGGCAGCCACAATAAGAGCAGGTTGAATTCTCCAAATGCTAAGCAAAAATTTAAGAAAAAAACATCCATTTTAAGAATCCACTATTAGTGTTGCCATGCTAAATTGAAACGGGATGCACACAATAAGGCCGAGTTTCAACAGAAACACTGTGGCACAGCATTAGTCAATAAGCTCTGGGATGAGCAGGATCAGTGGCATTGTTTACCATTCAATGAAGCACCAGAGGAGGAGAAAATAGTGGATATTCACTCCAGCCCCTCTCCTCCTGCACTGGCACACAAGCAGTCACACGAAAGCGCTATACATAACAGCTCCCATTGGCAACAGACACTGTATGGTGTTCAGATGTATACTGCACCTCCATTTTTCTTTGCTGCCTCTTGTATTGTCATGTTGTTAGGAAGGAAGGGAACTCCAAAGAAAACAAAAGGCTCTCTCCAGCCTCACATGTTGTATTTAATGGGCCTGTCTCTTGCAATTACACTTCGTCAGGCAGACAATTAGTGCTGGTAATCAGTAGCTAACAGAGGCCGTCCTCCATAGCTCTGGAAGCATTGCTAATTCAATTACTAGAACCCACTAACTTGGCCATTTAAATGCATAGAATTAAAAAGCATCAACGGGATTGGAGATGTCCATGATCAGTGATATCATGGAACTTGATGCCATGTTTAAGCAAGGGTGCTGTTGACGATGATCCGATCACTCAAACCACTTGTCGAGGTGGTCTGGGACACATTTGACCACATGTCTTTTGTAGTGTAAATGCTAATGCGTCCCAATGTGTCCCCGACAAGGACATAACAGGAAAATAAGTCATCAATGAAGGAAGTGGTGGTTTTTTTGGTGACAGCGCGTCAACGCCAAATGATTTTGTCCTGCCAATCTTAACAGTTGGAATAGCCTGTACATGTATATTAGTTCTTGAAACATTGTTGTTTTCTTAGCTAGCCCATGCAAAACAAATCTGGCACTTGTCTGGTGAAAGACTGATGTAATAACTGTGCATGGGGCCCTTTGACCTTCTAGCAGAAGTGATATAGGAAGTAACGAAATCTGAACACAAGTGGTCAACACCTTGGAGACGCATGTGTGAACAGCGATGTGTGTCGCAGCTGTTCACTTGTGTTCAGATCACCGAAACCCATTTAAAACCAAGTGTAGATGGCTTCAGAGTAGTAAGAAGCATAGTAGGGGGGTCACTTCAACTCCAATTCATCTTTGTATGGTGCCACGATGTGTAATGGAGATCAGGGGTTCCATTACCTTCATTGGGATTTATGTGGGGATGATTGACAAAGAACGGTAGGTTAAATTGATAGTCACACACAGTGATTTTGATTCTTTATTTAGTTAGTCAAACTTTCTTTGCCGTGGAAGCTCCAGAGGGTGGTTGAGGAAGCAATCGTGCCTGTGTAAAAAAAAGAAAAAAAAGAAACCTCAATCAGTAGGAGTCACGGTTCAGGGCTTAGTATTTTATGTTTTTCTACTCTGTTTCATCTGTAGTTATCAAGCTAACTCAAACAGCCAATTCAAGCAATGGCAGCACTCACCTCTTCCTGGCTGTCTCCTCAGCAGGGGGCGGCAGCAAAAGGCTGAGGCAGGCCCAAGCACCTGCTTAAGAGCTCCAGGAGCAAACCATTAAGATAAGAGGGTGGTAGAGGCAAACAATGCTGATTTATGTGATTATTTGAGTGTATGTTTTATCGGCTTATTGATAGGAATTTGAATTTATGTAAATATTTGTTCTTTATTTGCTGTTTTTGTATATTTATTATTTCATATGGTTGTGGTCACCTCTAAGTGGTCTTGTCTGCCTAATTACCTGCAGCCAGGAGGATATATAAAGCAGCTAGTTGCTTTTGATGTAAGTTGATGTGTCTCATGGTGTCTGTGTGGAAGACAATAAATGCCACACTTGGTGCTTTGCATTTTACCTCATGCCTCTCTATATGAAAACTTAAAGCCACCGCCGGTCAATCGGACACGATGATATGAGTAGTGACTCAGACCTTCACATTTGCTCAGACATGACATCAATTTTGTGTGTAAATCTTTCAGCAGCTTACATCAGCATACATCAGTCTGAATAGTAAATATTGTGCCAGCACATCAAAAGGTAATATCAGCTATTCATAAAACAGATTAGATTTCCCAGGCAGGACTTGTCCAGCTCTCACTCTCTACCCGCCATCTCCTTGTAATGAGACACAGCCAGTCATTTCACAAAGCCAGACAGCTGTCAGCAGAGAGTGTGTTCTCTGGACCCTCTTTATGCAAAATATATTCAATATCATGTCTGGAAACAGTGCTGTTTTGGAATTCAGCTCCACAGTCTCTTCTCCGTCTCACTGACTACTTCACTCTGCCCACACTGTCTCCCTTGTTCTGGTTCCAACTTCTAAGTTGGACTCTCTTTGTTGTTGTTTTTTTGTCTGTTTGTCCCTTATTTTCCTGTTTCTGTCCTTTCCCCTGTCTCTCTCTGTCTCTCTCCCTGCCCACTCTCTCCTTTGGTATCTCTCTTGCACCCACCTCGGGTTGACAATAGCCCTTTAGTGTGAAGGCTGACGAGCGGCTTGAGCACAATGGTGTATCTCTGAGGATTGCACCCATTACAGGGGACAGTAGAGAGGGCGGACACACAGAACATACAGTATCCCAGGAATTTTTTCTTCAGCTTTCCTGAAGCAACAATGAATGGCTACCAACCGTGCTGAATTCTATCTGCCTCTTTCTAGATTTACATATTTCTATCACACTTTTTCTTGCTTAAAAGATCATTCCAATATATTACATCTTTTATTTTCATAGTTTTGGCCATTATACCAGTTGGTAATAACACAATTGTAGTCAAGTATAATCGGGAAATGTGGAGACAGAGAAATCAAACCATCATCGATTCTTCATCAGGTTGAAAACAAACCCCCAGGTAAGCTAAACTTATTTTGAACAGGAAACAATGAAGAAAGATAAACTGTCCTCTTTTATAATAAGCAGAGACTGTAGACTTTCTGGTTCAACTTTGACCTATCATAATTATGCGCATACGCATTCCTGACCAATAACATATGCTCACTTTTAGTTTTACCTCCAAATAAAGTGGTTAGATAATCTGGATAAACATTTGGCTTGTTTACAATCTTTCTGTCGTCTCGCAGCTTAAATTGTAGTGTTTTGTTCCCTTTTGTTTTACCAAAACCAATAAAAAGTATTACTTCTTGTAATAAACCATAATTATCCTTTAAATGTACTGTATATCTCCCATTTCAACAAATATCTCCCATCCAATGAATGCTTTTCTACAAAGCCAATAACAGCGCTATAATAGATTAGTTTTTTCTAATTAGGACCAGTAATCATAATACTTAGCACCATGCATAGCTCACTAAATTAGATAATGGGCATCTCCTTTTCTCTCACCTTCTTTGTTTCCCCTCTAAGTCTATATCTCAGTCTCCTCTGGGTGACAAAGCCTCGGGAAAAGGTCTTTGTAATGCAGGTTTCTCTGATAAAGCCAAGAATTATTATTTAATGACAGCACATTCCGGACATATTTCAGCTCAAGACAGATTCATCTTAGGAGCACCGTGGCTGAACAATAGCATGTTAATGAGCTTTTAATGTTTCTTAATGACACTGGCACTCGCCTTTGCATGACTGTGATTCTGTTCTTTACTTCGGACCATTTGAGGCGGGGCATTCAGACAGGGAGGCTTTAGTGGTCAATGAAGCCAGCACATCCCCACACTTACAGGCTTACAGACTTCACCTTCTTCAGGAGCCATAAAGTTGATGTCTTAAAGATGTAATGAGAATATGTGGTACTCTGAAAAACTGCTATGAACTATGTTGGATGATGATAAATCACATAATCGCCCTATAATGATAAAAGCAACCACTTTGCGCCCATTAATGTGATCTCAAGTTGTAATTTTGCATTGTATTATGATTGATTTTTACACTGAACATGAGGGAGTAAGGTTTCAGGCCATTAACAGGTTTTTTTTTTTTTTTTTTTTGTACCCCCCATGCGATTAGTGAAAGCACTTTCAGCGCCCACATTCAATTCAGCTGGGACCGGCTGTGCTGCTGTATGTGCAGGCTGTGCTGCTTGTGCTGATGTGTGTGGTTTGTGTCTGTGGTGGCTGCATGCCCCCAGAATAGCCAGCTTTGGCCTGGAATGTGACTGACACACGCACACGCATACACACACAGAAAGAGAGAAGCCAGCTTCCATTAATACTCCATATCTTATCCTCCCTGAATAGTACCACACACCCTAAGCTTTCTCCTCTCTCTAAGCTCCCTGCTGTCACTGCCTATGTGTGCATTTACGTGAGTGTGTACATACGGGTGTTTCTTCACTTCCCAAAGGCCACTGAGGCAGAAAAGCGAAGGCCTTGTCTTTAAAAATACAGAGAAAACTCGCAGTTTCTTCTCAAAAAGGAAATGAAAGAAGTTCTCTTAAGTGCTGAGGGGGGTTTCAGCTTTCTCCCCCCGTCTTATCCTGGCATAAAACAATCCTGATACCATGCTGAAATGTAATATTCTCTTTCAGTTAGTGATATTTACTATATTCTCATAGAAAGCGAAGTCCTTCACCTCTGGCCCCTAGCCAGGTTATTACTGCAGGAAAGTTGCCTCTCTGTGGCTAAAGAGAAGTTGAATAGTTTTGCTTTTGGAGACTTTTCATGACTTGGCGTTAAGCGTATTATTGTGCCAGCCAATTTTTCTGTTAAGTATTCTCTTTCTGCCAGTCATAGCGGAGCTGGTGGCACTGACGACTAATTCCGCCTGTCACACGTGTGAGTGTCTTAGTGGCCCTGCTGTCCTGAGGCCAACACTCGTTTCATGAATAGAGAACTTTTATCAATGAGCAAGCCCCCCCAGAGGTCACGCTGAAATTAAACAGTAGAAATCGGAGCACGCTGGCGTCTGCACCCTCGGAGGAGATGAGTCGAGGTTTTATCTCCTCATTCCTCTCTCTCCTCTAGTAAAATGTAAAAGGCGTCCCTCTGTTTCTTCCTCACATGTAAATCATGTTGACATCCTACTCTAGGGACTCGGATGTTATGTCTTGAGATCCCTCCTTTTCCCTCACACATAAATCAAATTGGCATCCTGCTCTGCGTGCACTTGCCTCTCGTTTCTTGAGGTCTCTGCTTGGTATGCACCTTAATTGGATTCTGTGTCTGTATTTAACATGGCTTATAAACTTGTGTGTACTGTAAGTGTGTATGCTCATGTGTGTGTGGGATTGGGAGAACAGTATAAATGTAATGTCAAATTCATTTACCGTTAGCTTCTGTTTTAATCCGTTCCTCCCATCCAAGTCAAAGAATAGTCGTCACGCAGAAATCTGTGCTATCAAACTCATCACATTATGGTTTTCCATTACATTTTCTAATTGCGTTTTTATGTCCTCTGTGGCATTTTTATTGCCAGGCTATCTCAGACAAAGTCACCAGACATCAAATTGTCTTCAAAAGGTGGGAATTTTGCCACAGATGAGACAGCTGGGCATTGTTTTGTTTGGGTTCCCTGAGTGGTTTTCAGTGTGGTTCATGGTGACATGGCGTCAAATTTTTCTGATGTTTGCTTCTTCTTGATGGTTTATCGGGAGCCTTATGCTGCTTTTCTCTCTCTCTGCAGGAGGCTGAGTGGCACTGCGATGAGTTCACCAAGGGAGCCTGCTTTAGCCGTGGAAAGTCTGAGGTGAGTTTAAGTGATGCCTGAGCACTTGAAGTGCCATGCTGTTATATTGCTTTATCAGACACATGTCACAACATTGAGAAAAACAAGTTTCAGTATTGGTACTGTATTCAACAGAAAAAACAGCTTGTCCTAAGTGTACTTCACAGTTAAGCTTGGTTGTTACTTTGCAGCTAACTTAAACTATTGGTTTTGGTAATGCCATTTAAAGAGGTATTTCAGCAATTAGGATTGTACTTCTGTTAAGGTGGGGTCTCGTGAGAGGCAGATTTAAAAAGGAACGGTCAAAATAAATGCAGGAGAGGCTGAGATGTCCTTACTTTTAGTCTCTATATGGGTCAAACTCCAAATTCCCTAAATCCTACGCTTACCACAATGCAACTTGATAACATATCTTTGTTAGAAGGCCTGGTAAATGCCAACATCTTTCAAATTCCACACCCTGTTTGTAATGCAAAAGTCTACAGCCACGTCATTGGCTCTGTAAGACTGTAGTTAGGCATCAATGCTTTGAGATAAATGCTACCGTCAGCATGCTATCGTGTTTACCATGCTAACACACTTGATGAAAGTCATTATAAAGTCATGTACAAATTTTTGTGCCAATTCATCATGTAGATGTTGAGATATTTCAATGCATCATTGGAAACTTTGATCGATCCACACTGCTTTCCCCAGAGCAGCGCCATCAGTGTGGCTAAAAGTTTAATGTCCAAAGCCAAAGCCAAGATAATCCTGATGACATTATTTTCACTCTCTCCAGAGCCCAGAAGACAACTGCTAAACTGATATTGATGTGTCAAATTTATGGAGTTTTCATAACAATAATACGAACAATAAAAACTAGAAAGCAACCTCTACAACCACTGCTGAACAACTTTATAAGCTGCAACCTCCAAAACAGCTGATGAGTGGTCAACACTTTCCTGTGGGTTTGTTATAAAAATGAACATGAATGAATGATGTTTACCAGTGGAACTGGAGGCCCCAGATGTTACACTTTCCCACCAGCACATCAGTGCTGCATAATAGTTATGGCTACAGAAAAAATGCTAAATCATATAAAGACAGAAATCACAGATCTCCCGACCAATCAGTCTCTACAACCAAATAACACGTGATGATGAAACATATTAAAGCCTGAAAGCAACATGGAGCTGATTTTTACAGCTTTAACATAAAGAGTCACTGGAAATCCCTGCTTTGTAAGTGGGATTGACCTGAGTAAGGATTTAAATCAACTTGTTGTGAAGTAAAAAAGTTTCCCAACCACACCTTAACTCTTATGTATAGATGCATAAAGGGAGTTCCTATTGTTATGGCAGTTTCTTTTTGGGTAGAAATGTATGTTTTTGTTTGTGGTTAACTGGCAAACTACCAAACAGCTGGTTTAAAGTTGAACTTGACTTGTAGGTGAACTGCCCAGCCCTGATCCCTGTGTGTGTGTGTGTGTGTGTGTGTGTGTGTGTGTGTGTGTGTGTGCGCGCGCACCGCTGTGTATTTATTCTCCTGTGAAAGGTGGTTAGGGACCCATAATAGGCATGCACAGGCTGGCCAGCACAAGATAGCTGTTGTGAATTACAGACCAAAGCTA
The DNA here is from genome assembly GCA_038419695.1 of Scomberomorus guttatus. Lineage (NCBI taxonomy): Eukaryota > Metazoa > Chordata > Actinopteri > Scombriformes > Scombridae > Scomberomorus > Scomberomorus guttatus. The sequence goes on along the minus strand of CM076464.1, from coordinate 13,883,792 downwards.
CCTCAGTCCTTGAGAGTTGCTGTTGTCTGGTGGAGTCAAATTGTTTTGCTCACTGTTCCCTTTCTGAGGATCAGCTCCTGTGATGTACACTAAGAATAGCATTAAAAGACTTCATTCTCCCGCAGTTGACAGGGCTTTCGATGGTTTATTACCTAGCTCAGCGCACAACAATATACTATCGCTTAAGCTATTACACAGATACCGTGCCTGTGCTTTGAGTGAATTTACAAGTGATTGTATTTTTTTTTTAACTAATGCACTCGTCTGCTCTTCTCTTGTGTATTTGATTTATTTCAACCGGGAGAAGAAAAGAGAGTTAAATTGACTTGACAGGACTTGATTGCTGCCTCTGTTTTGTTTTATAATGCAAGCGCCAAGCATAACAGCCTCTGTATTACAGTACGGACGTGGAACATTTGTCAGGAAGTTTTCATAAACAAGTCAAGACTGTGAGGCTGGGCAAATATTAAATATGCCAGTATTTACCATAGAACCAAACTGCAGCGAAGAATTGAATTATGCAGAGCCCTCATAACCCACCCCCATCCCTGCACCCACGTGTGCACATAAACAGATACACACACACAAGCGTACAGTACATAACAAGCTGTTCAAACAGCACAGATATATAAGCGTACATAACAAGTGTTAACTACACACACATGCACACATCTTTAGTTTTGAACAGGCACACACATAAACACACACATACTTAGGCTGTGCTTAGCACCAGGAAACAAGTTGTTTTATGAGTCAACCTCCATCTTGATAGGGGGAAATAAAAGTCCTTCCCCTCCATCTCTCCTGCAGTGCCCCCCCCTCCCACTCCTAAATCAGACCCTTGAGAGGGAGAGGGGGGGGAGGTCGCCCTGGGCACCTCGAGTGGCTCAGACAATAGCAGATTTACAAGGTTTTAAATTTCTACGAGGGCCCCTCATCAACCCAGCCGTGGCCCCTTTCAGATGACAGGACCCTGCGAGTTTATTACCTTGTCCTAGGACAAAAACAAATGCCCCTCTCTGACATGAATACTGACTGCTCTTGTTACATTTGCTATGAGTTTTGTTGATGGAAATCTCCAGCAAACCTCCATGAAAGCCTGACGGCAGTGTTGTGGGTTCATGACGTTCAGCGGCAATCAATCATTCAATCAATCACTCACTCCGTCATTACCGCTTTATTTGCCGTGCGCTTTTAAGCAAGTGCTGAATGGTTTGCTAGAAACCCAGGCCAAAACCTCAGAGGAGGAGCGAGCCAAGAAAAGAGTGGTGAGCGTGTACTTCACCATAATTTAGAGAAAAGTGTCTTGAATTGATTAATGTAGAGAGCAGGCTAAAAAGAAACATGATTGAATGAAGTATATGAGAGGCTACATTTTCATTTTACTTTCTGACCAGTCAACAAAGCCAATGCAATTTTCTAAACTAATCCTGAGTAGTCCTCTCCCACGCCCGCTGCATTTATCTGTTCTCCACCTCATTCAGATCCCTCTCCAAATCCGGTCCCTGTTGAATTAAGATGTGACATGGCTAAGCCGTGTGGGCATTAGCCTTGATTTGACTCTGTCAAGCTTGGCCACGTTTTAGAGTAGCCCTCCCGTGGTTGCAGGTGTTTGTCTCATTTATTGGCAGAAAGTGTAATTTTGTCCCGCTGCCTAATGCTGCTGCTTGTCAATGGATAGATAATGGTGCTGCTGCTAACTGCTAACGGCGATATGTGTGTTTGCTGCTGTGTTTCCACAGGAGGAGTGCCAGAACTACATCAGGGTGCTGCTGGTAAATGGGAACAGGCTGTTTACCTGTGGAACCAACGCCTTCACGCCCATCTGCACCAACCGAACGGTATGAACAACATCAGTTCCTATTTGCACCTTCTTTTTTTTTTTGCTTGTTTCTCACTCTGCTTTTCTTTGACTAGGTTCACATGAATACTAATTATTCTTGCCCAATTAAGGCTACTGTTACTATTTAAGTTACCATGTCCCATCTGTTTGTCTTGATTAAAGTCATTTTGCATATGTTGGTGAGACTTTACTGCTAGCATGTTTACCGCCGGCTGTGCAAGCTATTATTACAATATTATCTTATATAGACCATTGCTGTTGTTTTTTTTAGTTTTTTTATGTTGCAATGGATTATTTCACAGAGAAGTGATATTTGACAATGTTTTTTGTCTTTTCGCTACAATAGCATTGAGCTGTTTCCTGTTCATTATGTGAAGTTTCTCCAACCCGTCCATTCACTGGATGACAAACACTGAGATAACAGAATTACATTACAGAAACACTTTTTCTCATTATTTATATTCGGCACACAATGATAAGGCACTGCTTTGTCCAAACTAAATAAAGGGGAAAGAATAAAGAAACAAGCCAGGTTAATTAAAGCAATAGTTAGACATTTTGGGAAGCGTATCTGCTTCCTTGCCGAGCGTTAGATGAGAAGATTGATACCGCTCTCGATACAGCCAGGTTTAGCCAGTTAGCTTAGCTTAGCAGAAAAGACTGAAGGGGGAAACAGCTAGCGTGGCTCTGTCCAAAGGTTAGAAAATCCACCTACTAGCTCCTCTGAACATCACTAATCAACATGTTATATTGTTTAATCCATACAGAAACTGAAGTGTAAAAAACATTGTGGTTTTATGAGGAGGTTATACGCCAGACTATTTCTTGGCCAGGAGCAATCCTCCTGAAGTCTTGTCATAAATGTGAGGCTGCCAAGCAACCAGCAGAAACTTGGAGAAGTTTGCTCTCAGCCAAGAAAGCAAAAAAAAAAAAAAAGTAAAAATATTGTCCAACTATTGCTTTAGCAAGATTTACTGCGTTTGTACAAATTTTTCAGGGACAGTTGTGTTGTTCAGAAACTAGCTTTTCTGACGCCTTTTACTAGCAGTCCCTCAAAAGTCTCCCATCCATGTTGCAGTGCAGTATTGAAGTTGACAGCAGCCATAGTTGCTCAGTTTGTTTTTATTTTTCTGTAATATGTGTCACATTTGTTAGTCAGTGCTTACTGAAAATCGATATGAGAACACCTGTCCCTCCAGGAACACAACTTAATAAGTCATTATCTCGGAATAACAGTGATTGTTTTGTCAAGCAGGGTGAGCCTGATAGTATTGCATATATTATTATATTGAGCGGAATTGATGGAACTAACAATGTCAGAAGCAAAGGTCAAGGTTGATCAACACATTTAATCAAGGTGTGACTGATGTGATGTGATGTTAATATCTCAGGATTTACTGTATGAGTTCCCAGCTCCTGCTGTGCAGTCAGGGATAGTAGACTAATTTCTCATTAAGCTCAGTTATTTAAGAAGTCGTGTTACCTCACACTTGTTAAACGTCGCAATCAAAATATTGCGTTAAGCTCATTACTCCCAATAATCATAGTTTTGATCTACAAGTAAACATACTTCTTGTCTCATCTGTGCTGCTATGCCCTTCTTCTTGAGTCATAGCAGTTATTTAGTTTCTATTCATTTATTTCACATTATCTTCGCCTGTATTTAATTCAAGTGAAGTTTGATGTTTTCGCCACTCTCTCTCTCATGCTTCTACAAATTCCTTTTAGCTCTTAATCCCACGTTTTAAAGGGATGTTTAGTCAAAATGTTGAGCTTGAGTCGCTATTGTGTTTCGGCAGGCTCTTGACACAGTGAGGGCAACACAAGATTTTTATGTGTATTAACCACTGGTTTGTAACTTGCTGCTACCCTTTCATTTTTATTACAAAAAGCGTACAGTGCTAATAACCATGTTTCTGGGTAATTGAAGTGTCAGCATAGAAACTTTTTTATCCACTACTGTTGGTGACAAGTGCCCACTGAAGTAAAGCTTAGACCAACATTTAAAATGTCAGAGTATTGTGCTTACCTTAGAACAGCGATCGGGCCATATCAAATATCTGCGTCTCCGGGATTTCAGAGGAGGAGGAGGCAGGAGTTTACTATTATGATGACATTTGTTTTTGTCCAAAAGCACTGCATCCAAAGGTCACAGGCTCATAATGACTGTTTACCACTGTGAAAATACATATAGTTGAAATGTCATGACATTATTATAGCAGTATTTCATCAAGCTCTGTCATATTTACCCACTGAACGTCTGTTAATATGAAACACTGGTTGGGCGCAGTAACAGCAATAGAATCACACTCAGACAGATTTACTATCAGCTGTAATGGATGAACAGAGAGGGGACAGAATATTCTATTTGTTTAATAAGCGCTATGTGGTTACAGATTAAACAGCTGTAATTTCACTGATTTTTAGCCAAGCTACCGCTGATGATGATGACAATGATGGTGATAATGATAGTGATCATGGCTTTTTGTGGAGGACAGAAGCCAGGCGGATGCTTTTATACAAAAAACATCCAAAAAGAGCATGTCTCTATTGTTTAAGAGAGGAGATTGTGTGAACGCACTGTTTGGTTTCATTACAGAGTGATGAATTTATGTGATTGGATTTGTGAATACAGTATTTTGCCAAATTGAATATCAAATTAATTAAATACATTTATTTTTGCTTTTTTCTATAAGAGCTGTAGAAACACCAAAGCACAGACTCTTAACACAAGTTAAAGTCAGAGCCTGTGTTATCACCAATGAGTCTAGGAAAGTCTTTCCATTATAATTCAGGAAAATGAAATCAAATGTACTGTGCAAAGTTTCTGGGTTGTGCCTAAAAAACTAAAGTCATTCTTACGCTTCCAAATACTTTATAGGTTAAAACCTAAGTATGATTTTAAAAGAAATGTCTCATACTTTATTGGCTGAAAAATATTTCAATTGTAAACTCCATAGGGATTTCCATACTGATCTGCTAATAATGTTTTTATGGTCAGAGTGGTGATCATAAAAAGGTTGAGGATGGTAGTTGTTGCACTAATGGATGCAGTGATAGTAAGGCTTGTGGCAATAAAGTTGATTATAGTGATTGTTTATTTTTTATTTATTTGGATCCAAATTAGCTGTCAATGCAACAACACAACAGCTACTTTTCTTAGGGTCCGCAGGAACAAATTACTAAAGCAGTGACGTCATTATATAAATCAAACATAAGTGGAAATAAAATGACATACACACATACGTACATACATGTTTGGCTTTGGTATTGTCCTTATAGCGCCTCTTTTGTCCGCCAGCAACCTGTTTTGCATCACTGAGTTGCCCATAGAGGGATTGGTGGGGTAGATGGTGGTCAGGCATGCCCTATCCAGTGATGTTTTTTAGCCACTGATGCTTCCATGCAGATGGAGTTGGTCATGGAAAGAATCTTAGCATGGGGGAATCGAAGGCACTGGATGTGGAAGGCCTCCAAGTTTGTGATATACCATCCACACTTCTGCCCCATAGAGCAGAGTGGAGGCACACATTGTATACGTAGACCTTGGTGCTGACCTTCAGGTTTTTGTTTTTAAAAAAAACCCTTCTGCGTAGGTGCCCGAAGGCTGACAAGGCTTTGTTGATGCGGCTGTTTATTTCAATGTCAAGGGAGCAGTGGAGCCAAGATAGGTGACCTGGTCCACTACTTTGAGTGAAACACCATTGATTTGGAAGCTGGGGGTTGAAGGAGGTTGAATAGTGAGTTGTGCCATGACTTCAGTTTTTTGAATGTTGACCTGAAGACCAAAGGACTGGTATAGGCCAGAAATTGTGTTTAGGGCATGCTGCATGGATTCTGGGCTATGTGCCAAGACAGCGTAGTCATCTGCGTATTGAAGCTCAGAGATTTGGCTGGTCTTTGTCTTTGTATGGGCCTGGAGTCATCGGATGTTGAATAGACTTCCAACTAGGTGGTACTCCAGGTGAACTCCATCTCTGTGTCCCAGGGCATGGTGGAAGAGGTGGGTGATAGCTGAGAAGACCGGTGCCAGGAAACAGTCTTGCTTCACCCCAACGTTGACCTTGAAGGACTCTGACTGGAGTCATCCTGTGAGGACTCTGCTTTGTATCCCATCATGCATTATTTTTTTATTTATACAGATCCAACTTAGCTGTCACCAGTGCAACAGCTACTTTTCTGCACAGGAACAAATTACTAAAGCAATGACGTAATTATGTAAACCAAACAAAAGTGGAAATAAAACAACATACATACATACGTACATATAAAATAGTTAAATAGAATACAAGGTATAGTATTAGTTTGTAATGTGTAATCAGTATAATATAATAGCAGTACTAATACATATACTGTAGATATTGCACAGCCTTTGTTATGAGTTGTGGAAGAATTCAACTGACATATGAATGTGATTTGGGCGAGTTGGAGCAGCTCTGTTCCAGTGGGGGTCAGTTGGTGTTGTGAGTCGGCAAATAAAATCATATAGTGTGTGATGTGTAAAGATTCTAATCTAAAGTCTTCAGACCTAGTTGCTGCCAGTCGTTCTCATACAGATTTTTTAAAACATGTTTAATTCATTTGCGACTAACATTGACAAATGATGTCATTTTTGTGTCACCCTAAGGAGATGTACCGGTAAATAAATAAAAAAAGGGGAAAATGGTAAGTGAAAAGGTTTGTAGTGTTAATGCACCGGACTGAAATGGAGGAAAAGCTGATTGAGCTGTAAAGAGAACAAATATGTCTACAAATCAAAGAGCTACACAGCCAACCGGAACCTTCATTTTTACAAAGTTCACTCACCTCCAATTCCATCTGTAGACTATACAGTCCACATTACCCATGTCTCTCCATCAAGGACCTCACCCAAACTCGGCTGGTTCTCGTGGGATGTCGTTACTGATCAGTGGTTCGGTGTTTTGTCTGTGTGATTACTCAGTCATAAGGTTTATGCTCCTTCCTGACCGTCAAAGACAGAAAGCGAGTCCTCAGGTTTGTCCCCAGCTTTAATCTCAAGATGAGAAGGAGTAGGCACAAATCAAAGAAGATGAGTTTGATATCTGCTCGCACTTGCATGACAGATAGCTACGAGGATGTGTCATTTGCCAGCCATCCACAGTGGAATATCAGTAAAAATCCTGTCCGCTAAGCGATCTCAAATCACACTTGCATAAAGCTTATGGCTAGATTTCCTGTCATAGCGGGTAACTAAAAATTCTCCCAAAAGCCACAACAGCGTCTCAGTAGCTCTTACATAGCAACCAACTGGCTTTCACAGCAGTCTGTCTAAGCTGTGAACTGTTTCTGAAAAGTCTCTATCGGAGGCTTTCAAAGTCACTTCAGTGTCCTACTCGCACAGCTGCTTGGTGTTTTACAGAGACGACTTTCATTCCGCTTCCTCAATATGCATTGGATGCACTGCAGTGTATCTATTTATCACTCTTCTTGTTTTTTTTTTAAAGACCCAAATGACCTAAACACGGCTATTCCGGCCCACAGAATAAGTCCTATCAATACCAGGCTTTCATCTCAGGCCGGCAGAGAACAGACAGAGCTGCACTGTTTTGTTGTGGTTTGGGTGGAGCAGAGGTGGCAGGAGTTAACAGAACCCTTGATCCAAATCGACCGGCTTCAGGAAATTGGCTAAAGAACTCGCCTTTTTTTCCCCCCCCAACACATGCGTTGAATTGGGTCTGGCCTCCTGTGTGGAAAAGCTGTCCGCAGATTATTCAGTTACTGAAAATGTGAAAATGTGAGAGGAGAGATTGAGCTCTGAATCTTTCAAGACTGAGAGTTGTGCTGTCACTGGGGGACTTCTGCAACCAGAGATTGATAGAGAAGTAATTGCAAATAGATTAATTTCTTTATTTGTGGATTTCAAAACCTGAGATTAGTGTTTTCTGGGGGTTTTTTTTTACTTTGCATCATGGATTTGCCCTCAAAACTTGGAAGGAAGCACAAACCATGAGCTAATCTCCATATACTGTGTTTCCTTTTGCATCATAAAATATAATTACATCTTGGATTTAAAAAATGTATTACTCCTTTTTGGTATTCGAGGCTGAGTCACTGAGCTATGGCCTGTATTTTTTTTAAGTAGGAACCAGTGCAGTGTGTCGAGGCTAAGCCAGGGTCATGCTGTAAAGTATTTTTAAAAAGCGCAGAGCTGGATTTGGCCTCATATTCAAAGACAGAAAGCGAGGGAAGACTGCATCTCACGTCAAGCCTCTTTTGAACACAGAGAGCTTCTCAAAGATGTGGTATAATAATGTTATAAGCAGGCAAACAGCTGGTTGTCCTGCACAGACATCAGAAACCAAACCAAGGAAGCTGTGCGACCAAAAGTAACTTGATTTAAGGAGCCTGTTTGAGGAATTTTATTGGTTTCTTAACAGGTGGTTTCTTAACATTGGACTTGAAGCAGCTGCTCTATTTGTGTGTTTTATTCTGCTAATGATTCCAAATGTGTTCTCTGATTATGTTTCTCGCTCCTGAAGGTTTCGCTCATATATATCTTTGTGTGTGTTTCGCAGTAGATGTAAACCAAACAAAACATAATGAGATGAAGTATTTTTTTCATCAGCCTCATTTGCATATTGGCAGCAACAAACAAAACATTACCAGACTTCTCTGGTTTGCATTTTAATGTTGCCCTTTGATACGCCTTATATTTTTTGCAGGTTTTCTACAATGATCCATTATTTAGAAACAAGAAGAAAATGCACCCTATCCCCAAGTATATTGAATCTTATTGCTTTAGTTTCTCAAGGGATACTCCTGTTACAAATAATCAATCGTTTTCTTTTAGCTGTGTCTAGGCAACGCCTATGTCCTGTCAATACCTATTTCTCCTCTTTCCATTATAAACCTTCCACTTTCTTTTCTCTGTGTTGCAGCTTACAAATCTGACCGAGATTCACGATCAGATAAGTGGGATGGCTCGGTGTCCCTACAATCCCCTCCACAACTCCACAGCCCTCATCACTTCCAGTGGGGAGCTTTATGCAGCCACGGCAATGGACTTCTCTGGGCGAGACCCCGCCATCTACCGCAGCCTGGGCGGCCTGCCACCACTGCGCACGGCCCAGTACAACTCCAAGTGGCTCAATGGTAGGGAGCTGGGATGCAGATAGAGACGTTACAGTGTATATAAATGGAGAGGAGTGAAAAGTTGAGTAGTTAGATAAAGATAAAGAGACATTTTTAAATAGAAAGAAACATAAATGAAGGAGAAAATAGTCATTTGGCTTTCCCACTTCACAGCAATTGAACATCACCGCTGCAGCTGGTGGGGATTCAGTGTTTTGCTCAAGGATACTTAAGCACGGCAGATGTTTATCTGACATGGGACTTAGAATCAGCGTCCCTTGGTTGAAGGATTGTATTCCTCTTCAAATCACCACTGTGGTGCACCAAGTAGTGTGGCAAATGCTGACAAAGAAGAGCCTCTCTTCATAATTGTTCTGTTGCCTTTTGTCGGTAAAAACTATTATTTCTATAGTTACTAAGCAACTAGAAAATCTTTATATTTGTCTCACTCTTTCTTTGAGTAGCATAAAACTGTGAATTCTTTCAAAAATCAATGTCTTTTTTCCCTGAAAGCTCATACCTACTTCAAGCACTAACCGCCTCATGGAGCCTCAGTGCAGATTGGAGAACTTCAGACAGCTTATGGTGTACAGCCTACAAAGGAGCAGGTCAATCAGTATCTTGTCAGCAAGTGACTTTTATCTGATTCACATTTAAGCTAAATTGAAAAAATAAATTAAAAGCCACCACATACATTGCTTTGCTGCAACCTCTGGGAAAAGGCTTAATAACTAATTTTATGGCGAATTGATTTTTTTTCCTCTGTCTCCCCCTGCACTGCCCTCCAAAGGTGCAGAAGAGAAGAGGGTTGAAATGAGGAGGAGGGGGAAACACTTTCATTTAAAGATGAATTAAATCACTGTCAGCGAGAATAAAGTGTGCGGTTTAGATCCAATAATGTCATACATAAAGATGAACGCCTTAGCTGTGACAGTGTCATGGAGGTCGCATGTTTCAGATAGGGTGAGAGCTATTACGCTACGACTGTTTTGGTCATTTCTCATCCTAACCTTTAGGTTTAGGGAATGAAAAATGAGTTTTCTTATTACAACACAACGCCATTAATAACATGGCCTGTAGTTATTAATCCTGATCACCTGCTGTTGTGTGGGCTGCACGCTCGCACACACTGCAAGTCAATCAGTCATAACACACATCCATTCCACCCACTCTCCCACTCCCTCTTACTCCCACAATCTTAAATATTTTCCTTTCTGTATTTTTTCCTCTTTTATCTGCATTTCATCTCTCTCTCTTTGCTCTCTTCAATGTTTCTCTCCACTTCTGCTTTCTTTTTCTGATCTCCGTTCTCACATTCATTTTCCTCTCCTAACTTCCTCTGCTGTGATGTCTCCTTTCTACAGAACCGAACTTTGTCTCCTCCTACGATATCGGCAACTTCACCTACTTCTTCTTCCGGGAAAACGCAGTGGAGCATGACTGTGGTCGGACAGTGTTTTCCCGCGCTGGGCGCGTCTGTAAAAATGACATCGGCGGCCGCTTCCTCCTGGAGGACACGTGGACCACCTTCATGAAGGCCAGACTGAACTGCTCCCGGCCAGGAGAAATCCCCTTCAACTACAACGAGCTGCAGGGAACTTTTTACCTGCCTGAGCTGGAGCTGCTCTACGGCATTTTTACTACCAATGTGTGAGTTATAATTTCACAATAATAAAATGACAACAAATTCCAGTTCTTTGGAAACAAACATACTTTGCTAAACATATTTAGTGGTTTCATTTAAAGGGGACCTATTATGCTTTTCCTTATTTTCAGTCATATATATATAATGTTGCAATGTCAGATGTTCATATTAAACGTGGCCAAAATGTCAAAAAATGAGGTAAACGTATGTAGAATTAATCCCTGTGAGCAAAAAGCACCGGCTTCAAACTCCTCTGAACGCTCAATTTCCAATCGTCTTTTCTACTTTCAGCCAAAGCCGATGTCGGCTTGTGATGGATTTCTTTATATGGTCATTAGCTCCACTCACAATGCACGAGTTCACAGCTCCATTCCGCTAACATTATGGCATTTTTCCATTGTTTTGGGGGTAGTCACGCCGAGCCATGACTCGAGTCGAGCTGGCACACTGTGAGAGTTTTTCCATTACACAGCACGGCAAAGTAAAATAAGTGTTTACCTGTTGGAGGTGTGCTGGTCGTCTGCAGCTGTTCATCAAACATCATCATCACTGTGGCTGTTTCTGCTTGTACTATTCCTCCCTGCATTATTTCTAAGTGATCTTCTGAAAAAATAGCTCGAAATATGTTGTTGTGTTGATTGGTTTTTAGCGGTGCTAACGAAGCTCCGCTAATTGGGTGATTTAAATGCTTTTCAATATGAAGCAGTGAAGCAAAAAATGTTGGGTTTTCATCAGCAGTAACTTAACACAACTCTGATACGTGCTGCCCCTTGGCAGACTTCCTGGAAAGCTAGCCAATCAGAACAGAGTGGGCTCACTGGGAGGGGGTCCTTAAAGAGACAGGTCCTAAGACTGCCTGTTAAGAGACAGAGGCTGAACTGAGGGGCTGCATAAAGGGTCAGTATAAGATAAAGAAGGAGTTTTTTGAACTGTGAATTATGCAAAGCTACTCTAGTGGAATCCCAGAATAAAAATATAGAGCTGGAAATGAGCATAATAGGTCCCCTTTAACAAATTTCTCTGCAGACAAATTCATTTTCCATCAAAAGTGATTTCTTTTCAAATTATTATAATTTGCATACTTTGAAGGAAATCCAGCCTTTGTAAATAATCAGTCTAAGTCAATTATCAAATCGTTTGATCAAAAGATTAAGTTATTTTAGAGCCAGTTCCATGGTTCTATTTGATAGTCTGTATAATTTGCACTGTTAAGAATGTACCAAAGGTAGACTCAGTGCACAGCATGTTGATATGAGTCAGATTTTCTGATTTTGAAATCTTGCTCTTAATGCACCCACAGCATATCTCCATGAATAATTCAGTGCTTTTGGCATCACATCACACGTTTGTGTAAACAGATACCTCGACTGCATCCATGTTAACATGCCATGTGACTTTCTGGCACCATGCACACTGAGTATATAAAATTGATTGACATATGACTTTTTTTTTTACATGGCCAAGTGGATTTTCAATTGAATAGCCACTAGAAATCTTCTCCTATGTACGCCCAAACAGGCTACACTTATACAAGCTGTTATTTCACATTTAAATCCAGTGAAAAAAGCTTACCGTGACTTATTAAAAGTGTATTCTGTATCGTGTTTATAAGAGATGGTACGCATCCATGGATGAAAACTATTATTTTCACAAACATTACTAGCCTCTCCTCTTTTTGTCTCTCCATCTTTCTTTTTTTTTTCTTCCCCATACACACAAACACACAGTCATGTGCACACACACACACACACACGCACAGACCATTATTAAAAGCTGAGTAATCTATTCTTTATGGTCAATGCCTTCACATTGCTGAAAAAGAAGTCTTTTGAAGGGTATTGGAAACATTTCCCCCTGCAGGCACAGAGTTTAATGAACAGCCGCATTGGATTATAATTCACATCGCCCAAGTCTCACAGTTTGAGTTGAGAGTTAATACTCTCATTCTTTACTTTCTCTTCGGTGGGAGGAGACCGGTACTTGTTGAAACTGACAGCTTAAAAAGTCAAAGCTGTATTTCAGGCTTGAGATCTGTACAGTTAATCAGACAAGCCGAACAGCTTAATTGTGTCCTATTGCTGGATTTATAATCCAATAATGACGATCACTTACACCAGTGTCTGCGTCTGTCTGTCCGGTGTTTGATTTGTATTGTTGGCTGAGAGCAGTACAAACAAATACAAACATGCAGAGGTCAGCTTTACAAATACAAAATCTGAGCGGTCTCCTGCTATAAGGTGTCCTTTTTTAAATTTCTTTCTTCTAATACTCTTCTCTCTGTTTCTCCCTCTCTCATCCATCATCCCCTCTATCCTGTCATCTCCCTTTGTTGGGTCTCTCTTCCCCCTTATTCTGTTCCTGACATTCAGAAACAGCATTGCTGCATCTGCTGTGTGTGCCTTCAATCTCAGTGCCATATCACAGGTTTTCCACGGACCCTTCAAGTACCAGGAGAACTCCCGGTCGGCCTGGCTTCCCTACCCCAACCCCAACCCAGACTTTCAGGTAAAAATATAGAGAAGCTCTTCTTGCCTGGACTGTTTTGAGACTCAGCAGCTCAGAAACAATCCAAACATTGAAAAAAAAGTCCAGTAAGGCAGTTTATGAGCCGTGCATGTGAGTTATAGTCCAGAGCTAATCATTAATGATCATTTGTTCATGCTAAAGGTAATTTCGACCAACATACTGCCGTATCAGCCATGTGTGGCTGGGTGCATGCCTAAGGTAATTTGCATCTTTATGTGTGCGCGTATCCTGATACATAAACGTGTGTTCATCCCGATGGGCTTGCCTCAGAGTCCCAGCAAACTCTTCACTCTCATTAATTTCCTCTCTGTTTCAATCACCCCTCCCTCTGCTCATGAACACACACATAACGACTGCTTGTTATAAAATCCAGTGGTTTTTACAATGGCACTATCATTCCTTTAAAATGTATCATAATCTTGTTCTGTGAACTGTAGTCCTTCCCAATAAACTGTCCTTGTTTTTCAAAAGTGGCCCTTTATGTTTATATTCCGTCCTTAAAACCCGGAGGGGCAAACCAAGCAAAGCTGGGGCACCTTATCCCGATTTGAGGAGCTGCTCTTTACTGACGACACAGAGGGAATGTTTTATTAGCAGAAGAAGTGGCTCTCATGGAACGGGCTTAGCAGATAGTGAGGGAGCTAATCCATGCAGCTCTCCATGAGGGATTGAATTCCCTCTGAAGCCTGGCTGCCAATGGGTGACACACGCCTCACTTCCACACATGTTCCCCATCACGGGCCCTCGATCATGTTTCCGTCAGGCCGGCAGATGCATGAGTATTCGTAACGCCCGCTATCGAGACGTTGCACACACACATTATCTATAATGACATGCTCATGCAGAAAAAGTGCTAGCTGTGAAAGTTTACTAAAAAACACACGTGCACTCAGCCGTTAATCTGTAACATAGAAAGCCTCTCACTGCCGTCATGCATTCACATGTCAGCATATCACTGCTAGTTGAGTAAAATTTACTTACCTTCAAGAAAAAACTAATTTCTCTATCTGGTCTATGCTGACGACAGATTTATCCTGTTCAGCATGCTGTAGGTGCACCACAGAGGGGTCTCTATATACCATAGGCTTTTATGAGGCTGTGTTCCTCAAGGATAAACTAGGATCAGCTTTTCCTCTCCGTCCCCATCTCTCCACTTAAGCTCGGGCACAATAGCTGCTCCTCACCACTGGACCGATGCACACTTTATCTAGGTTTCAGTGACATCTTCATCAAGCATTTGTCAATGTTGGAGGATTAGATTTACGAGCGCAGGATTTATGGTCTGACCATTTTTTTCTTCAGTGCTTTGTGCACACACAACTACACACAGGTACATGCACAAATATGCACCTACAGGAAACCTGCACCCATAAAAATCACTGGCCATGTACATATCTTCTGTACGCAAATGGGTTCAGGAAAATAGAGGGATATATATTGCTGCCAAATAGGGATAATTATGAGTGTGAACTCATCACTCAACACACACAATGGTCATTGATTGAGAGCTTAATTCCCCGTCTGTCTGCAGAGAAAATCCCCCCATTTATTTGAACCACACGGATTGATCCTGCTGGGTTTATTCAGGCTATGAGTCATGTTCGTTGTGCGTTAGGAGCTAATACTGTCTCTGTGTTGTATAGGTTTTCTGTCACACTGTAATTGCTTACTGTAAAAGGGCATTCATTCCTAAGCTCCATATGTAGGGAAATATGCTAACTTAGACTTTCAGCCAAATGCTGATGGAAGATTCCGTTATCTTAACATTTCGAGTGCAGCAAAAACAGAAGTGTAAGTTTTCTGTGATCGTGATCATTTGGAGCCAAAACTGACAGAATATTATATTCAGATCTTACTGGGATGCTGAAACTTTAAATAACCTGGGAGGCGTATTAAACAAAAGCCCATTTTGCAAAAACATGCTGTAAAACAACCCTATTTTGCAGTGACACTTATCATCTTGGCAGAGCACACTGTGCTGATGATGAGCGAGACAGCTGAGTGTTGGATGGGCCCTCAGCCAAATGATGGTTCTGTCCCTCACCTTGACTGTACAGGGGAAATCACACATCCATCTCTCTCTACAGTCACAGATGTCATAGACCTTCACTGGTCAGCGTGCCTAACTTTGTCTCGCTGTCACAGAAAAAACAATCATGCAGATACTTTAGGATTCACACACATGCATGCAATGCAAGGACAAACGCACCAAAGTCGAACCATAATGAGAAACCTGAGACATATGTTATTAGATAGCCCACACCACACATGGGCTACGCATTTTTTGCCCTAAGCAAGAGGCACAAGCACACACACATACACAGTGTTGCATTTCCCTGTCCTTCAGGGCTTTAATTTCCCCTCTCCTGATGTTGCGAGGGCACTGATCCGTTGCCCATCCCGGGGAAGCCCTCCATGATTCTCATATGCCAACCCAGGGAAGGCCAGGGATTGATCTGTATAAAGTGTCTGTGCCGTTGCCACTGTAGCTAGTCAGTGGGAACTAATCGCCACCCAAGGTCCAGTCTCAGCTAAGTATGACCTAGCTGTATATGGTTAGCCTGGAGCACATTCATCCAGTGCCTCCATGATACTATGCCCAAAACAAAGACAGTTATTTGGATTACTGTAATTGTCAAGCACAGCTTATTTTGGTTTTCTCTGCTCTGTGTCCTAAAGTAGGCTATTCTTTGTGGATGAGGCCTCAATCCACAATCCTGACCCCAGCCTGGGATCTCTTTTACTGAAAAGGACAAGCATGGTTAGCTTTACTCATCCAGCTCTCCCTCAGTTGGACTGGATTTATGCCTCACTTTGCTCTTGCTTTCTTCCCCAAAAAACAAAAAGAAACACTGTCTATTTCCTGCAGTGTGCTATTAGAGCTACAGTGCATCATGATAACACAATTTGCCTCTAATAGCAAAGTATAATAATCTATACAATTCCAGTCATAACAACTGGAGCCTCTTACCAAGATCACGTACTATTTTGATTCCTAGAAATAAGATTTTAAATAATGTCATTTGAGCTAAAGAAATGAACAGAGATGTTGAAATTGCTTCAATATCAAAAATTACAACCTTTAGAAGCACAAAAGTATAAACTACACTTTTGACCCCGTAAAGCATCCTGTGTTTAACTCCCATTTGGCGACAGTGCATGTTATTAAAGTCCTTTTAATAAATGAACTCTGGGAAGCAAGTGCTGTGGCACCGACTCTGCAACGGTAGCGAAACTCTTCTGGGACACAAAATGAGAACTTGGAGTCAACAATGCTTGATAAAACCAAATTAATCTGTGATGTTGAAATTTTCATATTTATTTGTGAGATACTTCTGTTATTGCAGCTGCAGTGGTATCTAGACAGGTCCTACTATTTTGGCCGTGACATTTTGATACTTTATTTTTGGGGGGGGGGGGTCCTTTGTTTGAATGATATTTTTGCATTTAGGGAACGCATTTTTTTCTGTAATATTATGAAAAACATTAATGAAGCTCTGAAGATGAAAACCTTTTTGAGATATTAGCGTAGTTTTGAGATAGAGAGTGAACAATCAGAAACATAATTATTGGTGCACGAATAAAACTCACCAGCAATATATATGCATATGAGGAAAAATCTAATAAAAGATTGCTCAGTCAAACATTCATTCATTCTCCTTCCATCAGCCTTGGTATATTGACTACAAAGCCTTAAGGTTGAGAGGATAACAAACCATCACAACGAGGCAGCAATTGACTTTCAAGCCTTGTTCATTTAATCATTCAATCCCTCTCTTTTTTCCGTTTCTCTTTGTATGTCTGGCCACAAACTCTTAAGCTTATTAACATAGCTTGTCATCCCAAAGATGTACGCTTGGTTTTTATTAATGTAGTGAGTCGAAAACTTTTTTTTTTTTTTCTCCAATCTCTCCATCTCCACAGTGCGGCACCATTGACTCTGGCTCCTATGTGAACCTGACAGAGAGAAACCTGCAGGACGCTCAGAAGTTTTTGCTCATGCATGAGGTGGTCCAACCCGTGGTTCCCGTGCCCTACTTCATGGAAGACAATGTTCGCTTCACTCATGTGGCGGTGGATGTAGTCCAGGGGAAAGACATGCTGTTTCACATCATCTATTTGGCCACTGGTATGTTCCTGACACATGTCTTTTTTTGGTGCATGTTTAGCCAAATCAGTCTGTTTTCATACATGTACAGTATGTGTGTTTTTGGGATGCTTGCATGTGTGTGATTTTGTGTCTTCTGAGAGGCCCTGAAAACTTTTTTTTCCGCAATCAGCCTCTTATTATGAGTGATGTACTCTTAAATTAACACATTTTCTGCCAAAGTTAGAACAGTTTTGGTTATTTCACATGAGAGATTTGTGTGTTTTTGTCAGCACCCATGGATTTGAAGTTGTCGGGACTTGGTTGGAAAAAGCTGATGTCACGTACTTCCATGCACCAATCAGGATACACTTGCGAGGTTGTTTGCCTATGTTGCCAGCACTGTCAGTCAAATCTGATCAAAACACACCTAGAAGCAGATTAGTTTTTGGAGTGCTAAATTCTTAATGAATAATACTTTACTGCCTGTCTTTCAAAACTAAAGCTTTGATTGACAAATATTGTTTGTTATAGATAAAACCACGATTTCAGCGGCTATTAGCCCTTGAAGTGCACTTCATGCGAGAGAAAAAAAGGCCTGTGAGAAGAATAATGAAACCAATAGATCTGTAGTTCTAAGGAGACATCAAAGCTTAGTCTTCTGACACGAGTTTGATCGCTCCTTAACTCCATATGTCCTCCATATGCACTGACAGAGCACACACACGCGCCATACACTATAATATACACATGCACAGACAACCGTGCGCACATATCCCTCCAATGCAATCCTTCACTAAGAGATAATAAATAGCATGAAGCTGCCAACAGTCATGCGTCAGAAGAAGACAGACGGGTAATTAATAACACACAGCTCTGATTTAACCCTTACACAGTTTCCCTGTCTGAGCTGTGTGACACCGCCTGCTTATCAGTAGGCCGTCAGATCATACTGGTGTGACAATATGTGTTGTTAGACTTGGCAAAGCGCCGAAAACTGTATCAGCAAGACACTAGATACACACCAGGGTTTGGGTGTCTGTTCAGTATTATGCTCATACATACAATACGGATTATGAACGGGTGTTCTGAACTGAATTTGAACGTAGTGACCCACTTCACTGTGTTAATGTACCATAGGCCCAGTGGGAAATGTCAACATGATCTTCCTGTTGTAGCGTCAGTGTTATTTTAGGATATCACACACACACACGCACACACAAAATCACCAACCTGTTCCAGTTCACTGGCTCCTTGCTTGGCATCTCCCTCAAAAACTCCTCTCTCATTGTTTGCATGGTGCTGTGATCAATGTAGCGTCGTACCAGAGCTGCCCACACTGCAAGTTCGGCAAGTTCCCCAGACACTAACCAGACGCTAATGAAAACATCTGATACGCTGCCAAGGCCATTGGCTAGCACACATACTGTACCTAATCACATGCTGTTATTAACACTTAAACGCACTGTGCTGATTGCGGGGGCCAATGTGGAGAACCTGATAGCTCCAACTAGAGGTCCAAGCATGTCAACGTGTAGGGTTCTTTCATATGAAGATCTCACTAAGCTCTCTCTCATTAGTAATTTCAACCTTGCAGCAGTGTTTTACTCTTCTAGTTAGCGTGAAAAGAATTCAGTTAAATGCAAAAGAGTTTTTCAAACTTTCTGGTTCACCAAAGCACCACATTTTTAACCAGTTATGGAGTCTTAGTATATGCCCTGATAAAAAGGAAACCTCGGGGCAATGCTTAACCTTTACATTCCCCACCTTGAAACTATCTATTAGCAATTCACCCTTCTTCCCTTTGCATCACTATGCACCTAATTACTTTTTCTTCACCCAGGGGATTGCATGTATAATAGATAATGTTTGTTTTAGCTCTCCCAAAAGAAAATCTGCCCCTAACTTCATCTCAAGAGGCCTACCTTACATAAAATAAAGGTCAGGGTGTATTCACGATGACATGGATTTCCACACTTTTCGCTTTGATAACTACAAAGTGGTTTCTTTTCCTGGAATATCCCCTTAAAGAAAAGAAGAAGAAGAAATCGTGTATTCAGGTGCCATACCAATTCCCTGGTCGCATCTACAGCACTGCATGTTGATGGCATAACCAAGCTTGGCACGCCAGGCACCACCATTCTTTTTGACAGTGTTATTTCAGAGCCTCTCTGTTAGAGAGTGATTGTTGTGTGGTTCACGCTGAGTTCACATCGGCTTGTGTGCAGTTTTGTTCATCCAGGATGTGCCTTTTTTGTATTGTTTCCCTCTTCAAACTCCCCTCTGCTATTCTTACCCTGCCTGTCCTTTTCTCTTTCCTCCACTACTTTATCTTTCCTCTTACAGTTAAAAACCCTCCTTCCTTTTTGTGATCAAATCCTCTCTTCCAGATTATGGTACTATCAGGAAAGTGCTTTCCCCTCTCAATCAGTCCACGGGGAGCTGCCTATTGGAGGAAATCGAGTTGTTCCCGCCCAGGAAGAGGCAGCCGATCCGAAGTCTGCTGATTCTGCACAGCCGCAGCGAGCTTTACGTGGGTGTTAGAGACCAGGTCATCAAGATCCCGCTCAAGAGATGCAGTTACCACAAGAGCAGAGAGTGAGTACATGCCCAAACACCATTAATCTCAATGGAAACTGTCAAAAAGCAAATGTGCACACGACAAAGTTTTAAAGCTCCCTCTTTCATAAGATGCTCTTTATCTGAGAGCACCAGGCCTGTGTGTTGGTCAGGGGCCTTTGCTGAGATTTAAAACCCTGTAAATCAGCTTTTGTCTGAGCCACTGGAGGTGCCCACAGCCGCCCTCTGTCTGTCTCACTGTCTGCCCCCGGTTGTCATTGACCCGCACACAAAATTGTGCGCTTTCCGCCTCGTGCACAGTCCTGCTGCAGCTGTGTGTGTTTATCAGATATATTGAGTTTCTGTCTGTCTTGAAGACACTCCGTCAAGGCATAAATATTGCCAAAGAAAACCTGAGACAGAGGCCGGGGTGTGAAGACTCAACACAAGATTGGGATCCCATCCATCATCGCACGCAGAAAGGAATCACACCTGCATTCCTTATCTCCGGCACAATGAGCTGTTATTGGAATACACAGAAGAGTTAAGGCTTCATGTTACAGCTGTGGCTCTGTGATATATGCTGCAGCCATTATGGCACTTCATCACCTCTTTTACGGTTTTACTTTTTTTTTTTTTTCAAGAGAGTGCAAGGGAGTCAGAAAAAAAAAATAAAACAGATAAAAGAAATAAACCCGTGTGCACATACTGGCAGCTACAGGGAGTTACTGAGTTCATCGCTGACATTTCTTTGAGGTTTACCTGTTTGAAATATTAGACGGCTGTCTCTCTGTTTGGCTGTTTGTGCTGGGTGGCTCACTGATGGGTGGTGTACAATCTGCAAGGCCCCCAAGGCCCTCTGAAAGACAGGTATTAGCTTGTTCTTGCTCCCTTTCATTTTGTTGTGCTGTCATCTCCCCTGATATCCCTGTCCGAACAGATACAGTCAGTAACTCTCTAGTCGCACAGACGTTACGTCACTCGCCGTGTGTGTGCAAGCACTGTATTCTGTATTTTCATATGGATGGATGCATATGATCTTGTGTCTTTGTGTATGTGTCTGTGTGCGCTTCATTGTTATGGAACCCACGGACAACTTTGGTTACATTTCACTAGGGGCATATCAGGCTGCGTTGATGCCTGTGGCTCCGAGAGATGTCATTGTGCTGTCACCATAGACACATATTTGCATGAAAAGAGTAACATCAGGTTTTTTATTGCACTCAATAAACCACCTGAAGCAGATTCGGCAAAGACAGATCCAACTATCTTTGCTTCAGTCTTCTCACAGTGAATATTTGTTGGGCTGATAAGCAATGTGAGTCAGAAATGTACACGTGTACGGTGAACACAGAATTATAAACCTGGCGTTTTCCTGATGATTACCTGAAAAATCAGTCAGCACATTGTGTTAAGACATAATTTTAGGATGCTGATGCAAAGTAAGCATTGTAGAGCATCCCAGTGCTTCATATTCATAAATAAACAAAATTAACATTTTTCTCCTGCCTGTCTCTAATATCCCTGCCTTTCTTATCAAGCTCCTCTGTCTCTTCAGGAGCTTCTCTCCTCCCAGTTAATTTTCTTTGCACTTGCCTCTTTTTCCTCTCCTCCAAATTTCTCTGCCTTTACACCTCCCTCTTCCTCTTTCTCCTAATCTCTTCTTTCCCTCTACCTATCTCCCCTACCTTCCTCCCTCATCTTATCTCCCCCAATTCCTATTTTTCCACCCATCACTCTCCCACCGCCTTATCGTCCATCTTTCTCCATCATCTCCCCTTTTTTTTTTTTTTTTGTTTGATTTCATGTCCTGCCACAATGCAGACCCATCTGTACACACATATGACAGGTTAATAAAAGCCGATTAAAAGTGAACTTTTATTCTCTCCTTTCTCCCTCCAGAGCGTGTGTGGGGGCCAGAGACCCATACTGCGGCTGGGATCTGTTGCTGAAGAAATGCACCACACTGGAGGAGAGTGTTCGCATGAGCCAATGGGAGCAGAGCATCACAAAATGCCCTGTGAGTATTATAGAGTTGCTCCCTGATCTGTACATACCTCATGGTGGTGGTGCACTTGCTTTCTTTTCTGTCTCTACTTTGAAAACTTAAAAGATGGTAGAAAACACATTTATCATTAGTCAGCCTCTATGCTCACTCTTCTCCCCACTCCCCACATTTAATACTCACATTCATCTGTGCTCCTCTCCTCTGAAAGCTACAGCCTGCTCTGTATTCTCTCCATACACTCACAACTTACAAGCAACAGCCCCAAAAGCCAGACTGAGAAACAAATCCCTGCCAAAGAAAGGCATCTTGGGACTGAACAACTTGACTATAAGGGAGCGGCTTGTACCCTGAGAATGATCAAGAGCGCTGCCTCCATCATTCACCTCTGACTGCGTGTTCATTAGCAAAACAGCTCTTCCATTTATTTCAACGTGCACCAAATTTGGGAGCAGTATTAGGGGGCTGTAAGCCTATCAATTTCAGCATGGCTCTGCTTTTTTCAGCGTTTCACAGACATCATTTTCAAGCCAGTCACATCGGAGAGTGTTGTGTGCCTCCGTACCCTTTTATGTGGCTTCATGTTCAGACAAATATTTGGCACTCTAGGCGCCGAGCACCCAGTGGCATCTGTCAGCAGAGCTCTGGCAGAGACGTGGCTTACGCTGTGTGCACATATGCATTCAGACATGCACATAAGCACATTTATATATGTGCATAAAAGCGCTTTTTTTTTTTTTTGCCAAGTCAGTGTTGCAGCTCAACATTTTCTTGTTATGCTGGGGGCAAATTTGCCACAGCCATTAAGTCAACCAGGACCCGTTTAGCTAAGCTGTAATGTGCTGTTAGATAAGAAGTGTATTACATATAGTGCACACATATTTTAAATGGAGAGTTCTGATTAAAGATAATACCCGTGTTCCCAGCTGCTGTGTAGCCACTAATCTTTTAGTTTTGATGTATTTTCAGGTGGCCACATACCACTGCCCACACCACAGATGGAATATGTATTTACTCACTTAACCTTGGTCTAACCAGGTCCAATCCATGTAGGGTGAGCATGAATTAAGTCTGGCAGTAATAACTTTGTATTCTAAAAGAGAGAAATGGCTATACAATAGGACTTATGACGCCAGGCTAGAATGGAAAAATTGTCATGCTTGAAAACAGTTCTATGCCATGTCAAGAAAAGCAAAAAAACACGACGATGTCTTATATCACAGTTAGTTTCACTCCCTATGAGTCTATTAGCAGTTTTGAAAAACAGCTAAAATGACTGAATGTCTGCTCTGTTGCTTTCTCCTGCAAAGTGGAAGTTTGGAGCTGGAGGCCTGTCAAGGGTTTTGCACACTGAGTCGCGTTGTGTAGGCAGAGACAGGAGATACGCTTTACCAGCCTATTCACAAACGCCATCTGGCACCACAGTCTCATGTCTAGATGGAAAAAATTGTCTCTCTGTGGTTTTAGGGAGGGTACAATAGAGTCTTAGTCACTGTTCTGTATGTTTTGTCTAAGTTTCCACTCAGGTAAAAAGGAAATGACTACACAGTAAATGTTATAGTAAGGCACTCAGTTCAGTAAAGTAACTTTAATGAAACCAAACTCTGAAAAAATACATCCTGCTACAGTATTCTTGAGATTTTCTATGAAAATGAAATTATTTCTTTTATAATCCACTTAAAACACAATAGCCTTCAGAATCTATCATCCTGTTTCTGGTATCCTTCTTTTCTATTCTCCATTTTAATAAAATACATCTTTCTTCTTGCTTTGTGTGTTTTAGGGACAGATTAAAAAGTATAGTCATTGAACAGATAATGTCACACACATGTGCCATGTTATTTATATTCTCAGCTATAAAAAAAAAAGAATAATTGGTAAAAGAGATGCAATATTGGCTGTCTCTATGTAGTTGTTTGCTTTGTAGGCAGTCCCTTAATGTAAATGTTGTCTGTCTTACCCACGCGTCCCCCATTTAGGCACGCAGTAGAGTTCGGTTACCAGTAAGAGTGGAGGGCAGACTGTTATGTCTGCTCCTGCCAGAGCAGCTGATGATCACACTCTCTCTTCTCCCTGTGTGAAAGTGTTCTTTGCATTTTAAAATCGCCCTGAAATGCAGCGGCAACACGGCTCATCATCTTCCGTTGTGAATCTCACACCGGTGGGGGGTTTTTTTTGTGTGTGTTTAGCTCATATGCCCAGGACATCACTCGTCATTCATAGCTCCTGTAATATCGGAGCCTTCCTGTTTCATTCTCTTTTGCTTCAAATATCCATTTATGCGGCCACTTTTATTTCCTCATATTTCTGTCCTTTGAATGTGTCCATTCACACCTCTCATTTGCCTTCCTGAATCTCTCTTTTGCTTATTTGGAATCTCATCATATCCTGAGACAATTTTCATATATCTTCCTCATGTTTGCAGTACATTTTTGTGCCTATAACTGAACAATTTTGAATTGCTGTAGATGATGTAATTTCTGCATCTATTTGAGGAAAATTGATTTCTGTTTGCATCCAGCGTAGCCATGGGCTGTTTCCCCGAGCAACACATTCCTGAGAGCATCATTCTAATACAATGACCAGTTTCTGAGAAAAGCCATTACTTTTGAAAAGTTTTATTTTTGGCCTCCTTCTTTGCTAACAGGTCCGTAATGTGACGGTCGATGGAGGCTTTGGTGCCTGGTCAGGATGGTCCACTTGTAGCCACAATGATGGAGGCAGCGCAGGGTCCTGTCTGTGTCGGACACGAGCCTGTGATAACCCCGCCCCTCAGTGTGGTGGCCAGCAGTGTCATGGGATCAGTGTTGAGGTCGCCAACTGCTCCAGGTAAATTTCTGATCCATAAGCTCATATCTCTAGGCTAAGTCTGTCTTCTGCCTTTATTATTAATCTTTACTATATAGATCAGTCTCTCTATGTAGACAGATGGATAGAAAGTTAGGTTATAGCAGGATATAGGATAGGTATAGATATTCATTTATTAACTCACTGCACCCTCACACCTACTACAAGGACAGCTTGTGAAACCCACACACATTAAATTGCTCTGTGTTGAATATTCAGTGTCACTTATCTGGGGCTAACAAGTGTTGATAAGGTGTTTTTTTGCTCACTCAGCTGACTTAGTACTGATTTTGACATTCTCATTGTTAAAATTAACTGAGGTGTTGCAGATGTGCATCACTCTTCAGCCTGTTAAACATTGCATGTGAACACACCCTTGCATGAAAAATACTTGTAAGCCCTATGAGCTGATAAGGGGAAGCAACTAATGATTATTTTTGTTATTAATTAAACAATATCGATTATTTGTTGATCAATCAAATCATATTTTTGTCTAATAAATATCTAAATTTGGTGATAATGTCCATCATAAGTTACCAGACCCCAAAGTAATGTATTTTTTCTTTATACTTCCCTTAAATTGTCAAACTCATCACTATCAAAACAGTAATTGATTCATTTTTTGTCGATCAACTAATTTCCCACCACTAATTATTTGGCAATCATGACAGCAGGTTGCAATATCCGGAGAACTTGCCCGTCCTGTGCCAACGATGAGGAATGGGTTTCCTTTATTTCTTCCTGAACAACACCGTGCAGAATCTGACAGGAAATTGACTGAAAACATCTTCTCAGGCTATCTTTATTATCAATGATCTTAATTAGATTTATTTACACCTTCAATTTCAGAAAAACATATGGCTCAGCTTAAATTTATACCATATTCTAAGCAGAGTTAAATGAGCTACTTTCTCGTGGTGTGATAAACTCGGGAGATTCATGTGGCTAAACTATTATTAAAATCTTAAAGCTGCAATCTTATTGTTGTCACCCATCTCTCCATCAGCGCCTAAAGTAATGTTGCTCTGTGTGTCTCCATAGAAACGGAGCATGGACTCCCTGGACGTCCTGGTCTCCCTGCAGCACCAGCTGTGGTATCGGCTTCCAGGTTCGTCAGCGTTCCTGCAGCAACCCAACCCCTCGCCACGGCGGACGAGTGTGTGTGGGTCAGAACCGTGAGGAGAGGTATTACACACGCGCACACACACACACACACTTACATTTATACACGCAATCATGTGTACTGACTAAAGCAAATACTTACTGTACATGCGTGTTTGGATTTGTGTGCATGTGAAAGAAAAGAAAGAAGTCTTTTTGCTCCATAATTTGCAACCTGCAGTTAAGAAGTATGACTTTGACTGTGACTTTTTCTTTTCTTTTTTTTCCTCCCCACTTCTGTCCAACTTTGTGACAGCCAATTAAGAAATGTGTGGGATAGGCCTGTGCTTGGGTAATTATCTGGCTTTCACACACAGACCGAGTCTACGTTTTGAAGATTTGGAGGCTTTGGCGTAGAATAATCGCCTTTTAAAGATGTTTGTGTGGTTTCTAAGCAACCTTCAAGGCCTGAAAAAAAACAGTTTTTCAAGGAGAAATTATGTGAAGAAGCACAAAGAGACATACAAAGCAGCCCAGGTAGAAAAGTTCAAGAGATGAATATTCTTAAAGTTGAAGTTTTGTTCGTCTTAGTGTGCCAAATCAGAAAAGGAATAAGTAAAGCTGAGACAGCTCTATGGTGTTTGAAAATTAGGTGGCAAGTTAGTTCAATTAGATCTAAACAAGTGATAATAAGTGGTATATCTTAATGAAGGCATTCTTCCTCTGTGTCCATAGTGTCTGTGTTACTGAGCGAGGCATCATGCTGATGTTTTTCATCCAACTCCTGCCGTTAACCAGAGGTGGAGGTAGAAAAAGTGCAAATAAATACAGTTCAGAGAGTACATGGAATGAATGAAGAGAAATAAATTGTTACCAATCGTTACTACGGCAACAGAAACAGTATCACGGTGTAGGAGTAATTGGATATGGCCTTCAAGAATGAACCTTATATTACATCCTTTTTTTCCCTTTTCTCTGCACTTTTTCATTTCCTCTTTCACTCCTCTAGCCTCCCACCCTCCTCTTCCTCCCTCACTGATGCTCCTGATGGAGCAGTCATTAGAAGTCCTTTTGTCAAGGACTGCTCCACCAGGAGAAAATATGTGGAGTGACTGGCACAGCCCAGTTACTTATGAACCACACCAAAAAAAAAGCAAAAAAAAAGAAAACCAAAAACCGCTGGCTGGCACAAAAGACCACAGGAGACCAGAAGCAGGTTTTGCCGCCCTCTCTCTTTTTCTCTCTCCGAGCTTTAATCTCCTTTGTTTCATCTCCCCTTCCTGCTCTCAGTACTTGCTCTGTTCAGCTATTTAAAACACCTTAGGCCAGTTAGGGGCCAGCTATGAGGGCTGGAAAAGGAATCGTGTGAGGGGTGTGTGTGTGTTTGTGTGTGTGTGTGTGAGAGAGAGAGAGAGAGAGAGAGAAAGGGAAAGAAAGACAGACAGACCGACAGACGAACAGTGAGGCAGGCAGATAGAAAGAGAAAATGTGTTAACAGATGAATTATGCTGTGTCAGTTTGAGTCTGCCTGAGGGAGAAAAAGATAGGATGCTAGGAAATGTTTGCTTGTGTGTGCGCGTGCATGTTTGTGTGTGTGTGTGTGTGTGTGTCCGATATGAGCATATCCAGGCGTGTCAGGCAATGTATATCGCCAAAGCTTGGAGAAAATAGGGAAAACCTCTCATTGGATGTTCACCGCGTGCAACGGTGTCCAAAAACTTCCACCACATCTGTTGTTTATAGTTGCCCATGTGTGAAATAGGTAACGTCTTCTGTACAAGCTTTAATCTGCATGGAATAAAAAGGACTGGCGCTTTATCAGCTTTTGAGCACTGAACGATTCTTTTAATGCCATGAAAGGCTTTTATTTTATGGGGCGCAGGCCTCTTTTCAGAGGTGTTAGACGCCTGCAGAAAGCCTCACTACACACTTTGTTCTTGCCTGGAGTACCAATACACTGTGTAGACTAATGCACAGGCCTTATGTTCACATGTGTGCGAGCTCATATGTACACATGTTTACAAAATCTAAAAAGATTCAAAGGACAAAACTAAACCTCTTCTCCCACCTCTTTTCGGGCTTTTCTTTTAGCCAACAGGCTTCCCATAAGTTTTGCCCTGATTGTTTGCAGCAGGCAAAGCTTTTAAAGATAAAGCAAATGTTTTTGCACAGCAGCGCTACGGGCTTAAATCTGGCTGGTTAATGCCTGCGTTTATGAACCTTCTGTTGGTATTTCCCTTAGCACTCTGACACCGTCCACACTGCTTACTCAGCCTATAGCAAGTAATTAGCAGCGGTTTAGTCTGATCAGCTCTGTGTGTTTTTAGAGCGTAAAGGATAAGAAAAGATGGACCAACGCCACTGACTTGTCTGAAATAATTAAAGTGTGTATGATGATGATTTTGAAGCTCTAAATCTGCTATGTATTAATGAGAGCAGTTTTTGATTGGTGCAACAGGGGTATTTTGTCTCCGTATGCTAGCCTGCATTCATGAATGTCTGAATGTGTGTGTGTGTGTGTGTGTGTGTGCGCGCGTTTGTACATCTATTCTTCTGTCAGCCATGTGCAAGATTGTAATCCACGCACACGTCTGTCCAGCCCCACACCCTTAAACCCCGCTGTATCATCCCACTACAAGTGTGCAGATTAGTAAAAGTGAAAAAGAAGACTGCTCTGAGGATTTTTACAACCAGTGTGTACAGAATGTAGCTCTTGATTCACCACGAACAATAGCAAAGTATTTGGGAATAGTACAATGGAAAGATCCAGCCTTAGCCTCTGGAGGAAGGGAATAAAGTTAAAGCTATTTTAGTGCAAGAGGACTTTTTTTCCTCAAAAGGCAGTCATGTGCCAAAACACAACAAAATAGCAATAAAAGCAATTTTATAGTATGCGTAAAAAGTTATAAAATAAATTATATGGCTCTAATAAGGCTGGCAGTCGCCTATCGTTATTGTATAATGCAGAGTGAGTAATTACAGTAAGTATTTTAGACATTGCAGTAATCCTGTCTTATAAAACGATGTAATTAGAGATGATGCATGCGTCTTTGTGGCCTTTTTAATAGGCTGTGTCAATGAATTATGCAAAATGCATATGCACGTTGATTAAGATTTGAGATGGAATTTTTCTTAGCTGTACTTTTTTATCCTTCCGACGCTGCCCTTTACACCACGCACAGACATACGCCACAGACCCGTCTCTGGTGGCATGATACAGTCAGATGTTCTGGTTCACTGTGTTCTCTTCACTCGATGGCCACATCAAACAGATATGTTGGGCTTGTTATAGTTTGTTTAAAGTGAAGTTTACACGCTTTTTTTTTTTTTTTTTTTTTTGAGACATCCCTGTCTTGTGGTATGAGCTCTTTGTAGCTATTTCGGTTCAGTGGCAAAGCTAAAAGTGTGGTGACGTCTCCAGTGGCCTTCACATATAATTTTAGTGCCCTGTCAGATAAAGTAGCTATTTAATTTTCCATAGACAAGTCAAAGGAAGCTGTCATGCTGGATTCAATAGTTACCCACTCCATTCATTCATACTTCAAACCACCTAATCTTGTAACTACAGCACAGGACTCAATAATCAGTAGTGATAAGTAACAAGTACATTTACTCAAGTACTGTGCTTAAGTATAACTTTGAGGTATTTTACTCAAATATTCTCATTTCATGCTACTCCACTACATTTATCAGACATTTACTGTAATTTACTGCACAAATAGGATATTACATACAAAACTTGATAAAATGGACCGCACTTATATAGCACCTTTCTCGTCTTCCAACCACTCAAAGCACCTTTACACTACAAGCCACGCAGGGTGCTGGCACAGCCATCGGGAGCAATTTGGGGTTCAGTATCTTGCCTAAGGACACTTTGACATGTGGACTGGAGGAGCCGGGAATCGAACCGCCAATCTTCTGATTAGTGGACGACCCGCTCTACCTCCTGAGCCACAGCTGCATTTGTAAAAATTGTAAAATTTATAAAAATTCATCAATTTTTATAAATACAGATGAATTTGAAAAGTGATGAATTTTTATAAATGAAACTACCAACAATATATAAAATCCTCAGTTTTCTGCATTTAGTTCTTTTACTTTTGATGCTTAAAGTACATGTTGCTATAATAAGTACTTTTACTTTAATATTTTTTTTGAGTGCAGGATTTGTACTTTAATAAAGTAAATTACAAGTGTAGTATTGCAACTTTTACTTACGTAAAGAATCTGAATGCTTCTTCCACCACTGCCAACAATTACCTAGATGTCCTGTATGTACATTGTAATATTTTATATATTCCTTGGAGATGTTTTTCTGTTTTTATGAATTGTTTCTCTGTCTTTTTGTCGCTTGATTAATGGATGTCTGACATTTTATCAATAGTTTCTTGTACTATATACTGGTTGTGTTTTTGCTCTCAGGTTTCCCATGACAAAAAAATCTTGATCTCAATTATGCTACCTGATTAAATAAACTGAGCCCTTTTCTCCTTCCCAGGTACTGTAATGAACACCTGCCCTGCCCGCCGCACGTCTACTGGTCGGCCTGGTCGGCATGGGAACGCTGCACCGTACCTTGTGGCGGTGGCATCCAGTCACGACGCAGAACCTGTGAGAACGGCAACGACTGTCCCGGGTGTGGTCAGGTATGTCGCGCAAAAAACAAAAGCTCTCACATGTACCGTCTATCTATCTGTCCTCCTCTCTTGTCTATTTATTGTTTAGGATCTTAGCCTGAGCCATTTGATGCGATGAGCAGTCACTGGTGATGAAATTGGAACATCTAACATGACCAAATCCCCTGGCTATATTTATACAGTGGCAGCATCCATCAGATTTATTACCAAGACCCATTTAATACCACACACACACACACACACACAGTAATCACTCCACATATGAATAGGCTTATTTTCTGCCACAAAGCTCTCTCCAAAGCACGGATGATGCAAGGAAGTGTTGAAATATGAGCCTCTGCGTTCTCCTTGTTGACAGAATGATGTGATGCTGGTGTTATTTCTGGTGCTATTTTCACACACACACACACACACACACACACACACACACACCCTCATCCACAGTCCTGGTAAAAATAAGAGGGAATGAACACGATAGCTGTAGCCTCTCGTGTCCCTCTTGGAAATGAATTAAAGAATATGGGTCAGGGCCTTGTGGACGCACTGGATTCTGAAAGAGTGTTTCTGTTTGTTTGTGTGTTTTACTTTCCATTTTGATAGAAACGTTTAAGTTTTGGATGGTCTAAGGGCAAAGCGGATCCTTAAAGCTAACTTTTTTCAACGGCTGGTTTAGGATGACATCACGATTACACATACAGTACCATGTCTTTGATATGTGTATAAGCACATATTTCACTATCTGTGTGTATGTGGAAGATATGATTGGACACAGGGATTGACTATGTAAAACCAAAGTGATGGATTTCTTTTATGCTTCCAGTTGCTAAAGAAGCAGTCAACTACCCAAATCACATTTAAAAGCTGAGAAAGCACATCCTACAGGTTGTGTAATGGCCCGTTGTGAAGCTAAATAATACCCTGCCATCATATGAAACATCCCACATGAGGCATTGCAACCTCAAGAGCATATATAGTATCTGATAATTGCCCGTGACATATTAGTAGCTGCAGAACACCCAAATGAAAAAAGTGACCTCCCATTAAGCAGCAATTTAGCAGTCACACCATATCATCTACTGCTACGTCTACCTACCTTCTTTCTCTCTCTGTATCTCTCACTCTCACTCTCTCTCTCTCTCTCTCTCACTCTCTCTCTCACACACACACGCACACATTCATATCACTTGAAGCACCCTGGGAATGTGGGGCATTCCTAGAGGAAAGTTCAGAAATGGAGACTGATGGTGAGCACGAGGGAATCTCAGTACATCTGCGTTGCTGTTTCCAAAAGGGAAAGCCTGTTTTTGACTGACAGTAGCTTTTTTTTTTTTTTTTTTTTGACTCATCCTCAGTTTGGAGACAAAGTAAGGCTCAGTTGGTATCAGGGGAAGGGGTAGTCTCATAGTGATTACAGACAAGAAAGTGACATAGAAAGAGCAGAGCTGTGTCAGTGGGAAAGGTCAGGAAAACACCTCGACTAGACTCACCCACTCCCTCTTCTTCCTCTGTTTCAATCATTAGCAGTTTGACACTCTTCTTCTTCACTGTTGCTTTTGGACTTTGACTTGTTGTCCCTGTTTGTTTTGTTTTGTTTCCCCATCGACTCCTTGTCTCCTAACATTGCGACATGAGCTAATTGGGGCCGTCTCAGCCACCAGAATTGTAATTACATGCAGACTTTAGATACACCTTCGCTTTCCCGGGAGGATTTTATTTGGACAGCTTAGCTAACATGTATTATTGCTGCATATTTACTCAGATCAAAGAAACATTTGCTTGCCTTTCATTTACAACTCTGATAAGGTGCTTAATTGCTCAGCAGTTAATGTATAACAATGACTTCAGTGCACTTAAAGAGCTTCAGTGTTTGAGGCAAGGAACTTTAAAAAAAAAATCGAAATAGCATGCATGCTTGTAATGAAAATAGTTATACATTTGTATTCAACACTTGAAGATAAAGGATGATGGGAAAACATTCTTTTAATTTCATCAAGGACCCCCGAAAAAGTGTTATGGAGTTTGTTTTTATGTGCCATCTGTCTGTGTTCTGTTCCCCTAGACAGATCCATGTTTAATTAAACAGAAGGAGACCACACACACACTCACACACACACACACACATTGCAGCTTCTGTCATCACAGCTACTTTTTTAAACCAGACGCCCTCCCGAGACCTGAAAAAAATGTCTTAGATGTCGCTGCATGTATGTATGTGTGTGCATTCATATTTACCTGTCAGGATTGATGTTGCCGCAGCCACCTGTGGTCAGCTCCAGGCGTTTGCCAGACATTAATCGACAGCAGTGAGTTAACATCTGCTTGGTGTTTTACAGAGATGTCGGGCAGAGAATTTGCAAGAATCACTCATTTTTACGTTTGGAACTTTATCTTAAAAAGTGCACAGTGCGCCGGTAGATGGTTAACAACCAAGTGAAACGCTGAGCAAAAAATCTATCCAGTTGTTTATTTTTTGTGATTGTCTATTGATTGCTGAAGCAAAAATTTCTGTGCTTATACCCTCTCCACAGGGAGCTCAGAGCACAGAGTCAGATTCAGAATAGCACAAGTGAAGCTCGTTGGGATTCAGGTCAAGGACACCTTAATTTAACCACAAGTGTCTCTACTCACTATGTGACCCCCTGAAAACAAAATGTTGCCTCATTCATGATTAAAATAACTCTTTGATTTATTTCCATCAAACCTGCCCTAATGTGGCCCTGTGTGTCATTGCCTTCAGGCTGAGCAGTCTTATCATCAGGGAAGTATTTAGTCCTGAGGTGCTCTGTGCCTCATTTTGCTGATGCTAAAGGGCACATGACTGCAACTTCATCAGTCTGAGCCCCGGTCCACGCGGCGCTGCTCCATCTCTCTCGTTTCACTGTATCTGCATTACAGATTTGAATCCTCAGAGGAGCTGGCGAGATCTGGACTGGAAATAAACATGCTCGGCGCGCGATGCTCTGGTGGCCAAACACCGATGTTTAGCCCCATCTTCACCTCTGTGATGACACAAAGGCTTTGCTTAACAAGACGAAATGTGTTCAGGCAGTTCAACCTTGGATAAATAGGAAGAAAAACTAATTTTTTTGAAGTCAGATGAGTCATTTTTCATTAAGGTCGGATATTCTGAAAAAGAGGTTTGATACAAAAAAAAACATTTGGAAGATAAATTATAGTGTTTTGTAAAAGAAAATAATTCCCTAACTGAACACTTTTAATGAAGTTCACATTCCATATTGAAAATACGTGCGGTATATAAAGGATGATTGAGTTCAACTGAAGAGCTCATGCCAGGGTGGATTACGAAGATCATCATTGTTCATAATCATAAGAGACAGAAAAAGAAAGAAAGATGTTCATTTACTTGTCATTATTCATGGTGCAGTCAGCATTCAGGGCTCATTTTCTGACCTCTAAAAGCAGTGATTTACAGAAAAAAAACATTCACAAACACCTACATAATGTACATAATGCATCGCAGCAAATATGTAGTCTTAATTTGGCTGTTAGGATTTCTGTGGTTACTTTATGGTGTTCAGAGTGTTTATTTTTCAGTGTGCTCATCACAGTATACTTATCTTTCTGTCAATCATCTGACACTAACAGGAAGAGACGAACATCTCCTCCATAGAATAATCCGTTTGCAAATGTGTGCAATGTGAAATTTAATATCACATCCATGACTTTTTACATTGTGCATATTTGATTTGCCACCAGGTCACTTAGTTGTAGGTTAATGCATTACAAACTATGCCAAATGTGTAAATGTTAAAAAATCCCCTTTCTCATAATTTCTGCATATATCGTAAAATAACTTAAACTAGATCAAACCAAAATTAAATGAGCTACATCTCTACAGTAAATGGCACCCTGGTATATTCCTTTGATAAAAGATGGCTTATTTCAGAGACGTTCGTAGATATCACTCAGCTTGGTATTTCCTACATTATCCAGTAAAGTACATCAAATATATCTCACTTCTGCAGATCAAAAAGGACCATTCTTCTCCGCTGAACTGCACATCTTGACTCTTCCTCTGTGAGTTAAATAAGTCAAATATGAGCCATGCAGAAGTGACGACGCACAGAGCCGCTTAATGATATTGAGAGCTGTTCTATTTACCTGCAAGGAGTTCAGTTGTGTAGCCAGGCTGTGAAATGAAAGTTAAGTACCCAGTGTTTGTGGAGGCACACTGATGTATGAACACACTTGTGTGTGTGTTTGTATTGTTCAGAGTGCACACCGAGTGTATGTGTGTGTGTGTGTGCGCGTGTGTGCACTGGTGTGTAGCCAGGAGACCTGCTCCTGGCCGACAGCAGGCTTCATTACGGAGTCAGAGTGGTGGGGAGACAGAGAGAGAGAGAGAGAGAGAAGACTGTGTTTGACAAAGTGTGTTTTGGTCGATGCTACTAATTGAACTGATGTGTCATGGAGACTTGAGGAACATTAGGCCTCCGTCTCCGTGGACTCGACCACAATAGATAAAGATGTAGGCACTGGGGAGGATTAGTCACTCTCACATCTCACATCTGGGCGACTCACTTAAACGTCAGGGTACAACTGTGTATATGTAGGCATACTAATGTACACCAACACACACGCTTTCCTCTCCTTGCAATTTTTCTCTCCCTCACACACACTCGCTCTCCCAGTCCAATTAGAAGCATAATGAGTGTAATGATGGTAGGAGGCTGGAGAGGCACGACTCCTTATTATTCACCTCCCACAGCTGGCCAGACACCACACACAGCCTTTTGTACCTACACATACAAACACACACTCTCTCCCCTACACACACACACACACACACACACACACACATACATACACAAAGAAGTGAAGACATGCAATATATTTCACCTTCCACCCCCCCAATACATACATTCTTCAATAAAAATAAGGAGAGAGTCTGAGGGCTTATCCTTCCACAGCACCCAGACACTATGCTGACACATACACACACTCTCTCTCTTCCTTTTTTTTGCCTTTCTTCCTTCTCAATGTGTATCCCCTCAGCCTATAACACCTAAAAAAATAAGCAGAAAGGTCTGTGGATGGAGACAGAATGAGATAGGAGCTGCCTGAATCCATAACTCAGTCATGCATAAACTTCTAAACATGCACACACACACACACACACCCACACACAAATCAGTGCCAAAGTGGCAGCCTAAAGTCAAACTTTTACTCGGTAGTCAACTTGGCACATGCATACACAGCCTTGCGCATACAGTACACACACACACAAACAGCCCGATCACCACATCTATACTGACCAACCGGGCAGCTTGTTTGTGTGAGGCAATAAAGATGCTATCAAGCCTCCTCCCACCCAGCTCTCCTGAGTTCCAGCCAGGAACACATTACAGCGTTGGCCGTCTCCGAGCAGCTGCCCGTTAAAGGTGTTGCACAGCATAAAATCACCGCTCTCCATTTGCCCATAATGCACATCACCACTCTCGCCAGGGGGAGCGCGGGTATGAGTTGAAATCAGCGAACTAATTGAATCCAATTTTGTGTTCCACATGCCACTTGTCACATTCAACTGCTTTCCACCATGTGTTCACTTTCAGTTAATTTCTCAGAAATTGAGATGTGAATG
Organism: Scomberomorus guttatus; assembly: GCA_038419695.1. Taxonomy (NCBI): domain Eukaryota; kingdom Metazoa; phylum Chordata; class Actinopteri; order Scombriformes; family Scombridae; genus Scomberomorus; species Scomberomorus guttatus. The sequence continues at coordinate 13,847,845 of CM076464.1, read as the reverse complement.
TGGCTAAGTGAAAATTGCAGGAAATGTTTCCTGGTTTTTTTGTTGTTAATTTTGTTTTTTGTTTGTAGCTTTATTACTTTGTTTTATTATCTCACCAAATCAACTGGAGAGAATGAGACGAAACATTTAAATAGCTAATTTTGATCACCTTCTTTTGGCTAAATGTATGAAGAGTGAAATTAATCACAGTTTTAATCAAAATTGCTCATTCTCTTTCATTCAGACAGGCACATTTACATGGCCAACATGTAATGTATGCAAAATGACCTATTCACTGCTATAGCACCATGAATGTCATTTGAATGTAGTTACTTAATTTGCTTGTGTGTGTGTGTGTGTGTGTGCTGGATTTATGGGATTTTATGGGCCGAGCTTTACTGATGTTTATTTCACATCCTCGGGTCCATTTTGAATGTTTTGAATGCATTATTCAAAACATGTTATAAAAATTGCCACTCTAAAAGCAGCAGGGACTGTTTTTGTTTTTGTTATTATGCTAGATTTGGTATTCACATGCATAGCTACTATAACAATTTTTTTTTTTGCAGTAAAAGACAATAAACTGCCCAGTCTCCTTCAACATTTGTTATTGGAGATAATATTGTCTGCAGCAGGAGGCTTCAACCTGTTCTGCACCTCATGGACCCCCAGGAGGTACAGGGGCAATACTGGGGACCACCACTGTATTTTCATGGCATTGCATCTTATTCTCACTTATATTTATGGTGATTAGCTTGGATAGCAGTATAATTATTAACATTATTTAGCTAGTTTTATTACATTTAAAAAAAAAAAAAGTATCCTCCGCATAGACCATTATCACAATCAGTCCTCAGCACATGCCCACACATAAATAATAAAAAAACAGCAGCATAATTATATAAACAGTGGCTAATTTAACATTTGGCTGTGGGACAGCAGTTGATAATTTGCCTTTTGGCTGACACTGGCACATTTACAGTGATGCTGATCATGACCCCCCCCCCCAAAAAAACTTCATTTACTAATTTCAATTTTGTGATTGCCACCAAATTTCACAGAGCCCCCTGCAACTCCTCCACAGACTGTAACGTCAGTGGTTCCCAACCCTTTTTGGTTCGTGACCCTTTAAAATGACCTAATGTCTACTTGTCGTCCCACATCACCGGTCATGGCTTCAATGCGGACGCGAGTTTTGAGTATTTCAACCAAATCAGTCATTTCCCCCTCCATTCTCCTGTCATTTGAAGGATTTTTAGAGTATCCAGTATTTCACAAAAGAGCAAGAAATAGAGAAAGGTCATAAAAATTATTTGTTACGCTTGAGATTTATCTTTAGACGCCATGGAAGGTCTGCACACCCAGGTTGGCAACTATTGCTTAAAGGTCTACAGCAAAAATATTAAAGTAATATTCAAGTGCATGGGCATTCATACAAGGACATTTTTAGTTAATGGGACACCTTAATGACATATACATTGATCATAATGCTGTAAGCTACATATACCTTAGCTTTAGTTGATGTGGGTGCCTTCAGAGACCTTGAACGAGGTTTAGCTTTAAACCCAGTAATTATCTCCTTAGCCCTCTGCATCAACAATAATCCTCTGAGAGTACAGGGAGAAACGCTTACCAGACAAGCTTCATTAAATATTTACTGTGTTTGGCCACCATCAACAACTCACACAACAAACACTCACAGATCGTTTGCCTTTTTTCCCCCTTATTCATGCCATGTGTTGCTTTTTTGTCGCTGTAGGCGGCAGCGAGACGCTGAGGTGGAGTCTTTTTTGTTTTTTTCCCTTCTTCCTTTTTGCTATTGGCTGATAATCACAGATTGCCGGCTGGTCTGTGATGCGTGATAATGTTAAATATTAATGTCTGGAGATGATTACTGCGCTAGATGGGGAGAGGCAGGAAGTGCGGTGGAGGTGACACCCTCATTCATCACGGCGCCCTAACAGAATCTAAATCCTCCCAGTGTTTTTAACCTTGGTACCCCGGGGAAGAGAGGTAGAGAGAGTGAGGGGAGAAGAGGAGAGAGGAGGAGAGATAGAAACAAAGGTGCATAGGGAGATACAGAGAGATGAAACAGATATGGAGGGAAAGAGGAACAAGGGGAGGGAGAAAGAGAGCTGACACACAGCAAGTTATGAACAGTGTGTGAAAAAAGGTGATGGCAGAAATATAAAGATAAATGGATGGAAAGTGGGACCAAGAAAGAGCATAAAAGTGGAAGTAAGATGGTGAAAAATAGACCTGTATACTGTATAATGTATAGTGCTCCTCTCCTCAGTTGACCTATCAGCCTATCCTGTGTGACAGGCTGACGGATATGCAGAAAGGAACTCTTATCTTATTTTGTCAAGGTCTGGCAGTCACTCAAGGCCTATTCAGCATAAATAAACAAGTGCTGAGGAAAATGGCAGCCATCTCACCTTCTCTTCTGTGAGTTACTGTGTCATTTACTCCAGACGTATCACTACCTCCACCTCCTTATTTATTTAGCTGGGCACAAAAGGAGGACTGGACTGCCTATTACCTACCTATTATCTCCCTGAATCTCATCATCAAATATAGCACCACAGAAAGCCGAATATTTCTCAACCACGAGTCCAAATAGAAGTTGGCTGAGGGAAGTGGAGGCAAAATATATACTTATAGCACTTCTGAATGAGACTCACATATCATCCTGTTCGGCCTTCAGTGCTGTGTTTTTCATTTTTACTGCCCGGCTCCCAAAGCCAGATGCAGATGGGAGAAAGAGTTGCCATTATTGCCTTCTCTCTTTTTTTTTTCTTTCCTCTCCACTTCTCCGCCTCTTTCTCTATCAACTTCTTCAGGTCCCTGCCATCACCCTTCCTCCCTCTCCTCCCCCTTCTCCCTCCACCCCTCCATCCTTTCCCCTTGGTTATAAATTAAACTTGATCAATGACCTTTTCTGCCTGGCTTGTTTGCCTCTTGCCATGTTCAGCAAGTGGTCTAATGGGAATGTATCCTTAGTCAGTGTGCGCCGGCAGAATGGCAGACTAGATCGGGCCAGGCAAACAGGGTTTGGGTTGGTTGGTGACAGGTATTTTGATGGATGAGGGCTACTAGATTTAGCAACATAAACCAGCCAATGGAATCAAGTGGCTTTCAAGGATGAACGACGATGAACGCTTTGAAAAGACAGTTTATTTCCTCATAAAATAAGCTGTTTAATATCATATTAGTCATTCTGCGGAGAATTTCAAAAGCCATTGTCCTGTGCGTTATTATGCTTGGGAAATACACTGGAAATTTCTGTCTGAGCATGTCATAATTATTGCTTTAATGATTTGTGATTATCTCTTCCTACGCCAGTCAGGGCAAAATCACCCGCCTGAAAACGTGCTTGCCATGACCAAAAGCTCAACGTTAAATGCGGTAAAATGTTTTTCATCTCTGTGACTGCAGGAGTACCAGTCATGCAACACCCTGCCGTGTCCTGACCTAAAGAAGACCACGCCCTGGACTCCGTGGACGCCCGTCAACATCTCAGACAACGGCGGGCACTACGAGCAGCGCTTCCGCTACACATGCAAGGCTCGCATCCCAGACCCCAGCCTGCTAGAAGTGGGCAGGCAGAGGATTGAGATGCGCTACTGCTCCAGCGACGGCTCCACCGGCTGCTCCACTGACGGTGAGTGGAGAGTGGAGACAGATGGTTTCTATCCAGTTATCTCAGCCTCTGGATGTTTCAGTGTTATCTCCCTCCAACTGGCTTGCTGCGTCTCTGCAGGCTAGTTATTGGCCTCCTCGCCTCAAGCCATCCTTTTCTTTTTGTGTGTCTGTTGTTCGTTAGATCTTCCTTTCCTTTTCTCGCCTTCTCTCGTTTTCAAACTTTGAATCTTTCTGTCCTGCAAAAGTTAACAGAGCTCTGCCTTAATCAGCTCTTGTGTTTACGGTCCCGTGATTCTCGACTTTATCAGCGGATCAAAGCGTCAGACATGTTAATGAACTTCCAATCCACAAAGCCAATCAGCAGTTTACAACTAATTTTAGCAATCCCATGCAATCTTTCACACTCACACACACACATACAGATGCATTCACACAGTTCAATTATAGTCTCGCAAAGACACACAAACACACACACTCTTTATCCATCATCCCAGCTATTCCCTTTTGTCTGAGTTGGTGCACCACACAGTCTCAGTCAGCCACACCCCTTGTGAATTAAACGCTATAAACATTTGTACAAACAGGCTGCTAATTGACAAGTTGTTTATGTTGTCAAGTGGGAAGGATCCATATTAGAGGGCAGGCGGGTTGGCATCACACCACAGCAAAGAGGCTTCAGATACAGATGCAGCAGTTAAGTTTGTTTATGGCATTGCTCGCAGCCTCAGAGGGAAAAGCAGGTATTTTAAGGGTTTAGAGTTAGCGCTTGGCTAGGCTGCAGCAGTCTCCCATCACACTGAGTTCATGTATGTCTCTGGGTGGTCTGTTGCTACACCACTCACATGCCACATGCTGCGGAAATGACTGGGGTTAGCCCTAATGTACACTATCATGGGAGTTTTCTCCCTTTTGATCTAGCTCTTCCTCCTTATTTATGATTATTAGTCTCTGTCTGTCCTCTGATGCTTGTCGCTGGTACAAGTTGTTCTCTTCACACTTTGAAGCCGACGCTTAAATGTTCCTGAAGGGTTTTAAATGAGCGCTGGCAAGCACAGAGAAAACCTGACTTCAGACTCAAAGCCTTAAGAGGAGCGACAGGCACACATCCAAGACATTAGCGAACAAAGACTTGAGCTTTAATAGGTCTGCATTGTTTCTGATTAGCGGGAGGAAGAACCAGACACAATGTGTTTCATTAGAGGTTGTCACCAGAAGCCTGATATCAGATTAGTTTCAGTGTTAATTACACCAATTGAAAAGCAAAGGCTGTGGGTTCAGCAGTCACTTTCCAAAATGTGTCAGTCTGAGCCGTAGGATGTGAGCAGCCTATAGGCTACAGCAGGCAGATGGTGATGTACGAGCTGTGCAGTACAAGCTTCAAATCCCCTCAACAACTGGTGTTTTGTCAAATCTGTCATCAGGAAAAATGGGAAACACTGTCGACTCAGTTTATTAAGGTGCAAATTATTTTCTAGCATTTGTTTTTTAGAAGGGAGGTTATAATTTCTCTTTTAATAGAGACAGACTTCATTATATAATCCATGCCAAAGATTATCAGCAGCGGTGATCTGTCATGATGTTATTGCACTTTATATTCCTCTTATATTGGCGTTTGAACTAGATAATTAATTAATATCACTGCAGGCTATATTGCTTGCCTAATATTGCCTCAAAGCATTGCCTGTTTCTTGTGAATAAAACCGAGTGATTTTATATGAAATCAAATATATTTTGTGTATTTTTTCTCTATTCACTTTTTGTAAATGCTCAGTCAAACAAATTTCTTTTCAACATCAAAACTGGTTTACTCACAGATATGGTTCTTCCCATCAAACGCTCACTCGTGTACGTTTGAGGGGAAAAAACTTCAGTGTGGAATTTGAAACAATTTCTTCATCTTTGGGGGAAAAAACTCCAGTTGTACTGTGCAGCTTGTGCAAAAGCAAGACCTATTGAGGTGTACGTGGCCTCTGTGTGCTACTCTCCTCTTATCCCGTGTGGATTGTTCATCTTCAGACTTCAATATGATTCACTTCTCCGAGGAGTCTTAAGTCATAACTGTCGGAAAAAGAGGATGGACTCCAGTGATCCACTTCTTCATTTCAACCATTATCAAACCTGCCATCCATCTGGAGAGCACTGGTGTGTGTATTTGCGCGTGTGTGTGTGTGGGGGTAGGTGGGTTGACGTGTGTGTGTGTGCCAGTGTTTTGGGTGGATATGTGTCTGCGTGTGTGTGTAGGTGTGTGCGTGCATGACATTTTTCCAACATGTCCTCCTCCTCCACCGTCCACCTTTCATAGATGCATGGGGTTCCTGAGCCCCGGGGACAGCAGTTAACTTTTCTTAAAGCAAGAGGCCATTGCAGGATAATTACCGTCACAGTGGTGGTGTGTATTGATGTCCACAACTGGGGCAAAGGACGCCAAGATCCCTCTGAGGTGATGAGCACCCGAAAGGAATGGTGTGTCACCCGATAAAGATTTACTATTTGCATCAGGCGGGTTAGTATCGATTAGAGCTCCCCGTAAAAGCTGGGCTTTTCTTGCTAGAGCTGTTTTAAAACAGGTTGCCATATGGATTTATGTGTGTTTGTATGCATTTGTGCACGTGCTTTTGCTTACATCTCAACATCCAACAAATCAGTGAGGTAAAATATGCGTAAAGATCGTGTAGGCTAATAAAAATAGATGCTCCTTTTAAACAGATTAATAACAGTGTCTTTAGCAATCAGGAATAGTAGTGTTTCAAGGGAATTTACCAGCCAGCAATGTCCTTGTCCTTTAACTTTGAAAGAATATTTTCCTCTCACTTGTTTTACTTGTTTTCTCACTTACGTCACTTCTCTGCTACTCAATAAAAAGCCCACCCCACAATGTTTTCTGAGGTCTTCTTCATCTCCCTGTGCTCGGGCAGAATGTCATCATATTTGTAGCTTTGAGCATCAGAGCTATCAGATGTAGCACCTGACATTTGACCATCTGGATCATATTCAGAGATGCAGGGCGCATGTTATTGACACATACCTGGAAATCTTGTCTGTGATGCGCAGATATGGAGAATTAATCCTCTGTCAATGGAGAGAATAAATTGATGTTTGAGATATTCTAGCGACTTTCCCAACCTCTCACCAGCTTCCTGCAAGTCTCCCTGTCTCGCATATTAAGATCTCTATCTGTCTTTATTATGAGAGAATTGATTATGAATATATGATTTAACCAAGCATTTACAATGAGCCTTTATATAACATAATGAGTTGCTTCGTATCAGTGATTGTAGCTTAATGATAGCGATGAGTTAATTACTTAAGATCTGTAGTGATTTAAAGACCTCTCTTGTCATGTACACCCAGTGATTAGTCTTGCAGCTTTTGTAGCCATTTTTTCTTTTTATCACATATCACATGCCTGAATGAAGCCAAACATTTGATAATTTGCATAACTGCCTGTATAGACATATATTTTTAAATGTTTGTGTAGTAAAATCCTATTAATTTGATAAAACATGGCTTTCATTTTCCTGGCAATTATGTGACTCTTCTCTTCACTATATACTTATAATATAATACAGTGCCTCTTCATATATAATTTATGCATAATGCATAACTTACAGATGGTTTGCACAAGGCAATTGGTTTTTGCATATTCTCCATCCTGCACACTGCCCTCTTCACCTATGTGGCAGCACAGTGTAGCAGCTGCATCCAGAAGAGTGTCTTGCTCAGAGACACCAGCAGCATAAATGTAATAAAAGATGCAACTGGCCATTCGGGAAGCCCCACCCGCCTTAGTCACTGACTGTTGCAACACCAAGCTTTTAATTCCCATATGGCACATATGCTGTTATTACAGACAGAAGTACACTAAACCAGGCTTCTCATTTCTACCCAGTGATGGTCCATTTTGCTGGCTGAAATGATGCTGGCTAATATTGTTAGCTGTAGCTAACTGGCCAATTAAGCTAACATTAGGTCCATGAATTGGTTGAAAAGACTGTCTCCTGCTGACTTTTTGATGTTTCAAGCAGACAGGTTTTAAAACAAGAATCCTGTAAAGAGGTCTTGATGGCTAAATTCATGATATTGTGCTAAAAGACAGGCCACAAGTCGGTTTCATAAACAGGTGATAATCCACGGAAAACAAGGAAATAAAGATGCAGTTCTTGTTCTTGTATTACAGTGTAGAGTTAGTTAGTCTTATATTTATAAGGAAAAATGTACACTCAGACTGTTACAGTATTTTGTTTGAACAAAGCCCTGTTTGGCTAATTAGCTTTTCAAAAAGTTTACACACACTATTAGTGTGTCTCAAATCACATACTTCTGTTAGTACACTTCCATGTAGTACACTGTGTACACTATGTACTTACTTGCGTAGTGCGCGATTTTGACAGGGTAGTGTTGTCTCAAATCAAAGACAGCCATTGTGCACTTACCAGAAATGACGATCGCAAATTAGCATTAGCTAGTGTTAGCATTCGCGTTATCATTCGCAGTACCAAATCATTACAGACTACTAAATTAACCCAATAAACATACTGATGGCTTATATCTGACAGCAGTATAGTGGTGCTTAGTGCTAAAAAAAATAATAACTTACATTTGTATAATGCAGCAATGTTTACCGTAGTTACAATGCCCTCAGCCGTCATTTCCAGTTTGAAAAGTGGTCCCTCCCCTTCTGCTATGTAGCCAAGATGGCGACCATTGAGGGCAAGAAGTGTCCATAGTTCCACACTCAACTTTTTGACTGTTTTGAGTGCGCTGCATTTTCCATACTTGTGTGGACAAGTGTGAACGCACTTATGCACTCAAAATATTAAGTGTAAGTACAGAAGTATGCAATTTGAGACACAGCATATGTCGTGTTACTGGAGTGTAAACTTTTCCATATCCAATAAAGAGCAGGACACAGCTGCTAATGTTAGCCTAAACTCCAATAGCATCCAGGGCCAACTGCCATGCATTGGGTAAATATTACACAGATGTGCTAGTCATGAACTGGGCTTTTCTTCTTTTACATAACCCACAAAACTAATGTAGTTAGTTAATACTGTAATGTGCTTCTTGGCATCATTGGTTACCTTTAGGTAGTAAGCTAATAGCCAAATATGCCAACAATTGCAGTTTATGTTAGAGCAGATAAACACACTGTGTAACCCATTGCTTACACTTTTACTCTTAAGTCTTCAGTTTTGGAGAAGCTAAAAACCATACACCACTTTCCTAACTCTTTAAATGTCGAGTATCACCCTTACCAACACATCCTCATTATTAAACGACCACATAGGTTGATTACCTAAGGTTGATTAATTACCTGCACTGCAACGACTCATAGTAGCGTAATATGCCGCTTTCCAAAATAGGAGCATAAAATGCCACTTCCCAAAACCATTACAAATCACTGTTAAAAAATAATTATGTTTTATGGTGTGACAACACTGTGGTTAAGGTCTGGTTAGGCTTAAGCACTCCCCTAAATTTAAGCAACCTTCATTGTCATGGCAACAGTAACACAAAAAAATGTCCCGACTCACCATTGGAAATGGAAAGCGAACAGTGGTCTCCTGCAGCAAAGTCCACTTTCTGCCATCACTTCTTTACTATCTAGCCATCCCCCCAAGCCGCTTCCTCCTAATAAGGAAGGTACCTTATAGTGACATCATCTGAACTGCATCACTTCACCAGGTCATAATTACTACGGCTGCTAGATGGCGTAAATGTAACTATAGGTCATTTTTGCCAGCTGAATTTTAGACCTATACTGTTGTTTTTCTTGTGAGGACAGGCTGCTCTTTCTAGAGCCCCATGTACAGTAAACTGCTGCGGCATGTGGAGAAACCCAAAGCTTGACTGGTCTGATGTGCCAAATCACAGTTGCTAAGCTATGACTGGATAATTGCTGTTTTGAGGAAGAGGTTTAGCAAACAGTCAATTACTAACCAGCTTTCAAACCAACAACCTGTCTGTCATTAGGCAGCCTCTAACTAAAAAAAATTCTAAGTTATTAGTCACTCTTGCTCTCTGAAGCTATAGACCAGCCCACTGCACCAACAGACAATTTAAATGATGATTTCTGTGAAGCTATATGTCTATAAAAGAGATATGCCTGCCTGATTTAATCAACTAGTGCAGTGCCCATTCGAAATGTGCCTGTTCAGAACGGGCCAATTGCTTGGCCTCCAGTATTGCTGCTTCAACGCATATAAAAATGAATACTGTTGATGTGAGGTGTGAATGACCACCAACAACATGAAAGAAACTAACAATTTATTATACACGGATGTTAAGTACTATAAGTGAATCTTTTCTCATTTTCAGTATAATGAGGGCTGCATTTAAAAACAATATACAGCTTTTATATAGAGCTTTTGAAAAAATGTGCATCCTAAAATAAAGTGGATCGATCATGTTGGGCTCTTAGATCGTTTATTTTCTGTGGCTTCAGTTCGGATCATTTGAGGGGGTATGTTTGCTCAAAAGATTTGTGCTTACTGGTTTTGGACTGCACTTTGGAAGTAGCCTAAGAGTCTGTCCATTCTTTATTAAAAGCTCTGTTTTCGCTGTCTACTTTTCATTTTTTTAGAGCACGCCATGTGAAAAAACTTTTCTTGAGCTGAGCTGATACTAAAAGGTGATGTGAAAACACTGCAGACCACTGATTGGTCAGTCATTTAGTGTGTGTTGTGTGTGTCTAGGTCATTCACTGTCCCTCAGGTTGTGGCATGTTGATACATATTGGGCAGCAAGACATACTCTGTGATGTCATTAAGTTGAACTTGTTAAAGTAAATGTTCCTTATTTCACTGAATGTTTTCTCTTTCTCTCTCTCATGGAAAAAAACAACAGATTTTTGTCCCGTTGTTCTTTGTATTTACTGATGCATTAGTTGGATGTAATGAATGAATGAAAAGGAGAAATGCAGAGGAGGGAAATGAAACAAAGAGCGTCTGTCTCCGCAGTAAATCATCTGTTGAGTGTTTGATGGTTGTTTATTTGTGCTTTAGAACATAACCACCATGAAACAGTCAGAAAATAGTGTTGTATTTCTGTCATTCAAGGGCTTTCTCTCTCTCAGAGAAAGCTTTCCACCGCTGTCTCTCCTCACCAGTGCTGTCTCTCTGTGACTCAGCTCACTTGCTCTATCTCTCTCTCTCTCTCTTTTTCTCGTCTTTTTTAAAATGAACAAAGCCTAACGTTACCAAACAAAGATGTCCTCCCTTCCTGTCTCTCATGGCAGGGTTTTACAGCTCTGATCATGACATGCAGTCGCAGAGCCCAGAAGCCCCGCCCTGCTGTTGCAGAGTGGAGCAGCCCCCTGATCGCTTTTTTAGTTTATTAATATTGATCATGTCCAAATTGCACCAAATTTGACACTACACTTCCGTGGGTCACCAGCAATGCACCTGCCAAGTGTGAAGTAGATCAGATGAACCGTTCTGGAGATATGCGAAGGACAAACATACAGACAGGCAGCGATGCCTTCCTGTAGTAGAGAGATATCTCTACATAATGAGAAAAAGTTTAGTCAGGCTAGTTTTATGACACAGCAGTAGTAATATCGGGCTTACCATCCCTGGGTTTTTTTTTTTCATTTGCATCTCACAAAGATTGAAGCCGACTCTGAAGGAAAAGAAAGCACTGGTACAGTAAGATGAAAGACATTTCTGTAGAAAGTTGTGAGTTTGTAATTTTGCTGGCTTGTGTCGGTGAGTGATGGCTTCATTTTTTCCCGGGGAGAAACGGTGGTGTGTCAGCATGCTGATGTGTTTCACTTCAGCTGATCTGGTATCAAGGCCAGGGCCTTCTCATCGGCGACAGATTAGTTTCTCTTGCACAGATGTCATGAACAGACACAGAGTGGACACAGGACAGTGCTGAGGGACGCCTCTGACGGATGACAACCATTCCAGTATCCTTATTGTCTTTCTGTTTCTCTGCCTCACTCTCACTCCCCGCAGTCAGCACTCTCTTTGTCTGTGGCTGCCTAGCTGTTTATCAAGAAAGAAACAAAACAAGTTGAGCTAACATGCGAGCACACTGTTTATTTAAATTATACAGCACATGTCTTGTGCCTGAGGTGCCTTCTTCTATTGGAAACTGCTACAAAAATGGATGAATGATTTTTGGGGAGAGAGATTGGTCTGTACTCTCTATATTTTGCATTCTGAGCACTGCATTATCACACATCATATATTTTAACAATGGGAATCCAACTGGAAATGTATAACAGTGTTTAGCAACAGAGTAAGACTTATGTGATTAGACTCCGTCGGCATGAAGTATCTTCATAAAATAAAGGCCCATGATGAGAGGAGATAGAACAGGATCCACCTGGAGATTGACGCTAGTGATGGAGTGAAGTCAGTAGGTGGAAAATGGAAGCTCTCAGCTGAATCTTCCGGACCAGTCTGAAGCTCGTGGTGCTGATAGGGATGGGTGGGCTGCGCAATACTAAGTTTTTAACAGCAGCACCCAACAATGGAATGATTGATGAAGTGAAGGCAGAAAGATGATTGGCCAGTTTTGATGGTATAAGAATTTGTGAGTGACAGAAACTCTGACAGCATGGAAATGCAGAAGTGACAGAAAAGTTTGGACAGGTTAGAAATAGCTGAAATTCATTAACATAGTAATGAAGGCAAGACATCATCTGAAGGGATCCTTCATAGTGAACTTTTGCCAAATTTTCATTAATAGTGAGTACACACAGTAAGGGTGTGGCTTTATTTGGAAAAACAGCTGAAAACTGCTGAATAAATGTCAGGAACAAACTGACTGAAGGCCAGCAGATGAATATCAGCTCAATATTCATCAAAGTCTTGCGAGTTTCATTCACCACAAACATAACAAGACACGAATATCTAATATTTTGGCTAAAGTTTTCAGCAAAGTTAACTTTGAATCGCTGCTTCTGCATTCTTCACTTCCTGCTGAGTCAACAAGTGGAAATGCGGACAGCGCCACTCTGCCATCGCATCCCACATTGTGGTCAGAAGGGGGATTACATGCTGTCTTCAAGTGCCCCTTGTAAACTCCAGGTGTACTTCTGGTTTCTATTTTTGATTGTATTGACAATCATACCTTCAGGCTTTCTAAATACCCTGGTATACCATAATATCACAAAGAAGCCTAATTGTTATATTGCTGCATATCTTGTAGTACAGAAGCTCTCACTAAGTTGTTGATGACTCTCCTTATATGTCTCTCTATGCCTGTTATACCTCAGTTAAAAACGTAACCCGTGCCCTATCTCAGATTACTACCAGATGGAGGTGACAATCCTATGATTGCATTTGTCCTTGACACCAAATTTGCAGGGCACTATTGTATTGCCTATTTCACCTTTGCTCCCAATATGGCACACATAGAGCGGCACAGATTTTAATGACATGGAGTCAACAATTTAGCAAGCTAGAGTGGGCGAAGATAAAAACATTGACTGTCAGGAAAAATGTACTCTGTTGGCACAGAGTCACTCCTTGCTCAACATGGCTACATGAAATCATGGCTCTGAGCTCCTGAAGACATCATAACAGGAGGTTTTGACAACGCCTTCTAATCAGGTTTTAGCAATAAAGATTACACACACAAGAAGTTTCTAGTCTCACGTTCTGACTTAGCGATAAGCTTGTTTTAGCTTGTCTGTTGGTTCACTTCCCGCTTTGTTGCTTCTTTTGACCAATCAGACTGGATGCTACCTCAGTGTGGATAGTAGTGCTGTGGTACTTCAAATTGCCAGGGAGAAGGAAATGGCTGTTTCTTTGATGGAAGCAAGTTTTTTTGGTAGAAAAAAATCAATCTTGTTTCTACTGTTTGTTGGCAATTTCAGGTTGTTGAGTTTGCTTTTGAAAGCACCTACAATTACAACAAACCCACCACTACAGCCAGCAGTACCAGCTGGTGTTTTGTGTTACCTGTGATTGTATTGGCAAGAGGGATAAATGGAGAGGAAATGGTCTTGAATTCCCCCTCTTGATATTTGATTTTTTTTCTGCTGTGTTCACTTAAACAAAAAGCTGGTCATAAGAGCTTATGTCCAAGTGCACCAAAGTCGGGTTCAGCCACAGCCAATTTATATTTTGGAATTTAAAAAGTGCCTGAAATGTTTAATATGTGCAAGAGCATCACATATTTAAGCTGATTTACTACTAAGTCCATTTAATTTACAACACTTTTCTTAAGTGTACCATAGAACAAATCCCCACCTTCCAATCAGCTTCTGGTTTCAGTTAATTTCACTACAGTATAAAAAAAAAATCAAGTAAGAGAAACCTACATGTGGGAGGTAATACATCACAGTAAACATTTATTTACGACAATTTTCTTGTCAAATTTGTGTCATTGATGCAGGGACCATTTTAACACTGTCTTTGGTGATGCATTCAAGGGCAAATTGTCAATCAGAAGCTGTCAGAAAATTGTCAGAAAATCAAACTCACTAGATAAACAATAAACAAACATGGATACTGTTAAAAGACGAGCATGAGTTGAAAATGTTGCTGTTTGGCAGCTGACTGAAATTGTCAGATGTTTGCAGTGATGGAAAATATGTGTGATTTGAAGTTAATGGTCTGGAAATGCAACGGTGAACTGAAGTTCCCCCCCCACTGGAAATCACTTTGAACAGGAAACCCTGCAAATGCCACAAAAATATGGCTCATGCCAACAGCAGGTCTCATGTTGTACTTTCAGTGCAGACACAGTCCAATAAGTCTCACTGTAGTCGAACCTGCTGTATAAGTGGGTTATGTTTTAGTAGAGGACGCCGCACTCTGAAGCTGTAGGTTGGGCCTTTAATCCTCCTTTAAAAATGTGTCACACTCACAAGCCTCGCCTCGAGTGAATTCAAGAAACATGCACTCGTATCAGGTTACTGTGCATATCCATGTTCATGTGTACGTGTGTGTGTTCTCATGTTTGTCTGTGTTTCTGTAGATGTGCACTGATCCATCATGCTCTTCATTTATGGGGTTTTAATTGTGCCCTTAGAAACTTTTAATTGGCTCTTCCATGAGAATTTCCCACTGGATCTACTATCGCCTGGCAGACCTCAGGACAGCTCAGGGAATACTGTCATATTGTACAACTGTAGAGCAACCAGAGCCCCTCATTTCATGGTTTGGTATGGCATGACATAAGAAAACACAGGCATACATTTGTATGTACAAACACACACACACACACACACATTGAAGAAAATCGGTTCCTCCACAGGGAGACACTGCTGATCTGGAAAGTAAAGGAGGAGCAGGAGGAGGAGGGAGGAAGAGTAATGGGGAGTAAATGTGCTGTTCAGAATCTAGGACAGGGTGGAGGAAGTACTTCTCCTCTTCTCTCTGTCAGCGTGGTCCAGTGTTTTTCTGGTGTTGATAAAACTTTGTTCACACATGACAGTGCATCTCTCCTCCCTCCTGAAGGTTTGTGATTTTTCCACCTCTCCGTCTCTCACGTCTGTCTTGAAGCAGACTCGTCTCTCCGGTTTGCGGATGTCACCTCGTCTCCGTCTCTGCCTCTATCTGTCTCTTTCTTTCCTCTTGATTCGGCCTCATTCCTCTCACTTCTTTGACTGTTTGAGACCCTTTACAGTTGCCTATACAGTACATTAGATTGCACAGTATTGCGTGTCTGTGTGGCCTCAAAGTCCTTCTTCCTCCTTTTCCCACGCATACATACGCCTATATTCTCTCTCATACACACACACACACACAGAAGTTCATAAGTTTGTTTACAGTATATTTTGCCTTTGAGCAGGGTGTGAAGTTGAACAAGGGGAGGGAGGGAACTTTTTTATGTCCCAGTTTCTTTGCAGTGGGGACTATTGGATGTTGCACTGTGTCCTTTGTCTCAGCCCAGCTCGTCAGGAGAGCGAGGATTAATTCTCTCCGGCTGTGTGTGGTTCTTCTGTGGATCGATAGATCCAGTCGCTACCTATTTGAGAGGGAGAGCACCACGCTGTTTGTTTTGGCGACGGGAGGGCAGCCCCTGTGAAGTAGCATTAACAATACACACAGTACATCAGAGCAGTCATAGGTCAATGCTTGAGCAAGCAGAGTGATCAAAGTGCTGTGTGTGGATTTGCTTAAGTTAGCATAATTAAGTGTACATTTTTGTATTTGTACATACCTGTATTGGATTGTGTGTGAGTTGCAAGTCCCCTCTTGGTATTGTTTTTTTTAATAAAAAAGTATATTTGCATTTATATTGTGAAAAAAAAGACTATAAAGAAAAAAAATCTATTTTATTTTTGTTTTTTTCAAAATGACAAATGAATGGTAGAATGTTAGTCCACTGTGCATCCAGATGACTAAAAGGCTCTTGTAATATGTGTGTACATGTTTGCTTGTATGAGAGGGAGGATTATGAAGCACTCCGTTTCCTTTAAAGCTGAGCAGCAGTCTCGTCTCTTGGGCTAAGGAGGGCTTGTGAAGAGCATGGGTCACAGTGGCAGGCGGGACTGTTTGTGCCACTGCCTACTCAGAATCGATAAAGAGCGGGGGCCTCGACGGGCCTGTCAGCACTCACGCCAGCTTGATGCTGGGGTGAGGCGGTCTGTGCACTGCCAAGGTTGGCCATAGTTATGAAGAGGTCGAGGATTTGCACTAGGTAAACACACTGTCCTCTCTCTGAGAATACAAAGCAGCCGCGCCACAATAACCGTCAGTGAAAAGAGCACGCTGACAAAACAACGAGGCCAGGTTGAAGGACAGAGAGAGAGAGAGTGTGAGACGGAGACAAAAAGCAAGAGAAGGTTAATGGGAAAGATAGACAGAGAGGAAGAGGAGGGATACAAGAAGCAGTGAGCAAAACAGATGAGGTAGAGATAATAAAAATGATAAATCAAGAGATAAAAAGGAAATTCTAACAAAAAAAGAAGGTTGCTGTGGCATGGTCAAGTGGTTAAGTCTCAGGATCCAGATGTGCTTCTTTTGTCTGTTTCACCCTTCTCCTTTAAAGAGATGAAAAAAGAGAGCAAGAAAGAGCAGAGTGACGCAAAGCAGAGGCAGCACAAACTAAAAATCAAGACTTCCACTGTTACCTGAAAAAGTAGAAAATAGTTTTGTTTGTTGAATGAGTGAATCATCAGAGAAGTGCTTGGACAGCGGCTGTAATTTCATTGGAGGTGATTATTTTTCACTCAAACAGATGAGTTCATGAGTCTTTTCATTCAAAAAGGCCAGAAGCTTTTCTTCCTCTCTCATTCTGCTCTCTGTGTCTCACCAGAAGGCACATTTCCACGGCGCTGATTAATGCATGCCGTAATTATAGTTTAATAGAAATTACGGTTTCGTATTTCATTAGGAATCCTCTATTCGGCTCATTCCAGATGAGAGTACACAGATTAGTCAACTGATGTTGTTTGATGAGCGAGCGCGTCTGCATGTTGACAGGACACACTCGGCTCTCACCGAATCCATCTTTAGAAAATGACAAAAGGTCTGTGAAGAATTAAATGATGGATTACATTTGTGCAGTTGATTTCTGACGCCATCAATGTTGTATCCATCCATCTGTCTGTCGACTGTATTTATCTATCTTTTTTTATACTTTTTTTGCTTTGTAGCAGTAGTACTAGTAGTACAATACTTCAAATAATAGCTGCTTTTTTAGAATTTTACTTACTACTAAACAACTAGCACAGCCATGCTAGCAACTCTGTGAGGCTACATGCTAAGGTCAGCATGATGTTTAGTAGGTATAATGTTTACTATGTCCACTATCTTAGATTTGCTAATTAGCAATAAAAACAAAGCCTCTGGGGACTAGTAAAGTAGCCATGCTGCTATTGCTACTAACATGGTCTTGAATGGACAAATTGGCCTTTATGTTTATATATTTCTGTGTCATCAGTATAATTTCAGATATGATTTAGTAAACAGACCTAAACCTAATATTGATAGCCTATATGAGCCTCTACACTGCATGCACGTGGGGCTCTAGAAGTTGATTTTTTTAAGGAAATCTTTGCTTTACAGCAAAAAATAACAACAGAAAACAAGAGGTGGGCACTGCTCTTTCAGCACAAATCAAGCTAACGCTTTTAAAGTAACTCCCTGCTGCACAAGTAAAACTGTTATCAAGAGCTGTTGTTGACTCTTGCCCCTCTTCCTGCTCTTAAAATCCACACAGTGATGCCAGGAAGGGAGGACAAGTATCATCCGCTTTCTTACAGAAAACAACAGGGTTTACAGAAAATGTTGTCTTGCTGAGAAAAGCTAACAATACCACAGGTGTGAGATACAGCAGCCGTTTTGATAATGGTCTCTTTTTATTTACATCGTCCATGCTCTCTAAATCCAACAGGTGAGGTGCTTCGTCTCGGAAGGATCTCGGGCCACACAGTAAACGGCGGCTGGTCATCCTGGAGTTCCTGGTCCCAGTGCAGCAGAGACTGCAGCCGGGGAATCCGCAGCAGAAAGAGGACCTGCAGCAACCCAGAGCCCAAGTACGGAGGTCAGACCTGCCTGGGGCCAGCACAGGAGTATCAGGAGTGTAACATCACCCCTTGTCCAGGTGAGGGATGCACACATGCATAGTATACACATACTACATGCCAGCTTTAGTGGCAAAGACACACATACACAAACATCATTGGCACAATAAGCAGGGGACACACAGAGATAAAAACACACAACACAAGATCAGGAGTCAATTACTGAGCCAGCTCTCTTTTTTCTCTCACACACAGATAAATACACACTACTCATACTCAGGCTATGTTTTTCCCCTTGATTAATAGATAAGGAATTATAGTGACAAAATGACTTACCAAATCATAGGGAACCACAAAAGAAATCAGTTGCAGATAAGAGGTGTGACGAGGACCCCAATTTACAGCAGGAATCAAAGAGACAATCCCTGTGGCGCTCCAGTATGTAATTACATTGCTGGGTAATTATGCTGCCAGCTATGGGAGGCCTTATTCTGTTGTGAAAAGCCCTGAGACAATGCATTTTCAACACTCCTCTGGCGGAAGACGGCAAGAGGAAGCTTTCTAATTAAAAGAATGCTCTGTCTGACAAGGGAAGTAAGCTGTCTAAATGGAAATCCAGTGCTTAGTTTGGCATAAGGCACACCTGGTATCCAGCGCAGACGCCAAGCAGACAAGCAGGACGTTGTCTCAGATGATTATTAATCAAGCCCCCTGGAGAAGGGCTTGGGTATCTCGCTAAACGCCTGGATCTGCAAGTCGTCTTCGGCACCCGTGATCTGTCTTCATAACTGCTCCCACGCAGTAAGCAAGCAAAAGAGACAAGAGAGTTAACGACCATCGATACTATTTTTACAGCCTGTTAATTCATTCAGCGAAAGTGTACGCCATTCAGCTCCCACCAGCTTGAACGCTTATAGGGCGAGCTGTTATCAGCTCCATGCTCAGATGAAGACTTTGCATGGATCTAAGAGCATAATATTTGCTGAATCCAGGGAAGCTCTGCCTGTATGGTTGCCACAAGTGTTCCCCTTGAGTAAAATGTCGAGTGAGTTTATTATGCTGTGCCACATCACTATGCTAATACATGTAATACACCTATCCAGGGATGTTGACTGTAATAATACCACAGCTACAGTATGTTGATGAACAACTCTGCACTCTTGTCCCCCAAAGAAACAGATTTAACCTAGCTTGAGTACCAATATATTTATATACAATCTATGATGAATACTAATGCATACTCAATTAGCACCCCTCTGAAAGTGAGATATTATTTTGAGGCAGGCGACAGTGCTGGTGAACCAGTTGTAATCCTCCTATGGCTAATCTAGTTCTTTTTAAATACGTTAGTGCACTGTGAAAGAGAAGGAGAGAAAAGGTGTTATACCTACCATCCATCTGGTTCGGAAACAAATGAATCCGTGTTTTTCTTGCGTCTACGCCTGAGATGAGACGATCCGTCATCGAGGTCCAGGAATCGACTTATGTGTCACTTTGTGATAGAGAAATTACACTGAGATGACAAAAAGCATCGGCAACTTCAATTACCTGCACAGTGCTGCCAGCCATCCGCAGGTCTTTAAAAGCAATTCTCAAGTGGTTCCAAAAAAAGGAATTTCCCTCTGCCACAATGAAGTGAGGTTTTATCCAGATGACTGGCAGAGTATTTACTTCTATTGTGATTCATGGCCAAAGATTGCCCCATTTTAATGCTTTTTTTCCTCCCGCACCCCATCTCCATCTCTCCCTCTACCCATCTATTTATGTCTTCTTTGTGTATCTTTGTGCCGATACTGTCATGAGTTTTCACGTTTTTAACCGTGATGTTTGCCACTTGGCACCACATGAAGGGAGGAACAACAATGCGTATTGCGATGGTTCATTTATCTTTATTAATCACAGGAGAGGCTGTTGAGTTCGGGGAGGGTCAGGGGTTTGCTGTAACAGCTGGATGAAGCACACTTCCTGTCACTTCGAAACACTCTCTTTAACACACACACACACACACACACACAAGCATGCATATTCAAATTGCTTCATATTCCTGCGTCACGCATCGTAGTTTTAGATGGCTCGGAATGACTTCCAATCACTTGATGTTCAGAGTAAATTGTCTTTTGAAATGACCCGGAACCTAAATCCTAGAAAACAAGAAAGCATGAATTTGGGGAAATATTCTCCTAGAAAACAAGAAAACTGTAATTTAGCAACTATTTTCTGCTTTCCTACATCAATTACACAAGTAAAATTGTTTATACCTACATAATCTTTCAGTTTTTTTCATAATTTCAGTATTTTGATAGTGAAATCTGCCTTTAGATTACAATGTGAAGAACCAGCTGCATTATGGATTTAAATGTTGTTTGGTTTAGTGGATGGCAGCTGGTCATGCTGGTCTTCATGGTCCAAGTGCTCGGTGACGTGTGGAGGAGGGCACTACATGAGGACGCGAACCTGCAGCAACCCCCCGCCAGCTTACGGAGGGGACATCTGCCTGGGCCTGCACACTGAGGAAGCGCTGTGCAATACACAGCCCTGTCCAGGTACATACACACACACACATACACACACACCTCAGTGATAAGCAGCTTATGGCCCTTACTCGGCCACCAATCCATCACAGGTTCATTGCTTATTTTCTTTAGTCTCTCTCGGCCCCTCTGAGGGCACTCAGGCATGACTAACATGCAGCTGACGGCATAGACAAATTTATACAGTACAGTGCATACACACACACACACACACACACATATAGACACACACATATGGACACACTGGACAGGTTGTGAGATATACTGTCATTTATGTTTACAGAGAGTTGGTCCAGCTGGTCGGAGTGGTCCCACTGTGACTCCAATGGGGCCCAGCTGCGTGTGCGTCACTGTGATGTCCTGTTTCCCACTGGAAACCAGTGCTCAGGAAATACCAGCGAGACCAGACCATGCTCCCCTGACTCCAATTTTATACCAGGTAATCTCACACACACACACACATACACTTATACAGCCGTCTTTTTGGGAACACACAAGTTTCTCCTCTTTAGTAATGTCTTGGGCACTCATGCATGACTTAACACACAACTTTGAGCACACATACACACCACCCACCACCATATGCCCACAGCGGTAATTCGGCTCATTTTCCAAGAATCCTGTGATAATGAAGTACGTTATTGATCCCTCTATGGGGCTCGTCTCAGGTCAGAGGTCAGGGTCAGTGACAGGGCAGCACTTTTGGGGACAGAGAGGATTAGTGTCTTGCTCAAGGACTCCTGAGTGTGGCAGGTGATTACACAGGAGCGTGTACCCGGGTGCTGCACTTACACCTACTCATTCCAAAAACCCCGCTGCTATATTACTTTCATTATGAGCTCAGAGTTTTGTCAGGCCATGCAAAAAGCACTTACACCAGCACTTTCACTTTTTTTCAAATGTTGGAAGGAGAGGAAGAAATTTCTCCTGGTGGCTGTTTTCTGTACCTGGTCAATGAAGTTTTTTTTGTTTTTTCTACACAAAGTTCCACATCTATGTTTTAGCAATGATCGTACCTTTAAAACAGAAACCTCTTCACCTAATGAGGTGTTAATGTTAAATGAATAGTTTGACATTTTGAGATATGCCTTCTTCTTTATTTTTAGATTAGAAGATTGATACGATTGTCATATCTGTCTGTTGAATATTAAGCTGGAGCCAGGAGCCTGGTAAACTTAGCTTAGCACAAAGACTGGAAACAGGAGGAAACAGTTAGCTTGACTCAGTCCAAAGATTAGACAATCCTGGTGCCAGTGATTTATAAAGCTAACTAATTAACATGTTATATCTTGTCTGTTTAATCTGTACAAAAACCAAAGTGTAAAAACATCAATTTGCCATTTTTCGAGGGATTATGTGCCAGACTATTTTTCCCGGCTAAGAAAAAGTCTGGCACATATCACAACCCCCCCTAAAAATAAAACTTTGTTGTTTTTACACTTTGGTTTTTGCACTGATCAAATAAATTACATATAATGTATTAAATTGTGGATCTGGTTACTTTTGGACAGAGCCAGGCTAGCTGTTTCCCCTTGAGTGGTGTTTGTGCTAAGCTAAGCTAACAGTTTCTTCATATGTGAGAGAGTGGTATCATTCTTCTCATCTAATGTTGAACCATACCCTCCTAAGATAAACTGTATCGATGCCACACTGCGGAATTAAACGATAACACAAAAATACACTTTTGAAAGACACAAAGTTCAGAAAGTCCTCTTAAAACCCAAATATACACATGCACACACACATATATATCCTACACACACACCATTAGTATTGATATCTGCTTAGACAGGCATCTCCTTATTGACAGCCAGTAATGCGAGAACCAAGCGCATTGATCTGTGCTACAACGGGATCACCAAAGCAACTCAACCCTTTAACAAAGAATGCTTATGTTATTCAAACTGTTTGACTGGGAACATTCCAGCTACTATTAAATGTTTAAATATATTTGACTAAAAGTTTAAAAAATGTAGATCAACAATTAATTTAACATTCATGGGCATAATCTTTAAACGTCAGGAATCATTGATCATTAGATAGAATAAACATTTGATTGAAACATAGATTCGTAACCTTTCCGTATTAATTAGCAGGGATGCAATACTCATGAAAATCCTTCACAAGTCTTTATAGAATTTCCTATTTTCCTTTATGTCTTATCATCCATCCCCCTTAATGGGAAAGGTAGTTCATTAAGGTTCATTAGCAACGTCTTGTACTTCATTTCTTTTAATGAGAGCTGATACTTTTCATAAACCACTCCAGGTGCCACAGCCGTGATTAGCTTATGTAGTTTTTACGATAATCTGTTTCATATTGAGTACAGCTTTCACTCCGCATTCACCTTCAAGGGTACAATTTGTCATGCTAACAGGGGTGTGTTTGTATGGTTTTTGGCCCTAATTCTGCTGCTTCTTCTTTCTTTGTCAGAAGTCTCGATTGCACGCTCCAGTCAGGAGGAGAGGCGCTGTGGAGGTAATTTATATGTGTGTGCGTATGTGTGTGTGCAAGAAAGAGAGACAAAGAAAGAGGTGGGGGGGGGGGTGAGAGGACTTGGCATTACACATACATAGTATCTTAGGCAATAAGATAGCTTTCCTTTGCTGCTTAGCAGTGTATAAATCCAGCTGTAAATGCACCCAAGACACAGTAAAGAAAAATGGTGATCCGACTATATTAGCTCAGCTCTCATTTTAAAATATTGTCATCTGAAGTGCAGCGTGGAAGCATCTCTGCAAATGCTGCTGCCTTATATATACTGTAAGTAGTGCTGCTGATGGTTTATCTCAACTTTCATTGGCTTAGGATATACTGTACAGTAAAATCCAAAGGACTTGTTTCTACAGTTGCAGCCGGATTTGAGTGGATGGATAAAATCACTTTTAACAATGTTTACTCGCTGCACAGCTGCAACAATCCAGGTATGAAAATGCTCTGAGTTGATTAAAAAATGGCTCCTCTAAGTTGCCTTCGACTGGCTCTTTGTGCTCACAGCAATAAGCTACATGAGGAGAAGTGAGGCTTTTGGGACCTTTTCTGTCCTGGGTTTTGCCTAACTGCTCTAACCATCTTATTTAGCTTGATGGAGGCTGCTGTAAGTGTTGCATTACGTTGGTTTTGAACGTAATTGTCATCTATATTATAGGTTCCACTAACACACAGAAAAAGAGAAAGAATGAGAGGGAAATAAGACAAAGGGAAAGAAAGATGAGACAAATGTTCTTTAATTTCTACAACAGTCCAGAAGGGTCTTTTGTGTTGCAGAACTCTTCATCATTACCATATGAATTGCAGCTACAATTACCACTTCCACTTGTATGAGATGACAGAGAATTACCCCCAGCCTCTCCCTCATCCTCCCTCTCTTTTTCCAGACTTCAACCTCTTCCATATGATCGCCGTGGGGCTCAGCAGCTCCATCCTCGGCTGTCTGGTTACCCTGCTGGTCTACTCGTACTGCCAGCGCTACCAGCAGCAGTCGCACGACGCCACTGTAATTCACCCCATCTCAGCCGCACCGCTCAACACCAGCATCACCAATCACATCAACAAACTGGACAAATACGACTCTGTGGAAG
The DNA here is from genome assembly GCA_038419695.1 of Scomberomorus guttatus. NCBI lineage: Eukaryota > Metazoa > Chordata > Actinopteri > Scombriformes > Scombridae > Scomberomorus > Scomberomorus guttatus. The sequence continues at coordinate 13,823,678 of CM076464.1, read as the reverse complement.
CCATTAAGGTCTGTGGACAGGTTTGCACAGGGTTCACTGCGGGTCACACTTGACAGATGTCCGGATGTGTAGAGGCAAAGCAGCATTTCTAACGTTACCTTACTGTTCGACTAATCAATTGATCTCACACTCCCAGTCTGAGTCAGTGATCAACGGTTTGCTCTTCCTCCAATGTCAGTTGTGATTAAATACACTTCTTACTGCATGACTCTCACTGTCACACCACCTAGCGCACTGACACTCTCTAGTCATCGGCAGATGTGCGTACATTTTCTCTCTGTGTTCTCTGCTGTGTGTCTCAGTGTGTGACTTTGTTCTGTGTCAACGGTCATACACTGCTTTCTCATAACATACTAATGCAATTACTTACCGGCGTGTGGGTAGGTAATCAAGGAAGAAGCTCCGCATCTGCACATCTCCCTGCTTAGACAGGCTCTTTGTATCATTATTGCACTAAAGTGCAGACTGTCAGATACACCAGAGCCACTGACAGAGATCCAGTTACTCTCATGGAACAAACAGCCTCTTATCCACTGATACGCCAGACTTTTAGTGCCAGACTGAGCTACTGATTAGTGCTTGTCCATAGCTACTCCATGTTCCAGCTGGGCTTTTTTTTCAAGAATCCCCAGCACTCTGAGTAAGAGGGCGTTTCAGCCACTTCAACACCCTACGCATTTCTTTTACCTAAAAAGAAGGTTCAGAAGCAATGAATGTGGTTGTAATTTTATACCAAGCACAAAATTGGACTCAAAATATTTTTTAGAAATTACATTTGTAAGATAGTCTGGCACTAGCTGGCCACTTTTAGTCTCTGGTACCAATTGGTCTTACTGCTGATAAGCAGCTATTGGACATACAAAGCCATTGGCATCAATCATAGTCTTAAAGGAGCTAAACTGACCATTTGTTAAGCCCCGTCCCTCTAATTTACTGTTTCTACGCCTGTAAAGCTTTCCGTTCTCACACAGCAGATTTTGAAATTCAAAGTAATTCAAACAATGGATTCTTCTCCTAGTTGGCGACTGTCGATTTTGTCAGCTGGCAGATTTTTTATAAGCTGCAGCTAACTAGCTTGTTAAGCTGACATTAGCTTCCTGTGTTGTTTGGAAAAGCCATCTCCAGTGGACTTATACTGAAATGAGACTCTTGTAAAAGAGATCTTAAAGCTCTTGCTGGCTATATACACATTATATGGTGCCAAAAGTGTAAGTATTAAAAGTATGATAAAAGTAAGATCAGACTAACCTTAATGTTACCCTAAACTCTGATAGCATGGACATGCTACCACACAGCGGGGAAATACTACACAGTGGAGGTACTATTGTATCTTTTTTTTTAACATAACCTAGAACCCCAAAACTGATGTAGTCAGTGAATGATGTGCTAGCTCTTGACGCTTGGTAACGCTTAGGTAGTAAGCTAATAGCTAAACATGATCATGTTTGCAGTTTACGTAATAAAAACACGTTCTAATTCATTCCTTTAGCCAATGGTCAGTTGGTAATCTTCTACTCAGCTTGGTATCTGCAGTATCAACTTGATTTGGTTGTTTACTGTAATGCTGATAAATCAGTAATTGTTAGGCAGTTTGTTTTTTGCTATAAGGAGTTGGATGCTCAATTTTGTCAGAGGAAACAATATCAGCAATAAACGAAGTGAATACCTGGATGTCTGTTTTCAGAACTACTTCACGGATATGAAAGTGTTTTGTAAGAGTGCTCGAGTGAGAACAGATCCATTGGCACAGAGCAAACCTCTCTGAATGTAATGTCATTGTGAAATAAAGGTGTGAGGAGCGTTCATCTGTCACGCAATTACAGTCAGAAGCACAGGACATAATTCAGTTAGTTCAGTTGCAGATAGAGGCTGCTATGAATGTAGACAGTCCATGTGAAAATACAAAAAGAGCTACATGACAAATGAACACACTAATTTTCCAAAAGCACATTCTGCCTCCAGCCCTCACTCACTGAGCCTAAATTGTTCAGATGTTGCAGTGAATTTTCAACCATTAAAGTGTGCAAAACCATTATGTGCCTCCTTTTGAGTGTTTATAGGAAGGAATGATTAACACTCACTACCATATTTTAGAGAGTTTTGGCTCAAATCCTGATGTTAATGACGCGTTATTATTATTATGCACAATGTACCATTCTCATAAACGATGGATACCCTTCATACTGGTTTGTTGGCCAACTGGAGAATTTCCAGACGTCTAGTTTATGATCACAAACCTAAGTCACCATGTCGCTGTAGTTTTATGTACAGTATTATATTTCCAGAGAGAATATGGCCTTAGGGTTTCTTTGAGGATGACTCTTGCCCATTCCTCTCCCCCTTGCAGCCAGATGTGTCGGTACTCTTGCCCTTGGACGACCCCGCCATGCACCAGCCTCTCTCTGCTAACATGGGGGTGTCCATGCGTGGCCTGGAGATTTTCTACTAACCACTGACCTCTGACCTCTACAACATCCCGCCTCTTGACCCCCCCCAACAACTCTTTGACCCCAACCACTACTACTTCCTCTTCCCCACCGTGCCCCTTCCACTTCCTGTGGCACTTCCTGTGTGTGGCAGGTTGGAGTACAGACTCTAGTTTCTCTTTCTCTGCTCAGACCCCTTCATCCCTCCATCCGTCCATCACGCAGGACCCCTCCCCTTCTCCCTCCCGGCTTGTGAGAAGGCAGTGTATCCCCCCCCCCTTATTTTTCTCTCTCAACAAGTGCCTCCATTTGCATGTTTTTTTCATGTTTGTCTTTCTTGTTTTGTCATATTTTTACTTGTCCTGATGGTTTAATTTGATGGGTTGAGAAAGAAAATTCATTGTGATGCTGTTTTAAAATGCTCCTCTGTTACCTCTCTATCACTAATTCCACTTCATAGTTGAAGCTATTTTTTTGTTTACTGCACCAAAAACGCAAATGTAAACATTCTTCAGCCAATTAAAGAGATTTAAAGAAAGAAGACAAAGCAGATGATGCTAACAAGCATTGTAGAGCAGCTGTTTATAAGCAGCCATGGGTCCACCTGCAGAGACACATAACCATTTGTGGGGCTGCAGGAGCGTTGATTACCTTCCCTTTGTGTGCAAATCACATAATGGGAAAGAAGCAAAATATGAGTTTATTGTCCAGCACACTCGTTTCCTATCAGTGTCAGTTGGAAACATCCATCAACTGCATATGCAGCATCATCAAGTGTTCAATTACGCTGCCCCAAGGGACTCCCGGCACGCACTCCACCACAGCCTGGATATGAACACATCCATTTGCTAAATTGCTGATGTTGTATTGAGCACCACATCAGAAGCTCATTCCATGTTTACTATGTCACGCAGGGACAGAAAAGATGCCCCCATGGCTCTTCCTTATTGTTTAACAGAAAAGTGACTCCATTGTGATCGATTTTTATGGCTTAGATTGTCCTAGAGGACCAACAATCTGAGGGCCATAAAAACTGCTGATGCTGGGTATTAGAGATGACAGAGGTGGACATACGGACGTGCATCAAAATAATTTAGCCTCGGCTTATCATTTTTCCTCCCTGTTTGCAAATGCTTTGACCTTGCTCTGTGAAATGTATGTTTCATTCACTGAGCGGCCTCCCATTGATTTGTGTTGCTCCTTTTTTTTTTTTTTTTTTTTTTTTTTTGGGCTAGATGGATTTGCTTTTACCTTGCCATCTGGGCTGAGTAATCACTTGATCCATGTGTCGCAAACAAGTCCAAACTGACTCCTCTCCCTTTCTCCTCTCCATCCTTTTTTTTTTTTTTTTTTTATCCGCAGGCCTTCAACAAAAACAATCTGATTCTGGAGGAAAGAAATAAGTACTTCAACCCACAGCTTGCTGGGAAGACCTATACCAACGCATACTTCACCGACTTCAACACCTACGATGACTATTAACCGTTGATTCGGCTGTTCAGACTCCATACCATAGTGAGGACACCGACCCGATCATCCATTTTGACTGTATTCTTTTCTTTGTGCTTTGTATTAAGATTCGTGACACCATGCGTGGGATAGTCCCACTCTGAGACTCTATGGCAGCTGGTATGTATTGAAAACACAGACACACACAGTGTTGCCAACAGAGGGAAATGCCCACTTTCTCTCAGGTGCCTTGGGGTACACGTGGAAATTTTCGCGGGCAAATCCTGCCTTGACTCTCACTGAGAAATGGACAACTGGATTTCCCGATGTGGACAAAAAAAAAAAAGGGAAAAACAAGAAGCAACTCAAAGAGACTGTGGGAAATGTGATCCCTTTTAACTTTCCTGTGACGCCTCTAAAACAGACCTGCATTTGTAATGAGGGGAAATAACCACAAAACCGCTTTGCATGACTTCATCTGACGTGTTTTCTCTGCCGTTCTGTTTCGTTTTGCATGATTGATCGCATTCCATTTTTTTTGATGACTTGCAAGCTGCGTTTTTTGCTGGTCTTAGGTTCAGGACTGGTTTTTGTCTGCTGCAGAAGTCATAAAAACAAAGGCTGTGGTGATGTCTGAAGGCTTTTACCATTTACTATTGCAGTAATCTCCAGATGGATCAATATCCACCTCCAGTCCTAGAATCAGGATGTAGATATTTGAATTTTGTGGTCAGGTTTGCCCATGTTTTGGGGTTTTTCTTTTGTTTGTTTTTGTTAGTTTTTTTTCTGTTACAGGCTCTTGCAGGGTCTAGCAGCTAGCAGTTACTGAATGATTTAATTATCAGTGTAAAATCGTTTTTGTGTTGAGTTTTTTGCTTTTAAAGGTACATATGTTTTTGTACAGGAAGTTAAGTTTGAAGCCTATGTCTGTAGTTTTTCTTAATACATTTATTCAATGTCTCAAGTGTTTAAAGAATAAAACATTTTCTTTTGAAAAGAAAAAAAGTTTATGTGTATTCCGACGAAGTAATCAGGAGTATCCATATCAGCCTGCATCAAGTTCAGTCTTTGTCACAGTACTTTTTATATTTTTTGTAAAAAAAAAAAAAAAGTTTTTGAATTTTGATAGTGTTCGCTATTCCTTTGGCTTCTGAGTTATGTATGTATTTGTGAGAGCAGGATGTTAATGGCATTTACTGTACAGATGGAGTGTAGCAAATACTATTCTCCTGAATCCCAACTGGAGTGCTAACCATAATAGTATAAGATGAAATCCATTCATCAAGTTGAGATATTTCTGTTCAAAGTGTATAACCAAATATTAGGTTATTCAATGGTTCAGTTGCAACTAACTCTTTTTACATGTTTGCTTGTGTTACTGTGCATAAATTAAAAACTGCTTCGTACACAACAGACTTGTCAGAGTTTGAGTTTTACAGATTCACTGGCACGCAACTCTTTTCTACAATCTCATTTGTAAAGCTTTGATGTCTTTGATTTGAGCACACACCAGCATTTCATAAATCACTCAAAACCAGAGTAAAATACCCCCCCCTGTGCCCACCCCCACCCATTTTTTTAAAGGAGTCTTCAGCCTGGGCTCTGCCGTGACAAATGGCATTGGCAGCAGTGGAAGGATACCTGAAGGATACAAATCGCGTGAGGCAGCAGGGTAAAGGAGGAGGGGGCGCTGTCTGAAGTCCAAACTCTAATCTGTATGATGGGGTGTAACACCACACATTTCGCTGTTCTCCATCAACCTTCAACCTGACGTCCCATCTGTGTGCAGGGGGTAATGGAGGGGGTGTTATTAATCACTCAGCTATTTGGATGGTTGTAGGTGTGCGTGTGTGTGGGGGGTGGGGGGGGGGGGGTCCAACCCAATGTACGGCCCATCTCTGTCTGCCTCCAGAGAATTAATCTCTCTTTACCTTGACTTCATTCTTGGTACCTGAGAAAGCAATGCTGCAACAGGCACGCAGACGTGTATATTTAGGTACTAGAGGACAGTGGGCGTTTGAGCAAGTGTGAGTGAGTGTACACGTAGGTGTTAGAGGTTGAAAGAGTAGTTTGAGCAGCTACAGATGTGTTCTCTTAATATTGGTTCTCCCTAAAATGCATTTTTGGACTACGTGCTTGTTGTATAAAACAGCCGTTTGTTCCACATTGACCCCACCAAACCTTGATTGATGAATCATTAATGGATGCACTCATCATGTATATTTCCTGCACACTCTACAGCCAGTAGAATAATGCTTAGGCTTTCTTTAGCACTTTCATCATACTGCGAATTTGCCAGCAGCACAAGCTATGCAGCTCGTATTCAGTCAGACACATGTGACATTCCACTTTGACAGGAGGGCCGAGGACAATAAATGACTTTCCCAAAGTGGCATTTACGGACTGCTAAAGGTCACAGCTAAAGGTCACAAGAGCAGAGCTCGTGCATGTCGGAGAAACTGACTCTGTGAATGCTTGCATGTGTATAAAGAAGTCAAAGTGTCATGAGATGTGGCTCACAGGATGAGTTGCACTGCAATTAGCTTATTGTTTACGTGAGTATAGAAGGTTTTATTTCACACATTCATAGTTTGCAGAGGATGAATCCTAATTGATTTTAGTGATCCCCTGACATTTTGTCTAGTGCCACCAGCAGATCAAATTTATCACTTATTGAGTGAAATATCTCAACCTTTAATGGAATAATTGGCCCAAAATTTAATAAAGACATTCATGGTTCCAAGAAGATGAATCCCTCTGATCTCCTGGTGTTTCCTCTAGCGCCACCTTGAAGTTGACATTTGTGGTTTGAGTAAAATATCTCCACGACTATTGGATGGATTGCTATGAAATGTGGTACACACCATAAAAAAGTCTATAGTACAGACTTTACTGTCCCCCTCAGCATGAATTGTAATAACCTTGGTAATGCCCTAAGTTTTCTTTTAGCACCATCACTGGGTCAAATGTTTTATTTGTCCAAAACTTTGGTTTATATAAAACTAATGGCTTTCCCATCAGCCTCAGTGCATGATCTTTAGTGCTAATTATAATGTTAGCATGCTAACATGCTAAATGTCATACCTACAGTATGTTTAATGTTTTTATTTGTTGTTTGATGAAAACTTTTGGAAAGTAAAACAATGTCAGTTACGGTTATGGTTGTTGTTGTCATGGATTTACAACAACAACTAGTTACAACAGAAAGGCGAAAATGAAAATTGAATATAAATTGAAATTGAATTGAAAAAATGAATATTTATTTTAAAAAATAAGTCTGTTACATTAATTTTCAAGTATTACTTATTCAAAGATTCCAACAATGCCTTGAAGTTTATAAATATAGAATATGTCATTGTTCTGAATAAATCCATAATCCTAATTTTGATTAGTCCAAATATCACCTCTAATATGTGACAATATTGATGAGAATATTGGCTCACAAACACCCTATCTAGAGTGGGAAAGCTCTGCTTCCATGCTCATTTTCTGAATATTTGTTTGATTAATACCCACATTATGTGAAATGGATTTACTATAAATAGCTTTTTCCAAATATGAGCCAGGATTCTCTGTGTATAACCATTTTATTCATGAAGCGTTCAGGAGCTCTGTTAATTAGCACCCTGTATACAGAGGGCTCTGAGTGGCAAACAAGGTGAGTGAGTGAGATTGTTCCTGTCAGGCAGGTAACAGAGCGTGAACATCCCATTAAACACCTCTCCTTCCTCTCGAGACCAGTTTCCCTCTCATTCACATGGATCACTGTGCTTTAGACTGGCCTTTTGACACCTCCCTGAGCAGATCCACCACCTTGTCAGTACTGAGTGTCAGCAGGACTAACTGTACAAATATTTCAAAATTGCGACCCCAAGCTACTAGTGGCAACTGCAGCCGCTGTGGTTATTCAGAGCCAGCTCCTAATCCAGCCAAACTACCTACTGTAGTCATGTGTTACTGAGGAAGTTGTAGTTATGTCTGGGATGAGACCCCAATGCAGTCAGAGCAGTAAGTTCTGAAAAATGCTTTCAGGGAGGAAACCCAGTGATGAATGTTATGTTATGTTATGTTTGTATGAGCGGGGAGAAGTGATGGAAGTAGATGTTGACTAAACAACCCCGGGGAAGACTGAAGACTACTGAACAATTAATGAGCTGTCATGAAATGTTGTGTTTTTTGCAGTAGGAAAATAACTGTGATTACCGACGCCTGTCACGGAGTGGAATCCTTGAGCAGGGGAGTGCAGTTAGTACCGGTTTATCTGTACGCACATGCACACACAGGCACTCTAAATTAGATATTTTTCACAGCACAGCACTGCTGAGGTATAGCTTACCGCACACTCGCTCCGTATCTGTTTTCACCTGAGGCCAAGGTGAAACTTTGTGGATTTACTTTACACTTTATTTGTTGCTATTTTGCGGCTGTAAATAGACCGCCTCAGACAGAAGGTTCTTTAACTATCCCCCAGTGCATTAGAGCATCCCCTTAAGTATTATTTTTCTCTGTATGTTTTGAAGCAAACATTCCTTGATGCAGCCTCAGTCCAGATTAACATTACAACAGTATGTATTCAAAGCAAACAGATGACAGAGATTTTTCAAAGCAGCTCTAATCTCCATAACGTCCTTGCTGCCACGCTTAAAGAAAAATATTTTTTCATTTCAGTGACATCTTCCAGGAAAATTGTGTTTTAGCCACTCAGACTCTGAATCCTATACTCATTACATTAGCATCTGTTGTTGGTGTAACTTTCCAAGTTTCCAGAGAGCACAGCAGTATTCTGTTTTCTGCACAAACTCTCCTTTTTTCTCCATTCTTTGTCCCAGACAGAAGGAAGCACAACTTCCAGCAGCGCTCACTCAGAGAGATATGTGTGGGTAGATAGGAAGCTGGCACGACACTGCAAGTTCCGTCATGCCAGACTGAAGGATGAATGTCAACGTAAGCACTAATGCCAGTTGAGAGATGCCACCATAGATTCCACCCCAAGACATCTGGAATCCCAGGTGCCCGTCCCGCCGATCCAGGTCTCAGCTGCAGGAAGCCAAGAGCCCTCGTGGATGCCAAGAGCCTCACAACACCGGCCAAGCCACACTGAAGCTTATCAGCTCCACCACAACCCTTTATGGGCCTATTCACCTCAATCAAAGCTGTTATTTAGGTAACGAGCCAAGATGGCGGATATCGCTGCGCTCCAATTACCCTATGTCTCCTCCATCTTTCCCTGCCAGCTTCCCCACAAGCCCTGAATCTCCTCAGTGTGCCCAGCTGCTCTGGCGCTGCTCCGCTTCCTAGGTATCTGTGCAGAGGGAGACCTTTCAGAACAGAAGAGCTCTGTCACCGCTAGATCCACTCACAAGAGCTATTGATGACAGTCATGGTGTTTGGTATAGCAGGTCGCATCAATAGTGGAGAGGCGTCTTTCAAAGTGCAATTTCAGTGTCTGACTGATGTTCAATAAACCTACTCAGAGCTGCAATCAGGTTTTTTAATAACATCTTCATTATAATGATTATAGTAGAAAACAGCTATAATGATCATTTATTCCAAATTCCTGATCGTTCGTCATATGAATGACCTGAACAGAAATTAAACATTTTTCAAAGATCCATAACATAGTAACAAACTTCTGTATATTTTGTCACAGTAATATTGTCATATTGTAGCATAGATGCACCTTTCCTTTGTACTTGTTTTTCATTGCTGTCCATGAGTTATTGTCATTGTAACCTTTCACTGTTTTATCACTCTTTAAAGCACTTTGAATCGACTTGGTTGTGCTCTACAAATAATCTTGAAACTTAAATTTGTCATTTGCAGCTCCCATTGTTCCACATATATATGTATTTTTTGTCCTATTTTGTTTCACTTTACTGCGTATGTATAGCTTGTATTTGTTCTCACATTGCTGTAGAATCATCACACATTGGGTGTAGAAGTATAATCTCACTAAGCACATCTTTGAGTTAATTCCGATTAAACCTAAACTGTATTTATAGTTATTTCAGTGTTTTTCACCTGAAAGGATTGTCACAAACCTTCACATTTGTGAATATATAACAGTTAAATTACTTCAGGAGACATTGGGTGATCATAATGTATTTATTCATGTCTTTGTTCATCATAAACAAGCAGCACAATATGACCACTATGTGGCCATTATTTACATACTGAAGAGTAAGAAGCCACTGAAAATGTTGTGATTATTTTCATCATCAAAAAGACAATAGCCGGAGGGAAGCTGCATGTACACTAAATCTCCCTCGTTTAATTGAAGAGTTAATGCATTGGACGGATACAAATGGCCTTCATCTTTATTATTTATTATTGCGGTAAAAGTGAAGACCAAAAAGTTTCCCATTGCGGTGTTCAAAGGCAGTGAATCTGAAGTAGTAGACTCCTCTGACCGGTGCGATAAACTTGCCTGCATAAGAAGATGAGTAAAAAGAGGTTATGATATTAAGCGTGACTGTTAGAATAGTGAAAGTGTGAGTGAGTGTTCGGTCCCACCGAACTGGTCAAGCCAATAGAGAAAGCAATCTTGCCTGTAAATTAAGTGATATTTTATCAGTGAATAAATTATTAGGTCATCATATTTCAATACATCCAGTTAAACCACAGTTTTATAACATTTTATATAAATAAATTGAAACTAATCTAACCTAAGAATGAGTGCAAAACAATGACTGTACAGCAGTTCTTCTTTATAAAGAATTTGTTAAGATTTTTAGCTGATATAAGCTCTGACCTCATTACTCTCCCCAATGATACACCAAGCTCAGCACAGCAGGGATTGAGGAGTTGCTCTAAATTCTTCATTAATGCACAAATTAATTTGCAAGCAGTTTTTAAAATGCCAGGTCAAAAGAGACCCAAAAACAATCTTTGTACCGTGATGGTGAACAACCTGTATAATATATAATATTTTATTATATAATATAAAAAGAGCAGTGATTCGCTTTTCCAAATGATAATGTCAGTCCAGGAAGTCATTCAACTTTAAGCTGAAAAAATGGAATTTAAGGGATTTCCTGCTCTTAAACCCACAAACCCACCCATTTTTTAGGGGTTAAGTCGACTGCCATATTGCGAAACGTGCATATGTTGCAGTGAGAGGAGCATGACTCTTCACCTCGCTTTTCTCAGAGCCCCAGTGGTCTCAGGTTGTCTGCTTGAATTTATTAAATGTGTCCCAGCTGCATACATACTACATTGTAATTCTACAGGTGGTTTTCATGTGCAGTGCATTCACACTGCAAAAATAACAAGTGGAAGAACAATTAAAAATGCCAACATTCAACTCACCCAGCAAAAAGTGACATTAACAACTTTTTGGCCACTAGGGGGCAGCAGAAACAAGTTGTAAACGCAACACAACATATTATCACCTTTTAAGTTTAAGAACTTGTTAGCAAACAGTTGCTTCTTTACGTGTCCAGCAGCTACGAAGCAACATTATTATTCATTTGAATGTAAGTCAAATATTGACTCTCCTTTAGCTAAGTTGTTGGTCTTTCCTGAGGGAAATATCTGGTTCTTTAGCTGCCAAATGCTTCACAATTCACCAGCCAGTTGCTAACTGTGTCTGTTTGCCGTTTGGTTCTGAGCAGGCCAAAAACAACACTATGAGAGCAGTGAGAGTGAACCAAAACAGTAAAGGTTGTAGCCGTCCAGGTAAACAATGAGCTGAAACTCGCTATAATACTCAGTAAAGCCGAGGGCAGCTGCAGAGTCGCTGATAATTCTCTGTGCGACACCTCTGACATTACACATTGTCGTTTGATACATTGGTAATATAAAAAATATCGATTACAGCCGCTTAAAGAATCAAGATATATCTTGTATCTGAGATATTGAGTTTAAGTATTCTGTATCCTTTGAGTAAATTGGAAAAGCTATTGTTTTATAAATCTGGCATCAAAATGGTCTTTAAAAAGATATGGCACAGACATTATAGTTACTTTTTTTTATATATAACCTTCTATCATCAAAGTCATAAGTCAGTGTTACCTGCAGTCTCTTTCTGCAGTTGCTCTATGTCATTGTTCTGGAGCTGCAGTACAGTCGTGGTGCCGTTCAGGTCCGCTCTCAGTCATCACTTCTGCTCCTTTCCTTCTTTTTCACTGTCTGTCATTCTCAGGTCCACAGCATTCAATCTGCTTTCTTGCTCTGAGTTTGCAGAAAGAAAATCAAGATAAAAACAGATTGAGAGTTAGTTATTTAGATTATTATTATTGTAATCAGCAATAAGTATTGGTAAATGTTAGGAATTTATTCTAATTAGTGAATGTAGTTGGAGAATTTAATAGATTTTAAGAGAAAAAGAAACATTACATTGAATCCCACATTCATGCATTTTGGAAGATGAGGTCAGCAGGTTCTGGTAACTGCGGCACCACGTCCTCTTTATGTGTGAAGGACGTTGTATTGTTCAGAGAGGTTATGTGAGAATGAGCTTTGATGTGATCACAAATTGAATTTTAGAAGTATAAGTAAGTCGACTGTAATATAATTTAGAGCTCCCATTGGTGCGATGAAATTTTCAGATGCCCTTCTATAATAATTTCACCTGAAACTTGGAGCCTCATTCAGACACGACCCCTGCTGGAATAAAGCAGGTTTGGTTCAGTAGCCTACCTGTTTTGGCTTTCTCCAGGCCCTGTACTATTATCTTCTGGAGTACTTCAGTCTCAGTGATACTCAGCACTCCTCTTAGAGTGGCCATTTCCCTACTCTGGTTGTCCAGGTCTTTCTCACTGGCTGCCACTCTATGTCCAATACCTGACAGTTCTGCTACTAGCACTTGAATTTTAAAGAGGGAAAAAGCACAAGCTGCTAATATGTATTCAACATATCTCCAACCTATTGTAAAAGCTATCATAACAAATAAAATGGAAATATTCAAAGCATAGCCTTGAGCAAAATTCATTTATGAAATAAATAGAATGATTGAATATTTCAAAAACAAATAAATAAATATGCTGGAAGTTATAAAAATTGATACCTTTGAACCAACAAATAAACAAACCAGAAGATTGGCTTTGTGGGATCTGTTTGTTTGAGCTTTTACATCCAAACGACTTGTATTTCACCGCAGCACTGACAGTCATGAAGCGGAGAAATGTGCCCATAAGCTGGTGAATCACTGTGGATATTATTTCTGCATCCATAAAGTCAGGATCCAATTTATTGTCATCCTCAGAAGAAACACCGCATCCTCTGTTGCTATTATAAATCATTTGTTTGTTGCAGAAGGTTTTGTGATATTGTTGCTTTCCCTCAACCTTCCCAGTGTACTTTTTACTTCAGATAGTCACTGCACATACTTTTAAAAGTACTTTTCACCTTCCATAAAGAGACAACAGCCTGGATATGAATACAGTACAGTATCATGGGGTTGCACTGCTACTTTTGAGCACTGATGCAACTCTTAAAGCAGAAAACTTTGATACAGTATAAATATCTAACCTTAACCGTCATTGCTGAGGTTAGATATTTAATTTGCCACACAGTCCAGAAAAAAGGCAACAGACTTGAATGTCAACTAGAAGTACAACTTAAAGGACGGGTTCACAATATTCTAATTATTCCAATTATGTCTTAAAACAACAGTCAGGTGCCCATATGAACACTTGCTGTAATAATTCCTCCTGTTCATACACGCCATTGCAAAATATATTCAAAGGTGTATCTGAAATTAATATGAGGCTTCAGCAGTCTGAGTTAGTCAAATCAAGTGGATATCTTCAGTCTTTTTAGTATAAAATTCCCTCTTTGTGTTTCCCTGGACAGTGTTTTTGTTGAGCTGCAGTGGAAGGATAGTAACAAAAAGAGGGAATTTAATACTAAATAGGCTGTAACTTTGACAGATATCTATTGAACTGAATAATTTGGGCAGCTGAAGCCTCATTCAGGTGCATATTGAATTAATTTTTCCACAGAAAGAGGATTGTGGATTTCATCCCCCATCACTTATATTCAAAGCGCATTTGTTGGGGATATTCTAACGGTCAGTATGAACAGGAGGAATTATTACAGCAAGTGAAACCAAGTTTCAACAAGTTTCAATGTTCATATGGGCACTCTCCTCCTCTGCCTGAACCTTGTTTTCTCTCATTCTGGTCTCCAGATTTCTTAGCTCTACCCTCTGCTCCACCACCACAGTCCCCTGTGGCTGTGCACCATGTCTTTCAGCATTTTCAGCTCATTCCAGATGTCTGCAATGGACGGAACGGATGTCTGAGCCACACCTGGTGACAGGAAGAATAGCAGCACTGTAGCAGCCACTGAACCCCTCATTTTGAAAGAACACAACTTCACATTTGAGAAATGATTAAATGTTCCCCCGAGCAGCTCAGGCTTGCAGCTCCCTTGCTTTATATCGCTCAGTATGTTGGGAATGTAACAAGTGTCCAGCAGAAAATTATACATTAATCTAATCTGGCCAGTTGTGGGAAGAGTGGAACCTGTTTTACATGGCAGAGATTGTCACTTACAATCCAAAAGTAGTCTCCAAAATACATACAAAGGCATAAAATCACAAAACTGTTCAAATATACTGCTATACAGTATATGTTCAAATATAAATATATATATGGACAGGGCTGGTGAATCAGTATCGTTTTTTCTATTAACCCAGTAGCTGGTTGCAGTTAACCTTCCATAAGTGTGTATAACTGAATACACACTGGAAAAATTACATCCTAAAAAGTGTAAAATTAAGGATAATGACTGCTCAGAGGAACTAAAATTTCAGGTTGTCCCAGTGTTTCTCACTCTGTGATCAGCAGTGAGCCAGGAGCACTACTGGATCATAAAACATTTTCAACAGTAATTTTAATTGAAATTGGAAATAGTGCTGTGATCAAATCAAAATCAGTCATGCATTGTGCTACTCAGCAATCAAACTAGAACTATACAGTGGGAAACAAGCCACGGTACTCAAAAATATTTATTTAATTCCAAAAATGCATTAAAAAAATGGTAATTTAACTGATTCCTGGCATGAGATTACAGTGACCCTTTGGTGACACTCTGTGTAGATTATTTCCTTCATATGTAAGACTCTTTGCTTTCATCTTTCCAAGGCTGTAGCCAGGTGGATTCAACTATTTCAGGCCCTCAGTCCAAAAATTACATCCACAAGTTAACAGTACAGCCTGTAAATTCCAGTCCTGTGTCAAGGTCTGTGAATATGTACTGTGGCCCTGCCAGCTCTCGTCTAAACCAAGCTTTCTGTATACTTACCACACCGGTCTGTAACTAAATCCTGCTCATTGCCAGTGGTGAAAAATAGCTGATTACATACTTCATGCTCTTTGTTTACTTGAGCCTGCAAATGTGATGTCATTTGATATTTCCAGGAGTCATCTAACCTGAACCAACTCCCTCAGCGTCGCCACCATTTACTTACCGTTTGGGTTGAACCCTGAAATGCTTTTTATTCCCATAGAGCAGCAAAGATTTAACATTGTCTCCCATGGCAACATGAATATGGGTTTGATTTTAGCAGGTTTGTGGCAGGGCTGCTGCTGGTCATTTGGGTGCCATAAGCATAATTGGGCGTATAGCGTAACTATATAATAACAGTATATATTACACTATAGAACTAACTATAGTACAAATATGTAGAAGTGTAATCTTCTTTAATAAAATAAACTGAAGAAGAATATTTTCATTCAGTGTTTAAACTAAACTTTGCAAAGACAGTAGCCTATATATTACACTACAGAACTATATTGTTTGAATTTTGGCAAAATTTCGCTTATGAGTTATAGATCCAGGAAGTTCGAATCTGTGGATAAATTTCCAACTTTACCAAGGTGCTGTTTGGTGCCCCTCTGACACTTGGTGCCCTACGCGCAGCACGTGATGCACATGTATGTAGCGGCAGCGCTGCTTTGAGGTCATATTTTCTAGTTGATTGCAAAAGTCCTGACTTCATACAACTCTACAGTATTATCCTTCATTCAATGCCATTCAGAGCAGCAAAAGGCACTGTGTTTTCATATGCTTTTATATATTGAATAGACTGGATTAGTGGAAAGTTTTCTCTTTAAATTTCCTTTTATGGCTCTATTGATAGCAATGTCAGGTGGTTGTTCGGTCCTCCACTTTGGTCCAGACTAAATTATCTCAACAACTGTGTGGTGGGTTGCCATGAAATGTACAGATTCATGGTCTCCAGAGGATAAAGCCTACTGACTTCGGTGACCTCCTGACCTTTCCACTTGCGCCACAATGAGGCTGACATTTTTTTACTTTTAGTTAAATGTCTACTTGGATGGATTGTCATGACATTTGGTGCAGACATTCATGTTTGTTTCTATGTTTCACAGGATTATTTGTAACCACTCTAATGATCCCCTGACTTTTTTCTCTAGCACCACCAGCGGGTCAAAGTTTACACTTACACTGAAATATCTACTTGATGGATTGGCGAGATAATCAGAGGCATACATACAGTGGTGAAAGAAGTATTCGTGTTATTTACTGAAGTAAGAATAGCGAAACCGTACCATAAAAATACAAGTACCTTTTTCAAAAGTGAAAAAGGATTGAAATCAATCATATTTTATAAGATGACCACATGTTCTGTATGTAAAAACTTCATCTGCAAAGTAACTGTGGCTGTCAAACAAAAGTAAAAAGTAAAATATTTCCTTTTTAAATGTAGTGTAGTAAAAGTATAGAGACCAGAATCTCAATATCATAATTAAGTGCATAAATTAAGTAAATGTATTTAGTTACTTTCCACCCCTGCAGACATGTGGGATATGTTTTCATTACGTAATTCTCATACTTACATACACATCTATCCTGTTTCAGAGAAGACTTGATTTCAGCCCGACAGGTAAATGATTACATTCATGCGCGTGTGACTTCTGTTCAGTCCTATTTGGAGGTTGGATTTCGTCTGACATTTTCCAAGAATTCCCCTTCACTGACCTACAATGTTTTTTCAGATAAGCCTTTGAGTTTCAATTAAGTCTAAAGTCAGCTTGAAATGGCTTTTCATACATTTTGTAAAAGGACATTATTTATACCCTGTTGGTATAAATATGCACCTCTAGTCCTTTTTGGAAATGTGTCTTCATTATCAGAAAGTCTTTGAATGTTTGAAAGTTCAAGTTAAAGTTCCACCAACATCTAATGCCCCAACATTTCAAAAAAAAAGAAACTCTTTAATTTCCCCTAGGCTCTTCTATTCATTTCTCATTCCATTACAGCATCTGCTATCCCGCTGGTTTGCTTTTTGCTGTGACCAGTCAAGCATAGATTGGATGACTAAAACCAGGAAAACTGACGCTGACATGTTAGCTAATAATTTTAACAAAAGACGTGACACACGTCATGGTGTTTGACGAAGCTCTGTGAAGGCTCTCGAGGTGTGATATAAAAGTTTTTCGACTCACAGACACACATTTCCACTGATGGCAGTGGACAGGAGAGGTAATATGTGTGAAGTGTAGGAGGTGGATTGATGATGCATGTTCTAGGATTGATGGAGCTTTTGTTTCATAAATCCCCAACTCCTATGCGTGCATGTATAATGCTGTTGGTGTGCTTGTTTGTATGAAACCTGAATCTAGCAGTATTTGCATAATTAGCTCAAAGACATTCTTGTTGTTTGCTTTTACTTATATGTCTCACCAGATGGCTGGAGTTCATTCGCATAGTGTCAGGTAAGTTGTCAATTACAGATATGCAAATTTTCTTTCGTATGCTATATTGTCTGGGTGACCTCCTAAAATGTTTACCATTCATTATAGTCTTCCATGTGGAAAACCCATCACATCTGGCACCTAAGAGGGCTTAAACAAACCGAAGAAGTGTTTTAAAATATTATTTGACCCAGGTCTCAGTCTTGGTTGTGGGAGCATGAAGCAGCATAGCTGATATCTCATTAGTGTCGGAGTAGAGGTCAGGGTGAAAAACATTGCACTCATCACCTGCTGGATGAAAAATGAAGCCTTTCATGAGCCACAGGAAGGGAGGAGGTGAGAGAGAAAAGAACATCGGAGAAAGATAGAAGTCGACAAAAAGAAGAGAGGTGGCGGAGGCGATGGATACAGGCAAGAGCGAAAAACAAGACAGAGGGACTAACTCGTATTATTACCTCTTCTAGTGCTGTAACATCTTTCATTTTTACACATTTATGAAGTTCTTTTCTTTCTTTTTTTTTGTTTTACTGGTGTTTTCAGAATTTACAACAACATCCCTCCAAGGTATGGTTTGTCTGTTTGATTAATGAAAGCCCTCAACATAGGCATTGAAACACTTAAGGGATTCACACTCATAAGAAAATTGATTACCTGTAACTAGAAAACAGTGGAGAATGAGGAAGTGTAATAACTGGGCACCTGTTTTACTTTCCTGATCATTACAGGGTCCAGGAAAGCAATCACCATGTTTTGTAAGACTAAAACAAAACAAAAAAAAAATGGATTCCCAGCATCGTACAACAGAATGAAACATTAATATCACACAGATAGGAGTCTGGTTCTGTTCTGATTACAATAAAGCTGTAAG
The DNA here is from genome assembly GCA_038419695.1 of Scomberomorus guttatus. Taxonomy (NCBI): domain Eukaryota; kingdom Metazoa; phylum Chordata; class Actinopteri; order Scombriformes; family Scombridae; genus Scomberomorus; species Scomberomorus guttatus. The sequence goes on along the minus strand of CM076464.1, from coordinate 13,805,268 downwards.
CTGAGCAGCTGGCTGTTTTTGTTCATAACTATCCTTCTCTTTGTTCATAACACATTTGAATCTGAAGTTAGGTCAATCACAAAGGCTGTTTAGGGCAGTGGTTGTCAAAGTCCAGGGGTCCTTGAGGGGGTTTTAGGGGGTCCCCAACAAAAAGGGGAATAATTTATTTTCACTTTAATTTCATCCACACAATGACAATGTATGATTATTTTGGTCATGGGGGTCATACACTTTCTGTAATAAAATAAAGCACAAATCTTGTCAGATGTTTAGGGGTCCTTGATGTGAAAAAGGTTTGAGAACCACTGGTTTAGGGGATTAATCAGTGTTAATTTGTAACCTATTTTAAAAACAACCAGTAACCCATCCCTCTCCACTTCTTTACAACTAACAATTAGAATCAGGCTTTACTGCTCCGGATTAAACCAACTCTTCATTTCACCACCCCATTAGATTCATCTTCTCTGCTAATGGGCCTTGTGATGAGCTATTGATCTACAGCAAGGTGTCTCAGGAAGTAAAGAGGTCTGCGCCAAAGAAACCACACAAAAAAGAAAGATTATCTGCAAAGTAACATAAGTCCTTTTTAAAATTTCAATATTCATTATAAGTTTTTAGTTAGTCAATAGTTGACCAGTTGTTATGCCCCCATTCTGTTCTTGAATGACACAATGCTGTTTACAATGCTAACAGTGGCTCAAAATGAATGAAACAATGAGTCCTCAATTTCACACAGAAGTAAACAAACAGGTTTCTCATTTCCAGCCGACGACCACTGGTGTTTGTCAGCTGAAATGACAACTCATCAGCTGTAGCTTGCTAGCCCAGGCCAATGCTAAAGCTTAAAGCTGCAAGCTGGTTAAAAACTCCAGATGATGACTTTTTAATGTGTCCAGGTGATTTGTTTTAAAACTAGAAGAAGCCTGTGAAATGGTCTCGATGGCTACATACTGCCAAAAGACTGAGGCTAACATATTGCAGGCATGGACTGTAAATAAAGATGGTAGCAAGCACTCAGCAGACATGTCTTATTGAAATCTTATTAAAGGAGCGATCATTTCCAAAATAACCACCAGCACACTTATTAGAGGGCCTGAATTTAGTGATTGAGACCACGATGACTCATTGAATAAAAATATTGACTTGATATTTCTAGAGAGAAGTTGACGCTTATTGAGTGGGAATCAATTGGAGACAGGGATTTTTTGAAGCCAACATCTAAGCGGCTACATTGCACTTTAAGGTATTTCAGCATTGGCCATGGTAATTGCTGCTTGGTCACAGGTGAAAAGTCAACATCCTCACCAGCAGGTGAAAAGGAGCAGCATTGTTCGTAGTATTACTGTATTAATAAGAAAAGCATGATCAAAATATTAATTGCTCTAACTATATGGATGCTAACTATAGAAAATCATACTCGGACTAACAACACAGCGGTTAGATTTAGGCTTTAATGTTTGTATTTTGAAACCTCGCTTTCACAAGAGCAAAGGAGCAGATCCATTCCCTACACTTTCAGAAGGCCGAACTTCCAACTTTCAGTCAATTGCCTCCAATTTCTTTCTGACTCATATGTCAAAAGTAGTTAGTAGTATTCTGATTGCTGCTCAATACCAAAGTGGACAAGTGAAAGCAAAGGTCACAGTGTGAACAGCTCACCTTTTCTAAATGAATGTTAATCAATCATTAACCCGTCTCACACAAATGCTAGTTTGTCAACATGCCCTTTCCTTTCAGCAAACAAATGGTGATTACTTTCACCTCTGACCACCTTGAACGGGAAAAGAATATGATGAAATATCGGCAAGAAATTGTCTTGCATGGTAAAACTCCTCCTCAGCAATGTGATATCAGTTATTAGTGATGAGGTTTTTCATTTCCACACGAGGATCAGATACATTATGGGGAAAGAATGAGTGATGAAGGTAATTAGGATAGAGGTTGTCCTATCTCGACCTCTGCTCTTCAACCTTCTCCAGACCTTTGAGGACTTTTCCTTCTGTCAGAGAAGGAGCAGTTCTGAATGAAAGATTAATAACATCAATCAGAAGGCTGTGATCAGGTTGTGATTATTAATACGGCTTCAGACTTGCATGAACTGTCATCTTAGAGGAGAAGAAAGTGATTTTCTTTTCATTATTCATCTATATGTTTACAGTGCAAGTACTTTTTATCTAGAAAGGGAAGATATGATAAGCAATCATACATGATATGCAGTCTGTAATTATCCTGAATCTCATTGATTTACTTCACATCCAGACTCCCCACAGGTAGTCTATAGAGACAGATATCAAGGCTCCAACTGGATTGTAGTGGTTCAAACACGGCTCTATTAAATTTCCTACAGTTCTCCATTTATTCATTGTGTGCTTCGCCTGCTGCTTGGTAAGATTTGCAAGGCAGTAGAATTTGATCCCTCCTAGAACAAATTGAGATGTACTGTACTTGCAGCGCTCAGCAGTAGGGCCATCCAGCAGCTCAGAGAAGCCATGTTGTGCTGACTAGACTTCAGCGCTCACCTCACCACACACGCACACCTACACAATGGACCTTTATTCCCATGTGCTGCAGAGAAAACCAAAAAGTGTGCATGTTTCTCTGAGTGTGTTCCCGCGCATGTGCTTTTGAGTTTAAAGGCTACGTAAAATTTAAAAGGATGTGTAGGTTTGTGCGAGTACACCTGCTGTACATGCCGTATGCAGAAATGATGTTGCAATGCTAAAAGAGAGGAGAGGTTTAAGAGTAGGATGAGAAAAAGCAGGTACCATCTCTCCCAGTTTTTTTTTCTCAGCCAGCAAGAGAAGCGGACAGGATGATTCTGGGTTTTAGACACATAAACACCTCTGAGAGCCAGCCAGGGGCCTCTGAGTTCATAGGATTGATGTTGCAAAGCCCTATCTCCCACTCACTCTCTCTCATGCACAGACACACACATGCAAGAGCTCTTTCTCAGCCTCCCTCCCTCCCTCCATCTCTCCCTTTCTCTTTCTCTCCTGCCCTCCCCACTCACCTTTTTCTCATGATTAGATTGACTAGCTTTGTTTTGGGCCCAGCAGCTCAGGGCTAGAGAACCACTATGAAGGGGAATTGCCTTTAACCGAGAAGAGGTTTGTCTCAGTTTGCTGTTGGCTCCCGTTTTAAGCCACAGGGTATTCAGTGTGTATTGCAGCACACCGTCTGTATGCATTATCCCTGGCCCCTGGCCAGGCGAGGCAGATCACTTCTCTCAGGTTGACTCTATTCACCTTTATTTGTATTGCATACCCCTTTTTAAAACCACTATGGAAACATCAGTCAGAGCCACAGTGCTTGGAGGAGCAGCCCTGCCTCAGCAACTGAGGTGAAAATAAATTGCTACGATCATCTTATTGGGAATTTATATTGATGGCAAATTCAAAATCAAAGAGCATGGTCCACTGCATCTTATACTGGTGTGACATTGAGTTGTCCTAGAAGTTCTTTCTGTGTGACCGTTATGGGCATCATAATGAGAAATGGACGCACTTACGGAGTGAACACCATAGCAGTATATCAGTGGATTTATGCTTACAGTTGCCTTGCATGCGGGCACTACTACCTTTTTTTCTTTTTTCTTTACCCCCTGGCTTTTTTCCTTGGGAGTCATATCAATTTGTCCTCATTTTGCCTCATCCTGTGGCAGTGGTGTGAAAGCTGAGATGCAGACAGGGGAAGAAAGTGTGTTTGTGTGTGTGTGTGAGAGAGAGAGTGTGTTTGTTTTTGTCAGACGGAAGAACTGAGCGGGAGAGAGAGAGAAAGGACTAAGGAGAGAGACAAGAAAAAGAGAAATAGTGGCGAGGATGGCAGGTGGTGGGGGGTAGTCTGGGTTTCTTTCCGTGTCACAGGAAGAGTGTCTGGCCCATAACGAAATGCCAACCAAATGAGGACGGATCAGGGGGCCGAGCGTAAGCCACCCTGAGCCCCCATTACTGAGCGCAGAAGACGGATGGGACTGCCCGTCCTGAGAGAGAAGAGAAACACTCACACACATTAATACACACCTTCACATTTACACCAACCTGCACAAGCCTCAAGGACATAGTGATACGCACAAAAACACACATTTACTACATACAAACAAATAGATGTAGGCAAGTAGATAAAGTACCTCAATCCTCAGACAGGTTATAATAATCCAGGACATATATGCTCTATTCATACACTGATAATCCGCGTTGAGAATAAAACTCTCCATTGAGGATGTAAATCCAAAGATCAGGCAGCAAACGAAGGCTCAGACACTAATTCACTGACTAAGATACACATATTTAACACAACAAATGTCTCACTACGAACAGAAGCTGACTATGCTAATTTGCAGATGGCAAATCATCAACCATGCAGCCAGCAACCAGCGCTGTACCCAATCAGAACGAGTGATGAAAGATAATGTCATAAATTTGTATCTCAAAACCAAATTTCAAATATTCATTTGGCATCTCAGAACGCTTCCAAGCACCTACATTGTTTGCTTGTCTTGGCTTTCAGTAGACTCTGTGTTGTCTTTGAAACAATCCAGATCAAAAAACACAGCAAATGATTTCCACCCAGTGTTCTTTAACGACTGCAAAGTGTAACTTTATGGGGCGTGACTAAAGCACTTCTTCTTATTAATGTTTCTGGTCAATGGCTTCCAACAAAAGTAGAACGGAGGATCAGAGGAGCAGAAGCGGCCGAATGAGGGAGATTTATGGAGTAACCCTGGCGGTACTAGACCCATATCAAACGGCACGACAGCAATCAAGTCTTTTACAATGGCTGAGCATCAGGCAGTTCTCACAGTGTAATACAATACTAATATCAACCCAGCTGTGGGGAGAGGAGGTCAGAGGGGTTTCAACTTATTCAGTAGCCAACTGCTGTTTATATCAAGTTTTAATGATCGCACACAAAGTCTTATATCAATTTAAGTTGGTGAAGTGCTATTTTTTACAACATTATTGCGTACTGCTTCTTTGATACTACATGCAAATGTTTTAATGTGGTATATTGCGATTATGAAATTTTACTGTGAGTTACCAGAAGTATTTCAAATTTAGCAGATTAATGTGAAAACAGCATTCTGGTGTCAAACACATTGAAATTCAAACATCCAACTGAAGAAACAAGACAAACAGGAGACAGGATCCCCCGGAGTCTAGACACTGGTGGTGGTGTAGAGCCAGCAGGTGGTTGATGAAAACTCTCAGTTGAATCTTCCTGGACATCCTGGAGGTCATGGTGGTGAAGGGAAGGTGGCAGGTAGCGCAATAGTAGGTCTGAAACACAGAATGACAGAATTGCATCCAGGGACTCCATGCGCAAAAACAAATACCCATGTATTCCTATTATTAATATATTAATATGTATGAGTGACTTTTCAATCATCTCAAACTACAGGGGATAAGTATGAGCTCTGAAGCTCCACAAACCCCCATTTCATTGATAATTGTCACTCCAGTTATGTAAAACCTACCCAGATTAAAAAATTACAAATTCCGGTGTAGCTGCAGGCGGTGATTGTAGGGGTCCAAGCACACCTTGAGAAAGAGAAAACATTCACAACACAGTAGACTAATGGCTCCAAACTATTTTATTCTGTCATCACAGAACAGGTTAATCATCCTTCCATCTTAACAATGTCTTGTAATGCCATGTGAGATGGCCCTTATCTGTGGAATAAAAAGTAAATAAATCAGTCAAATTTACAGAGCTGTGTAAGAAATAAATAATTATTTGATCTAATAAAAGGCAGCAGCAAGCAGAAAAGTCTTCAGCCTTGATTTAAAAGAACTGAGAGTTGCAGCAGACCTGCAGTTTTCTGGGAGTTTGTTTCAGATATGTGGAGCATAGAAACTGAACGCTGCGTCTCCATGTTTAGTTTTGACCCTGGGGACAGAAAGCAGACCTGTCCCAGACGACCTGAGAGGTCTGGATGGTTCATAACGTAGCAGCAGATCAGAAATGTATTTTGGCCCTAAACCTTTCAGAGCTTTATAAACCAACAGCAGTATTTTAAAATCGATTCTTTGACAGACAGAAAGCCAGTGTAAAGATCTGAGAACTGGAGTGATGTGATCCACTTTCTTGGTCTTAGTGAGGACTCGGCGAGCAGCAGCCTTCTCAATCAGCTGCAGCTGTCTCATCGATTTTTTTAGGGAGACCTGTAAAGACACCGTTACAGTAGTCGAGTCTACTGAAGATAAATGCATGGACAAAATTTTCCAAATCCTGCTGAGACACAAGTCCTTTAATCCTTGATATATTCTTCAGGTGATAGTAGGCTGACTTTGTAATTGTCTTAATGGGGTTGTTGAAATTCAGGTCTGAGTCCATGACTACACCAAGATTTCTGCCTTGGTTTGTGGTTTTTAACATTACCAATTAAAGCTGCGAGCTGACTTTTAATCGTTCTTCCTTGGCTCCAAAAACAATTACTTCAGTTTCGTCTTTGTTTAATTGAAGAAAATTCTGGCACATATAGTCCCCTGGTGATATGATTATGTAAATTTGTGTGTCGTCTGCATAATTATGGTAACATATTTTGTTGTTTTCCATAATCTGAGCCAGTGATAATAATAATAATAATTAATAATCAGGAAGGATCAGGAAAATGAGAAAGACCGTATGGCGTTTTAGTTATATAGTTAGTTGCTGAACACACGTCATAAGTTTATTAGAACAGCATTTGTTGGAAAGCTAGACGTTAGTGGCTAATGAGCTACCACAGGCTGTATGCAGTAAACTGCAAGCCAATGTTAGCTAACTCACTAACCTCTGTGGTAAATTATAGTGGTAAGCTAATAGGCTAGCAGCGTTTATTCTGAATAAAAAGTTTATCAGATAAATTATCAGTTTTATTGTAATATTTGATGACATAAAAGTAGTATTAGACTTATGTTGCTTACATGAGTTTGGGGCTTTTCTGCTTCACTTCGGTGTCCCCCACAAACTTGAAGCAGTGGCCAAGAAAGCAGTGGCAACCGGCGGCGTAGTAGTGCCCTTACCTTACGAAAGTCAGAACAAACTTTTAAATTAGGCCTCATAGATCTAATATGTGTGAAGATTCAGCAGATTCTGCAGTTGGACTCTTCTCTGACAGCTTGGGAAAGAGGTAGTGACAGAGAAAATTCGAACAGGAGCATATATCAGACATTCACAATAGAGGAATAAAGGCAGAGCGTGAAGAATCCTTCGTCATAGCTTCATAAAAATAGCTTCCTAACTAAACCTAAAGTACTGCATATTATGATATAATTTCATTAACCTTTCTCCCATCATGAGGATTAAGGCCACTCTAATTGACCGTTCTCTAAACCCCTACTCTACTCAACTCCCTTTAGCAGATATTGCTCAATCATATCTTAGCAATCATAAGTAGGCACAGCAGGCCTGTCAGGCTTTGAATTTCTACACATGTCGAAACCAAAAAACACGAGCAAAATTGTAAGTAAGGGGGCATGGGCTTAGCAAAATGTCAGTTAAATCAATTAAGTCTGATAATAAATTTATCTCTGCAACCCTAAACCTGCTTTCAAGATGACCTGCAACCCTATTATTCCTGTTAAGGTCAGGGATGATATATGAAACAAAGAGATGAATCAACATACAGGCATTGAAGTCAGCCAAATGTAGGATATTTTAGGCAAGCCAGCAGCATGCTTCATTAGTATGAGCAATTAGTATGGAAGACTGGGCATGTGTGTTGTTTTGTTCTCCCACCTTTGATGTGAGTGTATTAGGACAGAATAGCCAAACCAAAGATAGCCAAAAAGCGAGACAGAGGGGGAGGAGAAGTGTGTGCGAAGCTGTGTAACCCTTGTTATTTCCAGTCTACTCCCAGGAGGCTTGGTTCCTATCCAATTAATCCCTAATCAAACTGGGAGCCGCAAACATGATCTGATTTGGCCTCTTCACATAGTGATGCTCTAATCAGTTTCCCGTCCAAATAGGATTTGGAGGGAGGCCAGAGGACACAAGCATCCTCTGTTGTTGAGATTGTCCTTTGAGATATTATCACACACCGTGACATGTCCTACCCGGTGACTCCCGGTGTGTCTTGCAGAGGGCGGTGTCACCACGCATAGTTAAGCAACTGTAAACTTGAATGCAAGGTGACAGAGAACACTGGAATTATTCTGGCAGTGTTATCTGTCCTCGGGCGAATTGGTGGCTCTTTAGTTTGTACAGCGCTAGATAGTGGAGGAGTGGTACCGACTGCATAATGTCTGAAGAGAGAGGAGCCTGTAAACAAAATCTGATATATTATTCACACCTTGGCAAAAAGGTATCCACCTGTGCCTGATGTTGTGATATGTGGTGACACCTCACATCTGCTAGCTAATGAGTCTGACTGCAACAGGGCCATCTCATCAAGGCCATCAGTCATTGCCCCACTGTGGGACAAGAGAAGAAACTACATCACCGTAAGGCCAAGCTTCTGCTGCAATAAAGAACAACAAGCAGCTGCAAAGCACCAGGAGAGCACTTAGATCAATCCATTAAGAGGCTGAGACACAGCACGGGTGAGGAAATAAACACAGTGTACAGAGAAAAGTGGAGTACAAGAAGGAATTAAAAGTAAACCGAGAGAGACACACAGGAGGGGAGGAGGAAGCAATGAAGATTACAAGCCTATGAGGCAAAAAAGAAAAAGGAAAGAAGCAGGAGTTGGTTTGCAAAGAGAAATAAAAGATTTGGCCTAAAATGCCTGGCATGTTAAGTGACGTCCTTCTCACATTTTCCAGACTAAAAGTTTTGAAATCAACTCTATTTTAACTAATATTGTGTAAGGACAGAGGGAGGACAGAGACAGTCATTTCTATTGTAGCAGGATAATGCAACCTTGAGTGAGATGTGCATTGAAATGACAAAAGCGTGCCTGCTCTGCACCCTGGCTCGCAAATTATGTTGACCTGAGGTTAATTTGGTAGTTCAGTGCCCTCTAGAGGTTACTACCTTATTTCAGCTGTTTAATAACTGGCTTTGCTTCTACATCTCTAGCCGTATTAATTACTCTGTCCATTTATGGGAAGATACATTTTGACATACAACTCTCAGACAGTGTCAGACATTTATTTTGCTGTATTTTATAACGGAACTGGCTAAAATGAAATCCAATTTCAGTGCACCTGGTCCCTCAACCTGCGTCATCAACTATACAACTTTAAAGCACCTGAAAACGTGGTCTCAAAAAGTAAATATTTCTCTACAACATTGAATATAAATTACTAAATACGCAAAAATAAAAGTTAAGGCTTGAAAAAAAACATTGTTAGATATTATTTGTTAAGAGTTTATCACTCAAAGCCTCAAAGCTAATTTACATCATCAGAACTGTGTGGGTGTGGTTTCAGATTTGATTGACTGTGCTGGCATCATAAACAAACAACACCACTATTGTCTTATCAAAAAGTACAGAAACTGTCATGTTAATTAATCTATTGATTGAACTTTGGCAGAAAACTGCGTGCTCATGTAGGACCTCATCACCCATAATAAGAAGGAAACTGAGAAAATAGGTTTCCAGAGCCTTTAAGTATTAGTTTCCTACATTTCCCAGAATGTCATACAACAAACCCCAATGGAGCAGGTTTGAAAATGTAGCTGTTGGTTTACTGTGTTGTTCTAATTTTAAGAGACTGAAGGTTATTAAAAGGTAAGAACATGACAGATTTATGCTTTCTTTGAGGTTTGAATTGCATCCTGGTCCACCAAGGCTTATTGTTGGTGGAGAAACGGTTTTCTTTTCTTCTTTTGTCACAGTCTTGTCCTTGTTTGTCTGAATGTAAGTGCAGAATGTTGAGCCTCGAAAAAGCACCTGACCACTGATGGTTAAGATAACTGGAAATATTCCGCTGATGATCGCACACTGTACATTTGACCAGTTAGCACTTAAGAACGATTAACCACCCAACAACAACAATAAAATGCCAACAAATGAAAAGTTATTTGCCTTAAGTGTTAAATCATTTTACGCTTGGTTTTCCTTTTAGTACAGACAGAACACACACGCACACACACACACACGTGCTCACAGACAAACAAGCATTGTTCATCCTGTGGTTCTTACGAGTGGTCATGTGCATCAAAGCGTACTTCACCTTTCATAAAGTGCTATGGAAAACAAACACCCACTTCACTCAACTCTCAAAACATGAAGCATGGAGGGAGCGCGAGCAAAGTGAGCACCTCATTTATCAAACCCCAGTTGGCCAACGGTGGGTGGGCATCACTGTCAAAAGGCCAATTAACAAGAAGCCCATTGTGAGCAGCACAGAGCAGCACAGGAGAGACGAACCATTAGCAGAAATTCATCATTAGGAAATAATGGGACCAGAACAGGAAACACGTCCTCAGCTTCAAATACTGTCAGACATGAAAGCTATTTCAAGCTGCAGAAGGATGGTGTGTCTATCTTATGATCCTCTAATAAAATCCTTAATCCTTGTGCTGATTCTTTGTAAGTGGCATTGCCTCCACGCACATCTCAATTTTAAAAGCGCAGAAATCAGCCAGAGCAGCTGCTTTATCTCACTGTGCAGTTGGAGCTGTGGCATATCCACAGTTTCTCTTTGTCATCAACTATCAACTAAACGTGTCAATAGTGAAGGAAGATCTCTGGTTTCAGACATGAATCCACGGCAGGAGGAGAAGCAGGGAGATTTCCTGCAGGGAGCGATCAATACAGCGCAGATAATATCTGAAGAGACCAGAGATGGGCTCTGGTGTTCAGGAGCAGACTGGGATTTTTAGTGTTTTGGGAGATTGTTTGTTTCATACAATGTTGTTTTGTTTTTTTTGTAAGATTATTTTGTCTGTTGTAGACAATAATGACTCCTTGAGCCCTTAGGGAGCAGTCTGGGGGATTTTTTGTGCAAGTCCAATATGTTACTGTATATATTGGATCTATCTTCTGATAAAGTTGTCTGTAAAATAGTTTGCAAACTTATTTTACGAACTTTGAGAATTTCTGGGTTTCAACGTTGCTGCACTTACAAACATATAAAAAGTTCACACCAAACAATGTTTTTTCTCTTTTTAGTGAATTTTAGATGTTTGATGGAGGAAAAAAAGAGGCTATACACATCATTTTTTTCTTAAAAGTCTTTATGCTTTAGCTTTTTTATCTTTATTTGTTCGCACAATTAAAACGTCATGATAAAGGCATGCAATAATAGAGCTCAATGGAGGCCAATACAAAACAACAAGCAAAAAATAAAATAAAATAAAAAAAATAAAAGGAACAGATAAAAGAAACATAAAAGGGGAACTGGAAACATAAAAATCAGAACTGGAAGCATATATAAAGCAGCTAGAGACATAAAAAAGGAAACCATAATCTTTAAAAAAGAAACTAGAAAAATAAAAACAGAATTAGAAACATAAAAAAGGAAAATAGAAACATAAAAACCGGAACTGACCAAAATGTTTCCCTAAAAAGATTAGAAATGTAAAAAAAAAATCACTTGTCAGCTGTCTCAGAAATGTGGACTCAAGTCTCTGCAGTCCAGCTTCCAGTTCAGAAGGACAACCATTCAACCTGGTGATCATACTGGTGGGAAGCCAGTGAGGGTTCACATCCTTGTTACTGCACCATGGACTCCCATTTGTTGGTCAGGATGTGATCTGGGCTTAAAATGGGAGTCAGCAGCACTTGGGAAATTGCCAATTCCATATTTAAAGAAAAAGAGGGCACAAATCATATCCCAGTTCCCTAGAAATCTTTGTGTAAACTTGCTGATAGCTTCCAATCCCCAGGTTATAGAACTGCTCACCATATGTATTCAAAAACTCTTAATAATTCATTCAACCACTTGGCCACACAGCCCTGAAAATGAGGACAAAAAGAATTGTCCTTCCCAACTTTCTGCTCTCTCTGCTCTCACCTTGATTCAACCGACTGGCTTTTCTTTTGGTCCACTTTGAAAATTAGCTTTCAGTAAGTGCGTGGGTGTGTGTATGCGTATGCGCGTGTTAGTGTGTGTGTGTGTGTTGCTGTGATTGGCTTTGATGGCGCTCCAGGTCGAGGTTGCATGTTTTGTCCCCTGGAGACACAGGCTGATTAAGAGGCTTTGTAGTGTTTAATGGCTCCGTGGGCCAGCGGTTCCACACCGGCTATTCAGCCAGTGACCACAGACGGCCCATTCTCCTCTGAGGAGACCCGCTCCTGAACCAGCAGCTTGTGTACACGCTCTTACCTCGACTGCACCAGCCAACGCACAGCTTGAAATTCACCGCACACGCGCCAGCCAGCGCAGTCTTTACAATGCACACACAATTTCCTGTCTCGCTTTTCATCTCTGCATTCTTCTCTTTTATGTCTCTCTCTTGTTGTATCTGCTTCTCTTTCTCTCAGACTCTGTTTCATGTGCTTTGTTTCTTTTGTCTTCCTCACTTCTGTGTTTTCTTTATTTGTGTCTGTTGCTAATATACACATACACACTACTATTTCTCTGTTTCTGTCAGACTTTGTCAGAAACATAACCTGGCAAGGTCAGTCACAGCGATCAGCTGTCAGTCAACTTGGCGTGGGCAGGGCTGCAGTGAATCGAGTGGATGATGATGTGTGCGCATAAATGTGGCCCAGGGATGGGGTTGTGTGTGTGTGTGTGTGTGTGAGGGTGTGAGGGTGGGGTCTGCCAGTGTGAGGCCTACAAAGATAAATAAATAAAGCTGTGCAGGTAGTGGTGACCTTGCTACACAGCAGCAACATCTGAGCGATTCTGAAGTTAAAAAAAAAAAGCAACAGACGTTTGGGACAGGTGTAAAAAAAAAAAAAAAAAAAAAGAACACTCAGGTTTGTGGAAATTTTGGGAAAAGTTTTATGTAACTTTTCAGGCACAACTCCTGTGTGTAAAAGATAATACTATACATACACTCCCTGAGCGCAAACACAAATGAACTTACTGCTGTCACCTTGTGAAAACCATCATTGCAGTTCCAAGTCTTTTGAAAATGCTTCAACTGAACAATATATTACAGTCAGGCTATGCGAAAAAGTTTCTCCTTTGAAGACTGAAGGCCACGTGGTCTGTGCATAAGCTTAAATTTAAAAAGAAATAGGATCTCTGAGTCTCAATTACTGGCTGGTTTGCAGCACTGTTCATTGTTTTGCCCCAATACTCACTTTTAATTAAAAGGAGGCTCACAGCTTTTCATGGTATATAGTTCCGATGCAATGGAGTTTAAAATGAAGTCATAGAGTGCTCAAGAGGTGCAAATTAGCCTCTTTCTCAAAGGAAACACACACACACACAAGTCCACTGTGTCCTCTTATTACTGTTTGTTTGTATTTATTGCATTCAAGCCTCTACGGGATGCACATACTATCTTAGGCGAGAAGGGAAGAAAGCTCTTTATCTCCTTCACTCTCACACGCGCACATAAACACAATCAGACACACACAAAGGAAAATCAGTTGTCAAGGGGTGTTACAGTGGATATCAGTGTTAACACAAGTAATTGCCTTCCTGCTCAGGAGCTTGCGAGTGTTAATCCAGCTTGACAAAGTTTGCTCTTCAGTGCGTGACTCAGAGCATGGTGTTTAATTTATACTTCTGGTTTTGCTCCTGCCAGGACTACATCAATGGCGTGCGCCGCGTTTGTCTCACAGTTGATAGGACTACGGAGGGCAACTTACTCTAAAAATAAAGTGAAATTATCATCTTTGGGAATAGAGAAATAAGAAGTCCCAAAACTGCTGATATTGAGACAAATTCTCCTCCTAGTGTGTGAGATAAGGAGTATAGTGAACCTTTTAAAAACCCAAATCTCATCAACTAAACACATTATCACATTCCCCTGTTGGAAGCAGACAGTGTGGGAATTACTATGCCTACAGCAGCTGCTGGATTTTGTTATCTTTTATCCTCATGATAAGATAAAACATTTTCTCATTTCCTTTGTTTTAGGTTTCACACATTCAAGACAAGGTGAGCTCTCCTGGAGGTGTGAGTACCGATGTTAAGCAGCCTGTTACTGACAGGCAAGATGTCATTCATTATGAAAAATGCTTAATGAGACCTTCCCCGATACAACCTTGTGATTTGAAACAAGACTATTCCACCTCTAAATTTTTAATGACAATATTAAATATTTAAGATATGAATAAAGACTGAGTTGACAAAGCAATTAGGTATTGACTGACCTTTTCAGTGTGTTTAGTATTCTGTATCACTCACTCGAGATTAATTTTACAACTGCACTGAGCAGTAAGAGAAGAAGCAGTGGTAAAAGCACTACAGATCTATTCCAATCAATCAGCACCTGAGGAGTCTGGGGTACAATCTCAAAGTTACCACGTGTTAAGCAAAGCTCATGCAACAAGGCGCAGCGATATGAGATGAAGCTGTGCTACCTATGGAAAGTAATGGAAGGACAATTTCCGCGCTGCTGAAGTGGAAAGGATGGCACCAGGTAATTTTGATCAAGAACACTTAACATAAATTTCTAAGTGCGAGAGGCTGGATGGAATATGCCAAGCTCATTTTTTTCACATGTTTTCATCCTGCCATACTTCCTAAGACAATCACAGTGGTGGGAGTTTCATCAAGTTCTAGCTTTGTATTAAAAAGGTTGCAGTGTTAGGAGAGTGAAAATGATACATCCATGCAAGAAAAAAATTGAAACTTTTATGGCTTTATTCCAAAGTACTGGATAAAAAAGCAATAAAAATCGGATATCTTTTGTGTAAAGGGTGATTCCTACTGATTTAACGCAGTGTTCTTTAAAATATAACAGGAATTATGCATAGTAAGCATGTCTGACTCGAGGATTTTCCATATCCTCTTAGTTTGGGTTTTAGCAGCATTATTACAGCTAAAGTAATAGACAAACCTTGTAGCCAAACAAAGGTGAACCATGCTTATCCCGCTATTGAGAGCCTTTTAAACCGTTGACTGATGGGCTTGCAGACATAGGAAGCAATTAGATTGGCAGCTCTCCAATTTTCTCTTCTATAGCAATTACAGTGAAGTCTCCTCGCCTCCTCTGTGCTCTAGATAAGGAGCTGAAGGCTGAAAAAGAGAACATAGAGACACCACAGCAATGTCTGAAGGTCTCTGCACCCAAGGTCCCATAAGAAGAGACCCCTACACTGCAATATTTTACCCATATTTTACCCAGGCTCACATGCTGAGTACCCCGTCGCCAAGTGTGTGACATTCTGACACTTTGTATTTTTTCGGCAATATCAGCCACGACACACCAGCAGCATAAAGGCCTGTGATAGCCCTCACATCCTCAGTCGGCAAGTAAAGGTGAAAAAATAAAAAGAATCCTTTGTCCTGGACCTGAAAGAGCTCCACATGCTCTTGGGTCCACCTCTGTCTAACACTGAGCGTGCAGTTTATATGACGAACCAAAGCGGCACAAAGGTCACTCTGCTTCTTGGCTGATGTTAAGGCAAGCAGCACTGTCTTTAACACGTTGGGGGGATCGAGTCAATGGGTTTGAAAGGCTCCCCAGTGCCTTGAGGACCACAAGTAGCTCCCACTGAGGGGTGGCTGCATGTGTCCCTGATCCTATCTGCCTGAACCCTGGCAGGAGGAGTTTCAGGAGGAGATGGCTGAAGCTTGAGGAAAATGCTTTTTTTTTTCTCCCCCTTTCCATTTTTTGCTGTGCTACACGAACGTCATACGTCATCTTCCTGCATTGGTGCTGAATTCTCCATGGAGGAGCTGGTCATGCCAACACATTTGTTAATGATCATCTGTGGCACTGCAATTACAGCACATGAATGATGAAGGTGTTGACACTGGAAGAAAGCCTGCTTTCTGCTACCCTTCCTTTTACAGCCCATTACAGTGTGTCAGAAAGGCGGTAAAAGGGGCATTAATTGATCTTAGGAAGCTATAGACACCTGTGACAGTATGTGGGATTAATGTGGCTTTGCTATGCTATGTATAAACTGTAAACTAGGCATTTTTACATTATTTGATGCTGTTTATAAATGCAAGCAGTCATGTTGTTAGGTTGGACTGTCTTTGTTAAATTAGTTGAAGTGCTGATATGAATCCATACCTGCTGAAATGACGCTGGCAAGGGTCTTTGTCTCCTCCTCGGACTCTGTCACACACACATGAACACCTCCACACACATGCTATGGCATGTGAAAGCAGTAAGGCCAGTGACACCAGTGGCTAATTAGTGACTTGCCTCATTAGTTGCCTAGTCTCCATCTCTGGCCCCAGCAATTATCCCTCTCAGGACCACACCAAGGTTGAGCCTCCCCGTCTTCATCTCTCTCTCTCTCACACATATCCCCCTCACTCTCTCTCTCTCTCTCTCTGTCTTGAAAACAGGAGTGTGCAGGGAAGTAACATGTCAAGGTTGAGATATTTTTAGATTTTTTTTAACACTATTTTCACCTTGATATCAAAATTTGTTGAGTTTCAGATGTACTTCAAAATGAGCTTTTATTTGAGAGGTTTTACACAACTCCCCTATATTTTCAGCATTGTCATTATTATAGGCCTAGCATGTTTTATTACTTTGATAGTCAGGTTTTAAAATTTGCCTATACAGACAGAGGCGTCACGCCCCCTCAAATATTTGAGATCGGATGGCTTTAGAAAGTGTTTCAATTAGGTTTAATAATATAGTATTCTGGTTTTTTATTCATATTTAACTCTGCCTGCTACACACAGCTGTGTAAATTGCAAATTGCAGTTGTGTTAACTGCAGTGTGAAAACAGTATGACTTGAATGAATTTGTAAATTACTTAGAGCTTCAGATTTAAAGTGACAGTAGCAAATTAACATTATTTTGTCAAAACAAATGCTTCCTACAAAACAGGGAAGATTTTTTTTCTTACAGTCAAGAACTACTTAGTGTAAGTAAAAACAGTAGCTACATGTTTGCGAGATTTCCTAAATAATCAAACGTGCTGGCAAGCTAACAAGTTAACATTACCCCTGAGTTTGAAGCCTTTCCCCTAACATTTTCTAGTCAATGCAATATAGTGTTAATATGTTTACTTATAGGGAGGCGGTATGATGATAAATATAGCAGCCAAAGCAGATAATTAGGCTACTGGCAACAACTTGGTTTGGTGTGAAAATTAACATATGCATTGTGAAAATGTGTCCACCCCTGTGGCCAGATATCACAATTTGTAGAAATAACAGGACATATTGTTAATGTATCAAGAGTAGCAGATCTATTTAGTGTATTATTCAGGGCATAGAAGCCTATTTTTCTATACTTGTAGATGTAAAAGCACTGATAACGCTTTACATTACAGGCTGCAAATTGCAGTGTCAGTATTTTGTACATACAGGCTACCAATGAAATACTTATTTGGTACTTACCAGTAAGTACAAGGGAAGACGTTACAAGGAATGAGGGGATGATAAATTAGCATTTAGGGGGTGCCTAGAGAATAAACCTGTGGATCCAGTATGTTAACTCACATAGCTACAGACTTGTCATTCATTCACTCTTCGTTATCAGTCCCCAGAAGCTGTTAGGAGACATAGTGTTGTGGCTGTCTGAGAAACAGAGAAAACTTGTGATAATATTTTGATGATGAGGACTGGGTCCTGTGGGGTAAAGGCATCTAGCTCCATTAACCTGAGTGACCCCTATAAATTCAACTTAACTAACTTTGTGCTATAGATATATATACACTCCAGCCTTTTAGCATGCAGATGTAGACTTTTATAAACACATCTGCACCTATTTGCTAGCAAGTATTTGGTCAGTAAGACAAAAAGTACCCTGTAAAATCCACAGCACTTATCTCTGTAAATAAGGCAGGATTTAGTCAGTGCTTTAAATGAATGAGTAAATTCTCAATTAAAGGTGCAGTGTCTAGAATTTAGTGGCATCTAGCAGAACAGACTTGGCAGAAATGGAATATAATATTCATAAGTATGTTTTAATTAGTGTATAATCACCTTGTGTTTTTGTTACCTTAGAATGAGCCCTTTATATCTACATAAGGAGCGGGTCCTCTTCCATGGAGCCCGCCATGTTGCACCACCGTGTTTCTACAGTAGCCCAGAATGGACAAACCTGATTCGACAGAGCAGAGCAAGTTGACATGGGTTGGTTAAGGGTACTTATGGTGGACTGCCAGAGGTATTTTTTAAAGTAGTCCTCTTTGGGTGCAGAACTACTGAGCATACTCTGGAATATTGCCAAAATATTATTCCGCATTATGCATTTGGGCACAAACGATCATTAGGCCTAATTGCAAACACGAAACCCTTAGTATTTTTTCATTCCCTCTCCAGTGAATCTTTGACTCTTCATTAAAACTCACAGTCCAGTTTTCACCCGATTTTTGTCAGTTTGGAAGTGGAAGAATATTTATAGTTTCAGCTGTCTGTTGCCCTCTTTTTCCCCTGTGTCCAAAGTAAAGCTGAATTTTAAACTAGACTGTTAAATAGGCTGCTGGGGCGGTCAGAGTCTCATGTATTTGAGTGGCATATTATTTGGATATCACTGTGTGCATATCTACCCTCCCATCTCATTTTCCTCACCACTCGGAGGAAAACATAATTAGCTGCCTCTGCTCTGCATGCTTCATGGTGCAACAGGACCAACTCACAGTGGGTTAGATTAGGTCTATCTGTTCAGGCCAGGTCCAAGCCCAAGGTAACTACTAATAGCACAGAGGTCCCCTTTGGCGTTGCACACCGAGCAGTGAAATCATTCTGCCATACTTCTCCTTCCTGATATTTGACTGGTACTTATCTTATTAAGTTGTGGTTAACTGGTAAAGCTGATGCATAGTCACCTCATACCTTCTAAAATTAAACTCCTCATCTGTTTCTGTTAATGTTAGTGCTTGCAACATTGTCACTTTACAACTAGTTGTCAAGTTTAAAATATTTGTCAGAGGTTATGCTGTTGGTGCTCTATTCCTGCCAGTGCCAACACAAAAGAAAACTAATATGACAAAATGACAAACATTGATCAGAGAGGGTGATCAGAGACCAGATATCAAATCCTGCAGGTGTGTGCGAGTCAAATCAAGAAATAAGACTACCGCTGTCTCGTGGCATGTAGAGTCAGGTGGAGTAATTTTCTTCGCTGCCATGTCACCCGAAACTTTTACATTTCTTTTCAGGAGTTGTTTGCATTGACAAGCAATCTTGATCCAAAAACTGCATGCTTTGAAAAAGACTTAAGAGATGAACAAGTGGGCAGAGCAATTGCCTGTTATCTAAAATATGTGCTCTGAAGTGATTGATGAGTGCCTGGACACTTCCACAAGCTGCTGCTCCTTCAAGCAACATATGGCGGGTAAACAAGGGAAATGTGGTATAAAAATCTGAGCAGCGTGTGAAACAAGGATCGGCTACTTGTGGACCGTTATGAAGCTAACATGCAACCCTGCCGGCCTGACATTTCTGCCGCATTGCTTATAACAAAAGGGCAGGCTCCTCTCTCCTCAAAGTCTGTATTTCAAACACAACAACAATTGCATTATATAATCCCAGTGAAACAGACACATTCTGAAGAACGCTCCTGTGAACACCAGGTAAGACAAGAAGCTGGATGTACCCTCTAATTAAAACTCGAACAAAAAGAGAGTCAAGACCTTGATGAGGAATGCTCTTTGTCTTGATCTTGTACTGCTTTAAAGTGCAATGCTGCACATTTTTTTTATGATGACTGCTACGAGGTGATATGTTTTATTAATCTCCAGATTTATTATGCAAATATTTGCATAGTACTGCTGTGACACCTCTGGTACAGCACATTCAATAAGAATATAAAATACTATAAAATTGCAAATGTCTCAACAATTTAAGCAGCACTTCATCTTGTCTTAAAGCAGAGCATTGCGGGTAGTTTTCATTTCATACATTTTTATATTTAAGTTTGGAGGTAGATAGTGTGTTGTCTAACCTCGACTTTGCCTATTTACAACACAATTCACTGGAAGATTGGAGTCAACTTTTTGACTCCAGCCTTGTTGTCCAGCCTCCTCTGAGATTTGTGGAAAATATTCTCTGCATTCAAATGTCTCACTCAGTCCCTCCTTTTCTCAGGGCGAGGTTCATGAGCTTGCACGAAACCCAGAGATATCTGTCAGAGACGGTGATTTATCACTGAGCCATCACCAGTCTGCAGATAAACAGCAAAATTTAGGCTTCAGCAGTCGTCTGGAGGTGTGTGTGTGTGTGTGTGTGTGTGTGTGTGTGTGTGTGTGTGTGTGTGTGTGTGTGTGTGTGTGTGTGTGCAAGTGTGAGGGTATGGCATGCAAACATGCATTCATAAGCATGTGCTTCCACTCTCGAGGGAAATATATTGCAGACTCATACAGCAGATGACTTTTCATTATTGTGATTACTTCTTTTAAAGGACACTAGGAAGACCAGCCGTCTCAATTTATTAGTTTTGATGATATACTGTACAGTGAGGAAAAACAGGAGCGTGACAGGAGCAGTAACCTTGGATTCCAGCCCTTAGGGCCCAGAGCCTGTTGGTTTTATCCAATCAGGGAGTGATTTACACAGAGCCCTGTTGGTTTTATCCAATCAGTGAGTGATTTACACCTGGAGACACAGGTGATCACAATTGACTACAATTAACTAGCTGGTGGGAGAAATCAGCCGTACTGTGGGCGGACAACTGGGATTTGAAACCAGTGGACGGGGCAGAACAGGCAAGAATTGTAATAAAGTGAGCCCGCAGCACGTCATGTTAGTATATTGCTGAAGTTAAAACACAGTACTGACAAGAGCAAGTGAGAGCAGAGCCACACCAGACGTGATATATTTGCATTTGGAGTCGTGGCTGCTCCTCAAAATTGGTTGCTTCTGGGCATGTTGACTAGAGAAATCAGAGAAATAAATCATCCTGATGGGCTGTTCATTGCAGCTTGTGTGTTGTTGCATTCAAGTATGACCAAAATATATGATCACTTACTACATTTAAAATGAAAACCTTGTGCTAGTTCTGTTGCACCTGCTATGGCAGGATAACTTGCACCTTAATTATTCTGATTAGTAGAAATATACCTTTTTCTTGCTAGACATTTTGACTTGTCATAGCCAGCAATATACAGGTCAAATTAAAGGATAGGTTCACAGTTTTTCAACTCTGTCTTAAAACAATAGTCAGGTGCCCAAATGAAGATTGACACATTTTCTTGGTGTAATAATGCCTCCTGTTCATACTCACTATTAAGACATCCCTTCCTGATGCATTTTCAGTGTAAGTGATGGGGGACAAAATCCACAGCCCTCCTTCTGTGCAAAAATGTATATATGTTAAAAGTTTATTTGAAACTAATATGAGGCATCAGCTGCGCAATTTAGTCAGATCAAGTCAATATCTTTCATTTTAGTGCCAAATCCCCTTTCCTTCCACTGCAACTGAACAGGAAAATACTGTCCATCAAGACACAAAGCGGAAAACTTTAAACAAAAAAAAAACAATCCTCACATCAGAAGCAGTGTCCTCTCACCAATCAAATCATAACATGTTATCAGCGTGATGAGTGTTTGCCATTTGATATCACCGTTAGCAACATTAGCAAGTGCAGTTATGGAGGGTGGCGATTTGGAGTTTTTAGTAAAAAACAATTTTACTGAACTACCACTACAGCAGCAACTTAAAATTACATCTGACGGCAGGCCAACGCCAAACTAGAGCTGCATACGGAGAGGAAAAAAGGAGGGATTTAGACTTTCAATGAGGAAAATTATGTCCGCACATTATGTCCGCTAGCTGTTGGCGCTAAACTTCAGCGGCTATTTTGCTGGCCGTGTCTTCTTTGTCGACAAGGATCCGTGCTCACTGAACAATCCTTGGGCCACTACAGGATTCATCGACCTTGCCAACCTGTCACGGGCAATTGAGAGGCACAGAAAATCAAAAAGTCACATAGATTGTGCTGTGAAATTGAAAGCTTTTCAGGACGCGTCAGGATTGATGAGGCTCTGGACTTGGCGAGAACCATTAGCGCAAAGAAGCACAATGAACAGGTGAAGAAGAACCGGGATATTCTGATGAGACTCATTGTTGCAGCCTTGTACATTGCGTGCCAACAACAAGTATTCAGGGGACACAATGAGGCCGCTGGCAGCTCAAACAGGGGCAATTTTGTGGAGCTGGTACTTGCATTTGCGGAGTTTGAGCACTTGGGATTGTCCACAGTCCTTAGCAGTATGTCAAACATCATACAGAATGACATCATTGAAAGCATAGCTGGTGTTATCCATGATGGGACTGATAAAGAAATAAACATGTCTCCTTTAATTGCTATAGAAGTGGATGACACATCAGACATTTACAACAAGTGCCAAGTGTCGCTGTCATCATCAGATATGTTAATGAAAAAGGCAGCGTGTGTGAACGTTTTCTGGGCTTTTTTGATGTCAGCTCACATAGAGATGCAAAAGCTATAACATCAGTTGTGATGAGAGCCATCGGGAATTACAGTCCCACAAATAAACTCATTTGTCAGACTTATGACAGAGCAAGCTGCATGAGTGGACAGCACAGTGGAGTGCAGGCTTTAGTGAAATCCCACTGCCCCAATGCGCTCTTCATCCACTGTTATGCTCATAAGTTCAATTTGGCACAAGTCACAAATAACATTCAAGCAGCCAAACTGTTTTTTGCCAGTCTTGATGCCTTTCACAATTTTTTCTCTTGTTCGTGTAATAGATCGGCAGCAAAGTTGTGAAGTCAACTGAGCTGTGCACGTACCAGGGGGTTCTGCTGTGAGGTGGAACTTCAAAAGCTGCACAGTACATGCGATCCATGAAGGATGCAGGTCGCACTGCATCGCATCGATGGGACAAAGAGACCATCGGCCTTACATCTGGAGCAGGGGGTTAACCAGCACGAAGAAGGAGATGAAGAAACTGTTGTATCTTTCCGACGTCTTTACTTCCAGATTGTTGACAGTATAGTATTGCACATGACCCAAAGATTTGCAGATATGGAGCACCTGAGCTTTTTTTGGGTACTGGATCACACATCATTTGCATCTTTCTGCAAAGCCCGCTGCATTTCCCAGCAGGGAGTTGGTTCAGCTGATCAAGACGTATCCATTCTTTGATGAGCAGAAGTTAAGGAATGAGCTGCACACGCTGTACAACAAGTTGTTTCACAAGCCACCAGGAGAGCTGGTACAGCTTCTTATTGAGGATGACCTACAGGGCGCACTCTCCGAGGTCTACAAGCTGCTCAAACTTATGCTCACGATACCAGCCATCAGCAGATCAGCAGAGCGCTCCTTTTCTTGTAAGGTAAGGATAAAAACCTACCTAAGGAATACATGTGGACAGGACAGACTTCTCAAACCCAACCAAAACATCCATGTTGTGGAGGACCTAAAGGCTAGTGGGAAATTCTACGACATGGTTATTGACCACTTCACCACCATGAAAGACGGGGAGAATGACCTTCCTCTTCAAATAGTGTGAGTAAAATGCACACCCCCTTCTCTCTCTGTACTGTTGACTGAGCTGCCTATGTAGCTATGTGTGCAATTTTTGATGTGGTTACATTGCTTATTGAAAGAGCCGCCATTAATGTTATCAGTTCCACCTGTGGTCTTCCTGTTAATACATGTCAAAATGTCTGCTGTGAAAAAAGGTCAATTCCCAGCAAAGCTCCACCAGCTTCATTCTGAGCAAAAGGGCTAATCAGCCAGCATAATTGAAAACACCTGTGTTGGTGTGCAAGGCCTTCAATAAGTTATCTAGTCATCTGAGCAAATTAGGGCCTCTGCCAGTACATTATTATTACTAGTCATATTATTATTATCGTTGTTATTGTTATTATTGTTGTTATTGTGCTTCTCTGTGTCTCTCTCTCCCCTCTCCCCCTCCCTCCTTCTTTCTCTCTCAACCCAACCGGTCAAGGCAGATGGCTGCCCACCTAGAGCCCGGTTCTGCTTGAGGAGTTAAAGGGGAGTTTTTTCCTTGCCGTTGTTCAGTTAATTCTGTAAAACATATTATGTAATCATCCGGACCAATTTTAGTGCAGACAGAGGGAGCGATTACATGTTGTTGCAGATCAAAGACATTCATCTGTGGCCTGTCTGCAATTTCTGATAACCTAATTCCCCACATGGAAATAAAAACAGAATACATTACAATAAGAATGATCAATTATAATCACAAGTGGGCTCTCGAAAAAACACTGCCGTGATTTGTTTTAGTCTTCATAACACAGCAGGCAATGGTTTCTGCTTGCCATTTTTCCTTGAGAGAAAAAATTGGGACACTTTATAAAACGTGATAAAACTCAGTGTACTGGAGGGAATGTTAAGTAGTGACGGCATACGAGCTTTTAAGGATTATAGGCATGCCTCCAAAAACATGTTCTGTGAGACAACCTATTGCTTTTTTGTTTTGTTTGGTGCTTTGGTTTTTTTTTTTTTTTTCAGTTTTTAATTAAAACAGTGGATTAATCATTAACCTTAATTCTACCAACTGCGGTACCCACAGACCCCAGAGGAATACTCTTTGTCATATCTCACAGGTGCTTTATTCTATCATTCCAGTTTTTCATGACTTTGTCAATCAGTTTGTTCCTAATTACTTCATATCATTGTTTTCTGTTTTCTGTTTTAATTAGTGCTTTTTAAAAATACCAATGTATTGGGGTCCTGGGGGGACCCTAGTCAAAAGCACCCAATTCTGCCCAGGTCTGGGGAGGGGGAATAAGGGCACTCTGTCGATCATTTCAAAGGCTTTGTGGAAAGATTGTACTTGGGATAAAAGCTGCAGTTTGTATTAAAGAAAAGTATATATTTTCATTCTACACAATATGCAAAATAACTAACTTTCCTAAAACAATAATCGTCTTTTTTTCAGATGACATTAATTACATAACTAATAATGTTTTGAGAAGAAATAAGTTAACATTTTGCTATGATGGTTGTTTCTTATAGTAGTTTATTCAGTCGGTAGTTCTTGTATGTTAAACATGTTGGTAGGATGAGGGTTAATACAGAAGTCTTATATAACAATGAGAAAGTATTATCTTGCTACTTTGTTATATAGTATTTTTGCTCATGCACATACAGCTTGCTGCATTTTAACTTACTCATATTGCATGCATCAACTGAAAAAGTAATTCGTTTATTTTGTTGCATATGTTGATTCTATGTAGATCAAATCAGCTGATGATCACTATGGTGTTCCATAGTTTACCTGTTTATTTAATTAACTTTAATTTAAAAAGTCCCTCAGAGCCGAAAGTGTAACTTAAAGCAGACAAGTGTCACTTGTTAGAAAAGGCTCCCTCCTGTTTTATTTCATCACTACTCTCATCAAAATGACGCCATATTTGAGATGTGTTGTTGCCACTACTTTAAAACTAATCGTGTTGACTGCAAATAATAAACCCTCTCTAATATTGCAATGATGAAAAGATAAGTTGCCGTACCAGTTCCTTAGCAACAGCCGTGGCAGTGTATTGTAGCACCATCACGGCCCCAAAAGAAAACTGCCATGTTTAAGCTCTTTTTAATGACTGGCTCTGGATCAAACTCCAGTGTAATGGTTCTTGAATGGTCCTCTCATAGTTTTGTTCTCAGAGAGAAGTAATTAACTTGGTCAGTATAACTTTGATCATCTGCACAGTACCTGGGCTGAGATATGTTGCAATTTTAATGTACCGTAGAGTGTACAGAATATATATTTATTATATTAAGTCCTTCAGCTGCATTTTAGCATCTTTCACTCTCATCAGCGTAGTTTCCAACTGCAGCAGGCAGCTTTTTGCAGTGAAAACACTCTGATAAACCCTCTCTATATCTGCCCAGCAGACAGACACATTTAGCCACTAGCTGGTAAACAAAGTGAAGCATTTAGTGTCTAAAGAGCCAGATAATTCCCTCAGGAGTTGGTGGAGACCAAAACATAGCTAAAAGGAGAGTGAATATTGGACTTAGGCTACTAACCATGTGACCAGAAACATGACTTCAAATGAAAAGCAAAGCAGCTAGCTAGCACGTTAACCATAGCAATTTATAAACTGATAATATGTCAATCTTGTGTTTACAGCATGTGCTGCTGCCCCCCAGTGGCAATAAAAATGTCATTGCTACTGTTTTAAAGCAATAGATTAATATTTTGGGAAATACACTTATTTGCTTTCTTGCAAATTAGATGAGAACAGTAACCTTAGCAAAAGGATTGAAAACAGGGGCAACAGCTGTCTGAAGTAATAAACTTCGCCCACCAGAAGCTAAACACCTCTATAGCTCTCTAAGTAACATGTTATATCTTGTTTTGTTTAACCTGTGCAAAACTGAAGTCTAAAAACCACAGGCAAGTGCAAGACAACTTTTGGGCTGAGAGCTGTCTGAGGTCTTGCTGTCTCCATGAGGTTGCCAGGCAACCAGCGGCAGTAAACTGTAAATATACGCTGCCTTCAAATGGGGTTGTGTTTACCTTGTTCATGAGAAGAGTCCAGATGAACGCCCCCTGCTCTTGTGGTATTTGCAACTTCCAAAGTGGAAATTTTCTGAAAGCCCCGACTTCACAAGTGTGACATGTCGTTGATGTTTTCAGAAATGGCGGAGGCCATGAAAGTTCATTTTTCGGTGGATGGTAAGTTAATATATTGTAATTTTAGTTGTATAAAGTTTTTCTTAGTAATTTTATAATATGTCTGAGGAAAATGTTGATATTCCCAACAGCCTCATCTTTTTTCTCTGTCATTATGCCTTTGCGTTTCCTGCATTACGTTACATGCTCGCTAGCTAGCTAAATTGTTAGCCTCGGTGGCTAACAGAATGATAAGAGAACAACGAGGAGTCTTTTGGCGTCCATGTTGCCTAGCAGTGGCCACTTGAACGCCCAGCATATCATGTACATGACTTCCACGAGCTAACGAGTTCCATTTGAAGGCAGCAATAATTTCACTTGACTTACACAAAAAAACTGTAGCTTTGGCTGTAGTTCAAAACTTCAGTTGCACTAAAACTAAAAATCTCTTTTTTGAGCAGTTTCTTTTCCCAGCGGTGCAGTTTTTAATCTCCACTTTTAATACACGCGTATATCTTTGCATATCAAATTAATTTAATGCCCAATCTCTCAAACGAAGAGAAAACATAATTCTTGTGTTGATGCATGATGTACCTGTAACACTGACACACTGCAATACAAACCATTTATGCTGTAACCTGTGTAATTGCTCTTCGTACATATAGATTTTTCAATAAAACAGTAATTACTGAGCAAAATCCCAGCAGTCCCATTACACGCACATTGGCCGTCACTTTAGAGGAAGATGATTAATCACACAAACAGTTGCTCATTTTTAAACACATCCTTA
Source organism: Scomberomorus guttatus (assembly GCA_038419695.1). NCBI lineage: Eukaryota > Metazoa > Chordata > Actinopteri > Scombriformes > Scombridae > Scomberomorus > Scomberomorus guttatus. Next base: position 13,778,006 of record CM076464.1, on the reverse strand, counting down.
ATGCATTCTTTTGCCTCCAGGGTTATATATCACCTCCTTTCCACGTTCTGTGTTTGATGAAGGTTTAAACTTTTTACACGGCTCTTGGACCCCTGTTACACAGGAGAACCACCGGTTTGTGTGTGTGTGTGTGTGTGTGTGTGTTTGGGGGTGTCTCTGAGGCCATCTTTACGGGAGTTAATTCCGAAAAAGGGTCAGGTGATGTTGTAACTCACCCCGGTTCACCTCCCAATGCACAGAAATCACAGTATCAATCAATTTTATTTCAAGTGCAGAATCACCATGCAGCACGGTCCCAATACACTTTATAATTAAAGAGAATACATAGGCAACAACATACAGCAAGCAAATAAAATACAAATTTAAATAAAACAACCACATTAAAAACATCAGTGTTAAAGGGATGTTAAAAAGGAGATAGACCCGACTTAGTTCTAGGCTGTAATGAAGTGAATAAAGGTAGGTTTTCAGTCTTGATTTAAAATTTTCAACTGAATGTGCTCTTTCAACATGTAATGGAAGGCCATTCCAGGGATAAGGGGCATGGTAGGTAGCAATAAATTCAGAGGTAGGGACCTCTTACACTTTCTCGTTGCACTCCTTTCTGTACCTGTTGTCATTCACCATTTTATCCCCACCACCCTTATCTGTTCATTCCTCTCTCCTCGGAAGAAAATTGTTTTTGTATGCCTCTCTAAATCTCAGCTCTTTCTCTATATTTTACCCAATTTCCAGGCCCTAACAGTCAATCTTTCCCTCTTTACAATGCCATTCGACTCCTGCCTCCCTTTGTTCATCTCTTTCACAGCGTGGTGCAGCGAGTACAGCTGGACATTAATCTACCGCTGATGAGCCCCACTCACCTGACGGCTCACGGCTGCTTATCAGGCATTGGGTAAGATTAGGACAGCCACTGGTGCCACGGTGGAGTTTTCGCAGGAGGACAATGAAAAGAGGTTTGGTAAAAACATTGTCATTACCTTTCAGATGCCTCTATAAAGACTAGAAAGCCCATTCACTTTGAAAACTAAATAAAATGGCAATATTTTGTGCTCACCACACAATATGTGATATATTCCCCCAAAATGAAGCGCCATAAGTCTATACTTTATTTTAATCTTTTTGTCATCTCTGTGAAAAAATACCTTGAGATCAAATTAAACATAAGGTGACAATTCACACCTACATCCCCTTTTATATTAATCTTTGCTACTGTTTACACTCCGCTATGATGGACAAAGCATGTGGAGAATCAGATTTTCAAACGAATCTCTTCATGCGCGTATTTAGTTAGCGGCAGAGTGGGATGTATTGATCGAACTCCATGGTAACACGGGTTCGGCGTGTCCCACAAAGCACAACAGCAACAAATAAAGACAAATGTCAGGTGCACACAAATGATCCTTCCTTCCATCTTCCTTTCTTCCCAGTGTACATGCATCCCTTTTTTGCTGAACAGTCTCATCTCAGCACTTAACCTAACCTTAAATTTGAGTAAGTCATTATGGCTGTCAGGACTGAGGAGGCCATAAATTCTGCTAAGTGTTCATCCATCATTGTAAGTTTAAATATGCCTGACCAATTTTTACATTTCCTTGACTAATGGAGACAGACAGAGCATCCATCGCTGAAACATCATTAAGACATTTGATGAGCCCAGCAGTTTCTCCTGAATTCCCCTGGACATGCACTACCTGACTGCAGGGGCATCTTTCTTCAAGAGGTTGCATATGTATTTAAAAGTTATTATGATATTTTTTCTCAGTATGCTTTCCTTGGCCAGTTGAATCAAACATAGATATATTTGTTTAAACCCTCAGGGAGAACAATACTTTCTTATTGAATACTTTCTCCTCCTGCCAGAATCAATTACAGCAAATGTTTGTTCTGCTGAATCGGAAGCAGTGGTATCTCTCCTGCTCCATCAATAAACAGAGACCAGGATAACACTATCTCACAGTGAAAACAGGAAACTCAATAGTAGCGCTACAGCCTTTTTAGAAACAAACAGATTATCCTCCAGCACTCCTGACAGATGCTGAAGTTAAAGTGTTTGTGCACATCTGGGACTCAGGAGAGCAGGCAGACTATGGCTCTTTATCTGTTTATGCCATATCAAAGAGCTGAGGTGACATTCCTGGGTCACCGACTGCAGACTGAGACACAGCAGAGACAGAGTAGAAGTGTCCTTTTTTTTAATGATAAAACACAGGTGAGGCAGCTGGAAGATGTTGGAGAAAATTAGACTTTCTGCTGACCGCACTAATGCAAGCAGACTCCTCCACAGCAGAACAGCCTTCACACTGAATGAAGACTTTAGCCTTCTATTACAATGTTAGGAATCTACAACAGGGGCTGTGTAAAAGATGGATAAATGATGTTGTCATACTTAATCTGGTAAAGTTGCTCAAATTCCATGGAAACTGAACCATATCTCTATATGGAAACTTTCTGAACTGGAGATAATAGCCAAGGTGGGTATACAAAATATGCATCCCCCTGCCTCTGCAAAATGCACATAGTTACCTCTTTGCAAAGCTGAATCTGCCAAAGTTTTGTCACAAGGGACAAAACTTGGTTTCTACTCGCTGTTTACTCTTAAAACTACCCCTACGTTGGTTGAACTGCAGTCATATCCACAAACCTGAGCCAAATGAATTGGGCATATCGTCACTCGCCTAATTAAGGCGCACTCCTCGCAGAGCCCCGCTCAGGGAGGGAGAGTGTGGGAGGTTCCAGTTACTCTCCTCATCGCTACTTGTACTTTCTGCACCAGGAAGCCGAATGTTAAGCAGGTCTTTCCAAAAATCTCTTAGCTCATTGACATTAAGTGCATCTCTCCACTTTTCATAATAACAGTCATTATCTTCAGCACACATCTTTCTGCTTCATTTAAGCCATTCTTAACAAGGGGTATCTATCATGGAGGTGCTACTGTTCTCCGGTCACACTGACCTCCAGCGCTCTGATTTATTCCTAACCACCTCCTCAGCTCTGTCTTTCGGTTTCGCTGCGGGACTAAACCGCCACTGTGAACCTTTTTAATTATGAAGCCGTAATTTAAAACTTCATCAGTCCTGGCCGGGTGCTGGACAGAGTGACATAAGCAGCCGGCAGGCTCTCCGTCATACAGCTGGGGTCATTTTTTAAAAGGAGATGAGGGGCATGATAATAAGGTAGGTAAATAAGGGTAGTTCAGCTCAGTGTGCAAAGTGTACATCCACGGTTCTACAATTATTCTCATGCACACGAATAATGATCACAGTTGTGTCACTTTGATGAAACTTTCCTTCGTTATAGCACACATGCAAGTTTCTGTCATTTCTCCAACACACACCAACAACAAAATGGAGTCAATCATTAAATGAAGGTTATCTATCACCGTGTGTGTGTGTGTGTGCGTGTGTGATGAGATTGGTGGTGCTGTTAGGCACACACAGCATCATTATTTTGATTTTGTCCTCCTCTGCTCCTGTGACTTGGTGAAGCAGCAGGACATTGAGAGATGAGGGCGAGAAAGTGCAACCAGCAGCGCTTTGACAAACACAAGGACAGTTCTACCTTCGACAACATTGTATTAAACCAATTATTCACTATCAGGGACCGTTCTCTGCTACAGTGAATGTTTTGTTTACTCGCCTCAAAAATGTATCGAATGGGGTGCCATCTACGGCGCAGGCGGTGGAGATTGTAAACATGTTTTTCTCTCCCCTTTCTACAAGAGGATAAATAAAAAAAGACTGCTGTTAGAAGATTTAATTCTGAGAAGCCTCTCTCTGGGGCTCTGTGCTGCGCTAAGAAGCCCATTGCGAAAAGCCTTCAATTAGCAGAGTACGCCTTCATCATCTGACCAAAGTCACCTTGAACAATCAAATTATCTCTGAATTTAAATAAAACCCATCGTTGTCAATCAATCAGTGTTCATTATCTCCTAAATAATTTCCATTGCGTCTCTTAACATGCCAAGAAAACTCCCCTCCCCGAGTCGCACACCCACACACTCAAAACCATGTGTGTAAGGTCACCTGTAAACACACCTGTATGTCTGCACACACAAAAAAAAAGAAAAACAGTAGATGACAGCAGTTTATTCAGAAATTTCTTTTAATTCCTGATCACACAAGGCACAGTTGTGTTTGTTTTAACCACAGTTTGTAAGATTTTAGCTTGGTTCACCCGAGTTCACCGTCTCCAAACTGGCATACTGCTGGGTATGCGGCGGCAGACAGACACAAACAAAGTTAGATAAATTACTCTGGCCAGAACGGTGCGTTATCATTGAGATTCACGCCCTCTCTACTTAGGACTTAACACAGCATCATGATAAATTACGGCTGTCTGCATCTCACACGTACATTAAAACCCGATTATCAAAATATGATAAAAAAGGTTAAGTATATCCACAGTATTTTGGATGACAGTATGATAATACTAACTTTGGATATACACTACATAATACTGGAGAATACCAATCAAACCAACTTATTTTGGAAGTGAATTACATTTTCACATCATTTATATGAAAAATGAAAGAATGTCTACCAATTATGACTTCAGAGGTATTGTGCAACTGCGGTGCATTTAGCTGGCAGTGGGCTGGTTTGGCACATTCCAAAACAAAACTAACTCATTAAAAAATGATTTCTGTATTTCCCTACATGACAATAAACAATTTACTGTGAATGTGTTGTTAAAGAAGTAGAGATTGCTGTGTTGTTTCCATCTAGGTTGGAGCGATATCCCACTTTCAGTCTCATCAAAATCACTTCATCACAGCCGGTGAAAGTAAATGGCTTTTCCTGAGACAGGACGAACAGAGTGGGCTTGTCAACACTAAAAGCATTTTCACACTGCAAGACCAATCTCCAACACTATTGCCCAGACCAAGGTCATTTCTGTTCAAACAGCAAAACCCAAGATGATGTAGTGAGCCGATATCCCCGGGTCAGCATGGTACATTCCATCTTGGTAGTGTAGGGTGGTGTAAACTACCTCCAGGCTTCAGCATCCACAGTTTTATGGTTCTAGAGGTTACAGCTGAGCATGCTGATTTTTTTTTTCTGAAGGTGTAGAAAAGCCCAGTGGACGCTGCAAAATGCCCTTATCTCCTCATCCGCTGTTAGCCCCAGATGTCCTGTAAGTAGCGTTTCTCCTCTCTCAGCCCCGCCAATGTTTTCATGGCCTCCAGCTGGTCCACCTGAAGCTCTGTTTTGACCATCTCTATCAGGGTGTCGTTCACATCCTTAGCCATGTTCTTAGCATCCCTGGAGAAGGTGGAAATAGTGAAAATATATTAATAAAAACAGCAATGTTATCATTAGACATTTTTTTCAGACAGTGTGAGATATGTGTCTGAGTGCTGTGGCAGACTAATATTTCTTAAAACCAGCAGGTGCTCCTAGTCCAGGAGTATATCCTGGAAGGAAATTACTAAAATCTCTATCTTGCTGTTGCAGCATATTGGGGGGAGATTCATCATCCTGTGTACCTAGAAGTGATATTCTTTGACTCTAAAGAATTCATGCAGTTCTGATGTTTCAGAGGTCATTTACTCAGAGGTGAGGTAAGTGGCCTGGCGGTGATGAGAGACAAAGAATGTGATACTGTGAGGGGCAGCAGCAGTAGCGAGAAAGAAGAGTGACGGTTATACAGTAAGGTTCTCTTCTCACTCAATAACTTGCCCACTTCAGCACCTACTGTTCATGAGTGACTCGATCCTGACAACAGGAGAACACGGCAGCTGCACTTGGCAGCTTTCGGATAAAGCTCGGCTGCATCGCATTGTGTCTCCATTGTGGTTGAAATGTCCGCTGGAAGCATTTCTCAAGCAGCCTGTCCTCAACCACTCGGCTATTTAGCAGCAAACTTCGAAGGGTTTTTGGTCTCCCTCTCACTCTCTTAGTAACACTTTACTCCTAAAAAGACACCAGACCCTAAAATAGCCACACAGTTCTTTCTATATTGACATAAACTTTCTCAAATTAAAGCTGGGACTTCTCACCTGTAGTATCCATTTTTAAATTTTATTATGTGCTGAAGCACAGAGCTTGAAGTACAAAAAATGTGTAACTGTCCAAATACTTAATTTCTGGACTGTATGGTGTATGTCCTCCTAGGTCATACCTTATTGTGCTGTATGTACTCTACAATGCCATTTTGGACAGGTCTTTCTTGTAAAAGAGATAATAATCTCAAGAGACTTAAATAAACACCTGAAATATATGATTAAATATTAATTTTATGTCAATTGTGAATAAATAAAAGGCATCTATACAGATTTACAAGTGAATTCCAGGCTTCAGAGACGCAAGGTGATGTGACAAAAATAGACCTGGCATGTAAGGATAGCCAAAGTGGAGAAACAGGCAGCATGTGAATAAAGGTTCAAAACAATTTTACAGCTGAATTGTTATCATTATGGAAGTCAATCTTACCCACAGACATAGAGGCAACCGTTCTGTCTGAGCAGGATGTTGGTGATTTGTTGGCTGTTACGCAGCAGGTTGTGTTGGACGTATCTGACCCGTCCTGCTGAGGCGGCGGCCTCCTCCGCCCCCTCCTCTTCCTCCCAGTCACCTCTGGAGAAACACACCTTGAGGTGGCTCAGGGTACCGCTGGACACAAAGCCCTCCAGCTCCTCTCTGGGAAAATGAAACAGGTATGCAGAGACACATCCCAATTTTTTTTTTTTTTTAGGTCAAGTTCAACACATCCAATCATTTTCTAAATCAAAGGTAATTTCTGTGGTCTTGGACAGGTTGTTCCTGATTTGTGAAACATCTTTCTGCTGTTTTACTTTGCGGGATGTCATCCCAAGTATTAAACATGGTTTTCATACTGTTGATTTACTGTTTACCCTTTCACATACAACACTACCTTAAGATATTTAGCAATAGCTTCAACAGTCTCATAATACATATAACACCCAGAACATTTCCTAAGAACAAAAAACCTGTCAAACTTGATAAAGCAGAACACTGATGGGTAAAAGGTCTAAGCAAGACTGAGCCAAACAACCAATTTATCTTGTTTAACGAGAGAAGTGCAAAAAAATGTGGATTTCATAAGCAAGGTCGAGTCACTGTTATAAGCATCTTTTTTTACAATCAATCCTCCCAGCCTTGCAGTTGGGTGTAACCTTGCTCCCTGTCGGTGGTTTGCTTGCCAACTACTCCTTCTTCTGCCTCAGTGTTTTTACAGGGCCTGGGGTGCTATTGGAAGGGAAGGAAGGTGGTGAGGGAGTAAGGTTTACTATGGCTCAGGGCGTCGTGTTTAAAGTTAAGCAGTCAGAATCAGCAGAAACACACACACACACACACACACACACACACACACACACACACAGCCATGACCGCACACACACTCATAAGAAGCCGCTGCTCCGAGATCATGGGCGAAGGTCTTCGCTTCAGGGGTCTGTGTTTTTGCAGTAACTCCTAGACTAAAATAAGACATTTTTCACTAACACATACACTACGGTGTGAATACTAAAGGGAGGGATGAGTTTTGTTGTCTTTGTTCTGTGTGAAACATCCAGAATTGCTGCTTCTCCTGCAAAGTTACCACCTAACCATTGATTGGAGTCATTAAAAGAAATTCTTTTGACCAAGATGTGGGATTACAGTCTGTCTGAACATGAGAGCAACATGAATAAGAAGAAGAGGGATGGCTAAGTCTAAGTATTTGTTGGACTGAATGTTTGTATGAATATGAATCATCATAGATGGACAGCCATGTCAGCAGAAACTGGCAGATGACAAAAGACAGGTGACTTCTTGGAAACGACAAAAGTCAAGAAAGAGCTAAAACCTGCCAGACACCTCAGTGTGTTCATACACATAACAGCCTGTGGCAATGTCCCAGACCCTAACATGAGCCCAGCCGGCCTTCCAGTCTTGTTTCCCTTACAGCATGAAATTACATGCCATCAAGAGGCTGAGAAATCGCAGGGAGGGGAAAAGGATAAGTGCAGCAGAGGCGAGAAGGGAGGACTGGATGTCTGGGTGTCTGGTTTGATGTGACAAGCAGCCAGATTGGCATCAACCTCTCACAGGGATGTTAAGTGCTGCGGCTGATTGAGGTTTATTGCAAGCCTTGTTTTTTTTCCTGGTGGAAAACACAGAACAAGATTGGACGATTGGTCACATCAAAAATTGACATTTTATAATGTTTATAAACATAAACATTTATGGTATATTTACACAAGTTCAACTTCAAATTCCATCCACTACTTATAAATTAAAGCTTTACTTTCCTTTAAAAATCTCAGACATTGAAAAATGGTAGAAACTATACTAAGTGGGTTTCTGCATTCCAAGCAAATGCCAGATATCAAATTGTACTTACTTTAAAAGAAATCCAACAGAGATGAATGCGGGCGAGCAATTCAACTGCAGGTATGCTGTTCTCATTCTGGTAACCTATTTAAATTGAGTACAACTCTTCACGGGTGGCTCATAAAACAGACTAATCGCTTTGGTCAACACTGCAGGGGTGTTCATCAGAGAAGCCCACACTGTGAACAAACACTGCCTACTACCTGGCTGTGAGTTGGTATTTAACTAAGGGATAGAGGAAACAAAGGGGAACAAACAACATCCTCTGTGATTTATTCTTGTGTGATTAAAGATGCTAATCCATTCACACTATTTAATCCTGCAAGAGAACTCGATCAGTGCACTGGAATGGAGTACATGCTCACCGCTGATACAAGAGCTGATCAATTAGTATGTAGTCAGGAGAGAGTAAAATCAAAAGAAACAGGCCAGAACAATGATTTACTCACAGGGTGCTGCCAGGTTACAATGCTTTAACATCATAAGAAGTCAGTCAATTTAAATTTGTATCTAATATGTTTTTTCATAGACCCAAGATTAAATTTACAGGTAGAAAACATAATACTTTGAGTCCAAATTTCACATGGCATGTTAGATTATTATTGACAAAATTCTTCTTATTATGAAGATTATGTCTCTGGCCATACATATGTGCAATTTGAGAACTAAACCTCAAATACTGCCGTTCAAATGCTCAATATATAGATCTAATTGTATATTTTAGGCTACTTGGGGACTACTTTTACGTTATATGGTGGGCTTGTTAGCAAAGATTTGCTAAAGTGCACACCCAGCAGACACAGAGCAGCATTAGCATTCCTTTGGAGTTATGTTTCTGTCCAGCTGACCAATTTAAGTCCAATAATCACTCTCATTTTTGCTCTGTTTTGGTCTCCACAAACTCCAGAGTTAAATATACTGTATGTCCATATAGCTGCTAAATACTCCACTTTGTTCACCTTTTTATATCACACATAGTCACTGGATTCACTGTCAACATAAAAATATTTATTACTTATTTTGCACTTTCGATTAAAAAAAAATATTAAAGCAGTTTTAACATTACATATTTGCTATTTAGCTAAATGGCTACCTGAATGTTTCGAATATTATTCTTTGTTAATAAAAAAAGAGCAAGATAAAAGATTTGATGAGAGATTTGTGAGCTTCTGAGTTGAAGAAATCTGGATATTTTACCACCTTGGAAACAGAAACAGCTATCAGAAGCCAATAATATGTGACCACTTGCGTTCTTGCGTTCTCACTCACAGTAGAAATGTGGCCTTGGTGAAAATACAGCTTAGCTTAGAATGTGTTTTCTTCCCATTCATAACATACAACCAACAATACATCCTTCAGATGTGTGCTTAATACTGTATCCACCATAACCATGTATGGAATTGAAAAAACACCCACATCATGTATACCAACCGAGAGATGTTCATTGTGTAAGTCACAGATTTCTATACATGGAATGTGCTGTGTCGAGGTGAAGAGGGAAGGTGTATGTGAGTATACTGTATGGGGTCTGTGAATGTCCACCAAACTGAAAAGAGAAGCCAAGCTTACCTGAACAGGTAGTCTCTGTCTCTGTGGCGACAACCGAAGAACAGCCAGGTCTCGCCAAATACTGCCTCAGGGTTCTCCTGCCTCTCCTTCTCTCTGAAAGTCAAACGACGGATGTTAGCGGTCACGCAATACCAACAGACGACCAGACCAGATGGAGGAGAGGGCGTCCTTCCTCGCAGCAGAGGTTAAAGAAGAGTAGTGACACCGTTAAGCGCCGTCTGCAATGACAGTACACTGAGTGCCACAATTGCCCTAATGCATGGAAACGGCTGTGCGTGCTGCAGCGAGGACATTATATATATTATTAAATTTCAGCATAACAGAAGGATAGATCCCATCACTATAAACAGTTACAGAAAATGAAACTGGGGCTCAGTGTGTGTGTGTGTGTGTGTGTGGGTGGGTGTGTGCTAAAGTGATTCCTCTTGTGGTTTGGGAGTTTGGCAAAGCTCCCAGAATCCTTTGCAGGCAACAGCAACGCAGTGGCATAAAGCGGCTCTGAGGATGCCGGTATCTATGCCGCACACCTGCTGCAAAGGTGACAGCTCTCTCTGAGATAACAACAGTTGGCCCCCAACCTTTCATGATGCCATCAGTCAGTTGACTCTCTAAAGAGCCAGGCATTATGTGTTGCCCCCGTCTGGTGGGAGGGGGGAAGACGGGGGATTTGAAAAGAGAGAGGGGTTGTTGAAGTGACCAACCACGACGAGGGGCAGAGGAATACCACAGAGAGGCATTGAGACTGGGCCCTTTGTGCTGCTCTGCTGCACTCCGAGGATAAGGTGCCGCTTCCCCTAAGCCCTATCCTTTACTATTCACCGACAGACTGAATCGTGCTTTGTGTTTTCTACAAGTCACAAAATGAAAATGGCAGCCGACTCTTTTGCTTGACAGAGTTGCATGGTGCCGAAACATCAAGCGCAAATACACTCATTCAGTGCTGAAATAATTAGTCAATTACTTGAATAATTAAGTTGACTAAGAGAAAATTATTCACCGACAATTTGAATCATCGATTACTGTCAGTGTCAGTCAATGTGGAGTGGGAGTACAGTTTAATTAACTTGCTTCATGTGGGAACAATAAACAGACAAGATTGCTTTCACATTAGCACGGCATTCATGATTCAGATTAGCAAGATTCTTTCAGACAACATAATGTAATGTTACGAGGTATCAAGTGGTGGTTTCAGCTTCTCAAACGTGAGAATTAGCTGTAGAGCTGCAACGATTAGTCGATTTATTGATTAGTTGCAAACTATTATTATTAATCGCCAACTATTTTGTATAATCGATTCATTGTTGTGAGTCATTTTGTAAGAAGAAAATTCTCTGATTCCAGTTTCTCAATGTGAATATTTTCTGGTTTCTTTAGTTTTCTATGATAGTAAACTGAATATCTTCGTGTTGTGAACAAAACAAGACATTTGAGGACGTCACATTGGCCTTTGGGAAACAGTGATTTTTCTCCATTTTTTGACATTTCATGGACCAAAGAACTAATCAATTTTTCGAGAAAATAATTGACAGATTAATAATGAAAATAATCGTTAGTTGCAGTCCTAATTAGCTGTTTTTCAGTTTTAATGTCCAATAAATTATATTTGGGTTTTGCATCGCTGTCAGATTGGACTCTGGAAACTTGGGTTGGACTTTTTATGTCTATGTTCTGATATTCTATACAAAAGGAGTGAAAAAATAATGAACAGATCCATCAATGATGAAAATAATCCTCGGTTACAGTTATACGCTAATTAGCCAGTGAAACTAAATGAAAAACTAAATCAATGAAAAAGTCTGATTGTGAATACTTTTAAAAAAAAAGCTTTGCCCTCATTAATGAAATGAGAAGTTGACCCTTAAATAAAAAACGCTTTGGATAAGAAGTATGTTTGAACTTTGTGTCTGTGAATAGGGCAGAGTAACAGAGCTGTTTGGCTGACTTGATCTGAAAGCTCAGATCCCATCCATTAGCATCCTGGACGAGATTCTTCTGATCTGCAAACAGCCTCAAGTAAACTCATTTTAGTGGGCTCGTCTCTCTCTCCTCTCGCTGCCTGCCCTAAAGGGATCAATACCAATATGAAAAACCTGGATTCCATTCTGAGTAGACCACACCGGCGCCTTTCCCTGAATACAAATTACATCACATCACATATCCACACTATAACAGCCTGCAATACAATCCCAGGGGGAAGGCAGCATCTACAGAGCACTCCATTTGGGGTCGAAATCAGAAGCGGTTGCCTTTCAGTACCATTCACATGATCAGCAGGAGGGAGAAACTGCAAGGGAAGCTGAGGTGAAGACTTGGTAAACATCACAATTATCTCATATCTTTCATCCATGTTCTTTGCAGCTCAGTGTGAGTGGTGCTGAGCCGTTTTCTAGGCATAAAAATACAGCAAGAACCAAAAGAAAAGCCAAAATACAACAACAGCTTGAGGCTTAATCACTGAAATTACATTGTAAAATTACACCCATATACAGTGAACATGCTGAGCTCAAAATGTTTTCATAATACGAGACAATGCTCAGAAGCAAGACGCTGTAGCTAATTGTAATCAGCTGTCTGGGTAGACTGATAAACGGAAGCTCAATATTTGCTCACACAAACTTTAACACAAGTTGTGCTGAATGGACCGAGTATGCCTACTGGCATACCTAAGTATTAAACTGAGCAAACTGTTTTTTTTTTTTCCAAAAGAGAATTTTGTTAAGGAGATTAAGGCTAACCACTCAGTTAAAATACAATTTTTATTTAACTGTCACTGCTCCGAGCTAAACAGAGAGACACTGAAAATCCCATTGTCCATTAAATCCTTCCACGCAAAACCACAGTAATCAATACCAGACAACTGGGGGGCCTCATTAAAATCTTCTGGTACCACCATATGAGCCTCTGACCTTTAGAGACTATTTTTCTACTTGTTACCGGCGCTACAACCTCATACAAAGTACTTTTGAAAACAGCCATCGATTAACAGCGGGGGTGGAAGTAGGAAGATCGAAATGTCCCCTTGTTGTTGTGTTGCTAACAGGACCCTTCTCGGGCCTCGAGGCAGATACGGCGCCCCGTTGACAAACTGGCGATTGTTATCTCCTATCAGAGTGCAGCGTCAGCCGCCGAGGCTTTGTTTGGAATCACAAGTTAGATTCTGTACGATGCCGCGCGCCATGACAGATTTTTACAATCCTACAGCACAATATGCAGCTGGCAGGGGAGAGGATAAGAGACAGAGAGAGAGAGAAGGAAAGGGACGAAATGGATGAGGAGAAAAATCGAGCTGAGGAATCGGTTCGCACAAGTTTATTTTCTAACAGTGAAGAGCCTCTTGGAAGAAAAACAGAGAATATTTGAAATTTAATGAAAGCAGTTTAAAAAAAAATAAGGGGTTTAAGTTATTGTATTATGAAACAAAGCCTCCCAAAATCAATCAAGGTCTGAATGTTTTTCTTGCTCCAACAAGCAGGTCTGCAAGGACAGATCATTAATAAATCACTTAAATGTGAATATTCAGGGTTGCTGCACATTTTTGAGATCAAATTTAATGCTTTGTAAGACATTTTTAAGACCTCAACAGAGAAAATTTAATATCCTTTACACAGCAAAATGAATGCACATTAGAGCTGAGCTGAGATGTTTGAAATGAATTTGACAATATTAAGAGGGATATCTTACTGGATATTTTTGCATCTCCATATAAATGAACTGTGTCCCACTGTTACGCTTTACATTACATTAGATAAAACTCTGTGTTAAAAAAATTTGAATTACAATTTGCTTAAAATTGTTAATTTTGACAACATTGTGTAAAATAAGGCTGTTGTGGTCTGTCTCACCCTTACAGAGCAGGTTATAGATAATTCTCCCCATTAAGACACACTTGCTCAGAAGCTCTGAATATACATTATATCTACCTTTCATCCACTTTAACAGTCCATTAAATCTGTAAACACCAGCTAAGCGGTCACCAAATTAAAGTCTGCTCCTCTCCTACATGTTGGCCGTTGCGGCTCAGCACTGAAAACATTATTATCCAGATTCCAGACACTATCAGAAATAATAGAGGACTTTGCGTCTTCTCTGAAACCCACCTGGCTAACTGTCTTTAGCTGAGCATCATCTGTACCTAATCCTGTTACCTTTGTGAGAGCAGGTGTTCTGTGGAGAACCAATCAAAAAATTACCAGAAAAAGAAAGAGCTGGACTGTCACGACCGAAGGCCAAACCATATTTAAATTAGTAAATCCTGCGGGGAGATATTTCTCATGCAACTAGGCATCACTTCAAAATTCAAGACCTATCATAACTAAAAATAAGACCTTAAATTCTGAAAGTCTTATTTAAGGATCTGCAGGAACCCTGATTTCGATATCTTAGATTTTAGAGAGCAATGTTTGGGCACCACTGTAAGAATCAAAGTAAGATTGATGTGTTCATATCACTGCCATACACCAGAGCTCTGTCCCTCTGGCTCAGCCTTGATCATTAAGAGGAGGCGTCCGTATGCGAGTGGTGTGACCAGGTCAGTGCCGTAATGTGTGCTATCTTCAGTGCTCCTGCATCCCAAATGCACTAACACTTCTCACCCCAGATGACCACTCATCCTTCTCCGAAGTCACTGCAGAATAATCCGCCGCCGCCGCCGCCATCGCTTCAGCCAGTGGCGGCGTCACCTCTCAGTGCAATCACCGCCGATGCCACCCGCCACAACAGAGCGGCCGTCCGGGGGATTTAGAGACAATTGGAGTTGACTGGGGCACAACCTCATTTATACAAAGCCACCCAAGAGTTAGACATGTCAGTCAGACTAAAAAGGCTTACGCCGCTTTCTGACAACTCATGGTGGCTGTGGGCCCGGCTCAACACACAGCCATCAGCCTGGATAGAGAATCTTCAGTCACATTAAGTCTTTCTGACAGGTCATCTTCTTACATCTTCTTCTTCTTCTTCTTGATTTAGCTGTCAATTCAGAACCTCGGAAAATTAAACAAAATGTCAGGCTTTCTTTGCCAAACGATAGCACTCCTCGAGGATTTATACTTACAGCAATGGTTTAACAAGCAGGGGAGAACTACAACGTACTCAGCTAACAGTCAATATCTTCACACCACCTCATCGGCACTTTCTAGCAATGATTTGCTCCAACAACACAGCCACCACCTACCGGACTCTTTACTTTCAAATCAATAACGCCCCCTGTGCCGCTTTGACTCCTGGCTGTTCATTACAGACCAAGTCATAAATATGCGGGAGATGGCCTAATTTACAGTATTCCTGTTGAGACCAGTGAAGCATCTGAATAAATCCCTGACATGATCACAGCACTTGCCGCTAGATTTATTATGCCTGAGATGTACATGACGTCGTCTTTTATCGGCTTTGACCGGGGTCTCATTTAATTGTCTCTGCAGATTACTTGAAAATATGCCTAGATGATGTGCACCTAATACCACTTGAACATTGTGAATATTCATTACCGAGTGCAGAATTTGAGCCGGAATAATCCATGTCACACAGCACATAACCTGCGTGTTGCTGATGCTTGACATGAACAATTAAGTGTCCTACTTCAGCGTTAGTTCTTGTAACACATATATCATTGGCATTGGCTCAAGTGTCGTACAACATTGATTGCACTCAAAAAACTGAGCCCTTGATGGAGGAATCTTAACATAAGCCATGTGTCTCTACATCCTTTATTATGGTGCAAGATAATGTTGCAATGTAATATGAAATTTGCTGTACCTTTGCTGGAGGAAGCCGATGAAGGGCGCAACTCCTGTGCCCGGTCCGACCATTATGAAGGGCACTGACGGGTCAGAGGGCGCTCGAAAGGAGCAGTTGGGTCTCAAACTCACATGGATCTAGGGTCAGAGGCCATTAGAAAGAATTTAAAATAATGAGAGTAATTACAACAATGCTGAGAAGCCACTGTGGACCTAGCAATCTATTAATTGATCTACTTAATATTTTAAGACATACTAATGAGAAAACTCATGAGCTCCAACTGAAATCCATAGAGTCTGTGGTAGAGAGGATTTACTTGCTTTAATTTAAATTAATTTTTTAATTAACCACACACAAGCAGGCCCAAAGCTTGTTCCTTTTTTAGTGTCTCACACACTTTAGTGTCCAGAGAAGGCTAAAACATTCAGTAGAAACAGGTTGAATCCCTAATGCCTCAAGTTCCCCGGTTTAATGAAAGCACTGCACAATTTTCTGATTTGCTCCACACTTGCCTCCTTTTTTATTCAAGAACCTCTTAAACTGTAATATTTGAAGGAGAATGGGCAGTCCAGCTCTCTTGGCGTTTTTATTGGAACAATCAAAACTAAGACAAAGAAAAAGTAGGGAAAGGCAAAGGAAGGTGTAGCAGGGTTTTAGCCTATCCATACGGTGTACATGAATTTACTTTTTCTTTCCAAGTGCGGGGTTGTAAACCATTACAGCTCCTTGTGCTGAAATATATCTGCCAAGACCGGGAGCTTACAAATTTGCACATTCTAGTCTCATTACCTTTGGCAGAGCTGGGCTGCTGGAGGATTCAGCCTTCCCAGGGAAAACCAGGACAGGATTGATGAGGTCAAACAGCCAACCGGTACACAAGCCGCGCCGCCCTGCAGGCCGCCCACAGCATGCTGGGAATTCTACCACATTGAAGACAAAATGCAGCTTTCCTGGGTGCCTAAGACAGGAGCTGTAGAGATGGGACCACAGAGAGTTCGAGATAGAAAAAGACAGAGAGAAGCAGCAGTGTGTGTGTGTGTGTGTGTGTATGTAAGGCATACAGACATGCAGGGAGATTCACAGAGATGAAGTAGAAAATAGTGAAATACAGAGACAAGCAGAGAGAGAACAGAAGGGTACAGAGAGGCACAAGCATTACAAGGGAGGATAAATTGTCAAGGCTAGACAACAATTCTGCTACAAAAGAGTCACACAGACCATCTTTACAAAAATCCAGCTGAACAACAGCTGATCAAAGCAACAAGGACACACAGAAATTTATTGCGATGCCAATTACAAATATGGACATAACACCGGAATGGTGAGTGTACTAAATCATCCACACAAAGACATCTGCTTCAATCTAGACAAAAAAATAATAATAATAATACAGCTGCGAGTGAAAAAATAACTTTCCGTCTGTCTTGCTTCAATAAAAAAAAAAAAAAAGCCTCTCCTTCCTCTCGGTGCCAGTCTCCACTGCCGGCTGAAGAGCTCTCACGCTCTCTCTCATCCTTCACTCTCCAGTTCCTGTGGGCCACTGGAGACCTCTATTGACCACAGCATCAATAATGCAGGCCTCTAATGTCTCTGCACGATCTGATAAACTACAGCTACCATCTCTCTGGTCTGTTCCCTGTATCTTTACACAAACACACACACATATACACAAGCAGCTAAGTGAGGGGCTAATGAGAGGCCCTGAGAAGTTTTGACATTTGGTTAGATGTTGCTGTTCCACATGAGCTTTAAAGCAAAGCTAATGGGTACTAGCTTAACAGGAAGAGCAAATCAATGACTGGCTAAGTGAGGAAATAGAAGGAACACTTAGGCCTATTTAAACTAAGGACAACTGGCTACAAGCTGCACAATATTTACAGTCCATTCATTTGTGCAGCCTCTCCTCAACATTGAGCTTATTAGGGAACCACATCTACAAGTAACGTAACAGAGTCTGACAAAGGAGATTCATTCAAGTGGCAGCTACCAGATAAACACATACATACACAAATAATTATTATTACTACAAGGCCTATAAATCAAGATTAAGATCATTTCTTTTGTTTCTTTTTTTAAATAGTTTCTAAATGCTTCCAAAATTCATGTGAAAATGCCAAAATTTTATAAAAAGCCTTGTCATGCGATAATTTGAAAGCTCAATCCATCACTGTGAAGGAGTTGGCAAAACAGTGGATCTCCAGTGGATAGCAATGCATTTCCGAGCCACTAATAGTGTGAGATCGATATATATTTTATCATGCGGACTCCAACCGTCTAGTCTAGTAGCACCTAATAAACAGAGTCAAGGATTTAGCGATATATCATGATGCATGCGCAGGGATCAAATATCAACAACAGATTCCCAAAACGAGGTTAGAAGGTCACAAGACTAAAACAAATGCCAGTATAAAAAATTTAATTTCACCATTTGTGTGTCTTTGAGGCAGAAATATGTCCTTTCTGATGTATTTGTAACAAATGCTATAGACATTTTAGAAGTATTCTTTCTCTCTTCCCCATTATGAGAATAGACCCAGACAACTGTTTAAGAGACCCCTGAGTAGAATTAATCATGTGTCCTATTTGAAAACGTTTAAACAAATGAGGAATGTCATATTTCTGTTGCAGTTGTGTAAATGATGAAAGACAAATGACATGTATCAATTATCTCCTTAGCATAGCATAATATCAATACATTTCCAGAACAAATAGAAAAACATAGTTTTTTCCATAAAGGTAAAAAAGGAGACATTTCAGTGTAATTCCAAACTATTTCTATATGCAAACACTGTTTCAAATAACCGGGTAGGTGGTCAGTGCAAAATAAGGCAGATGTTTCAAATTAAGCTGAAAAAAAACCACACCCAAGGATTCAATTCTTCATTTTTGTACAATTTCTTATCTATAGTAACTGTGCAGCTGGGAAATACCAGTAGAAACTAGAATGATTTAAGAGAAACGACAGACATATGTCTTTGTGGAGACTTGTTATTCTATAAGAACACAGTTGTGTGCAGTTTTATACAGTACAGAATGTAAGCTCCACTCTTATTTTTCTGTCACCTTACCTGGCTGCTGAATAAGGCCTGGGCTGCAGTTTCGGCAAATGCTCTGAAAGGCAAGCAGAACCGTCAATTATCCCTGCTCTTTTGCTCAGATTTTGTTACACAGACACACCCATGACAGAGAGGAGACATAATAAGCGAAAGTCATCTTGGTCCATTGAGACGTCCTACCTATCCTCAGTAACCCCCACCCAGGTTACAGTCCTGTTTCTAGGACAGACACACTTCTATATTTATGAAATTACAAACTCAGGGTTATGGAATCCCAAGTGTCCAGATGTGGAGCCAGTAGCAAATAGATTACTTATGCAGACCTTATTTCAATGCATGAAGGTGCCCTCTTTTGGGTAATATGCAGTGTGCATTGCATCTGTGAGGAATTGTCAGTGAAATCAGGAAAAGCTGACTTTTCCCCCTGTAGCAACAGGATATGCCATTCGCTATGCTGTGTACACCACCAATTATTTGATGTGGGCAAAGAGAGTGAGTGATTGAGAGTTGGATCACTTGTGCTTGCTATGTACTCCCTTACATTTTATTTGTATCTAAATGATAAATGAACCTGGAGAAGTAAAGCTGCAGCATAAGTAGCAGCTGAGGCCTTACAATAACACATTTTTCTGCTAAATTGCTTAGAAAGGCAAACAGCTGGACTAAATCAGCTCTCTCCCCCTCTTTCTGGATTCTTCTGACATCTAAACAGCTCAGGGTGCTAGGGAGACAGCTCCGCACTTTGACGTCCATTTCATCTCTTGGAGAGAAAAAAAAGGTGATGTATGGCACACTTAAAACTGACTTTGAAAGAAGGTTTTGAACAAAAACAAAGGCCTTGCACAAACAGTAGCATTCTGCTTTCAGATACTAAAAGAAAAAAAAGGTACTAAAGAATAGATATATGGACTAAACCAAGACTGCATACATTCAGTATGAATAACAATAAAAATCTGAATATGGTGCAGAGAATTATGTAGGTCGTTGAGTGCCCAGTCGAGATCTGGCATTTGACCACTAAATGTTAAAACTGCACGGTATGTCAGTCTGGAAGAAGAAAAGCGGATTTGTTCAAGGTGTCATCTCAATGATATAGAAGATTAGTTTAATTTTGTTTTGGACTATTCACATAGAAAACATTAAAAAGGTAGCAAGATCTTTGGAGAAGCCTGGGAGATGACAAAAAAAAAGCTCTTTTTCAGGATCAACTTTAGGAATGTAGCATTTCCTTTCTATCTTCTTAGAAGTTTTGTACATAAACACATGGTATTTGAAAGAATATATAAGTATATATAATGTTAAAATTGATGTTTTTCTTTTAATTTTGTATATGTGGCACTGCAGGGTGTTACTATATTTTTGATGTTTGGTATAGAAGTGTCTAAAATCTTGGCATGAGACGGACATACATAAAAACTAACAAAGTAACTAGTGAAGGGAACTTATATTCTAAAAAGAAGTTCAAAGTTCAAGACTTGGAGGCTCAAAAGTTATTAATGACAGGTGGGGGGTGGGGGGGGGGGGTCATTTTACAACGAGAGCTCAGATTACAGGTTAGCCTTGCTTTGTTATAATCAATATGCTTGTACTGTAGATACAACTCAAACAAAAAGGAGGCAGTAAGTAACGCCTTAAAGGACAAAGTCTTTTTGAGCAGATCATCTCATACAACATCTCAGGCAATCCTTCCCATGGTGGAAACACACACCCCTCCATCGGAGGGTGTATCATGTACGTTAACACAATCCCTCGCTTCTTGCACGGTGCTCAAGTTGCCGCCTCTCTATCACAGAGTGACAGCGTATGTCCGAAACAGAGGACGATCAATCCATCATCTTACATCACTGCACCGTGATGATACTGCTGGCTGATACAAAGGATATATCACTTCTAAAATCTTTGAGTGCAAAGCTTTTTGTTGCAGTGAGTGGCTGGAGGATACATCTTAAATTTTGTATTTTAAAAACGGTCTCAGTTCCTAAAGAAAATACAGTCCTGGGGTCCCCGCTATGTTTTCAGAAATGGTCCTTTTCAGGGTGTCATCGATCACACTGCACAATATAATCTATTCCATCTGTAAAGTCTCTTTGCGCTGCAATTTATATGCAGAGGTACAAGTTTAGTGGGAAAAAAATGATATAGAAATGTGGCTGAACATAAAATGTATTCAGTTAAGATATATGGATAGTTTCTTTGTTGCATATGAAATTAGGGAGGTTGTTAGCATTAAGCATTAAGAAGAATTCTCCAAAGGAAGTTTTTTTTCTTCTTTTAATAGCCTACAAATGCTAATTTCAAGTTATTTGTGAGGAAGGGACATGCAAGCGCATGGTTTTTACAAACCATTTAAGAGTTTTTCATGGCGTTTTATTATACTTTAAACGAATAAAATGGGAATGTGTGATGTGCGGTGTGTGACCGGAAAACTTAATTTTGAATTTCAAGTTTTTCTAGAAAAACGGGGGGGATCCAATCTCTCAGGATACAGACACATTCGCTTTACTTAAGTTTGGTCACAGTCAGAAAGAAAGAAAAAAAAAAAAGAAAAGAATAAAACTGCACCCTGCCATAATTTCATTTGAGCCCTGCGGTAAAGTAAATTGAAAAAGATGCTCATGGACAGCATTCAGTTCCCTGGGGCTATGACCCCAAAGTTTTCATCTGACACACCATATGAAACAATGGATCATATAACAAGAGAGCTGACTCTGGGAAGCAGGTATCTTTCTCAGTTTATACCCAGCATTCACTTTTATACCCAGCCTGCACTTGGCCAAAGACATCTGGGATGAGACACATCTCTCCTATATAACAGCATAAACTCCGATCAGCAAACACCTCCCCCTTCGGTCAGGGTAATGAACCGAAAACAGTGCAAAAATGCGGTGTACTTTAACAGTGACGCACTGAGTCAGGGTTGACCATTAACCTCTGATCCACGCTGACCCCCTGTGCGCTCGTGTCCTTGCGAAGCTCAGTGGCTCACCGGTAAACAGCCTCCTGTCCCCCGCATAGCAGCTGTTGCCCTGAAGGGCCTCCAACACCACATTTTTCACCAGCGCATGATTGTCCCGATTGCCAATTTCTGCATCAGTTCACCACTGAAAAAAGGTGCTGCGGCTGGCAAGTAGGCCAAAAATAACTGACACTGGGCTAGGCCAAGAGCTGTGACACAGCTGTTTTAGAGGACAACTCTACTTGTATATAAAGCTGTAGCCAACTAATTTCACTGTCTGGTAAATTTCAGTCAAAGCTTATTAGATCTATACTGAACGGCCAGCCAGCTATCTTAATGAACTGAGAGAAAACGATAGTTTACTACCAGCAGTTGGCTCAAAGGGTCAAAGGAGGGATGGCATAGATGGCAAACGGCAACTTTAATTGATTAATATTATTAGCAAGCGGGGAAAGAATGAATAGTGAGAAAATACCTCTTGACTTGCAGGTATAATACTGCTATTATGTTCACAGAAACCGTGACACAAAAACCATACTGGAGCTACGTGGACCTCAAAATGAGACAACGAAATAAGTGTTGATCCTTTGGGAAGCCCTCTGATGTACACTGTCTGACCATTCTGTATAATTAAATCTGACAAAATCAGCCTTGAGACTGAGTTTGTGAAGCTCGCTTTACTGAGGTTACAGCGACCCCTACTGGGTGGAAATGATCTGGATCAGACAAACCTCAATTGCTGAACGACACTTCAACACTTCAGAAGGCACACTTAACATAACCCGAGGTCTTTTTATAAATGAAATAATTAGTTCTGAAGTAAATTATTCCACTGATAATTTCTACAGGTGCAGACTAAATCCCAATCTTGTGTCAATCACTGTAATTCCCCCATTTGTGTCAGGCAGCATGAAAGCCTGCATTTTAATTAAAAATGCATTTATTATAATAAATTTACTTAAAAACTAAAAAGAAAAACACCTTTAAAATATGCAAATTATTAGTCTGTTTTTTCTGTAGTTACTGGGTAATTGCCAAGCATCCACCTGAATGCTGTGTGGCATCTAGAATGAATAAAAATGGTGAAAATAAACATGATGTTTGATCAGATTTTGTCCTTCAGAGTGCTTCTCGTGTAGACTATCAACGTATATCTACCAAGGATAGTTTTTACCCTTTAACACATGTTTGTTATGGACTCTGACGATTATGGATCTTATGACTGACTGACTGGGATAACAGAAAGCACGCTGACCTATGAGGAGGCTGAGAGGAGGCGAGCAGGATGGGAAAGCCGCAAGAAGCTCCAAAACGCTGAGGCTCTGGTCTCTCACGTACAGGTTGTAGTCTGCAGCGCCTTGTTTACTGCAGAGCTCCTGCAGTCTCCTCTTCTCCACACTGTCCCTTGTATTCTCCACCAGCGCTCGAAGAAATGCCTGACAGAGAGAGAAGGGAGAGAAATTGAAAGTAAAGTCATCTGAAGCTTTTCTAAACCTCCGTCAGCAGCTACGGTGCTTTTTTTTTTTTTTTCTTTCTTACACAAGTTTCCATTCAACACAGTAATACATTTTCTGATATTGCTTCAATGCCACGTTGCATACACACCATAGAAAATGTAAGTCTTTGTAAGTTGTCTAGATAAATGAAAACTTTGCTGCTGGAAGGCTTTGAAGAGCTAGACCTTGACACCAGCCCATTTATGAAACGCAGCCATTTTTATACGCACACTGCACTTTCAGCCTCCATAAAATTGCCATTTAGTTTTTAAATGCTTTTCAAGCCACTGAGAAATTAAGCTTTAATCCTTTCACAAATTAATCGAAATCAATTAATAGGTCACATTTCCAAGAGACAAGCTGCTGTTCAACTGGTATCTCATCAGTTACTGTTGTTCTTTTTAGAAACTATGATGTAAACTACAGGATTAAAGGGATCGTGAAGAAATATTAAGATGCGCTTTTGGAGTGATTTTGTTTTATTCTGCAACCATTAATTACCCTGACACAGTAATCAGAATGTCTAAATATTTGTCATGCCCAAGTGTTCTGTATAATTTCAGTGATTCATAACAGTTTATGTGTGCAGGTATGCAGAGATTAGTGGCATGCTTTTGAGGCTTGTATTGGAGGAATTATGATCCCTATCTTCCAATAAATCCCATGCACACAGCACTTAACCAGTATTTTAACAAGTGTCACACAATTGCATCTGTTACTGTCAGAGTCTCTGGATGTCTCCAGTAATAACATTCTAACATTTGTCTGAGGAGAAATAGTCGGCCAGGATGAGTTGAGTAGTTAATGACATTGCATATATTCTAGGAAATGTGCAAAACGAGGTGACTATTTTTCACTTTCTTAGACATCATGGAGATTAAAGATTATAGGCGTTGTAAATGCTTTAGTAAAACAGATTAACTGCCTGGATTACACAGGCAGGTGTTGTAAAATAAAACTCTTTCTGCCTTATAAGTCTATACGCCACATTTTGACCTGTAGAGATCAATTTGTGTGCAGGAATTCAATAAAATTGAGGAGAAAAGAAGCCCTATACACAGCAGGGAGCTCAACAGATGGTAGCTGGTACGATTAGGATGTGCCATATCTTTCTGACACATAATCAATTTGATTTGGACAATCAAACTGCTTATGCTATATAATCAGTGCAGAAATCAGGAGTAATATTTCCCTTATGTCTGCCAAAGTAATATCTCGTCACGTAGCATGTTATATAAAACATTTTAAACAATACCGAAATTTCTGTATTTAGTAAAGCAGCGATTGGACTGCTGACATTTTACAAATTGTCCTCCTTTTGTCATTCAGTGCGCTGGTTGCAAAGAACAGTAAACTACTCATGCAGCTCAAGCAAGAGAGAAATGAATGGTTTTCAATTTGGTTAGACTGTAATGTTTTTATTAAATAATGAATTTAACTTGCATAATAAAAATTCAGGATGAGAGTGTTATGTTGTGAACAAATAACTTGAGAGATGGAAATTAGAAGCGGGAAAGGGAATAAAGGGAGATACTCAGTGATTCACCAGTTAGCCACTGTCACTGCTGTCACTGTTCAGTAAGGGAATCGTTGAAAAATAAATCTGTCAACATATAATTGCACTTCTTCGTGAAATACAATACATTTTTCTCCAAGCTTTGCCAACAGGAATAACAGAAGTGTGCTCTAGCTGGAGAAAACATGACATTTAAAAAATGTCTTCCCTCTTATTATATTGAAACACTAACACAACAAGTAGGATGTCACATGAAAAAGTGGCTCGGCTTACGCAATTTACAAAGTGAGTAGCTGTGGAGCCACGTTTGGACATACCTTCTTAGGAACACTTCTAATCTCTAGACACCATGTGAGCAGGTACAGCAGAGAAACGTTCTGGGGGATGTAGGATGGCACCTGGGCGCCTACAACCGGGGAGGAAAGAACATTTCAGAATGATCATAAGAGGGTATGAATGTCACAAACATAAATGCAAACATGAGCATGCAGTGTGCCATCAATATACAAGGGATACTGTGTTGTGATATATTACAACTTAGGTGCATGTTAAAATTATTTGACAGGTGCATTTACCTTTTTTTTTGGTGTCCTTGCGTAAAGAAACATGCACACAATGGTTCTTCTGATCCTGAAGGCCCAATCTGTGGAGCATGTCCTCCACCTCAGAGGTCCTATTTGGGCAGACGACATTAAACGAATCCCCAGGCTGATAGGTCATCATCGGGTAGGCCTTAGGATGAAAACAAGCATCTAAAATTCAAATTGCAGTCTGACTCCATCTGAGAAGATGCTGCAGGTATAGAAAAATGCAAAAAAAAAGAACATTATATTGTTAAGCTTACAGAGATGTCCATTTCTAGGAGAAGGGCCGTCTTGACTGAATCTCCTCTGGTCAGCTGAGCTGCCCTGTATATGGGTACCTCATGAAGAGTCTCTTTGTTTGACGGCCCAGTAATCTGAAAGAAAACATTTCTTATACAGTAAATGTGGGCAAAATGGCAAAGAAATAATTCAACTTGTACAATGTGATCTTTAAAGAGGAGGAAAAAAAGGTGAAATATGGGGCAGATATTGGTTTTATCAGCAACATCATTCCTCACCTCTCCCATAGTGTCTACTTCCTGAAGAAAGACATCGAGGTAGGGAGGTGGCAGAGCAGGAACATTGAGCGATGACTCAGACAGCGGGGGCAGGGAGCATGTCAGTGAAGCTGCCAATGCAACATGGTGAACTCCAGCACCCCCAGTCTGTGTCTCCGGTGCTGATGCACAAACACTGGCAATGCCACCAGACTGGGATGCCAACCCAGGGCTCCCTGCAGGAGATGCTGGCCTGAGATCAGAAACGGCCGTCTGTGTAGCAGAAGCTGAAGATGAAGCAGCAGATGCAAATTTGGAATCGGATTCCACAGATGCTCCGACTGACTTGCAGTTCTGGTGGTCAGTGAGGCTTAGGAGGTTTAGTTGGACATCTGGTATGGATGAATCAGGAGTTTCCTTCGCTGAATCCCCCGTATCCCCCGCATCCCCCTTAATGTGACCAGTCCTATCAGAGGCCATTTTTGATAGGGCTCCTTTGATTGCTTTCCACAGTCCTTCAATCCAGGGGTCCAAAACCACCTCCAGCCTAGAAAGAACAGAGTCCATCATATGATAAAGTGACAGCAAGGTAATAAAAACAAAAAAAAAGAGCTTTGTGGGTAACTTAAAGCTCAATGTTTTGAGCTAGATGCTTATACTTTATTTCTCTGCATAACTTACCCTACACCATCATCTGCATATCCCGTCGCATAGAAATGTTTGGCTCCAAGTTCCTGTAGACGACGCTCAATTGTCTTCCCACAGTTGCAGAAATTTGCATAATTTGTGTCTCCTAAAGCTGGAGCAGACAAATGAAAACAGATGAAGATTTCTCAAGCCAACTACTGTTTAGAAAGTAAACAATGTGATTTACATAAATATGCTTTGCAAATCGAGCTCCCTAGATTGACAGATGAACAGCCAAAACAGCTACCTCAGACCCCCATAATGGAATTTACCTAAAAGTGCATAGCAAAGGTGTTTATAGTGGTCAGTGGAGAGGGTCTTCTTCTTGATGTGCTTCACAAATTGAAGGGCATTGTCTGGCGGTTCCCCATCTCCAGTAGTAGACACAATAAAGACCACTGGGGCATTCTCCTTCTCCAGATTGTACTGGAACCAGTTGTATGATTAATCAGTGACTGGTTTTTCCATATGAAACACATTACATACAGTAAATGTCCAGAGAATCATCAGGAAATATCACTTTTACTAAGATGCTACTGATGTGTTCAGGGCTGCAACTAACAATTATTTTCTTGATCAATCGATTAATCGTTTGGTCTATAAAATGTCAGAAAATGGTTGAAAATGTTGATCACTGTTTCCCAAAGCCCAAGATGCGACCTAAAATGTCTTGTTTTGTCCCAACCAACAGTCCACAACCCAAAGATATTCAGTTTACAATCACAGAAGACTAAATAAACCGAAAAAATATTCATTTTTTCTTTAAAAATGACTCAAAACGATTAATCGATTATCAAAATAATTGGTGATTATGTCATGTCATGTGTTTTTGTGTGTCAGTAGCCAAGCAGTACAAGAGGATTATAATAATGTATAATAATGTGCAACAGCTACCTTTTCGTTCTGGTTCAAGCAGCTGAGCTCAGCAACCAGTCCATGCTCCTCTGCCTCCTCAGCTATCCCTTCTGCTATGGACTGGGCTTGGCCCTTCTGAGACCCATAGAGAACCACAAACCGAGGCTTCACTTCACAGGGCATCCTAAAGAAACCAGAGAAATAACATGGTAATTTCTAAATTTACATATCCCTAAAATTTATTACGCAATTGATGTAGCAAGTTGGTTAAGAAAACTTATGGTGATGCCACAATATATAAAATATATTTATAATTTTATTATTACTTATATTTTCCAAAAAATGAAGTTCGAGTTGTGTTTTTCTGAGCTTACCTAACATTACATAATGCAAGATTAGAGAGGTAACAGGTGAACTGCCACAAAACAGTCTTCGCACCATTGTGTAGCGCAGCAGCCCCGAATACCACCATAGACTAATAGGTGTTTCGCTCTAACGAGTGACCGTGTCAACTGGTGACTTTCAGCCGAAAGTTGTCGTGGTGACGGCAGCTGTTGAAAACACAAACAGAACACATAGGTGTCCTCGTAAAAAAGCCTGAACAATTTTACTTTAATCAATATAAACTCATCTGTGTTTATTATCTACACTAACCATTTACGTAAGTCAAATTGTGCTCAACAAGACGCAATCACCTCTCGCAATGTTTCTTATAATGTTAGAAACAAAACGTAGCATATACATTGGCAGTGCAGCTATAGCCCATCTTGGGATTTTATAGTTTTGTTTTTTTTTATCCACCAAGTTTGACCAACTTGATAAAGTTGCTGTGTCTTTTGGGCAAACATCACATTCACAAAGCCAGATTTCTTCAGGTTTTCCTAACAAAAACATGTTTTATGTTAGTTATATTTATTTTTCTCTCTTAATTTCTGTATTACGTATCTTTTTACATTGTACACTTTTATTCCTGCTTGTGTTTTTGTGATTTGTTTATTTTATTTTTTCTCCAAAAGTTAAAGTTAATAAAAAATAAAAAATAAAAAGATTCAGCGTTTCCTCTACTGTTGACAAGAACATTTAAAAAGCTTAATTTAATTTAGTTAATTTAACTAAATTTTTTAATGAAACACTAAAAGGACCAGACGAATAAATGTTGAACGTTAATTTTAAGGGAATTTAAGATTTTTAAGTGGACACCTACGTGTTCTGTTCGTGTTTTCAACAGCTGCCGTCACCACAACAACCACGGACGCATTCGGCTGAAAGTCATCAATTAACACGGTCACTCGTTAAACCGAAACACCGGACGTTGCGTCAGTTTTGGATGTTGACAGCATATATTCATGCATACATTTACCGCCAAGTACACGTGGTATCGACCATTTTATCTATTTTATTAAATCTAAATCAATGTAACTTAATGCAGTTAGCAAAGTTACACGTTGTAGCTAATAACTGACAACTACGTAGCCATGACAGCAGGGAGACTAACCCTGGGTTGCCCATATTTAACGTTGATCTCCAGCTGGTGCCTTTTTCGAGCTAAATCTGTCCAGTTTAAAACTTAAGTAAAATATGTAAGTTAAGTATCATAAAAAGGAGAAGTTGTCGGAAAATAGGTTGTACCTTTTCAGAACCGTTGTGGAAATTCATTCAGTACGAGTCCCTCCTGTTTGAAATTCACGCGAGATTAGGGCACAGTCTGAGATTGAGTGAGATCGGAATAAACCACATTACAAAACTTTTTTTTCTCCAGTTTGACTCTTTAAATACTCTATATGAAACGCTTCTAATGATGTTTTGGAATCATTTTAAAATAGTTAAAGTAATTGTGTGTAGTCATCCTGGATAAAAAAAATGGTGTACATGTGTAATAATAATAAACACTTCACGTGACTTGGTTCCTCCCTCCCCGCCCGTGGATCCTTCCAGAAGTCGCCTGCAGACCGGTGCGGCTTTCAGCTCAGCCACACTCCACAGTTACACCGTAAAACTCATCTTTTTTATCCGTGCTTCACTTAATAAGTGACCCAATCCGTCAGCCAACATGTCCTCGCTGGGGACATTAGCTTTCGATGAATATGGAAGGCCTTTCATCATCATTAAAGACCAGGATAAGAAGACTAGGCTATCGGGCATTGACGCATTGAAGGTACAATGGGTTAGCTAGCTGTGGCATGCTGGCTAGCAAAGTGCTAATTTGTTTTAGTTAATTTGCAAGACACATTAAGCCATCGTGATATATATTAATGTATACGACTAAGAGTCATACGTATATACGTATTTGTCTAATTAAGCTGGTGTTGTTTTATTAACATGTTATCATTATCTAAATGATTCGCTAGTCACTGCATGCTAACATGAGGCCCATGTGCTTTCTGTACAACGCTCAGCCGGTGGGTGTAGCTACGTAGGGCTGTGCCCCAAATGGCCGTTATTGATGCAAATTATTTTTTATATTAACCCTTTCATACTGTTCATATTCTGACCCTTCACAGTAATCCTTTATAATTAGTCCCCATACCAAAATTTAAAACGACAAATGTTTTTTGGAATCAATAGTCATTATTAAATGGGGGATTGATCCTTCATTAATGTTTAAGAGAGCAGAGAGTGTGTTTTCTTTAGGTTTGACACTACTCGAACATAACAGCCATAATTGTTTCTATTAATTTACTGGAAGTGAAGGATGCAACAACATTTGAATGCTAGGTTTCATTATAACCATTAGAACCATCAATAAACACGGACCCAGAACACCCTCTATGTGCAAAATTGTATACCAGCTGCACAAAATTAAATAATTTTTATATATTCTGGGCCACTTTGGGAAATGTCATAGAATTTCAGGCTTAAAGAATGTAGTTTAGGGTGGGTCAAAAATGGGTCAAATGTGACCTGAACAGTATGTAAGGGTTAAAATGTCCAGTTTTTTTCTCGCAGATGGCATCTTGTACCTGTCTTGTGCATAAAAGACTAAGATGTGAGCTGACATGGTCATGTTTGTGTTTTGCAGTCTCACATTATGGCAGCTAAGGCAGTTGCGTCAACGCTCAAAACATCTTTGGGACCTAATGGTGAGAACCAATGCAATGCAGTCACATCTGACTTCCTGGATGAGTGCTTATAGATGTTGAGTTTCCGCGTAACTTAAAAATTCCCATCCAAACGTGTTCTGAGATGTAAATAAAATACTCCACTTTGAGTAATAATTGGTGTCTAATATGATGTGTCCACACAAAAAAGTTATTTATCTTGTTAAAACCCTTAAAATGTCATCTACACCATCTCCCTCATTAAAAATTCCTGAATCAACGAATATGCAATTATTTTTCTCCTACTTCACTGAAAAGTCCATTCTCAGTGTACTTGTGCACTGGAGGCATCAAGTTTCCAGCTCACACCGTTTTAACGATTAGCTTTCAAATTAGTTGTGATGTCACAAATCATGCTCGTAGGTACACACCTTAAACTCCGATTTTTGGTGAGCACAGAGAAACTTTCAGCTTCCTTGTGTCAAACTCTGCACATACATCATTCTGCACAGTGAAGCTCAAACATCCAACTGAAGTAAGAAGAAAAACACATTTTT
The DNA here is from genome assembly GCA_038419695.1 of Scomberomorus guttatus. Classification (NCBI taxonomy): domain Eukaryota; kingdom Metazoa; phylum Chordata; class Actinopteri; order Scombriformes; family Scombridae; genus Scomberomorus; species Scomberomorus guttatus. Next base: position 13,747,126 of record CM076464.1, on the reverse strand, counting down.
TAATTATCATGAAACATATTTGATCGCTAATTTGTAAGTTTGGTATCCTTCCCACATGCAATTGTGACTGCAATGTTAACCCTACAGCCAAGATTGTACTTCACTTTCCATGAACCTTTTTTTTTTTTTTTTTTTTTTCAATTTTTGCATCCAGGTCTTGACAAGATGATGGTTGACAGGGACGGAGAAGTGACTGTCACCAATGATGGTGCCACTATTCTCAGCATGATGGATGTGGACCACCAGATTGCCAAACTTATGGTGGAGCTGTCCAAGTCCCAGGATGATGAGATCGGTGATGGAACTACTGGAGTTGTTGGTACGGAAAAGGAAATTGAGGGGTCTAGGGTGATTTTTATTGGCTGTAAACCTGGATTTATATCTCTTGTTGAGGTGTGCTGTTGGTCCTAATGTAGATACCTCCAGCATACAAATAGATTTATAGTTCTGCAAGACTGTTGATTCTTATAACATCATGCAACCCTACAAAATACTACTAATATATTACACTTAATTCATGAGGTTCTGTTGACACCACATAGTCCCAATTCATTAAGGATATTGGCTTCAGAAATACACTGAAACTTTAAGCTTTGTGTAGCCATTTCAGTGTGCATTAGGAATATGCAAAATCAAATGGCATCATTGAAATTATTGCAATTCTGATGAAGGCAACCTGTGGTATTCCAACCATATTTGAGCTATTGTTGGTCATGATCTTATTGTATTTTCCTCTTCCTCCTCAGTGCTGGCTGGGGCTCTGCTTGAGCAGGCTGAGCAGCTGCTGGACCGTGGAATCCACCCCATCAGGATCTCTGACGGTTATGACCAGGCCGCACGCATTGCCATCGAGCAGCTGGACAAAATTGCAGAAACCTTCCCCTGCGATCCCAACAACACAGAACCACTCATTCAGACCGCCATGACAACACTGGGATCTAAAGTGTGAGTCTTCTAGACTCAATAGTGTGCTTTGTTTTTGTTTTTTACCATCATACAATTATCAGGAACTGGTACTTCAGGGGGCTAAACCACAGAAAAAATGTGAAGGCATATATATAGTAATATTTTTACTTTGTAACACTAGTCGCACCTAGGGACTGCTAAGATGTCAACAAATCTGTTGTCTTTCAGCATCAACCGGTGCCACAGACAGATGGCAGAGATTGCGGTGAATGCCATCCTCACTGTGGCCGACATGGAAAGGAAGGATGTAGACTTTGAGCTTATCAAGATGGAGGGCAAGGTGGGAGGCAAGCTGGAGGACACACAGCTCATCAAGGGAGTCATAGTTGACAAGGAGTTCAGCCACCCTCAGATGCCCAAGGTACAAAGGGATATCGCGTTCATCTGCTCTATCTTCAATGTCGCCTTCAATTGCATGGAATCAAATAGTTGACAGTAAATATAGACAAATTAAATGTGTCTGACATCCATCTATGTAACGATCACAAAAGATCCCAGTATTCTAGCCATTTTTATTGGAGATCATCAAAGGGTTGTTCATAGTGAATCTATTTACTGCAGCATGTATTTCATAGCAATTAAAGGATAGAAAAGCTAGAGGTAGATAGTAGTGTATGAGCTACAACTCATAAGGACACTGTTATTTGCTTTTTAGTGCTGCAGAAGGACACTACAAATTTTACTGCATTAATGTGCAACAGCTGTACAATAACTAACACCAACTATTTTTTGTCACCCCTCAGGTTCTGAAAGATGTTAAAATTGCCATCCTCACCTGCCCATTTGAGCCCCCAAAGCCCAAGACCAAGCATAAGTTGGATGTTACCTCTGTGGAGGACTACAAAGCCCTCCAGAAATATGAAAAGGAGAAGTTTGCGGAGATGATCCAACAGGTTAGTACCACAGAATTTGTTAGCTGCTGAGGCTTCAGGCAGCAAGTCAATTTCAAATGATCATAAATATGACGGGTACTAAGACTGAATTCTTGGCATCCACGTTGGCACATGTGGTTCATCTTAAAAAGTAAACTTGTATTTTTGTTTTAGGTCAAAAGCAATGGTGCTAACTTGGCCATCTGCCAGTGGGGCTTTGATGATGAAGCCAACCACCTTCTGCTTCAGAATGAGCTGCCTGCTGTGCGCTGGGTCGGAGGGCCTGAGATCGAGGTGAGAGACATTTGTTACATTACAGAACTCTTTGATGTAAAGTTATTTTATATTATACATACATATATATAATATTTTCACCATATTTTGATCAATCATGTATTCACATTTGATGGCCATGTGGTGCTGATGAGCAGAAAGTTTATGATACAAAATAGCTTTATTGTTTGTGTATGAGTATTCAATGTCAACCATATTTCCTGCACAGTTGATCGCCATAGCCACAGGAGGCCGCATCGTGCCGAGGTTCTGTGAGCTGACACCCGAGAAGCTCGGCACAGCTGGCTTGGTGAAGGAGATCTCCTTTGGCACTACAAAGGATCACATGTTGGTTATCCAGGAGTGCAAAAACACCAGGGCAGTAACCATTTTCATCCGTGGAGGCAACAAGATGGTAAGCACAAATCAAAAACTAAACTCTCTGCCAATGTATCCACTGATGTTGATCCGTCCCTGTTGATTTATTATTTATTCTGTCTGTCTCGTTAGATCATTGAAGAGGCCAAGCGTGCTCTCCATGATGCTCTTTGTGTAATCCGCAATCTGGTGAGAGACAACCGCGTTGTGTACGGAGGTGGAGCTTCAGAGATTGCGTGTGCTCTGTCCGTCAACCAGGCTGCAGATAAGGTGAGACACTAAAACCCAGGAGACCTTTTGAGTATTTGCATTTAGCATTAGAATAAACATGATGACGCTTATGTTGCTGCTTAAATCTCCTCTAACTTCTGCCCTTCAAATTTCTAGTGCCCATCATTGGAGCAGTATGCCATGAGGTCATTTGCTGATGCTTTAGAGGTAATCCCAATGGCGCTGGCTGAGAACAGTGGGCTGAACCCAATCCAGACTATGACAGAGGTCAGAGCCAGACAGGTCAGAGAAAACAACCCCTTCCTTGGTATCGACTGTCTGCACAACAACACCAATGGTAAGGAAACATGTACACAGGGCAATGTACAAGCTCATGTGTATCCTCTGAATGCAATTTGTACCAACATGACTTCATTCCAACTACACTGTCCAATATATTCTAATTAGCACACCAAAGCAAGAAGACGTGACATATTGAATGTTTTTCTGTTTTGTTTTGCTACAGACATGAAGCAGCAACATGTGATCGAGACCCTGATCGGCAAGAAGCAGCAGATCTTGCTGGCTACTCAAGTAGTCAAAATGATTCTTAAGATCGATGACATCCGAAGCCCGGGAGAGACTGAGGACTGAAGGCCTCCTCAACACCAGTAGGCTCGGCTGTGCTCTGGAACACTTAACGACGTCTGAGCTGCTCTAGAGATTTTAGGCACTTCCCCGAGCACCATGTCCAAACCGCACTGCGTATTGCTATTTATCGTTTGATACAAAAATGTTCAAGCTGTTGTAGTATCAAAGTCACCATTAAAATGTTGGTCCGCTGAAATTTCCAGACTCTATAGTTCTGATTTCATGCTCCCAATGTTGAACCTGATGATAATACTTGATTTTTATTTGTGTATTCCATGTTAGGTTACATTACATGTCTTACAGAACTTGAGAATTTCAATAAAATGTTTGCAAGCATGGCGCATAAACAAGTGTAATCTTGCCACATTCTATAAATGTTATCTAATGCTTGCAGTCTTACATGTACAAGACAACATACTACATCCAGTTTGTGAAAGTGCTTCATAGCTTTGGGTCCACAACATAAATTCACATTTAAGTGGTATTGAAATCAAAGTTTCTCAATAGGTCCAGACTTCTAAAATAAAACATACAAAATATGTCAAAGATTTAATCAATAATGACCAGCATGCTATAAAGAGCACCTCTACATTTTACATTTTGGCCTCATCAGCTTTTCATCTTGTTTATGAAACATTGTTAAAGGCACCAGTTGCTTGTCCAGTATTACATGTCCCTGACTGTTGCACTGGCTCGTCAGACCTTCTCAATTACATGTACTTGTTCAGCCAATTAAGCATGTCTGTTCTGGCCTCCTGAATGCTTGATCTGTCTGCAGGGTTGATGTCCTCTCTCCTGCGGTGGACAAACCCGTGAGTCTGACCGGGAAAGATCTTGACCTGGTAATCCACTGTGCATTTCTCCTTCAGCTTTGCTTCAAGGACACTCACCTGGAGAGCAGAAGGATGTCAGCACAGGTTGTTGGTGGTTATATAGCAGAGATTGTGGCATATTAGAGGCTTATGGAAGTTGTTGCGAGGATGCCGTTCAGTGTTCAATTACCAGGCAGGTTATACCATCACTTACAAGCTGACAGACATCCTGTATCTGTTGAGTATATATCTGAAAGCTACTAGGTTCATGCATACTAACCTGGTCCAGTGGGATAACCTCATCTTTCTCCCCAAAGATGAACAGCGTAGGACTCTTCAGCTCATACCTGTCCTCTTTCTCACGGATGATCCCTGCACAGTATCACATAAGCCCATCATAAAAACCACCCTACAGAAACTATACAGCATAATGCCTGAATAGAGCGTGCGCATTCCTAGATGTGCACAGTCTTGCTTCGGTGCTGTGTCAGTGTGTTATGCATTATGAAAATGATGTTAGTACCACTGCCACCGAGACAAAATTGCTCAGGTGAATTTTAAAATGAACTATGACACTTTATCTATCATGCGGAAATGACACACCATAGACTGACACTCCGGCTTTGACCTCTGGATACTGCAGGGCCAGGTAATGTGTGGCAACCCCTCCCCAGCAGAAGCCAACTGCTCCGATGTGTTTGGCCCCGCACAGCTCCTTCAGGAACCTCAGCACTGCATCCACCTCTCTGGGAAGGAAATGTTAAGGGCAATAGTGAACAAATGTCTAGAAATGGATGTTATCACAAAAATCCACATCATATGACCTGAATTGTGAAATATAATAATGAAAACCAACAACAACTACAGCTAGACATTTCGACTTTCAACTGGGATGTTAGCTGCTAAATAAACTGAAAATTAGACTTTTAGTTACTTGTTGATGTTGGTCGCCTTTCTGTCTTCAAGCCACTCCTGAAATTTGGACCAGTCATGTGATGGACTCCATGGCTCTTTCCCAACATAGAAGTCTGGACAAACAGCACTGCTCAGAGCAACAAAAGAAAAAAAAAAGGAAGAGAAAATCACTGTTATGCAAGCTTGTGAACATATATTACAGGACACACAGTGGAGGAACATTGTATTTTACACACATGTATCCATTGGCTGCCAGCATATCAGCCATGTATCTGGTGTTGGGAAGCTGCCACCCATAGATGTCTTGTATGACAATGATTGCCTTGTCAGATGCAGCGGTTGGCTTTACTAGATAAGCTTTAATGTGCTCTATCTGGACCTCCTGGCCGAGCCCTCCATACTCCATCCGATCCCCTATATCACAAGGGCATGGCTTAGCCTCATTGGCCATCTGCTGACACAAAGTCATGTGGGAATATTAAAATGGACATTTCTCAGACCTGTGCACAGTTCTGGGAGTCACTTAAACATGGTTATGAAAGCATTGCAACACAATGACACAGCACTTTTCAAACAAAAAAAGAATCTACATTGGAGTGAAGTTTAAAAGAAATACTATACATACCGTATCGTTTACTGGTGAGAGGGGAAACAATCTATCTAATCAAGTCTTTTGTAGCAGTAGAAAGTTGCAGCAAAGTCAAAGTAGTGATTGTGTGTGAATATTGTCAATTTAGTAAAGCAACAAGATAATTCCTGCCACAACCTTCAAAATAAAAGCTTTAAGTATACATTTGTGTCAGATGTTGTGAGCAGCCTTTGAATGGTGGATTCAACAGTAAATTAAAACACACACAAACTGTGGGGCAGCTGAATGCAACCTAGTTCTTTATCAACACACTATGAAACAAGAATCCCTTAAAATATCATTAATTAGTCCTTAATTTACCCAAGAGATTCCTTAATTTGTCCATTAATTTGAAAAGCCCTTAAAAATGACCAAAAACCATTAAAAAAACCACTGAAATGACCTTTTATGGTATAAACTAAAGTTGCAATCAACAACATTCAGCCCCACTAGATGTCAGCAAACAACTGTTTGCTATGTAAAGATAAAGTGGAGTCATGGCGTCCTGAGCAGAGAGTGAAGTCACGCTCCCTTTGTGTGTGTGTTGTAATCCGAGCTTCTCTGTTCTTTGTTTTGGTAGCCGGTCCGGCCGCGCGTACATGTTAGTGCATGTGAGTCCCTCCTCATCCTCCCCCTGCTGTGTCCGTTTTCAACGTGGCCTCTGAGTCCCAAACTTTCTCAAATTACAGATAAACAGTCCACTAAAAAATGTTTCTGAAAACATTTGAGGCGAGAAATAGGGAATGTAGTAAGAGAATCTTGATCCATATTTGATCAGCACTGCCTAGTTTCGTGAGCCGTGTGACGCTTTCTTTCTTTTTTTCTTCCAACTTTATTGAGTAAACAACATGCGCATTTGTTTTAGTCTGAGATGCTGGTGCTCTAGTGCGACATTTAGTGGGGTTGAATTTCGTATATTGCACCTTTAAGGAGTAGTTTGTCATGGTTTTGGTCAGTTTTAAATTGGTTTTTTTACCCCTTTAAAACCCCTCAAAGCATGCAAATAATCCATTAAAAATACCTTAATTTATTTCAATCCATTAATTTATCTATTAACTGTCACCTTAAATGTCCATGAAAAATAATTCAATAGAATTTTAAGGTTAAAAAAGATAAAGGGATTCTTACTTCCTCAGCCACAATGACTCATCTCTGTGGCTGCTGAATTAAGCTATGACATTACACACATTCAACAGCATGAACTTGAAATTTAAGTGGTCTATATACTTATGTGTCATTTGCTGTGTTTACTATTGTAAAACGTAGTTGCATTTGAATCAACTTCTAAATCGGATGTAATTTAGTATTCTGTGTAAGTGTGTATGGCTCTCACAATGAACATAAATTGACGTTTACATACATCAGACAGCTTCTTCCGGTATTACTCTGACTAGTTTTACCAAATTGGCACTGTTTGAGAGACAAACAATGACGGACAAACAGTGCCAGAGGTTTTTATAGGTTACTGATTGTTGCACAGAGCTCCGGCTCGGTCGGTGTGTCTAAAAGGCACCGCTGGGATTCGAACCCAGGATCTCCTGTTTACTAGACAGGCGCTTTAACCAACTAAGCCACGGCGCCGATACCGCCCTGCACCGATAGACCAGTAGTTCATGTCCAGGCACATGTTATGGTAAGTTTACTTGTTTTAGTTTTCTAATCAGGCTTCATTGACAACACTGCTCTCCATGTTTGTTTAGTCTCGTCCTTGTAGCCTACAGTTATTAACTAACCTAGCGAACAGTTTTCGGTTCGAGGCACATTCCGCGAACGTTGCCTGAAGGGTAGGAGGACGTTCGCTGCGAACATACCCTGAGGAGTGTTTGGAAAGTTTTCTTAACGTTGTTTTTTATAAAAAATATTGTTCCCTATCCTTCAGGCAATTGTTTGCTGCGATATACAGTATATTATTAGGTAATTATGAGATCCATGCTTTCTTAATTATGAGATTGTTTTCTCGTGATTATATTTTTTTCAATGAACACCTTAATAAAAAAATACAATAAAAAAATAAGTTAGAGAAAAACAAATAAAGTAAAATAATACATAGAGATAAATCCGTGGCAATTATTTAAATATTAATGGAGACAAAATGTTTTTTACTGTTGGTTAAAACAAAATAAAATTATTACAGACAGATACAGCCTTTTTGTTAAGAGAAGTTCAAAAATAAAGGTTTGCTTCCAGAAAATTTGCATCTGTGTGATATTTGTGTGCTGAAAGCAATCACACTTTGTTCTTCTCACTCTTTATCATTCCGCTACTTCTTCTTATTCCACATTATGTACATTTTTTTAACCTCTTCACCTGCTGCATACTTTGTGCTAGAAAAACCATTCAAATGTCAAACTGAAATCTAGCAGACGTGTGCTGTCTGAGTTGGAACTTTTGTCACTTTGAAACTCAATTGCTCTGACATACTTTTGTCTACAGACTCCATTCAAACTTTAAAATGTTCATTGAACTTTGAATTTTCAAAGTTGTGTTCTGTGTTGTGATACCTTTTGTACCTTTGCAGCAATTTAAGTCCAAAGTGGGGGCGTGTACAGCAGTTTTCAGATCTAACCAGTGTCATGTAATCAGGCACAGTGCAGAGCAACAGGAACTTTTTCTTAACACATCAGCGTCAGTCTGCTGGTTCAATGGTTCAAGTATTGTTCTCATAGTCAGCTTCTTTATGAGATTACAGGATTGTGGGTTTGATCCCTACTCCTGGCAACATGGCTTCCTAAATACAGACACAGAGATACACAGCTTGTTCCAATCAACCAAGAGATTCTTTCTTTCCCTTTTAATTCTCTCTCTCTCCCTTTTAACTTCAAGTACATTCAAACCTTCAGTGGCTTCAGGTTTCATTCACAATTCAGAACTGCTTCAGTCTCACACATGTATGCACACACACACACACACACACACACACACACACACACACACACACACACACACCAAAACAATACATAGAAAGACACACTACATACTGGCATACACACACACACACACACACACACAAACCCCACTCCTTGTCACCTTGTCTCCTCTCTTCAAATTAACTTGTTGAAAGTGTTAGCTTATTCGAATATATTTCCCAGCATGCATTGCAGTCTTGTGAAAATTGTCCAGAAAACCTTTTTGTCTGAATAATTTAGATGATGGAGGCCATTGTGTGTCAGAGGAGATGGTGTTCTCTCTGATCAACATTAAAACTATTCAAACCATGAAGATAGATATGCACATTACTCACTTGATGCATACTGTTACACATGTGACTTTTATATAACCTTCCCTGTAAGTGGTGCTACAATATTAAAAGAAATTGCTGCTAGAGCAGCAGCACCTGATGGTAGCAGCTGCAGCTGGCAGTATAATCAGCAATCAGATGCATTTTTTTCAGTAAATGCACATTCTAGTTGGTTAATAAGATCAATAAATTTATAAGAAAATTTTGTTTTTCTTAGTATCTGTGAAAATTGTGAAAACCAAAGAGCACTATTATGGTAATACAAAAAAGAATCTTATTAAATTACATACTGTACATTACCTGTAATAAAACCAGCAATATCTTGCCAAAATATTCTAGTGTGAGAACAAATCCAAAATAAATGTCTGCTAAATTATTTGTAATTAAATATTTATGTGGTCATATCCAGTTTTGTTAGTATTCAAGCATAAACCAGATGCTTTGGAGAAAGACTCAGTCACACTGATCAGTGGTGGTATCATCTACTTTTCTCAATGTCTGTCTGCAGTTGAGATGCCTTTAATGTTGAAGTTATTACGAGATAAAGCCTCGATATTTTTTTCTTTGGTGAATGCAATGTGCTTCCATAGAAAGCACAATGAAAATCCAGGAAATCGGTATCACAAGCTTAAACAAAGTTTACTTATGGTTACTTATGCAAAAGAAAGTAAAATACCAAGTTTAAGTTTAAAGGGAAGGAATGTTATGTTAAATGGATCATTTATTTCATTTTCATGAAAGTTTACATAAATGTGCATTTTAAAGGCAAAACATAATAAATGAACTGATGAATAATGAGGATTGACAAATTAAGAACCATAGTTTTCATTGTAAAATTCTCACAACAAAACCATTTTATAGAAGGGAAAATCTCACAGGGCGGGCCCCAGTATTCAAACTTTAGATCTGATGCTAAAAATGTTGTTCTATTTTATAGTTGTTTCAAGAAATATCCTACAGATGTCGCTGTTTAACATGGACAGATTTTTTTTTGTTTTGTTTTGTTTTACTTTTTTTAAAAACTTTATTAACAACACAGTAATAATACAATAGAAATAGTACATGGAGTATTGGAGAAAAAATAAATAAACTAATCACAAAATCACAAACAGAAATAAAATTGTACAATGCAAAAGATACATAATACAGAAATTATTGATGTTTACCAAAAAATAAGACCATACTTTCTGTAATAGGGACCAAAATCTTATGAGTTTCCCAGATTAATAAGGACATTTGAGTTCAAAAGTTTCTTGAATGAGTACAGACATAAAATAAATGATAAAAGGACTCAATCTCCTTTTTGCAGAAGGAACATAAAGGGGAAACATCATGTCTAAAATTGTGAATGAATTCATTGCAGAGATAGTATCTGTTTAAAATTTGAAAATAATTTTCTTTAACTTTATTGGAGACAAAAAATCCGTTAAATTCAGTCCAAACATTCCTACTAATGTTAGGAAACATCACTTTCTAAGGATGAAAGTGCCTACCCAGTTTTTAGTAACATCAGAGAGGAAAAGTTAAGAGCACTTTGTCCAATTTTGATACTGATCTACATTTTAATTGTGTTTAGAAACGAGCCTCTAGTGTTGTAATATTAAAAGATTAATATAAATAATATCAATGTTTTTCTATTCAGGAAGGCTTCTTCATCGTAACCGTTATTAATATTATTATTATTATTATTATTATTATTATTATGTATAGCTTACCCTTCGCAACCACGTGACGGTTGTTGTCGAAGTTTTCCCTGCCGTAAAGCTTGAACCGCTGTCGAAAGTAAAACTGTTGCGACCTGACAGCAGCCAGCCAGCAGTGACGTTTGCGCATGCGTACAGCGAGCTTAGCTAGCCGTTTGTCTCCGAGGTTTAAACTGTCATTACAGAAACACGGAGGATGTAACGTTTTTCAAGTTTATTTTTACATTAAAGATACACCGTAAAAAAATAAAACTGTAGCGGCTAACACAAGCTGGATGTGAAAAAGGTCACAACGAAGAGAGCGCTGGAGTTCAGTCGGAGGGGAAACCATTTTATGATTGTCAATGCATCCGACCCGTGAGGATATAAGTTACTACTCGTCTCGCTAGCTAAGTTAGCTAGCTAAACGATATTGTCCGTGTCGTGGATGGGTTCACTGTACAAGGTACTCCTGGAAGAAACGGTGACCGGTGCTTAGCCGAACAACATGGATACTGCCGAAGAAGGTAAACAGAGACGTCTTTCGTCGTTGTTTCCCAGCTAAATAGAGTTAACTAGCACATCACCGGGAGCCAAGCCTGCTGCTGAGCTGGCCTGCTAGTGATTTACTGAGCTGAGTAGCTTAGCTGAATAGCCTGTAATGTGGTGTGAGGTAAACTCAGAAAGACGAGAGAAGGCAGCTAAAGACAGAGCTTCATATACGGGCATATACTGTGAAGCAGAAATATAGCAGAGAGCATAGAAAGGACCAGAAGTTACTGGTGATGTCATCATATAGATAGATACATAGATGAGCGAAGTTTCTCGTGTAACTCAGTCAAGTGTGGGGATCTTGCTTATTAGAGTAGCTAACATGCTTCATGTTTTTTTGGTTTTTCTTGACAAGGAAATTCAATTCAGTTGTCCATTTGTTGCCTTCATTCAACTCGTGGTTTTCTGCAGTATAATCAAAGAAACAAATGCATAAATCAATAATCAATACAACAAATCAAGCTATCCATAAATAAGGTAGGAATGTAATCAAATGTGTGTTCACAAGCATAATTCAAAAAATAATCTGTCAAGAAGAAAATTCACATTTTTACAAGATAGTCACTCACTATTTCTGGTTTGCTTGGCTCTGACAGTGAGAACAATATACTCACCCACATGGTGTGTGTGTGTGTGTGTGTGTGTGTGTGTGTGTGTGTGTGTTTGTGTGTTTGTGTGTTTGTGTGTTTGTGTGTTTGTGTGTTTGTGTTTGTGTGTGTGTGTGTTTGTGTGTGTGCACCTCCAGCGGATATTTGTCGCGTGTGCCGCTCTGAGGGGACCCCAGACAAACCCCTGTACCATCCCTGTGTCTGCACTGGCAGTATCAAATTCATCCACCAGGAATGGTAAGTGACTGTTATAGATACATGGCAGTTATGACAGTTATGAATACATGGTAAAATGTGCCAAAAGTTGGGTGAGCATTCCTATGGAAGCCCAGTATTCATGTTAGATCATGTTTTGATCTAGTACTGCAGTGGATATCAGGCTGTGCCATTGAAAGTAGTTGGCTGTGTTCGGGTGTGTCTTTCCCTTTGACAGCTGTCATTATTAAGACCTTGTCACACCCCCTTGTCACCACAGAATCAAAAATTCGCCTTTCCTTCTCTATTAAACATTTACAAAGTCAGTAAAAGATCAGTGACAGTAATATGAGTCATTCACTCACTGTGTTAGCTAACTTGTTGCATTAGTTACTCCAAAAGCATAGTTTTAATTGATTTACTTACCCCAAAAATTAACCTAATGTCATAATCAGTTTTCCTATACACAACTGTAATACAGATGGATTGCAGACAATTGATTGTGAAGGTTTAATTCTACCTAGTTATGAAGTGTTGTAATGGAATATTGTTGATACAACACAGTATAATGTGTACCATATTTCCACTACATTTCTCTCCAACATGGTTATTCCTGTGCCAGCTCTATGCACATGAGCACAAAATGTCTTTAAGAGACCCAGTTCAGAGGATATTTGTTTTTCGAAATAAAAATCTGTAGGTTATTTTTTAATCTCAGTCTAAAAAAAGAAAGCAGAATTTGTGTTTACATGGATGTTTCTGTAATTAGATTACTGATCAAAGAGGGTTATAATCAGATTACTACAGTGCAGTACAAATACTCTCACTTGATGAGAAAATCCAACAGGAATTTCCTTTTTGTAAGAGACTTAAGCTTTTGTTTTTACAGGGTGGTTGCTAAGTAATTGGATAACTTGGTGAATAGGTTGCACACTATAATCGTTCTACAGTGGTGGCTTGATAGCAAATGTCATAGAAGAATAATGAAAGGATGCAGAACAGGTTCGCCTTCTATCCCATCCAGGTTATATAGTATCCCCGATTACTAGCCTGTGGCAGGTCTGGCACTGGCATGTTGAAAACAACACCAGCCCCTGCAGGTGTTTTGGAGATTGTACTGTGTTCTCATTTGTTCTGTCTGTGTGTGAGCGTCACTTGTAACAAGAGGGTCAGGTGGATGGAAATACCCACGCAGAAGCAAAAGTCAAGCCTGGATTGTTCTGTAGTAATTGTTGAACCTCAGTCTGTATCCATATTAGTTTACAGTCACCCCACAAAGTTTTAGAATAACCTATTGTGTCTGTATGGTATAGTTTTGCTGAGTGTATGCAATCTGCAGTTTATTGTGTTCATCTTATGTTATTGAGGTTGCTTACTAATAAATGCAGACAAAACTCACAGCAACATCCCAGTAACAGACCCAATCATGTTTCATGTACTATAGACTTCATATTCCAGAATAACATTATCAGAGAAGTGTCACAAATATCAGGCATTTTTGATGTGGGCAGGACTTGATTCAGACACAGCTGAGTCCAGTGGAAATGGCAGTTACTGACCTTCTAACAGCAGGATGCCCATTTGTCTACTATGACAATTCAACTTCAACCTATCTGGTACTTAACTTAAACCTGTTCGTATATGAACAGATGGCTTTCAGTTTCTACTGGTAATGAAACAGGGAAATATGTTATACAAGACAGATAAAGTTATTGGAATTTCAAGAAACCATCATAATTTGGGGTAAATAAGGGAATAATGGGATATTTGACGTCTCACAGTTGTGTGTCACAATGTGTTCCTTGGTTTTGTGTTGTACCTCTACATGATATGGCCATTTCCCCAAAGATATCCCTGCTGTTGCTGATCTTGATATAACTTTTCTTAACTGAACCACGAAGGAATAAATGTGTCCTGTCACTCTTGGGATCACTCTTGCTTACTTGTGGTACATCAATAAAATGTTTTCATTAGGGGGACAGAGTTAGAACCTGGAAGATGAACTATAACTTGGAGTATATCCATGGTCTGTGTAGGTCTAATGACACAGTTCATTAACGGCCAGTCATACTGTATGTGTTGGAACCCGGTGGTGTAATGACTCTCTTACATAACACAGCTGTTAATCCCATAGTCTACAGTCACTACAGTATGTCACAACGAACGGGAATGGCGTCATTACGGGCAACATACAAGCACAAAGCAGTTCAGAAATAACAGATACTCCCTTTCTTTTACGCCTTTTCTTGTAGTTGTTAATCATAGAGTGGGTGTTTTGCCATTACTGAAACAGGATAAGTGCTCACAGTCAGTGTCTGTTGGGTCCAGAGGTCTTTGAGGGGTCATCAGGGTTGTGCCTGTTTCCTCATTGTGTTATATCCTGGTGTAGTAGTAGCACTGGTATTCACGAAAAAGAATATATTGAGCCAACATCAACATAACTTTGTGATGTTTAAATCTGCGACACAGGAGATATTTCTAGACATATTGTGAGTTATTGAGTTATTATAGAGAGATGTTATAATTTTAAGTTTTCCGATGTCTCTCCATAAACTCTTACATACAAAATTACAAACCACTTAATTGTGATACTAGTGAATTCTGCTCTAATGTTCACCTTCTAAATGTTGTTTTACAGTTTGGTTCAGTGGCTGAAGCACAGCAGGAAGGAGTACTGTGAATTATGCAAGCACCGATTTGCTTTCACACCAAGTAAGTACATGTGGCTGGATTGATCATCCACTGTAATATATTAAACAGCCTCAACTTTCCTAAACAAGTCTCACAGATGGGGCCATATCGTTGCTTTTACATGTGACAATTTTATTTATCAAAAGTCATTTCTTTTGTTAATACATATTTTGGATAACAGAAATAGCTTGCAGCACTACAGACAGAATATGATTATACAGAAAAGATTATTTGTATGTCTCTGGTTCACTTTCTCCCTGTTTCCACTTCAGTTTACTCCCCAGACATGCCCTCACGTCTGCCCATTCAGGACATTTGTGCCGGCCTGCTGACCAGTGTAGGCACAGCCATCCGCTACTGGTTCCATTACACACTGGTGGCCTTTGCATGGCTTGGTGTGGTTCCTCTCACTGCATGTAAGTAGTATATGTTGTAGAATGTGTGTTCCAAGACTACAGGGATCAAATACTCTACTCATAGGTTTGAGAGTAGATACTGTATTTATTATATGTTGGCCGCTTAAGTGTATGTCCTTATCCGCTTTTCTGTCCCATTAGGGTGAAAGGAAGTGCCTCATTTTTGTGCACACAAAGCGCATAATACGGTTATTGAAGAAATGACCATGATATGTAATGTGACTGTGACATAAGCTTTACATATTAGCTCATGTTTATGGGTTTAACCTGATCAGCAGATTGAATTACTGCTTTGGTACCCTTACATAACCAGCAATGCCATGTGTGTTCCCAGATATGTAAATCCCCTTCAGCATTTTGTAAACATTGTACAACGTGTGCAGAATGACATCAATTTATTTATCTTGTCTCTCTGTCTCAGGTCGCATCTACAAGTGTCTTTTTACCGGCTCTGTGAGCTCACTTTTGACACTGCCATTGGACATGCTCTCTACGTGAGTGATGATACCAGCACTACATGCACTAGCATTGAAAATTGTGTCAAATGTAATGAAAGTTAGTTTATCTGAAATGTGATCTAGAGAATTTAAAATACATTCTCTTTTCCATGCTTAGTTGCTTAGTTTTTAAGGACCATACCAGTGTTTTGCCAGTATGTTAATATGTTTGTTTTTTCCTCGTGCTCCTGCAGAGAGAACCTGCTGGCAGATTGTCTACAGGGCTGCTTCGTGGTCACCTGCACCCTGTGTGCATTTATAAGCCTGGTCTGGCTCAGAGAACAGATAGTCCATGGTGGCGCTCCCCAGTGGTTAGAGCAGCACCAACCACCACCACCCAACGCAGCCGGACAAGCCAATGAGGTACATTGCTTGATTGATCGCCAATGTGTGCTCAACAATATCAAGACCATGTGTATCATTTGGCTGCCATATTGTGCCACAACCCATATATCTACTCTGTAGTATCCTTCCCTGACACATACACTCATACATTCACTCATGTGGTCTTAGTCACACACATGCGCGCATAACCCCCACTCTGAGTCCTGTGTTTAAGCATGCATCCTCTCCCCTCACCCTCAGGCACAAGCTGCAGGTCAAGGAGCAGCTGATGAGCCGCCCGCAGCCCAGCCAGCCCCTGCTGATCCACCAGCCCAGAATGAGGCAGAGCCTGAGCCCCCAGATGTCCCCCCAGACCAGGGTGACGACCCCGAGCTGGAAGAAGAGGAGGGAGCAGCCGCTGAAGACGCAGACCCCAACAATGGAGGACAAGGTTGGAGTTTGAGAAAGGGCTGTTATTCGGTTTAGTATTGATGTAAATTAAAGGTATACTATGCAGGATTCGTCGGTTGGTGTTTGTAAACACACAGCGAGAGAGAGCGGTGGTGGTCAAGTGAGCTAGAGAGTGAATGAAGAGAGTGAGTGGCGCTGGCAAGAACAAAGCTCTGAATCAGATCAATAAAACCTTATCTTCTGATTGTTTCACAACCGTTACGTTCTAAAGCACAGATAAACACAACCTCACCTCCGCACAACCCTGTGGCAAGGTGCCGCACTGCTGAATTTTGTAGAATGCAGAGCTTCATCTTGTCCGCTGCGGCCTCTCTGCTCTGCGTGTGTGTAGTTCAGCCCCGCCCTCACTCAAGCAGACCTGCAGCTCTTCATACATCCATGACAGAGAGACAGAGAGCAGAGCAAAGGAGAGAGACAAAGACCGCGATGTAACCTGGTCGCTACGCTACGAGTCCCGACCTCACACCCTGCACGCTGTTATTGGCTGGGGGCTTCACACCCACAGCCCAAAGGTCGAACACAGCAAAATAATAAGAAATACAGGCAGAGGGCAGGTTCTCTGCAGATAAATACGCCGCCACACACTTCCAGTGGGTCATAAGTGATGATTGAGAGGGATTATATTTGTATGAGTCTATACATTGTTTTATGTTTATACTAGAGTTTCCTGATGGCTTTTCACAGGCAGGTGTAGCAGTAGTCATTTTGGTCAGAACTGTAGGTAGAGGTGTCAAGCTCTATTTCTCCCCAATAAAAAACAAATTATTTGTTGGAGCAACATCTGTTTTTAACAGAAAACCACAGGGTTTTTTGAGAATGCAGTCTTAATTTTGAGAAACACTAGAACAGACATTACCATTGGCATTAGAGCATACAAATTGTTTCCACCAAGGTCTCATTTGTTACCAATTTGCCAAGGCATCACAATTAATTTGAGAATGATATAATGACATGTCAGAAAGCTACCCATAGTGCTTGTATCCCACTCATTTGTTCTGTCCTACCATGGTTAATGGACCGATTTTTGCCGCAGGCTAAGCAAAAAGGGTTGATAATGAGTTGTGATTGTACTATGCATTATTCTAGCTGTGGGGTGTCACAGCTAAATGAATGCAGCCTCACAATAGCCTGCTTTGCACATCAGAGCTAACAAATTTTCCCAGAATAACATGAATAATGTAACAGTAACTGCCTTCTGAAATACTGTTTTTCTGCTCTGTTGCCAAAAGATCACTCCAAATCAAAAACATTTGACCAGACAAACACTATAACAGTGTTGTCCTATTCAAATATTGTGCACTGTGATGCTGCCATATCTGACAATCAGGAAAATACAGGTTAAATTTATTTTGGCAGTGACATTGGTGGGATTATTATGATGTTAATGTTGATATTAAATTACTGACTGTTATAAATGTAGTAATCTCTGATTGTATTTAAAGTTGTTATCTTTCTCTGCAGATGACATGAATTGGAACGCTTTGGAGTGGGACAGAGCGGCAGAGGAGCTCACCTGGGAAAGGGTAACATGACATTACTGATCTCCAAACACCCCAATCATAGTACACACTATAGGTGTTTTTGCTATCTTTATTACGTCTACTCACATGAAACACTTCATGTTTCCCACTCAGATGCTTGGCCTGGATGGTTCACTGGTATTTCTGGTAAGTGTTGATATCCATAATTGTCAGTTGTGTGTACATTACAAATATTTTGTATGTTATTAAGCATATTTAAAGTCTTAATACTTGATGACTCCTGTGTCTTTGTCTTGTAGGAGCATGTGTTTTGGGTAGTGTCCCTTAACACACTCTTCATCCTGGTCTTTGGTGAGTAGATTGAAACACATGTGTAAATGTGATTGCATTTCTCAATCATAGATTATGGAAAGTGGAGAAAAAAATGTTTTCCTTTCCTCCTCCTCCCTCATTCAGCATTTTGTCCCTACCACATCGGGCACTTCTCTGTCGTGGGTCTTGGCTTTGAGGAATATGTAAGACACTGCTTTCATCAGCTCAACTTTATTTTTTATAATATTGAGTCTCTTAAATTCTATACTTTAATATTTAACTGCTTCTAAATATTTTTCTTTAGGTCCAGGCTTCCCACTTCGAGGGCTTAATTACAACCATTGTGGGCTACATACTGCTGGCCATGACGCTCATCCTCTGTCATGTATCCTTCCACTTAACGACATCAACCCCCTGTTCACCTCTGAAATGTCACACTTAATCCAATTAGTATCTAATACCGTTTGGTACATGCATGTGGTGTCGATCCTTAACGGCTGTGTTTTAGGGACTGGCTGCTCTGGTCAGGTTCCAGCGCTCCCGACGTCTCCTGGGAGTCTGCTACATTGTTGTCAAGGTAACGCCGCAAAGTGAATTTCTGCTTTGTGTTACTCATGTAAGCACTGCCCTTGGTGGAAATGCTCACAGACACATTAATTTCCTGAGATTTATTCCTAGAATATAACACTGAATCATATTTTATATACAGTCAATCACAGAAACTGTGGGATGGAAAGAACTGAATACAGTAATCAAGATAAACAGCCAATATGCTAACAGGCTGCATTCATAGAACACCCACAAACACAGTCTTTTACAGTTAAAAATATTGCTCATGATAAAAAAAAAGGTGTAAAGTGTTACTGAGAAACTGCTTCAATTACAGGTCTCTCTGCTGGTTGTTGTGGAGATTGGTGTTTTTCCACTGATCTGTGGCTGGTGGCTCGACATCTGCTCTTTAGTAAGAGTCTCTTGCTCTCCTTTCTCTGGTTTCATGTCATGACTGTATTACTCTGATAAATCATATTGTTGCTTTTTCGTTTTTGAAAACTCCAGCTCCTCACATGTTTTTCACTAAACTGGTTTATCATGTTTTAAATTGGGACCGAAGTGACAGTAGGGTTATTTTTCATTTCTCATCCGTATTGTTTTCACACAATTTGCTAAAATGTGAGTGGAGTTCCCTACTCTGTCACAGAGCCATTGAAGTGGCTTTAAACAGGGCTGTGCAGCACAGACACAAAAGCAGATGGTGTCGCTCACAATTCCTGTATTTATTAACACAGAAAAGTGGAAAACAAACAGGTCTGAATGATTGGAGAGAGTTTCACATGCCTCTCTGCTGCAGCTCCCACAAGTTTGCACGCAAACTCTTTATGGCAGGTAGCAGGGAAGCAAGTCCCTCTAACCCTCCAGTCGACCTAAGCTTGCCACCCTGTGCTGCTCAGTGTAAGCCAGTGGATATGTGTTTCCCCTGTCTCGAGTCAATCAACCTGCTTCTGAACAGGTGTACCAGCTAACACAGCAGAAGGTAACCATGTCCCTACTGCTCTGCAGCTGTTCACCTGTGAAAAGAATTTAATTTGCTGAAAATGAACTGTGTGTAAGAGGCTATCTTTATCATTTATCAGCTTGTCACACAAATGAAGTGGAGCCTCTGATAATGACAACAGTAGTTTATCTTTGCAACAAGGCTCTTTTTAGAAGGTAGAATAAATATG
This sequence comes from Scomberomorus guttatus, assembly GCA_038419695.1. Classification (NCBI taxonomy): domain Eukaryota; kingdom Metazoa; phylum Chordata; class Actinopteri; order Scombriformes; family Scombridae; genus Scomberomorus; species Scomberomorus guttatus. The sequence goes on along the minus strand of CM076464.1, from coordinate 13,727,233 downwards.
TCTAAAATATCAAAAATATCCAGTCTATTTAAAGGTAGAAATAGAAAACAGTACTTACATAAGTGAACAATTTGGACTTAAGTTTGAATAGGAATCCTTCATCCTGCGTGTACTCTCAGAAATGTATTAAGTTTCTTCTCATTTTAATTTGTAAAGCGTATGCAAATGTTATTCATTGCACATTTCACTGTGATTTATCATCAAGCCAACTGTGCACTCATTCATTAGAAAGCATTATCTTAGAACCAATACTGAATTTGAATTTGAATGTTATCTTTACGTAACATTTTAATTTCCTCGTCCTGCAGGAGATGTTTGATGCCTCACTGAAAGACAGAGAGTTGAGTTTTAAATCAGCACCTGGTACCACCATGTTCCTGCACTGGCTCGTGGGAATGGTCTATGTCTTCTACTTTGCTTCTTTCATCCTCCTCCTGAGAGAGGTAAGATCCTTACAACAAACAGTAATATTTGATTTCCTAGATAGTGATTTAGAGAAGCCAGGCCTAAGTTACTTGACTGTATATTTGCTTATGAAAATCAACAATGTAACAGAAATGCAACAAAATGAACAATCTGAAAGAACAACTGCAGCTAACCTTTGTTGTTTGTTCATCAGGTGCTGAGGCCTGGAGTGCTGTGGTTTCTGAGAAACCTCAATGACCCAGATTTTAACCCAGTACAGGAAATGATTCACCTACCTATTTACAGACACCTGCGGCGGTTCATCCTGTCTGTGGTGGTGTTTGGCTCTATAGTGTTGCTCATGCTGTGGCTGCCCATCAGGCTGATTAAACTACTGCTGCCCACCTTCCTCCCATACAATGTCATGCTCTACAGGTAACCAGCAGATCAAATTATAGGTCACTAAGCATTTAACAGTATGAAACATTTGTCTCCCTGAAATGTTGTGAGAAACTCCCTCCTCTTTAGGCCAGACAACCCCAACATCTTGCTGCAGTACAACTTGAGCTAAAGAGGAAATATTGACCATATGACCACTTTTAATGACTCAGCAAAGACATAAGAGGAAACACACACTCCAACTGATTTTATCAAATTAACTGAGAACAGAAGTCACAAGCACAAAAACTGTTATGTGCAGCCATTTGGCACTCTGTTGAAATGCCTTCTCTGAATCAGTCCACCTCTTCTTTCTCAGTGATGCCCCGGTCAGCGAGCTGTCTTTGGAGTTATTATTACTTCAGGTTGTGCTGCCGGCTCTGTTGGAGCAGGGACACACTCGCCAGTGGCTGAAAGGCCTCGTTAGAGCCTGGACAGTCAGTGCAGGATATTTACTGTGAGTAAAAAAGCCGGTGACCTGCTTGAATGCACTTTTCACATTTTAACTTAACAAGTTTCATTTTTTTCTCTCTCTCACATTTTCTTATTGAACAACTCTTTGCCTCCACAGAGATCTCCACTCCTACCTCCTTGGGGAGCAGGAGGACAATGATGCCAACCAGCCTGTGAACAACAATAACAACAACAACCCTCCCCCTGGTCACCACAACAACAATAACAATCCGGCCCCAGCTGTTGGCGAGGGGCTGCATGCAGCCCACCAGGCCATCCTGCAACAAGGTGGACCGGTGGGCTTCCAGCCGTACCACCGTCCTCTACGCTTCCCATTCCGGGTGAGACAGTCCTGTGGTTTTGAACACATAATGCTGTAGTTTCTGGAGCAGGCTCTGCAGAATTATATGTTTTATTATAGTGATTTTTTTTCCCTTTTTTTCATACAGCTTCTGCTGTGAGTGATTTCCAGTGACAGAAATCTTTTGTTACAGTTTACATTTCTTTCATTCCAGCTGATGTTTGAACTTTGGCAGTGTTTTTTGAAATCATTAACAACATGGTGACTATAGCCTGTAAAACTACACAAAATGACGTTGAAAACACTGTAATTGGCACCATGAGTTGAATGCAACTGCAAGTTCAGTTAAAGGTTTTACCAAGGCAGTTACTGTAAGAGTAGGCAACACCCTCTTAATTTATAGTTACCTTAAAACTCAGAAGGGTTTGTTTGCAGGCAGGAGACATAGAGAAAGACATTAACTCTTGAGGTAATAATGCACTGAGCTAAGTTCTTCTGAATATCATAATATAATTCAAAACTGATTATAAAACAAACTTTTCTCCATACAGTCTCTTCTTCAGATTTACTACGGCCGCCTACTATTTTTGGTTTACCACACAAATTTAGAAACGTGCCAAAGCCCTACGTACCACTTACTGAGGCCATATAACTCAACTCCCAGCGAGTTTCTGCTTCTCTACTTTCTTAGAACCTAAAAATGTGATACACAAAGCACCCCCCCAAACGTCCACATAACTATATGTAAAAGACCTTGATCTTGATACTCATGGATATAGTTATTATAGTCCTACGCATTTTAAAAGTGCTTTTTTAGTTTATTTTTTAGTGTGTCTAAACATGAAGCTTTTATTCTAAAACATCTGTCCTCTTTTCTCCAGATCGTGTTGCTGATAGCATTTATGTGCATCACTCTGCTGGTGGCCAGTCTTGTGTGCCTAACCCTACCAGGTGAGATTTGGAGTCATACAACACCCCCAGCAATCCATTTTCCACTTTGTTGACCCACACCCAAACCATAATTGAAGGGTGCATCTATGTATGTGCATGTCTGCTGTTGAAACTATTCTATTTTAAGCTCATATAGTCATTTATCTTTTCCTCAACCAGACCCAAGGACCACTGTACATTTAGAAATAGTGTGGTCATGTATGTTTTGTCACATGTGTTTCAGTGTTCACTGGGCGTTGGCTGATGTCCTTCTGGACAGGAAACTCTAAAATCCATGAGCTGTACACAGCAGCATGCGGTCTGTATGTCTGCTGGCTGTCGATCCGCGGAGTCACTGTGCTGCTGGCTTGGATGCCCCAGGGACGCACTGTCATCATACATAAAGTCCAGGAGTGGACACTCATGGTAGGCATTAGTAAGCAGTCTCTGTCGTTGGCAAACACCAACATCGGGAAGCAGAGCAGCATAGTAATTAGTTAGTTTCCCATTAAATTCCCTCTGAATGTGATATTTTGGTTAAATGGTTGCTTTCTGTCTGAGTAGAGAAGGTTTTATAGCCAATATCCAATTTTTTTTTTTGCATCCACATTATAGCTCCTACAAAAGTGATCAGTCTTTTCAGTGCTGTGACAGTTTTTTCCCATTGGGGAACACATTTGGTGCCATAAAAGGAAAATAAAATCTAAACTACCATATTTGTTCCCATCATTTTTTGCTGACACAGCCCAGTAATGTGGCAGGAAATGGAATATTTTCAGTATACATGGAACACAATGAGGAGTTTCACAATAAATTATGTTAATTGTCTATTCTCATTATGTTTGTGTAGATCCTGAAGACCCTGGTTGTAGCTCTGCTGGTTGCTGGAGTCATTCCACTGCTGCTGGGCCTGTTGTTTGAACTGGTCATTGTGGCTCCACTCAGGGTACCTCTGGACCAAACACCCCTCTTCTACCCCTGGCAGGTATGTTTGCGTGTCCTTCTGTCTTTTTGCCATCACTCTCTTTGCCTCCTCAAGACTTTCATTTAGGGGTTCACTGTTTTGTTGGTATTATTTTGCAGTGGTTCTTTTAATCAGTTTGCCAATTTATTCATTTTTATACATAGTTCCATGTTTCTCAATGGGATCTATAAAACTACATAAAGTATCTGTGAATCATGAAGGAACTCTTACATTGTTTATCTCTCTGTTATCTACAGGATTGGGCTCTTGGAGTGCTCCATGCTAAAATCATCGCTGCCATCACTCTCATGGGTCCTCAGTGGTGGCTGAAGACTGTTATTGAGCAGGTGGGTTTTATATGTATATCACAGGCAAATATTAAGTTATACACTGACTCTTATCAGGCTGTGTACAGAACTTCTACTGTAGGTAAGAAATAAAGTTTCAGTCTCTTGGGTAGATAAGAATCTAAAGCAGAACAGCAGAGCAGCTAAGTGGTTATTCAGTCCTTCAATTGGATAATCTGGGTTAAATCTCTCTGCTCAGGTTTCTGTGTGCCAGACAGTAGATCCCCACTAGGTTCATGGGTGATGTTGTTTAGTTGACTTTGAACTCTGAGAGAGGGATAAATGACAGTAATGTCTGAATGGTGATCAATTCAATTCTATAATAAGTCTAAACTTTCTTCTTAGGTTTATGCAAATGGTATCCGCAACATTGATCTCCAGTTTATCATCCGTAAACTGGCAGCCCCGGTCATCTCAGTCCTGCTGCTGTCTTTGTGTGTGCCGTATGTGATCGCTGCTGGGGTGGTGCCTGCTGTAGGTGAGTGTCTGTGTACAGGTGGATCAGCTAGAAAGCTTATTTGTTCAAGCTTTCCATTTTCTCTGTTGGTTTTTTAATTTCACCTATCGAGTCAGAGGCTAAAACAAGCACACTGACAAATAGAGCTGAGTAATAAATACAATCGCAATTGCAAAAGAGAGGAATAAAGCACTGACCTCATCCACTTAGAGCACTGACATTTCCCTTTAGATTCATCCTGTACATAAGCGTTTCTGTGACATTTCTTATCGTATTTGTTTTTTGTTACAGTGACTACAGTGTCACTGTTTCGGTTAAACAATGTGTAACTGAAGTGTGTTACTTCCACAGGAGTGACCCCAGAGATGGAGATTTTAATGCAGAGGAGAATCTACCCATTCCTCTTGATGGTGGTCTCGCTTATCGGCATCCTGTCCTTCCAAATCCGACAGTTTAAACGCCTTTATGAACACATCAAGAATGACAAGTAAGGTTGTTGTAGCGTAGTATACGCGTAAGTGTTTATAAGAGTTTGTGATGTGGTCAGTGATAAGAGTTTTCAATGGTAACTGTAAAGCCAGTTTCCAGTTTTCCAGAAATAAATGGTGCAAATGTTTTCTATACTGGTTGGAATTTAGGTTTTTTTTTTTTTACTTTAAAGGGGACATAACATGCTTTTTGTGATTTTTCTGTCATTCATATACTGTTATAATGTCAGGTGTCCAGGTAAAGTTCCAAAACATGAGGTGAATGTATGTAAAAATGCTCCCTGCAAGTCAAAAGTTCGGGCTTTAGCTGTGAATGCTCCATTTGCAAAGTTGCCTCTACTTCCCGATCAAACTGACGTCAGCTCGTCTCACATGCTCACGTCTGTTCTGTAGCCTTCGTTGCTAAGGTTGTTCCATGGGTTGTTCACGTTGTCCACTCGCATATATTGAATTGGATTTGGACACGACATGTACAGATGTATTTGAAGAGGGAGGGGGGCCTTAACGAGACAGGAGCTAAAACGGCCTTAACTGTAAGTTATGCAAAGATATTCCAGTAGAGACCCAGAATATAAATATAGACCTGAAAATGTGCATGATATGTCCCCTTTAACATGACTTTGTCAAAAGGTTGTTATCCAGGATGGCAAAATTTGAATTCATGTGTCAAAGGTGTGAATGAAAGTGTATAATTATGGTCCTGAAGCGGAAATAACACCATCAGTGGAGTAGTGATAAGAGTAAAAACAACAAAAATCAGTATTATGGTTGTAATGATAATAATCTCTCTCTTTGCAGGTACCTGGTTGGCCAAAGGCTTGTCAACTACGAACGGAAAGCTGGAAGAGCGAGCTCGGTCCCACCCCCCAACCCTGTCGCAGAGTAGATTTTTGTGTCACACGTCGCCACATTTTGAACCCGTTGCCCTGCGTACATCCTGCCCCCAACCCCTCCACCCCTGCCCTTTTTGATTTTCAACTCAGTCCTTGGACCGTAATCCTTTTGAATCTCCTGTGGATCTTGGTGGACTTGATGGATGTCATTGAATTTTTTGAATTCCCTTTTATGCCCATTAAAGGTGGGCAGGGAAAATGTATTATAATCATGGGACAGCGACGTAATCCCCTCAGACAAACGGAGTGGGCAGGAGGGTGAGGGTTAGAGGTTTGATTTGAAGCTCATCTGTATTGTCGTTCATGCCTTGCTTTGTAAAGTGCTACCTGATAATTGTACATGTGTAAATACTTTGAACGCAGACTTTGTCTTAAAAAAAAAAAAGGACATATGGATTAATGCAATGACCATTGTACATCTTAAAAGTGTATGTATAATTTATTAAATCACACTGACAATTTATCTGTTTTTGTTGCATGTGTCAAGACGAGAAATGTACAGGTGGTTGTTGTTTAACAGGTGGGTGTGGCGGTGAAGTGTAAAGGTCAGGATCAGGCTAGAGCTACATGTCCAACTTTTCCAACAGTTTTTTTTTTTTATTCACCTGGGTGTTAAAAATCTGTTTAAAAGACTTTTGTATTACATGTATGAATCAAAGACTTTTTTTCAGTCATTTCAGTGAGAACATTGATGCATTTTTAACACAATATTACCTGTGGAAGCATGATTAATACATGACTGGAGGTGGTGTGATTGTCTCGTCCTTTGGTATGAAAGGAGAGTTCAGCACAATTCCAAATTCCTCTGCAAGAACACCAAGAATTTCATCCTCTTTAAGCTCCCTGGTTGTGGTGGTTGTTGTCGTCTCGCCCCCTTTTCCCTCTGTTGGAAATGTGGTGGTGATCAGTTTGTGGCCAATGTAGGCGAGCCTTCCACCTGGTTTCAAAACGGTGCAGAGGGACTTGCAGAAGAAGATGGAGCAGGGGGAGCTTTGGTGGTACTGGCACATCTCAGCGAAGTCCTCCAGACGCCGAGGTTCAAGGGTAAACTTGTAGATCTCTCTCCAGTCTCCGTCTGCGCCTCTGTTCTCCTCCTGTTGCCACTCCAGAAAGTGCATATCCATGTCCTTTCTGATCCGGTACACTCTGTGGCCCTGCTCCTGAGGGCCACTGGTCTCCAGTGATAGAGGGAGACTGAAGCCCGGGACCCCGAACCCAACGTCGCAGAGCCAGCGCCGGCCCTCAAGGCTCACCATCAGGATCAGGTGGTCAAAAGGTGGTCCGTAGCGGCCTGTTATCAGGTTCTTCACCTGGCCGGAGAGCAGAGTCACCCGGAAGCCCAGTTTGACCAGCAGCCAGGAGAAGAGGCCGTTGTTCTCAAAGCAGAAGCCGCCTCGACGCCTGTTTACTATTTTGTCGTACAGAAGCGGGATGTCGAGGTGGACTCTTCCGCCGCTGTGCACCGTGAGGTTCTCAAACGGTACCGACAGCAGGTGACGGGTGTGAACCGAGCGTAATGCCTCCAGGCTGGGCTCCACTGGGGCCACAAACCCGATGCGCGACAAGTATTTCTCCACGTCCATCTCCTCTGAAGTCATTTCGCTGCTTTGGAAAGTTTGGACAGCGCGGTTCCACTTTCACTCTGTTGTCTTGAGGGCAGACTCAAGATACAAGTCAGCTGTGCTTTCATAAAATAACAAATAAATAAATGAGGAAACACCCATAAATTACTTGTCATATCGGTAAGAAAAAGGGAAAAAGTATTTTTTATCAAGAAGTCTAGGATATGAAGAGAGTTTTTTTTTTTTAGAAATAAACTTTTTTCAGACCATTTTTTAGTCAAAACTTTATTGACAAAATTCCTGTTTTCTGTTTTTCATTACAAGGGTATGATGGAGGGTACAATCAAATCATATTGATGCAAATAGGAGCGAGTATAAAGAAACAAATGCATTAAAATGATTACAGTGAAATAAAATAAATTATTAAGATTAAGTTCAGTTTTTTTGTAATTAACATTACATGTCATGTGATGTCATGACGGTAAAGAGTTTTATAAAACGACAGTTGTGAATTAAATATGTTTCTATCAAAACTATAACATTTGCAATATGAACCAAGGAACTTGTTATGAATTTGAAAGGCTCAAATTTGTGCAGTACAGTGAAGAGCTCTACATGAGTAGAGTGGATTTTTTTCTACTTCCTACTGCTGCTCCACTACATTTATTTCACAGTTACATCAGATTTAGAGTTTGCATAAAGATTATTAAATAAGATTTTTAGTTTTTATCCTGAGTAATTTCATGTAATTAATGTACTTTCTATCATGGTATTTATGAGATGTATGATGTGCAGTAATGTTGAATTATTTGGTTCTGTACAGCAACAGCATGTGTGTCCGAAGCAAATTTCCCTCTGGGACAATAAAGACACAAATTCCTATAAATTACATTACATTGTGAAACAAAAACATTAGGAGAGAATATGGTATGCAGGATTTTGTACGTATTTCTATTGTCTTATTGAGCATACAGACGGTGATCACCCTTTATTCCCATCAAGATCTTCAATTAACTGATTTGGACCACTTTCTTTATTGTACACATGTTCATACACAGAGTTACAAACAGATACATAAACAATAGACAACAAAAACAAACATTACATTATACAATGCCAGTGTTTGTGTTATATGCAGCATATTATATCTGCTTAAGCTCTTAATAGCTTTTTTTGTTTTTAACATTAGATAAAATAGTGCTATATTGTTTAAATTCATTAATAAAGTGCAGGAAAGTCAGCTTGGTTCCTGACCATTTCCTGTTATTTCCAATCTTATCTTGACTAAAATGTAGGATTACATCAAACATATGTATTTCAACATTCATCTTAAGTTTCTTTTTTTGAAAGTTGGCTACATCAATCCAGAATATTCTTGTATATATACAGTGAAAAAATAGATGGGAAATATAAATATTTTCCACACAATCTTCAAAATCAAAATCTCGGACCACAAAAGAAACATTGGGTTAAACAGCAGCAGCACATACAAATCAGATTTAAACAACATATACACATATACACAAAATTTAAACACATCCAGTCAGAGGTTTCAGGGGGAAAAGTTCCATAATGTTTCTCATTACTTTATTGTCGTGTAATGAGCTGTTGTAATTAAGAGAATTAGGAGAAAAATCTGGGGCCACCTCCAGTCTCATTTTGCCCCGAGTGACGTCACAGGTGGACACTCCCTTTCCCCCAGCAGAGGGAGAAAGATGGCGCCCACACACGTACTGAGATGCTGTCAACGGGGTTTAGCATGGATACCTGTGATTTTCATCGCGCTGGTCGTCTGCTGGTCGTATTACGCTTATGTGGTGGAGCTTTGTATATGTAAGTGGACGTCCTGCCGTCTCTTTAAAGCCTTTTTTTTTTTTTACAGCCGGTGTTTTCACTGCGCTGTCCACACAAACACACAGCTGCCGTTTTACCAGCAGGAAGTAAACGGACTGCAGCTCAACAAAGGTTGTTGGTCCAAATCTAGATACAGCTAATTATCGCTTTGGGTCGCCTTATTTTTAACCAGAGATGTGTTTTGGACAAAAGAAAACTTTCGCCGTGCTGTTAATGTCGCTGTGTCTTTTTGTGTCGAGCTGAATGGAGTCTGGATGGAGAAAATTGAGACGCTAACTAAACGGCATTTAGCCGGCAGACCAGATAAATGCTCCCTAAACTGAGTGACAATGTGGCATTACAGCTAAAAAAATTGAGGAGCAGATTAGATTTTATTGTAAATTATTTGCGCAACGTGTGTATTTCAGAGGTTTCTAAACTTATAATCACAGTTTCTCCCACACAGGATGAAATTTGGTGATTTGGTGCCCATCCAAAAAGACTAAACCCAACTTTTTGGCGTGTTAACCCTTTAAAATGAGCCAGTATCCATTTCTGATCCCCCTCCCCTTTCTGATTATATGGCTTCTGTGTGCATGTGAGTCATGAGTAGAGCTGCAACTAACGATTATTTCCATTATCGATTAATCTGTCGATTATTTTCACAACTCAATCGAATTGGCTGTTCGGTCTATAAAATGTCAGAAAATGGTGAAAAAACACTGTTTTCCAAAGCCCAAGATGACGTCTTCAAATGTCTTATTTTGTCCCAACCAGCAGTCCACAAGCCAAAGATATTCAGTTTACATGTCAAGACTAAAGAAACCAGAAAATATTCACATTTGAGAAACTGGAATCAGAGAATTTGAAATTTTTTTCTTTAAAAAAGGCTCCAAACAATTAATCAGCTATCAAAGTAGTTGCAGATTAATTTAATAGTTGACAACTGATTGATTAATCGACTCATCATTGCAGCTCTAGTCATGAGCAGCTCAACCAAAAAGTGATTTTTTTTTTTCTTTCTCTAATTGTCTCATCTGAAGGATTTTTGATGTCCAAAGAGGTGAAAGCATCATGTGTATCAGCAGGGGGGGGGGGGGGAATGTTTAGACTGAAAGTTCATTTTTGACTTTGGAAACAGTAGTTGACATTTCACCACACAGAGCGAGTTGCTTTCTTTTCTTTTCTTCTTTTTTTTTTTTTTGCCCGCATCAGCCCAAAAGCTGAGACTGAATGCTGATTCTTAACCTTGTAAACAGCTGACAAAACAAGCTAGAGCTGCAGCAATTAGTCAATTAATCACTTACTTATTTGACAGAAAATTAACCAGCAATTACTTTTAAAGACAAATAATCGTTTTAGTCTTTCGTTTTTTTTTTTGTGTTTTTTTTTTTTAGCAGAAAGCCAAATATTTGCTGGTTGCAGCTACTCAGATTTGAAGCCTCTCTGTGTCATGCATGACTGTAAATTGATTATCTCGGACAAAGCAAGACATTTGAAGACGTCACCATTGGCTCAAAGGAATTATAACAGGCTTTTTTTTTTTTCTTGTGGCTGTTTTCTGGCATTTTATAGACAAAACGTAATCATTAGTCACGTCGCTAAAACATTCCCTTCAAAAAGGTGGACAAGAATCCCTTAGAGTGATCAGAAAAATGGAAATTCTGGGCAAACTCCATCTGCTGAGGAAGATCCTGTGAAGCACTTGAAAGCTCTGGAACAGCTACCGTTTTAAATTTACTGTGCAAGTGCATCACTTTGTAAAGTATCCTTTCTGTCAAATACAATAATGGATGAATGACATGATGCTCACGTTTCCCTTTCAACCCCTCGTCAGATGTGTAACCGCTGGTGTCACTGGTGACAGTTTTTCCTCATTATCTAACATTGTTCTTTCCTCTGTTTTGTCTCTTGCAGTCACCATCCCCAGTATAGGAGAGCAGAGTAAGTGAAACAATGTTAATTGGATACAGTACGAATGGAAGTTTACTGAGTAGCCAGTTTGCTACTTATTAGGATAATCTTGCTTTGCTCTAGTGAAACATGCTCTGTAGACTTAGCTAAGAAAGAAGGTTGGCACACTCTTGCTCTCTCAAAGTGCTGAGGTCAGTCTACTTGAAGCACAGCATTCAGCATTAGCTTTCCTCTCTCATTAATTAAATATGTAGATGTACAGGGTTTCTTCAGAGTACGCATATCCTAAGTGACAGCAGCAGTTTCTTATATCAATTTTTAATAGTGGTTTGCTTGTATTTTGTCAGTGTTCACATCAGACTCTGCGTTGTTGGTTCTGACGCTTTGCTTAATCTTTCCCTCCAGTTGTCTACCTGATCTTCTTCCACCTCTCCTTCATCATGTTTGTATGGTCTTACTGGAAGACCATCTTCACCAAGCCTGCCAGCCCCTCCAAAGAGGTAATATAACCCGATTATCCAAAACTGCGTCTGTAATCTCCTAAATGTCAACTTGATGTACACTTTTACACTTTCCTTTTTGCGCTCCAGTTCTGTCTGCCAAAGGCTGAGAAGGAGCGTTATGAGAAGGAAGAGAGGCCAGAGTCCCAGCAAGAAATCCTGTGGAGAGCCGCCACCAGTCTGCCTCTGTACACCCGCACAGGAGCCGGAGGTACGTCTGTGTGTCCCCAGATGTGAATTTTTGAGTGTGTGTGTGTTTGGACTACCTAATATTGAGATATTATTTTGTCAACACGCTGCAGCAATCCGTTACTGTGACCGCTGTCAAGTTATCAAGCCAGACCGGTGTCATCACTGCTCCGCATGTGACATGTAAGAAAGTCTCCTTTTTTAATATCGTAACATCACCCTCGATTCCATTGAGATACTTCTCTCTTCTTGTGTCTCTCAAATGATGTAAATCTTTTCTGTCATGTTTGGCAGGTGCGTGCTAAAAATGGACCACCATTGTCCCTGGTATGTAAGACCTGCTAAACACACCTCACACCTTACTTTGGCTTTTACTCCGCTGAGTTAGGATGGAGGGTCACACACCATACTGAGCATATTTGTAGCAGGTCCTTCGGGAGATGATTCTGTTTCTGATAGACAGCAGTTCCTCACACTTTAAAAGCTGCTTTCTGAACTGATGCTCATTTAGCTATTTGCATCTGTTCTTTACTTCATTTGTTCTTATCTTACACTTGGATGAGCCAAACTGTTGCACTGGGCGACATGTTTCTTCATTACGATGAACATACTGGCTAGTAGTGTTGTCACGATATCAAAATTACGATTTCGATACGATACCTGCCTAAATGTCTTGATACTGAAATGATACCGCGGCAAAAAGTCGGTTAGTTGGTAAGTCAGCTAAAAAGCTAACGCCAAATTAAACAGTTATCATTGCCTTTAATTGCCTCGTCAAACCTTAATGGTGAAAAAAGTTCATTGTCACAAAATAAATCACTCGTTTGATGTATATTTAAGGGCACGTAATTATGTTATCTATCACATTTGCTAACATGTCGCTTTTTGAATTCCTCGAACAGGTCGGCATGTCAGCAAGATGCTTTGCCAAGTTGGACATGTTAGCTCCCCTGGTCTGCGTGAGTTTAAAACGTCTTTTACAGAGGCAGAGGGGCTGTGTGGTGTCTGTGGGCTTGCCCCGGCTGTCGGCTATGTAAGCAAAATAATGTCACAATTCGCTCCGGGCGTCTGCTTTGTCAACAAGCCGTGGACGGTCCGGCAAGCGCACTTGTACTTGCAGCCGTGCCTCTCGTTCTGTCACCATGAAAGCTGCAGCGTGCATATGAGAAGAAAAAAAAAAACTGTTGGCACGCCCGCTACGCCTGCAAGGAGTGGAAGCAGAGCGCTGCACACACACACTGCCCCGCTGTCGCACATCGACGCAACTCACAGGAAATAAGGCTCTTATTAAAACAATGTCATTCTTAGTACCGGTACTAAGAAAATGGGGGGAAAGTACCTTTTTAACAGCAGGGTATTGCGATACTTTTCTAGTATTGGTATACCGTGCAACACTACTGGCTAGCGCACTCAATCAGCAGCTGAAAATAGTCCACAAAAAATGCTCAATTTACTTATTTTACGTAAAGTGTCCAGTTTGCTAGTGAGAAGAAGAAACACAATTCATTTTGGAGCCAAAGAAAGTAAACTATCAGCTTGGTGTAACCTTAAGAGTAAAACAAAGCCTCCAGCTTTTTAAAGTTCACATCGATAAGGTTTCTACTCAGAGGTAGTGATGTCAAATCTGACCTTTCTGTTTTTGTGTGTCTCCAGGGTGAACAACTGTGTGGGATTCTCCAACTACAAGTTTTTCATCCTCTTCCTGGCCTACTCGCTGGTCTACTGTTTGTTCATTGCGGCCACCGTGCTGCAGTATTTCATAAAGTTCTGGACAGTGAGTAACGACACGCAGACGTATTCCTCGCCAGCTAGCAGTCTGCTCACTTACACTCAGTGTAGTAGTGGATGAGAGTGTGTGTGTGTGTGTGTCGTAGAGAGAGGATGCAGGCCTCGGCGAGCATCCTCTGAGTTGGCTGTGCATGGTGCTGAGCTCTCCTCTGTTTTCTCTGTCCTCTCTCACCCTTCACCCACTGACCCCCCCCACACCCCCCCACACCCCTCTGTTTCCCCTTTTGTTATCCCCAGTTCTCGCACACTGACCCATTGTTCTCTGATCTCCCTCTCCACTATCAGAACCATCAGTCACGCCACTCATGCGGCCGCAAACACCTCCTCCCTTTTTTTTTTGCCGTATTTTCTCTCCTTTCTCCACTCCACTTCAATTTCCTCTCATCTTCCTCTTTCATCCCTTTGTTTCCTCCATTCTGGGCACACTTTGTGCATTCACCCACTCTCTTCCTTTCATTTATTCCCCCCCCCCCCCCCCCCAAACTTGGCCTTGACTCATACTTGCCTCACTGATTTCTTAGTCCCTGCTCCCCTCCCCACCCGCTTGTTCTCTCCTGGTGTTGCTAACCAGTCTTGTTTCTGTTTGTACTAAAGCTTTGCCGGAGGAAATCGGCAGAGAACTGCCCAAAGGTAACCCAGCCACCCTCCAAAGCCTTTGGTGTTGCAGTGCTTCACCATCGTTGCCATGGTTTTCGTCGTGATGTGCATGCAGTGCTGTTCACATGACACTCTTCTTATTTCTCTCTATCACTCTGCCTTTTCCTGTCTTTTTCTCTCTTTCTATAAATGAGTGTGAATTTGTTATTGATTCCTCTCTCTCTCTCTCTCTCTCCTCTTCTCCCGTCTCTTGTCTAGAACGAGCTGCCAGACACTCACGCCAAATTCCATGTCTTGTTTCTTTTTTTTGTGGCGGCCATGTTCTGCATTAGTATTCTCTCCCTCTTCAGCTACCACCTGTGGCTTGTAGGGAAGAACAGGTCCACTATAGGTAACACACACGCACATTCAACAAGTTTTTCTGTAATTTCTGTCAAACATGAACCCATTTCTTTGTATATTTGCAAATGATGATAACCCAATGTTATTAAATTATTAAAAATCATGTTTTTTTTTTTTACTGGATCTGAAAATAATTCCTTCTCACGTACACTCTCAGATTCTTGTTTTCAGTCCAACCCTTTCTTTTCTCCTCACTGATGTTTGTTTAATGATCTCTCTCTGTCCATCCTGTCGCTCCATTCGTCTCACCTTCTCAGAGGCGTTCAGAGCGCCGGTCTTCAGGACGGGCTCTGATAAGAACGGCTTCTCTCTGGGTTTCCGGAAGAATATCACTCAGGTGTTTGGAGACCAGAAGAAGTACTGGCTGCTGCCCATCTTCACCAGGTAAAAGAGACAAATTTAGACTTGAGCAGAGTAGATGGGCTCTCATAACGGTGTCAACGATATTGGATTCCTGCTGCTTATTGATTTTTGTCTCTTGTTTACTACAGTCAGGGAGACGGTCTGACTTTCCCGACACGGCTGGTCAATGTTGACGCAGAGCAGGCCACAGTCACCCTGCATCCAGAGCCCAATAAAAGGTGATCAATCAATGCAACAAAAGCCATATTATTTGAAATGAGGCTCTAAAAAAAGATTCATGTTTGGGAAGGGGCGGTGACGCACAGTTCATTTTTTTTTTTATCTTTTATTTGTTGGGCACGTTTCCAGCGCTGACGATGTCCCCGCGAGCCCGCTCAGCGAGTCACAGAACCGCCTCCTGAGCAACGACCAGCATGCCAACAACATCGGAGACCATCCGGCTAATAACACCCTCAAATCAGGTGAGCTCCACAGGGGATGATGATAATATTTCATAGACAGAATTAACATTAACCACTCATTGTCTGGCATCTGTCACCTTACCGTATTTTCTGTTTGGCTTCACAGCTGGAAGTGAAACCATTACAATCTCCATGGAGAGCGAGTCCTAACCAGGTGAACAAAAGTGAATCACAGCTCCGACCTGATGATCTGTGTATGCCAGTAGCAATCATACTTTTGTGCGCACATGTCAGATTTTTTCACCTGGATGTGTTGCGTTGCATAATTATGTCAATTTTGAACATCTATTTGTAGAAAATTGAAAGCAGAAGTGTAATCAACAGTAATTTACCTAATTATCTTTGTTTTGTTTGCTCTCCCTTCTTCCCTGCCACAGGAGAAACTCCTCAGTCATCTAATATGATGCCTTAAGCAACGCAACAGTTTAGTTCGTCACCATGGAAACAGTCTCCCAGTGCAACCCCCATCCCCACAGATCCATTCAGAGTAACTATGGAAATGCATATCCTTTTGCCCATCACCGCACAGTAATGCATCTAAGGCATTGGCATTTTCGCATGCAGTGTCATTAGCAGATCTCACACCTGCCCCTCTAGGACATGTCACACAAGCTTGTTCCCTCTCACACCAACGCACACACACACACACACACACACACAAGCTAACAGTCGCACATTCAACTGTATACATATTTTTCTTTTTCTCACAACCGAAGCATTTATTAAAGATGAAGGACAACATCCAAGAATCCTGGAGGGAATAGGAGCTACTTTTGGTGTTTAATGAGTGAACTTATTTGTGCCAAACGCTTCCTGGGAGCACCAGGACTCATTAGGATAGGCACAAAGCTGCAGTGAATTTGCAGGGGCACAAGCTGGAGCAGTATGTTTGTCTTTGAACATTTCTCTCTCGTGTTTTTTAACAAGGCAAGCAGTACATCTAATGGAGGCGGCCTTATTTTTGTTTTTTTGTTTTTTTTTTAACATCATGTCGGAGCGCATGTATGGCCTGCACCTTTTTTAATACACCCGGGCCGTATTACAGAGGACTCTACTGCATGGCTCAGTGGACTAAACCAGTGCAAAACAGGGAAGACTGTAGCTGGGGGTTTGGATGGCATTTTGGATATCAGAGCACAAGGTGGCGCATTTGCACTTTGTAGATTATCAATGTCCATCAAACAACGTGCTGCTTTTTATCATGTCCAAAAAGCATCCCAGGTATAATGGATATTGGAGGATCGTGTGATATATGGTGTGATGTAGTGTGAGTGTGTGAGCGAGCGTGTGTGTGAATATATGTAACAGTTGAAGTGGCAGTTTTTTTTTTGTTTTTTTTTTAAAAAAAAGCTAACAAACAAATAATCAGCTTTATGTGTTTTTGTGGCCAACTTGTGTTAAAACGTGCTGCTTATATTCTGACAGTTTGACCTGGGAGATGCATTTCACACAGTGCAATATGCAGTATCCTTCACTACCTGTTCTTTAGCTGATCAGTGATTCTTCTTAATGTTCCCGTCAGCCCACAGTGTCTACAGTCTGGTTTTTTTTTTTTGTTTTTTTTTCTACAGCTCAGCACTTCAACCTTTACTAAAGACACCAACATTCATTGCCAAATAAGGGCTGACCTGTCAGGAGCTCTGACCTCTGAACCTGAAGTGTTTACAACATCCTAGCTTTATCTTAACCTCACTGGCCAATGTCATCATAACCAAATTATATTTACCAGTCGTTGAGGGCGCAGTGTTTTTATACAAGGTTTATCTGTCCTTCCTGCCTGTAGTGGGTCTTGATGTCCTTGCGATGCCAGTGCTGGCCAGCAGGTGGCGACAAGACTCTTGTCATCTGCCCTCATTCAGATGCAGTTTTCTGGCTCAGGGCTCAATTCACTTTCAGTCTGATTTGCAGGTGCAGCTTTCTTCAGAATTAAATATTTTTCATAACAACAAGTAATGAATATGCATTATTTTCCTGTAATAACTCCAAAACCATCATTCATTTGAAAAGAAAGTGAATTGAACCCAACTGATCTTCTGTTAAAAAAAAAAAAAAAAAAATAAAAAAAATAGAGGCATTGAATTCAGCTTCTGCTCAACTTGTCTACGTTAAACATGTATGTTTTTGGGAATCGGCTCAGTGTTGTGACCTCGAACATCTGGATATCATAGTGACTCAGAGGGTCTGACAAAGTGAACAATTCTTAATGCAACAGAGAAACTATAAGACTGCGTCACTCATGCATTTCACAATGTGATTTTTTTTTTTTTTCAGTTGAACAATGGAGCATTTTTGTAAGGGTAACCAAATAAAACCAGTTCAGGAATGATGGGTTATATCCTTTTCCTATGTATTTTGTCAGCTATATGCAACTTTCTGACTCACACTGGAGGGAGACGGATCTAATTCCCACAGTCAAATATCCAATGTCTCTCCGATCACATCCCTGTGACTGTTGCTGGACGAGTCTCTTGTTAACTAGATCCCAGACGACGTACAAGTTTACAGCTGTTTCTATTGTACAGAGTGAGTAGTGGTGTTTTGTGGTACGGTGTGTTTTCTCGGTAATCGTTGTCACAGTCACGCTGAGTGTACGCAGACAGGACAGTGAAGACGTTTTGACCTAATGATGGAGCGGACTTTGCGTTTACGTTTTATCCTTCCGGTCATGTTTCACCTTTTTGAGCCCAAGTGTATTTATAATTACTCTTTACGCACCAGTGATTGGAGGATATTTGTTACTGTATGGAGTAAGCTCGTGATGGGCTCAGCGTCAGAGTCACACTGTGGTTTTGATCTCAAAGCAACAGATTAAATTACTGTCAGAGATCTTTTCTAAACCTCACACTTCAACATTTAGTAAAAGAAAAGATAGATATATATATTCTATACCATCTACAAGGAGCCTGGCTCATTCTGCTCATTACTTCTGGCCACTGATTCCGAAACATTGGACCTGTCTTGTTTTATAAATTGCCTCTATTCTCTCTCTCTCTGGGCTGGTTTGGCCTCGAGATTAAAGTGCGCGTGTGTATTTTGTAATGCTTAACTGAGTGTTTTTTTTTTGTAATAATGTCGTCTTGGGAGAAATGCTTCTGTGCAGCCATGATATTTTTACATATGTGTACACACATAACGTCTGCCTAATGCCCAAAAAGCACGGCGCCTAACCACTGTAAACATGTTTTACCATGATAACGGGGATTATGGTGTTAAAACAGACATTGGGGTTTTTCAACTATAGCTAGGTGTATCATGTTTTCAATTTGCTTTACTCTGGTCTGTCTCAACTTTCTAAATGAAGCCATAAAAACTACAGTGAAAACGGAGGAAGGATCTGAAAAATTGTCTAATTTCTTCTTCTTTTTTTTTTTTTTTTTTTAAAGACAAAATATTTTACATCTGTTTTCACAGTGCAGATGTAGCCTATCATAACTTGCTTATTGCTACGTTTTGGTTTGTTTTTTGTTACAATGTCCTATTTTACAATGTGTGTATATATATATATTGATAATGTAAGAAAAAGACTACATATATATTTTTCTTGTCTGATTAATTTTACTGTTCCTATTTTGTGAATGAAGTACACGCCTCTACACAATTAACGTGAAAATAACAATAAATGTTTTTTTTAAAAACCTCCAGTCTAATTTTGCTCTCCTGTCAGTTTTGTGTTATTCAAGATTTACGCTTAACTTTTTACAAGTGTCGAGCAGATTTTTTTTGTCTTTTTGTTTTTTTTTTCTCTTCAAGGTTGCTGTAATCTTTCACAAATGCTGGATACACAGCAGAACTGACAAGATCTTATTACAGAAAATACACAAAGATGCAATTACCTCATTTCTGTGCGTGTGTAGCTGTGTTTAGCCTTGTGCTGTCAGGAAAAAAACAGATTAGGAGAAGTTGACTTGGTTTCTACACACAGCGCCTTTTAAAAAGTGCTTTTTAAATAAGTTCAGACACAAAGCTAAAATAGGCAAATTGCTTCATGCCTGCAGTATTTAAAGGAAGTCAAAAAAATCTTTGTGGAATGAGATTCAGGAATCCTGTTGAACCTTGACCTTTTCTATCTAACACCCAGGTCCTTGACCTCTGCTAATGAGGTAGTTTGTGCAAGGATTATAAATTAATTGTTCTGCTAATCCTCTTGAATCCCTCATGCTTCATTTAAATTTTCTTTTAGTGGCTGTTTGTAAAGAACAGACACAAGTCAGAACACTATCACATTTGTTCTGCAGGTCTGTACAACACACTGGCTACGGTGAGGTGGCCACGTTGTGGAAATATAATAGACTGAGAAAAATCACCTCTGCGGTTAATGCAACGGAATCCAAAAAAAATAAGTTCCTGTTTTGGACAGTTACTGTATTCTTGAATCTTGTGCTAATGTGTGTGTATATAGAGTGTTCCTGTGCACATGTGAGCTATACACCCAAGGTAATGACCTCAGTGTCAGTTTTTGAGGGAGGCTAAACAGTGACTTGTTAAAAAACAAACAAGTCTAACCGCAAGGCCAAAGCAGCCGCAAGTTCACTGAAGACCTTTGGATGGTTCATCCATTAAAAGGAAAATCCACCATTAAACTGTGATTTTGGACAGTAATATCAGTATCTACAAACATAGCCTACAGTGGCCTTTGACACAAAATCAGAGCATCAAAAAGTCAAATGGATGATGTACTCCGGTGAGAATGTCTGACTTCAATCAGAAAATGCTCGTTTCCCACTATAATCACAGCTGCTGCTGTCCTGTGCTGAGATGTCCTCACCTTCACAGTTTGTACCGTTCCTTTTTAACAAGAGACGTGTCCAAACTCACCATTAAAAAGAAACTATGATATTACAGAAACAAGATATAGATTTCTTTTATGATGAATTTTCCCCTTTGTAGATTGTTAGAACGTTCTGTCAGTTTCATCATCTCAGTAGTCAGCCAGTTGGGACAAATCATATTGAATAAGTCTGCTGCTCCTGGAATAGATACATAAGATAAGGTGTGCCTTGACGCAGCCAGAATCAGCAGGAAATAAAGTTGCTGAGACTTGATTCAATCATATAAGGTGAGACAGAGATGGGTCACTCTGGGGTGCATTTTGTAACAAAGGTGAGCACAACACTGAGTGACAGAAGCTGTGGATTTCTCATCCTCCGCAGAGGGTGAGTGTTGTGTACCATGACTGGATGTGAGCATGTGTCCCTGTTTTTATGCCCCTCGGTCATATTAATCACTCCTTAAATGTGTCTGCACATGCAGTTCAGGGATGAAGAGATTTAATCTCAGAGCAAAGGGGGGCAAAAAAAAAACAAAACACCTTTAAGTTGTTTCAACCTCTGGAAGCCAAGGTTTGCCTGAACAGACAAGCAGGTTTGATAAATCAGGATATGAGGTAAATGGGAGCCAAGGTGCCAAGGTAAAACAAGGACAATTCAGTAATATCAAAGCTAGTTAAGGCAAGTTCTCCTGAGAGGAAAAAGACTGAGATAACAGTGATGCAGAAAGTGCCAGATTTTTGTAGGAAAAGTGGGCCTGGTGAACTGCACTGTAGGCACCATTGCTTTTCTGTATATCACTGGCTTTATCTCAGTGATGTTTTGAATCACTATACAGACCTCTCTCAGTGTTGAGAGCCAAGAGCGCAAAAAGATTTGCAGCGAATGCCTCACATGACATGATTCTTGCACATGTTTCTATGGAAACGGGGGGGCATGTGAGTGCCTGTGTTATCTACTGGCTTCAGTCTGCAGCAGTCTTATAAGAAATCCCCCCTCCCATCCTACACACACACACACACACATTAGTTACCCCTCCTCCATCCCGAACCATATTCTCAATGTTACTGGAGTTTTTCCAGTAACTTGTGAAAAGTATTTCCAAATCAGTCAAATTTATCCAGAAGAGATAATAAAATAAACTCAAATATTCTTTGGAAATCAAGAAAAAATGAGCCAGAAATGCAATAAATTCACGCAGACACAGAGATGATGACATACACTGTATGTTAAATAAAAACATGAGTGAGCTGATTTCAAAGAAGTTAATCCTGTAAATGCCAGTGTTTGGCTCCATGTGGTGGCATGAATACCCACAAACCACTGCACATCCTCTAAAGTAGCAGAAAGCCACACCACAGACCCCACAGATCATCATACCACACTGTAACATACCACAAAGTAACTTCCAGACCTGATTGCAATAAATTTAGAGTTGAAAAAACAAGCTGAGTGGTTTAATGTCCTTTATGATAGATTATTAAAAGTTGTTAAATTGTCATTGTCAAAACATTTCTTTCAATTAAAAAAAAAAAAGGCATGACTGCCCACAAACCACGTTTTTGCGTCAATTACTCAGGACGTGGTGATTTGGCACAGAGGACCGTGCGTCCTGTGACACAGAGGAGAAGGCGGGTCCAGGAATTGCAACAAGTGTTTTGAGGTGCCCGGGAGGCAGATTTCTCTCTTTGAAGAGTTTGAGGACGCTCTTTGGAGAGGAGACTATCCGGACTTTACGCACCGAGCGTCCGCGGATGTAAGCAGCGCTGACAGATTACTGAAAGTGGCACTCGTGAAAAATCTGGTGACAGCAGCCAACATGGATGGATCCAACCGAACTATTGACCCGAGCTGCACGGACAAACCTCCTCTCGCCATCGACATCATCCTCAGTGAGTATAGACCGCTTTGGTACCAGAGAGAGGACTACAGGACAGGGCGCTTCCCAAACACCCCCAATTGATGAGATTACACGACTGTTATAATCTGATGGAAGTTTTTGCACTAGAGAATATCAGTAGGCATGATTTTATGGACTTGGGTGCTGAACTATACAGCTGTTGTCCAAGTTGAGTCTTGATGAAGTCCCTGGACTCCACTGTGTCAGCTGCTGGGAGGCTGTAGGGTGGTGGTCTCCCTTGTGCACCATCCAGTTGTCCTCTTGTTTCCAGGACTTAGTTATGATTCCTTTTAGCAAATACATAAAATATTCCCCCTTTCCCCCTGACAGCACTGACATATACAAGAAATGTTGCGCAAGATTTATAGTCTATTATACTCATAAACCACAGAGGAATTACAGAAAAATGACATGTTCAGACCGAGCTCACTTCTTAGTTGAAAACAAATAATCCATTAATCCATTTCACTGGGGTGTTGGTGCTGTAAATTCGCATTTAGGGCACTGACACTAATGTTGGATTATCCATCTCACTTTGCTTTTCATTTCTCATAACACTGCAGGGATGTGGAGTGAAAATCCAGTTTAAGACAGTTAAGCCATCTTTTTGATGACATGGATCCTAATTTAGTAATCACTGCATACATCATCCTGTGTTCCTGTGAAAATGCAGTGATTAATCCTATGCTGATACTGGTGATTTGTGAGCTGGTGTCCTCCTTAATCACAGCAAGAGAGTAAATCTTTTTTAAAAATTGTGTAAAATTGTCATTTTTATTATTTTATTATTTATTTTTTGTTTTTACTTTTACTTTTTTACTCACTTTTTTGTACTGCCACATCACTGACTGTGTAATCCAAGTTACTATTTTCCTTGCCTTTAATTTAAACTGATCATACATTGCTGAATATGTATTTACAGTATATTATCTGATTAGAGCTTGACCAATAAATTAGCCAGGCCAATATTAGCTTATTACTTTATTATTGGTATTGGTCATTATGTTGGCTGATAAATATCAAGATTAATATTTATCGTATTGGTAATGGATTTTATTGGATCTCTTAAACGCTACAATATGGATTATATTGAAAAAATCCAGTACTGGTCGGGAGATATTTGTGACGGTAAAACCTTTAAAGTCTCTCAATTACCATCTGGATCAGTTTTGTCCGTAAAAAGGGATTGTTAAAATCTACAGCCTCCACTTCACTGCAAAAGCTGAATATGTTGCGCACATGTGTGGTTGTGTAAAACGGTTAAGAGTAGAACTAGCAGAACACAAAAGGGAAAGAAATAGTTTGAGTAGATGAAGGAAAAATAAAACATTGTCATCAGAATTTGACAGAAATCTTTTTTTTTTAAAGTCAACTGTGTTAATTATCAATTGCAATTTCAAGCTCTTCACCAACAAACAATGAAAAACAACAAAACAAAAGGGCATAATGACCATCTACAGAAAGATGTCCTCAAAGCAGGAATGTTTGTTTGTGTTTGTGTGGTTGTGTACTTACTGCTAATGACTTTGGATACCAGAGAGTAAATGACGCAGAATGCAAGGAATCACAGTTAAAGGCAACACTTGGAAAGCGTTTACTCAATCTTCCCTTTCACTTTTTTCATGTCACACGTAGCTACAGCTTTGTCATCACCTATCTTCCTTTGTCCCTGAAACATCTGTTGTAGCAATTCACTTGTGACCATATGTGTTGGCTGATGCCTCCAGCCTTATTCCTGGAAATAACAGAATACGTGGTATGCGTCTTAACAATTGGGCTACCAGGGTCCCCTGACAGTCAATTCTGTTTGTTTTTAAGCCTGAACAATTAGATTATGTTGATAATGCAAATCTCTTGAATCACATATTATGTTATGAAATAACTTCACAGTCCAACAAATACTAAAGTCTAGCTGTAGCTGTAGCTGTATTTTCTCAGGATGCTCGTCAATGGCAACAGTCTGTATTTGGTTTCCTGTGTTGCTCATATGTCTCAAAGCAATAGTCAAATGCTCATCTAAACAATGAAACTAGTTTCGCTTGCTGTAGTCCTGTTCATACTGACTGTTAAGAGATCCCTTCATAATGCGCTTACAATATATGTAAGTGATGAGGGACAAAATCCACACAGTCCTCATTCTGTGCAAAAATGCATTCCAAAGTTTATATGAAGCTATAAGGCTTAATCAAATCAATGGGATCTCTTCCAAAGTGAAAGTTCCCTCTTTGTTTCCTGGGACAGTGTTTCCTTGAGGAGCTGAACACAAAAAAGGGAATTTGGTGCTAAAAAGACGGTAACCTTCGGAGATATCCACTTAACTCGGGCGCCGAAAGCCTCACACTCGATAGACCGTGAAAAGAAATTTTAGACATGAATAGATCATATCAAGGAATAAGTCTAATACTTGGAGTGATTTCAAATGGAAAGATAGCAAGATACTTTTGGATTTCACAAATAACAAAGTGGAGCCCAACCTGCTCAGACAAGCGCTATATTAAAATGCGGACTGCAAACTGGCAACCACGCTCATATTTTTTTCTCTGTAAAGAAAATGATGAAGAGTGAAATTGCATCAACATTGTACTGTATTGTAAGGAATGCTGAAGTAGAAATAAAAGATCAAGCTTCAGTTTCTCGAGAACAACTTTTGGGTTTTGAGTCCTTTCGTCAAATGATTTTTGAAGGTTGCATAGTCTTGCCGTGTGGCATGCTAGTTTCTAGTTTTCCTTTCTAGTTTTTCCTTGTGATCCTAAATAAATATATATTTTAAGGTATGATCTATACTTTGGTTGAAGGTTACTAGTTATTTTCTAGCTGTATTTTAAGCAGCCAGGGCTTGATAAACGCTCTAACAACATAAATACCCATTGCCCTCAAAGTAGCACAATCAAAGATCATTCAATTTCTGGAGAATCATTGTTGGGTCCTAAGTCCCAGCTCAAATTTGAAGATAACTAATTTGTTGTTATTTCACTTCTCTTCTCCCTCCAGAGTTGGATATCTTTGGCATCATCCTGTACTCCGTGCTGACATTCATGGCGGCCGTGTCCATGCTGGTCTTCATCGAGGAGTGTATCTACATCTATAGGAAAGTGCCGTCCAATAAGAAGAGTGTCATCATCTGGGTGAATGGGGCTGCGCCGGTAAGAATGACACACTGCTGGGAGGGATTTTAAAGAGCATTCGAAGAAAAGTAGTGAATATAATGCAGAAAGATTGATGTTGTTGGCCCGTTTCACGGCAAAATGCCTTTTTCCTCCTTTTTCAGGTGATTGGCACCATGTCGTGTCTGGGGATGTGGATCCCCAGAGCCACCATGTTTACTGATATGACCTCTGCCTGGTGAGTTTCTCTCTGACTCACCTTTCCATCTCTTACCGTGCTTTGTGTTTTTTCACTCACAGAGCCCCGCAGCGCAAGATCACAAAGGGGAAATTTGAACTTTGTAACCCACCGAGAGTTCTCGAGAAAACAGTGATATTGTTGTGTAATGTGGAAGTTATGGCTTTCATTTTCCTCTCTCTCATCTCCTTTAAGATTCTCCTCCGTGTGCTAATTTCCTCTCTTAATACTTCTTTCATTGTTCCTGCATCCTTCGCATTCATTTCTTATTTCCATGTCTCCATAGCTACTTTGCCGTCGTGGTGTTCAAGTTCCTGATCATGATGGTGGAGGAGGTGGGCGGCGATGAGGCATTCCTGCGGCGAGGGGCGAAACACAAACTGAAGATCAGCACAGGACCATGCTGCTGCTGCTGCCTTTGTCTGCCGCACGTGGCCATCACACGGTAACCACTCCTGTAATGTACAGTCAGTGGAGGTCATTATCAATACAACTTTTATGCTTCTTTTACACCCTGGAGCGCATTATAAACAGCTTCCGGAGAATACTCAACAGGAAGTCTTTGTTTATTAGTTTGATAATGACAGCAAGTATCGCAGGCATGTGGAATCAGAAATCTTCTTCCATTATCTTTGGCAGGAGGGTCTATTGTTTTTATCAGATTGGAAGGAAACCTCTGTTGACCTGAGTGCCTTACGGCTATAAAACTAGAAAAACACCCTACACAGTAGTCTAGTGTAAATACTAACAACATATGTTCGTTTTTTCTTGTGCTGCTGACTCAGGTTTTGTGTTTTTTTTAAAATTTGAATTAAATTAAACAGCCAATAAGAAGAGACTTAAATGATTCTCACGCCTCAGCTAGGCAAAAAAAAAAGTGTTGTCAATTCATCAACTGTTCTTATTTAAAAGCTGCAATGAACAAAGATCATTCCCAAAGGATTTAAAGGGAGACAGTGGTGCTTATCCTACGTTTGATGCTATGCTTTCTTTAATATTGAGCAATCCCTGTATTACTGAGCCGGTGATTGAAACATCTTGCGGTGCTAATGAAGCACAGATCCTGTGCCGCTCCTATGATGGTTACCACTACCACATGTTGGTCGAAGAATCAGGCGAGTGCACGGGTCACTTTGATGTAGTTTCTGGTCTGTTTGAAGATTACATGAACTCGGGGATCCTCTGTAAATACGATATTGTGCTCGCACTAGAAGTACGCTCGTGTTCGCAGAAGGCAGGTTGAAAGCACTCCCGGACATTCAACTCTTTCAGGGTGGGGCCCCCGGTGTGTATCGTATCAGATTGTGCAGAGCTGTCCCATCGTGCCCCTTTCTGGCTGAGTAAAGCACACAAGTTCCCAGGCGCACACACGGGTTGTGGTGTATGTCTATCAGAAGCAAGTACAGTTTGTTTAGGCTACGTGAAAAACCTCAGCAAAATGATCTGCATGCTGGCATGAAGCAACGATTTACAGATGTGTTCATTTCTAATGCTGTGCCCGTCTTGAAAGTGCATTCAGTCTGTGCATACACCGACAAGCCTTTTGCGTAAACCTGCCTGTTTTACACAATAATAATGACGATGATGATGATAATCAAGCTGGGACAAGCTCAGCCTTTTTTTTCCTTGGTCCACTGCCCGGTTTCCCATTAACAACTTGGTGTCAGGGGCATCTTTTTTCTCTTGGGAAAGGCTTCTGTTTGCCAGGAATCAGAAAGGTATAACGCACCTCTGAGGATCAATGCGGTTATTTCACATGCAAGAACATTCATATCTAGACATGCATGTAGCCAACAGAAACATGAACAAGGATGTTCTGAATTGTTCAAAACATCCTGCAGTAATAAAACAGAGTAGGTTCAGGCCAATGGGGAATTCCAGGATGGACTTACAGTTTTTAAAAATGTGTTTAGTAACTATTTTATGTAATCAGCCATTGCTTCCATTTAAAAGTTTCCTCTGTTCCAACTCCAGGCGCTTGCTCTTCCTGCTCAAACTGGGCTCCTTCCAGTTTGCCCTCCTGAAGCTTGTCTTCACCATCCTCTCCATTGTTCTCTGGACCAATGGGACGTTTGACCTGGCTGATGTGAGTTTGGCAACGTGGAAATCCTGGATAGCATCTCAGCACTCTATTGTTACCCTGAGTTATATTTGTGCTGTTTATTTTCCTACCTGCCCATTTTTACTATTCTATTCATGTAATTTGAAACTGAAAATTAAAGCTCGATTTGTTGCACTCATTAGCACGTCCTCTGGGTGAGCAAAAGAGAATCACAGTTGTAATCTTGCTTCAGTACTTTTCCCACGTTATCGCTCTTTATTTATTCAGATTTTAAAAACACAGTGATTCTCTTTGTCTCTCTCTTTCTCTCACATGACGACGTTCAGTTCTGATTTAATGAATGAATGAATGCCAGATGTGTCAACACGCTATGAGTTTAGGTGAATGTAGTTCAGACCCATGCATGTGATCATCCTCACTGAAAGCACAACAGTACCTTTAATCAGAGATAAATAAAGCGTTTTTTTTTTAAGCTGGTAGTCTGATGAAAACATCTACATGCTGCTGCATGCTCCAACAGTTAGCAGATTCCTGACACAACAGTAATAACCAGTGTTTGCCTGCATGCTGTGCTTCACTTCTTTCCAATGGCAAAGATGTTTGTTCAGCTTCAGCTTTATATGAGAATATAAATGCATGAATCTTAAAGGCCCTTTTCTATGTGACTAACTAGATTCCCGCTAATTTGGTGGCAACTGTGAGTTATCAAGTATTAATGACTTTCTTAATAGTGAGCAAGAGAAATTCACGATACGCCCTGCGTTGATTCATGCACTAACTCATCATGACTTGTGCATTAATACGTGCTACACATGTTCTGTGCAGCTTTGTTATGATTAGTGTTACTTATATTGCCAAAGAAATGTTAGTTTAACAAAAGAAATTAGAACAAAGGTACATAATGTTAAGAGGATGATGGCAGAAGAAAGTAAAACACACTATGTCCATTTTTGAAGACTCCTTATGGAACAATAATAACAGATTATTGATAAAAAAATGAGGAGAGATGACGGTGCCAGTTAATAAATGAAAAAAATGTGGCATGTTTTTCATTTTCATCTCTTTTTCGGTATTTCATAAGTCCTTTTTGTTCTGTACAAACCTTTTCTCAGACTCTCTTTTGTCTTCTCTGACTCTCCCATTTCAGTTGAACATTACCGGAGCTGCTATATGGATCAACCCATTCGTGGGCATCTTGACAATCATCGCCCTGTGGCCCGTGGCGATCATGTTCATGCACCTGAGGGTCACCTTGCGGACACTAAAGATCATCCCCAAGTACGCCATGTACCAGGTAAGACACAGGAGCAGCTTCAAACACATCAAACTGTACATTTGTAAATACAGTATATGCCCGGAAACAGCTGTTAACATACCTCATGATGTATCATAACCAGCACTGCTCTATATGACTTGGGGCAAACATCCAAATCTAATAACATGTTGTGTTATGGGGTTATCATAAATTTTTTACAGGATTTTCCAGTATTCTGTTTGACAGGTTAAACAGTATGTACACATGTGTGTGTGTGTGTGTGTGTGTGTGTGTGTGTGTGTGTGTGTGTGTTTGTAGCTGGTGCTGATCCTGAGCCAGCTGCAGACAGCTATCATCAACATCCTGGCTTTGAATGGAACCATTGCCTGCGCGCCGCCGTTCTCCGCCGCATCCAGAGGATACAGTGAGTCAACATCCATCCATACAACCTGTTCTTCTGTCGATTTGTTTATCTGCTCCATCAGCAATGACTTAACCTGTCCCTGGATTTGTTTAGTCACAAAACCAGGGACGATTTCTTGAAGTTTTGTTTGTTTTTATGCTGCTCCTTGGACAGCTGACACATCCTTTCCACCTCCACCTTCCTTCCTTCACACTCTGCTCCCTGTCTGTCTCCACAGTGATGAGTCAGCAGCTTTTGATCCTGGAGATGTTCATCATTACGCTGGTAAACCGTGTGCTGTATCGTCGACAGTATGATCCTTTACCCGAAGAAGAACACGACGACAACGAAAACACCAAGATGGTCGCGATGCCGGAGTCTGCATGAGAACTGACTGCATGTGTGTGTGTGTGTGTGTATGTTTGTGTGCGTGTCATTTTTATTTCCCTGCAATGATTTAATTAAGAGGCTATATAATAAATATATATATGAATTACATGTAAATTAATCTTGTGGATGTTCATTAAGAGTCACTGATTTGCAAACTCTCCAGAACTGTTATAGGACAGCAAGATCAAGCAGTAATAACTGACTTGTTCCCACTTTGTTTCTCCTCAATTACCAAGAAAGAGACAATGAAAATTTATGCAAGAGGCTTTTTTGGTAACACTTTATTTTAAAGGTCCATATTCCCGCTATAATTTCCAAGGAAGTGACATGGAAAGAATAATGTAGTTTGGTACTAAGTATAGGGAAAAAGAATAGTGGAGTTTAGTGTTGAGTTGTTGGAGGAATTTCTTTAAAGTTCCAGCTGTTCAACTATAATTATTAATTTATTGTTATTCTCCATAAACAGTACTGTGCAAAAGTTTTAGGCACTAAAAGTAAAGTGAGGATGCTTTCAAAAAAAATTCCATGAATATTTTTTTATGTATCTTTTAATGTCAAACAAAGTTCAGTAAACAAAAAAAAAAAAGAAACCTACACACAGTTATTTGGCAGGTCTTGGAGAACTTTCCACAGTTCACAGATCAGACGCCTCCCTCATGGTATCAAAACATCTAAAGTGCCTAAAACTTTTACACAGTACTGTATGTTGAATTTGTAAGCTTTCTAGTAGACACATTTTTGTTTGCATGTCCAGTTGACTTGCTGTGAACTGACTAAAAGTCTAGGTTAGCTTGCAATTAACTGGAAAAAAAAGTTAATTTTCCCTATAATTAATACCAATTAATGGTTTCATTTCAGTTTCTTTCTTGGAAATTACTAAAAAACTATGGGACCTTTAAAATAAATTGTCACTGCTTATTTATATTCTTTGTCTTTTTGTGAAGCATTATTGCATAAATGCTGATAAATACATTTTTATCACATATTTGCTGTCTGTGTTATAGCCACTGGACCTGTACTGTCACTTTATATCCTGTACAAGCTTTTTAAATATCCTCAAATGAAATTACACATACACAGTATGACTCTCTGTGTTGTCATATATTACAGTATTTTCAATGTTCCCATGTGCCGCTAGGTGGCAGTAAATCCCCAGAACTGTACCAGCCATAGAGTGTAGGTGGTGTAGGCCCAATATAAAGTCTGTTATTACGCTGCATTCAGGTGCTCCTCGGATGATCCCACTTCCGACTTCGGTGTGTTCATGAGCTTTTAAATCGTAATGTGGAAACAACATGGACGCTACAAAGGTGTGTTGCTGCACCAGTACATTCCCTAAAACCACTAAGATATTGCTTTATCTGACTGGTTATCAGGCTTAATGCTAATAAATAACTTTGCTACGTGGACAGCAACTAACAGTTACAACCTAATACCATATTACTAATTACATGTGAGCCAAAAATGTATAGGCAATACGTGAATTAGTAAAATGTTTCTTGCCATCAACCAAACATTTACTTTCATCAACTTTCGGCAAGTCGTGTACCAAAATGTTCGCCGACTTTCCGAGTTGTTCCGACATTAGGGGGCGTTCACGTGAATTTTCCCAGTCGGGAGCTAATTTTTCCGATTATTTCGACACCCCTTGAATGTCACACTACTGTCAGAGGCTGCGGATAAACAAGATAAATGAGTTTGACTGACACGCCTCCGCCCAATCAGGTTTTTGCTGTTTCTTACTTCTCAGTTTTAAGCCAATCGCCGCAGTGCATCAACAAACACATGCCATGTCCGGTTGTCTCGAGACTTTCCAATGTACAGTACGTGCTGTCCGTACGTCAAGACGTTATTCGGCTCAAATAGGCCCGGAAGCTTTGCCATTAAACCTTCAAAATAAAACCTATTGCTGGGGGGAGAGAAATTGTAAGACATCTACGTCAGTGGTTCTCAAAGTGGGGTCCGGCGACCCCCAGGAGTCCTTGAGGGGGTTCCAGGGGGACCCCAGCAAAAAGGGGAAACATTTATTTTCACTATAATTCCACCCATAAGTAACACAATGACAGAATGTATGAATATTTTGGTCATGGGCTTCATACACTTTCTTTAATAAAACTTCTAAGATGGGGGACATCTTAACAGATGGGGGACCCTGGGACAAAATCTTATCAAATGGGGGTCCGTGGTCTAATTTGTGTCAGTTTAGGGGTCTTTGACGTGAAAACAGTTTGAAAACCACGGATCTATGTATATTATACTGGTTGATTTGACACCTGTCAGTCATTTAAGCACAATTCTTCAATTCTGTATCTGAAAATGTACAAAAAGTTTTGTTTACACACTGTTGTACTTTTTCAACAGTGTGTAAACAAAATAATACTCATAGTCATAGTCTATGACGGTGATCCTAAAGAAGAATGGTATTCAGATAATACATATAAATCACTCTCACCAAGCAAAGTAAATTTTCCATAAAACAGATACCGTTTCAGTATCACTTCCTAATAAGGCACCCTGATATGGATTTATTAGTAAATTCTTTATTTAAGATTTTTCTTTTTTTTTCTCTAATATATATATAATATACATAAAGCTATAAAGTCTTGAAAGTTTCACATCGTTTAATAGCATTTCTAAACAAAGTTACTGTAAAAACAAGAAAGCACTGTATTATTTTATAAGGCTCTATAACAAGGCCCCATCTCATTTTGTTTCGTTTGGTTTCATTTTATGTGCCATATATACGTTTTTGGTATTATACTTATACTTACTTTTTACCATACATCTGTTTTTCTAAATTATTGTAAGGTCAATAAGTTGACTAATGTTATTTTTATTTTGTTTTTATTGGTTAATTTTATTACTTATACTTTTAGTTGGTTTATTTTTTCAAATATGTTTCTAACATGAATAACATGCTGTAAATTTATAAATGAAAGTTTGAAGGAAGAAAGAATAAAAGAAGACAACGAAAGTGTTACCAAACCCAGGAGATGTTCCTAATAACGGCTCAGCCTATAAATAAACAGTATATTAATATTAATCAATAAAGCCATTAATCCACAGTTTCTTTCAAGCACTTGAAATTGTCACCCTCCCGTTGATTTATTTAGAAAGATGTGAGCGGAAGTCATCATCGACTCTGACGAACTTGATGTCTCGAGCTGCTCTGAATTGGCAACAATGTAGATCCAGGAAGCCCTCTGAAAAGCATATTGTCTGTTTGTCCCTATCATGTAACCTTATGGACATTAATTGATCGCGTCGTTTTGCTGTTGGGACACATGTGTGCTGCTGTCAACACTGCGGCCGATGACATGGTCGTGTTGTTTCCTCTGAGTCTCATTCTCACGGTCAGAGCCAGGCTTCACCATTAAACTTTCAAAATGAGGATTTTCATTTCGTCTCTGCTGAAAAACACCAACCCCAAAATCGAGTATTACTCCAGGTTTTCACCGTCCCCGCTCTCCATCAAGCAGTTTTTGGATTTTGGTGAGTTTTGGCTGTCATCTCTTCAGTCAGTCCATAAAAACTGTTCAGTCTGGGCAGTATAAAACTGTCAATATTGTTTTCAATGGCTGAAGACACTAATTCAAGTGTACTTACTAGCATGAAGTAAAATAGAGTTACAGTTTTTATATTTTTTAACTGTTTTCTGTTAAACTAGAGTCATTCACGTGAGGTAACACTCAATACATATTGCATATATATCACTGTTTTTTTTGTTTTTAGGAGCATAAATGCTTCCCTCTTCATGGGAAATGTGTTAATCAAGTAAAAAAAACATATTTAGGTTAAAATAGCATGATTCATGTGTGTCCATAAGCTTCATATTCCACCCTGTCACACCTGCAGCAAATATATAGTACTGTTCCTTTAAGTGACATCACTAAGAGGAAATGACTTCATTTAAGAGTTTGAAGAGTTTAACATATCCATCCACTTACTCAAACAATGGGAAATCAGTGTTTTAATTAAATTTTTAAAATGTGT
The DNA here is from genome assembly GCA_038419695.1 of Scomberomorus guttatus. Taxonomy (NCBI): domain Eukaryota; kingdom Metazoa; phylum Chordata; class Actinopteri; order Scombriformes; family Scombridae; genus Scomberomorus; species Scomberomorus guttatus. Next base: position 13,693,837 of record CM076464.1, on the reverse strand, counting down.
TTGTATGAAGCATGTTTTTTTTTTCATTTAGCTGCATAATAAGTGTGGTGTTAGCTTTGGTTGGTGCTAGATTGGATTGGCCGGAGTGACAATTTGTGAAACTCTCACGAGATCGGTACGCTAACCTCAACCTAACCTTAACCTAATCTAACCTAAACTTAACCTTAACCTTAAGCCTAACCCTAACCACACTCGCGAGAGAATCTTTATTTTCATGGAATGACCCTTTTAAGGAATGACTTGCTTATTGCTTTGTATTCTCTCATTGTTTTTGTGTATTTGACAGTGTCACAGGCTAACTCTGGGTTGTTAGTTTTATTTTATTTATTTTACCTTTATTTTACCAGGAAGTCTCACTGAGATCAAAAATCTCTTTTACAAGAGAGACCTGGCCGAGGTAGCAGCGGTACAAAATCACAACATATATACAAAAATTCATAATAGAACAGAAGAACAGCTCTTCAAACACAGTGGCCTCTCAAGAACAACAACTATACGCCTCCATCACCACGTTCATCAATAATGTTTTTGCAGATTATTCCATGCCTAAGGTGCATAGTAGGAAAATGTGGTTTTCCCCAGATCTGTACATTAAAAATCAACCACTTGAAGGAGCGTAGCTGGTTACTACCAGAGCTGAGACAGAGAAGGGTACAGAGGTAAGCTGGAAGTTTATCCAGTATTACTTAATAGATAAAAATATACCAGTGCTGTTGGGTGTGTGAATGGTCAATGATGTCCAACCAAATCATAAAGAATGCAATGGTGAGTAAGGGATTTTGCATTTGTAATGAAACATAGAGATGTACACTGAATCAAGGCTCCGTAAGATGGAGGAGGCTGCACCGTCATCGATTACAGACAGGAAAGTAGCTTCCACAAGTTTATTAATAGTAGAAGTCTGCTAGAAGCTGCCACGAAACATTATACTTTGTTATGGTCAGATGTGACATTTGAATTTGGGGTTTACTTTCAGTGACACACCCGTAACTGAACAAGCCGTGCCATCTCATGGCTCTCCATGACAGCTTTCTCTTTGTTTACCATGTGAACATGTGACAGATGGCTTTAATGTATGCATGTGTTTTCACCCTCACTGCCTGCAGTGGAGGATAAAAAAAACCCACCTCGGCTCACTTAAGTTAACCCTGTGTTTTCTTATATTGCTTAACAAGGTTTACTCATCTTTGTGGTTTTATTTCAGTCTTTATGGGGTTATTCCAGAGTATGCGTCATTCTGGTGTAGTATTACACAAAGGAAAGTAATATGACGAGTCTTTTAAGGTAAACAAATGCTTAAAATGGAACCTTTTGTGCATTGTAGTGGCAGTAATTGTGCTAGACTCTGGCGTGAGACTTGAAACGCAAGATGACAGTTATTAATTGCGTGTTTGGTGGCCGCACTCAAAGCTTTTCTTAATCCATCTCTGATTAAACACAGTCATCTCCGTTACGTAATTTGTTCTCACAGCTGTGGATTGGATGTGTGGAGTACGCACACTTGTTTGCATTGAGGAGATTGTCAGCGGTGACACTGTTCACGTTAAGAGACCGGCAGGGCAAAGGGTATTGTGATATTTCAAAAGGGGAACAAATGAGGCATCATCCAGAGATCGTCAGCAGCTGACAAATTAGCAGAATGTGTGTGTCATTCCAGGGCTGAGTCAGTGTTCGGTGGTTCCACTGTCTCGTTTTGCAATTTTATGAGCTCCTGCCCTCCCAGCATACTGCTGAATCAGGGGAAGCCGAGCTGAGATGATTGGACACTTCCTTTTCATTCTGCCAGATCGTCTAGTTTTTAGCTTCTTGCTAAAATAACAGCACATCTTTTCTTCCGTGTAGAAGGGCAACACAATATCTGCACTAATTCCTGCTTTCAACAGGTTTCCTGTAACACAAGCTGCAAATTTTTCTGTTCTGTTTGTTTGACCATTCATTCTTTTTTTAGTAGCTGGGAGAACCAGAAAGCATTTTTTCACTCTCTACTGAGTGTTAATAGTGTTTGTATGCTTCTATGTTGCATGCACATATCATAAGAGGCTGTATAGATTACATTTTGGTCCAGGAGTTAAGGATGTTTACACATAATCATTTTTGGAGAGATTTAGCTTTTCCTGCTTAGACTAAAAAACATAAATCCCCCTAACCTTTCCATGACTTCTCCGCTCAACCGGGTAACAAGATTTATAATTTCCTTGTACAGTTCAGCATAGACTGTTTAAATGTTGGTGGGCAGTAAATACAGTTCCAGCCAAGTAGCTTATAGAGTTTTAGGTATCATATTAAAGGCTACAGCTCCCAATCACACACTCGGCTGTGGCTGAGAAGTTTACCTTCTCTGTCAGCCCTCTTTGGTAGGTAACTTATTATATTAAAGGTTGTTTTTAGTTGGCAAATAATTGGCTTTTGAGGATGTTTTGGAAGCATTTCACAGTGGTTTTCCTAAGTGACTATGACTTGTAGCAGCAAGATCAAATATTTCTGAACTGGAAAAGTTCCTTCCCACAACTTAGAAAGTATATACGAAGCTCCAGATATTTCCAGTCACTTGGAATGATGTAGCTTTCACAAATACCAATATCATTTTTACACTTTTAGGCAGGGACAATGCGTGTGAGAAAACGTCGTTCATGTTCCTGCGGAAGGAGCTGCCGGTGCGGCTTGCCAACACCATGAGAGAGGTCAACCTGCTACCTGATAACCTGCTCAGCCAGCCCTCTGTCCGACTGGTCCAAAAATGGTGAGACACTTCAGCCATAAATAAAGTTTATATGGCTATCAGATGATAAGGTTTAGTAGCGTTGGTAGTAGTGTGTAAGAAGAGTGTGTAAAAGTTGCCTTTTGACCTCTGTTTGCATTTATTAGGTACATGCAGAGCTTTGTGGAGCTGCTGGATTATGAGAACAGAAAGCCAGAGGACCCTCACACTCTGAATGAGTGAGTGATGAGTCACTGAATATTGCCCTCTATTAATGATTCATAAATGCAACTAGAATATACAGTAAGTACAGATATCAAACAAACAGCTATTGTGCACCGGCTCTATGTCTTAATGTCTAGAGTTCTTCTTCCACTGCAGCTAATCCCCTTAGTGCACATAGATCTCTGCTGACTGTACAGGTAATGATGTGTATTTATACTATAACAATGCCCGTGAGATAAACAACCAGGCAGGTGTTGTAGGAGCAGGAGTTTAGATAAGGGAGTGTGTTTAGAGTACCCGTTTCCAAGAATTGTTTAGTTCACTTGAAATGAAAGAACCTTAAAGTTAAGCTTGGTACTCATCCTGAATAAGAATTGTGTTGGGCTTCAAATTAGAAAAAAAAAACTTTTTGAAGAAGACAAGGAGTTAAAAAGGTGGACAAAAAAGAAACTGTATTTCTGATTAATTACAGTATTCTTTTCTGGATTTTAGATTTGGCTGTATTTTTTTGTGAATGACAGAAATAACTTCATTGAGCACCTTAAAACAACAGATCAGTTTCTTAAAGGATAAGTCTGGTGTTATTCTATATTTTTCTTACTGTCAACAAATCCCATTAAAAGACTTAAACCAACCATGTGTCACTCCGTCTTTCTACGCTTTAACTTCCTTATCCTGTCTACATCTCTTAGCCCCAAGCTCTTTGCTTCCAACTGAAGGAATAAATCTTAAAAATGACTCACAAAATGTATAAGTGTAATAACATAATTTCATTTTTTAAAATGAGTCAGTTATTTCCTCAAACAGCTGGGCACTGTAGTTTTTAGCAAACACTACTCAAACAAGAGTAAATTGTGCATTTGTCGGGAACTATTTTCAGTTGCGGATTGATACACATTTGGTGCTCAAGTGAGTATTTACAGCAGTAGGCATACACAGACAATACTTGTTAGTAGGATTAATTCATTGTTTGTTTTGGTCCTTTAATGGGATTTGTTTACAATAACAAAAATGCAGAATACCACCAGCTTTATCCTTTAGCAAGTCTGTTGATTGTGATTCGTTGTCTCCATCTTGTTTCAGCTTCCTGGAGCTCTTGATTGAGATCCGCAACCGTCACAACGACGTGGTTCCCACCATGGCTCAGGGAGTCATAGAGTACAAGGAGAGGTTCGGCTTCGACCCCTTCATCAGCAGCAACATCCAGTATTTCCTCGACCGCTTCTACACCAACCGCATCTCGTTCCGCATGCTCATCAACCAGCACAGTGAGCCTCAATAATCTGCTTGGATCACAAGCGCGCCATCTATCCTTGTGGCCGGTTGATTTTTGTTAAAGACTAACTTTTATTTACATGTGTTTCTGCTCAGCTCTCTTGTTTGGTAATGACACCAACCCAGCTCATCCAAAACACATCGGCAGTATTGATCCCAACTGCAGCGTGGCTGAAGTTGTCAGCGGTGAGTCAAAGCAGGAGTATGGAGTCTGAGCAGCAGCCAGTATGTGTATATTTTGTCTGTGGGAGTATTTTGTTATCTAAGGATTGGATTTTTTTTTTTTTTTTGCTGCAAATATTTGCACAGTTCTTACAGAGTCAACTATGTTCTACATCACACCAGCCACCAACCTCTCAGCAGTGACACAAATCAAACAAAACCAAGTTCATCTGTGCATGTTTACATAATCAGTTTTTTGAGGAATTCAAGGAGCGCAGATACAAAGCTGCACTCTCAGTGACCTCAGAAGCAACACCAGTAACCAGGAGTAGCAGGAATACAGATATAAACAACCAGTTTATTTAGCTTTTTCTGCCCTGACTCGTGCTGTCTGTGCTTTCTTCCATCAGATGCCTACGACACGGCCAAGATGCTGTGTGAGAAGTATTATTTGGCTGCTCCTGAGCTCAAGATTGAAGAGTTCAACAGTAAGAGATGCAATAATCCATCCGTCCATGCATTTAACTGTTTCTCTCTGTAATCTCTGCCGCACAGCTGTGGTGAAACAGTGTACTCACTATCTTTAGAGTGCAGCATGGGAGTCCAAATTTAGTCCTACAATGATTATAATGTCTACCAGCTCATTAACTTCAAAAGAACCAGCTTTTGTATGTGTGTGTGTGTGTGTGTGTGTGTGTGTGTGTGGTGTGGGTGTGTGTTTCATCTGCTTACAACCTCTGCTGTTTCACTTCGTCCTCCAGTGAAGGCCCCTAAAAAGCCCATCCAGGCGGTGTATGTGCCCTCTCATCTGTTCCACATGTTGTTTGAGCTCTTCAAGGTGAGCAGTGCAACATCTATCGCTGTCATCTTACTTGTCCAGCTCTCTCCAAATGTAATTAAACTGTAATGCGACCATAATTCTATAAGGACTCGTGCTGAGCTGAGTTAATTACCTCTATGGGTGTTTGTAGAACTCAATGAGAGCCACTGTGGAGCTTCATGAGAACAGTAAAGAGGGATTACCACCGGTGAAAGCAAAAGTCACTCTGGGTAAAGAGGATCTCTCCGTAAAGGTAAATCTGACACACACACACACACAGGGTGCGATTTACTGGGCAGGGGGGTGGTGGTGGTGGGGATTTCCTCCCCTCTGGTCTATATATTTCCACCTCGGCTCAGTTATTTTTATCCCTGATGGGGATTTATCCCCCTCATAGTGATGCTTGATATGCTGCTTCGCCCATAAACCATATAAAATATCTAAAAAAAATCTAAATGAAGGGCTGCAACGTGAGAACAGTCATTAGTGCAAACGACAATAAAATCTGAAATGGACTGTCAGCACTCACGCTTGTGTGACAATAGAGATGACACTGCATCTAGGCTGCATGATGACGCGGTAAACGGACCAGCCTCCTTCCCTGCTGGGAGATTTGCAGAGATGTGGTAAAAGAGGGGCGACACGCCGCAAATGACCCCTCCACAGGAAAGCATGAAAAGAAGACAGAAGTCCGTCATCAAAGCAGACTGTTTTCTTAGTCTGACGAGTAGGTATATACTGTAGCCTATTTATTTTTATGATGACAGCACATTGTGCATGTTGTGATTATTTTCTATTCAGTATTGAAGTTTGCTGCACGCTGTGCATAGTGCTACGACCCGGCCTAGAGAGAAACCTTGGCGCAACATTAAAGATGAGACTCCCCTCTTCCCAGCTCCCAAGAAGCACCAGCAACAGAGGATTTGCAGCCCTTTAAAGTTTGATTTTAAAATATTTTAGCTTCAGGGTGGGTTAACAGCAGAACAATAAACCAAAGGGAACTCAAGCTGAGCAACCTAAAATTACCTACTCAAACAAAAAGGAACAAAAAGACAAGTCACTAATCTAACTCCTAACAAAAACAGGAAAAAAAAAGGTTTAAACAAAAAGCTCACCAGCAGCCCATCACACACAGGCACCGCAGCAGGATCACCAGAGAGAGGGAGAGAGAGATCCACAATGCATGCACAGAATTAAATCACATACAATAAATACATCAGAAAATGCTCAGACGACCTTGAGGTTATAACAATACAGCTGAATTAGACAGTGACTGAGCAAGGCTGAAAGGAGCGTTGGGGGGGGGGGGGATTTAATTATGATATGTTAAATCAGCATTTAACCTTTTGTTTTGTTACATATGATTACATCTCCTATGTGTCTGCATGAGGAAAGGACAAAGCATGAACTTGACATCAGATCTCCGAGAGTGAAAATCGCGCTACTTGATTAATTAAATTGTAAAAAATCGATTGAAATATTCCTGCATATGCAGCGGTCAAGTTCCTGTAATTGTTTCATTAAAGTTCAGAATTATTTTATAAATGTTACTGTAACAGCTGCAAGAAATAGCCTAATAGGCTGCATACTCTCTGTTGACCCACTGTGGTTCTGATTTATTTTCATGAGTAAAAATGTTTCATCAACCTCTGATTTTTTTCACAGATCGCACCCTGCACACACGCACACTGCATTCTTATACAAATAATTTATGGTGTTTGAACTTTTTCTTTGTCCGTCTGCCTGGTTCTTTCTCTTCATCTTTCCCACGCCCCTTCCTCCAGATCAGTGACAGAGGAGGAGGAGTTCCTCTGAGGAAGATAGACCGTCTGTTTAACTACATGTACTCCACTGCTCCTACACCCAGCCTGGAGCCAGGCGCTGTCCCACTGGTACACACACACACACACACACACACACTGTGAAAATCAGATCAGTATTGACCCTGGTGATCATTTCAAACCCTTTTTTAGCCCATACTTTTGATATACAGGGCATGGCATCTGGGTAATAAAATTCTCCCCCTCTCCTCCTGCATCCAGGCTGGTTTTGGCTATGGTTTACCAATTTCTAGGCTCTATGCCCGATACTTCCAGGGGGATCTGAAGCTCTACTCTATGGAGGGTGTGGGCACAGATGCTGTCATCTATCTGAAGGTAAAGTGAGCTAGCTTAATATGAAGCATGTTATTATACTTGGCTTGCTCAGAGTTTAGAGGAATAGTTCAACATTAGGGAACTATTGCCCAGTGTTAGATAAGAATATCAATACATTACATTACATACAATACATTGTACTTAATGCACAGATATAAAAAGTGGTATAAATCTGCTCATCTAACTCTCAGCCTGAGTGAATAAATGTGTTTCCCAAATGTTGAACTATTCCTACTAATCACTGTGAGTTTTCATTGGCTCTTGTGTTTTTGTTCCTCCATTCAAAGGCCCTGTCCAGCGAGTCCTTCGAACGCCTGCCTGTCTTCAACAAGTCAGCGTGGCGGCATTACAAGACCAGCCCCGAGGCGGACGATTGGAGCAACCCCAGCAAAGAGCCACGTGATGCCAGCAAGTCCAAATACAAAGCCAACAGATAACTCGCTAGCCTGGCCCGCTAGCCTAGCCCCTCGTCTGGGTGCCTAAATGTCCGCACTCTGCCTGGAGCATGTTCGATGAAATGTTGCCCTTGGGTAAAAACTCTTGGTTTAGGATCAGACTCGCTTTTACATTCCAGCGGTTGAACCTTTGGAAAAGATGGATGACCTTGACTTATATCTGTACCCAATGGCAATGACCTTCATCATGCTAGCTTTCATTGTTGTGGCATTACCACTGGTTCTCCCACAACAGAGTTTAAAATAAACCTCTTCCAAATGACAGATCCCTATTGTCTAACCCCATTTAAAATCTGGCCATTTAGCCATTTGGACTCCCATTTTCTCCTCTATCTAACCGTTATTTCAAGCTAAATTCATTCACGGTTATCTCTCCCTCCGCCTCACGCACAGTTTAGCCTGGCTTGGCTTTGCTGACTCGTCCAAGGCTCCCTGTGGCTGAATAAGCCTTACACTGCTGATTGCGTATCTTTCTCCTCATCAGTGAAGGCTTGTATTCTGTTTCACCTCCTCACACACAAGCAGAGTCAGGGGGGGGTTTAGGTTTCAGTGTGATTGGGGAGAGAAGGAGGTTTAATTTCCTTCCTTTGGGAGACACTTTTGACTGAACGCACAAGTAGGCCAGTGTGTCATTGGCATAGTAAAGACTTGTTTTTGTTGCACTCTATTTAAGCTTGGGGAGGGGGGAGGGGGGGGGGGGGGTCGTTTGGTGTGCTGCAATATAAAGGAGAGAAAATTATAGCTTTGTTGGGAAAATAACAAAAAGCAATGTATCAGAAGTAACCTTATTTTTAAAGATCTAGAAGTCAGGATCTAAATTTTATGTCAGTGACAGAAAGCCTCACTTCTGATTACTTATAACATTATTTAATGTTTTAAAAAAAACTGCCTTGAAGGCTCCACTGGAACATGAAGATCATTTATAAAGGGAAAATGTTAAAAAGGAAGGCTTTTTGTTCATCTTTCGTTACACAACCATCCACTGTCAGCAATTCTAACATTCATCAGACAGTTCTGCTTGCAAGCCGCAGCTCGGCTCACACATTAACCCAGCTCTGTAATTTAGCACTAGCACTAAAGACCAAAGGAGCGTCTTCAGGATGCTTATGTAACGCCACCATGCCAGCTTTGGCATGTAGCATCTACCACACCAGCATCATGTATTGTACGAGCCCCCACAGAGGGGAATGGACCTGTTTCAACTAATGAGGACTATGAAAGCAGGATTACGTCATCACATTTCCCACGTCATCCTGCAAATAACGTAAACCGGCCGCGGTGGACGCAGAGCATGCTCACATGTCGCTTGGACTCCTAACTATGCTGTATCCAGTCAGCCTTGTGTCTTGCTTGTAGTATTATTAATCTTAACGGTCTTCTGAATGAGTTTGAACAAAGCTTGTGTATTTTAACAATGTGCTTTTGTTTTATAATCATGAGTTGAAACAACAGAATTAGAGGATACAGGTTAAAATGCAGAAGAAATTGATAGCAGACAAATGTAATTTATTTTATCCAGGAACAAAGGCGCTATTATTGAACTACTTTTTCAGCATTGTATACTGTTTTCTTTTACTGTTTATTTTTGACATTGGAACCGGATTACTTTATATGATCTTTTGATAATTTTTCTCTGATTACTTTTAAAAGTGTGTGGACAGGCCACTTCATTTTTCTTTCTTTATACTATAGCAAATCAAGCAGCATATAAAAAGTGCTTGGAGAAGCCAGCAGGGGAAAATGTGGTTTCGGTACTGAAACATTGCGTCAAATCATCCCATTTTTGTCACATTAATCATATTCAGGAAGTAAATTAGTGCACTTTACTAACTGTACACATATATTTTTCCTTCAAATAACAGTTTATACAGTCACTTAAGACCTCTATTAAGAATTTCTGTATTAATAGAAGATTGACAGAATGTTTAAAATGAGTGAAATAGACCAAATCTTAATGCAACATTGCCCAAACCTAGACACAGAGGTTAGAGCTTTGTTCCACATCGGCTAGATGACGGGGGAATTTCAGATGAAGTGACTTCCTTTTCTCGTCTCCTTCAGCTCCACCCGATGTGAAAAGAAAAGGAGGGTAAATGAAGACTTTTGCGAGAGGCTTCAGTATGGAAAGATTCCTCATCCTGTAGGTCCTCAGCTTTTAGCCACACTGTAAGATTTCATCACTGCCAATGCCTTCGTAAACCTGCCAGTCTAACTGAGCGACTCTCAGTGGCAACCCTGCTGTAAAGGAAGTGCTGTGTTGTAGGCTAGAGACAACAGTCCTCCTCATATAAAAGCCTTGATTCATTGTATGTGATTTAGAGGCCTGAGGATCTTCCACCATCAGTTGTTGTCAACCTATACTGTTAAAGACTGTCTCTGTACCTATGGTATTTTTAAAAAAAATGCTGTGTATATAACTATGAATATGTATTAGCTGTATACTGTATGCAGCCAGTGTGGAGTGATCGCTGTTTCCCATCCTAGTGTACCTCCAGCTTAAAACAAGAACATATTTGTATGCATGAACTTCTCACTGTGGAGGCGGTCGTGCAAAGATATGCAATTAATGCAACATCAACATGCACCAGAAGAGTGCTAGAGCAGTCCAATAATGTGATTCAGCATGAGATCAACTTACAGTACCTATTGTCAAAACTGACAATAAAGAAAATTGCTGTTGTGTGTGTGATCTGTCTTGAATGTTTGGTTTTTTTTTTTGTATTCTATCATCTGATAAAAAGTTAAAATGACCAAGTATTGATATTTAATTCACATTCAGTTATACGTTTTTGTTTTATTTACATATCAAGCCGTTTGAACATTAAAATTTAAAAAATAAAAAAAGACACACATTCCCAAAGTTTGTACATATAGTGCAGATTAACATGTAGTGCGTACAGGACATTAAGGTCTCTACATTGCATTAGGGTATCGTATTGTCGGGGGTGGTGCTCCGGCCTGGGATGGGTCACTGGTGATCAGACCTGAGCAAAAGAGTTGTTACATACATTTCCAATAAAAGCAAAGAAAACGTTAGGGTGATGCTCCGGCTTTTGAGGACCTGACAGTTCCCCTGGAGGGCTTCAATTACAGTAGTATTACAGTGGTAGAGTTCAAGTATCATCAGAGTCCTGGAGAAAGGCTGCATCACCAAGTTTGCCAGGTTTGATTGACAGCTGACATCATTTTCCAAAGAGCGAAAATGTCTGCTAAACATGGACATGGATAAAACGTGGAAATCTCAAAAAAAAAATGCATGGCTTTTACTGGTGAAAACTTTCCACTAATAGGTTAATATAATGCATGATAATTGTGTGTCCTACTAAAATGACTGTGGTGACAAGGGATCTGCGTGTTTTTATATCATGTGACTACAAATTAGAGTGATTACATTTACTCTCTAGGTGTGTGTGGTCTCAGAGACTCACATTTACATTCAAGAAGCTAATAAATAAAGGCTATTTTTTCTGTCGCATCATAATCAAGTTTGCGGGACTATCTAACAGGCATTTTATAGATTAGGTGCAGAAGAATTAGATCTTTAGGGGCACCTTTTAGAGTCACTATCATTTCACAACCTATATAAGAGTTCTGTTGCTTGATATCAGCTTTTTTTGCACCAATCGTCTCAGTTTTAGATACATTTTAGGAATTACATTACATTTTAGGGATTAGTTTTAATCTGTCTTTGAAGGTGGTCATTACTGTAGCGTGGGAACATGTGAATCAAGGATTATGAATCCCTGAATTTAATGTTCCTTGCCAATTATTTTTGCTAAAAAGGTGCAAACTAGCACTGACTATGTGTTTGAGTGCCAAGAGGTTGTCCACAGGATCACCTCTACTATTCTAGGGTTTGCAGTGTCTCTCCTTTAATTCCTAACTGTCAGTTTAACAAGCACAAACCTCACACAGTGATGAATTAATCCAGTTCCCAGTCAGTTCACAGCTGAAGTACTGAATGCCACACACAATGTTCTGTAACTTTGTGCCTATTCACATCTAGCAGTCACAGTAGATACAATAAATCTTGGCATCTGAAAGAGAAAATGTTTAACTAAACAGAATAGGACAAAAAACAATGAGGTGGTGTAATGAGCAGTCTCTATCAGCACTGGACAATCCAGAGCAAATCCTCTCGAAAAGATGCCGCAAAGGATTCTCGACCTTCATACGATGTGTGACACTGTGTGCATGAACCCTCATCCTCTTCTCCTTTCTGCCTGCTTGGTTGCCCAGACAACAGAGACAGTGATGGCTTCTTAGCTCAGCAGCACAGGACTACATTTCCCATGATCACCATCTGCCTTGCATATTTGCAGCTTTCCTTGAGGTTTCAGCATCCAGCCAGTGTTTATAGGAGAATATATATATATGTGTGTGTGTATGTGTGTGTGCATGTGTGTGTGCATGTGTGTGAGTGTGTTTGCGCACATGTGAGCAGTTCTCAGGCAGTGTATTGTGAGTGTGTGTGTGTGTGTGTGTGTGTGTGTGTGTGTGTACTGTAAGTGCCTTCCACAGTCCATCTACTTCTCATCCTCATCGCCTTCACTCATGCTGCTTATAGAGGCAGATGCTCCTTTAGGGGAGGTTGGGGGCGAAGGCCGTGCGTTGTGCCAGCGGGCGGGGGGAGACGGGGGAGAGGGAGAGCGCAGGGGAGACAGTTCGCGGGGAGGGCTGTTGCAGGGCGACTCCCTGGGAGACAGAGCGTAGGACAGCATTCGTCCACTGCGCTCCTGAAACACCTGTTTCTGTTCAGGGACAGAGACTTAACGTTAGTACTTATAGCTAATGTACCAAAAAGCTACATCACTTTTTAAAAAAGCTAAACCCCTTAACACCACAAACCCTGTATACCATAAAAAATGTGTAAAAATGTAGTTAAAATTCATTTTAAAAGTACAATTTTTAAAATACCAAACAGTATCAGACTTTATTTTCAGGAACAAAGCTACAATAGACCAACAAGGCCCTAAAGAGATATAATGACAATGTTGCCATCATCAAAGAGTTACTTACCCAAGTCCCATCAGGTCCGAAAAGTTCTAGGAAGTTGCCGATAAACTCTCTGGATTTCTCTTCCCACTTCTGAATGAGGTCGTGACTCTTCTCCTCCACACGGTAAACAAAATGTTTGCTCTTCTCCTCGACTGTGCGAACCCTTTCCTTCATTCGGTCCACTTGGTTCTGCAGCCGGTACTTTTTCTCCTGAGGGGATCAGATGTTGAAGAAAGAAAATAAACTGAAGAATCAAAACCTCAATAAAATTGGACCCTGACACATTTACACTTTCAAGACACAATATACCACATTTCATATCACACATACCACATTTTAATCATACCTAATTAAATAAAAGGGACCCTCAAAGACACATTTTCCACACTGGGGCAGTGCAAGAATATGTTTTTTCACTTCACCTTCACAGTGTGTTTCCCACAGTTGCATTACAAATACTACAAATATTACAAATTAAGCCATATACAGTAAAAGTGATGCCCATTGTTTGAATTTGGCTAGGGACCTTTGTGTCTCTCACTGCATATTTTCTGTATAATATGGAGGTACTCAGGTATCTAAAGAATTACTGCTAACACGATCTTGACATGACAAACTTTCATATCTTATATATTTCATTACATATTTATGTATCTGACTTTATTTCAACTAGCCAAATGCCAAAAAAAACTCTTAAACAGTGTGTAGAACAGCTGAATCTATCAAAAAACACAAGTTATTGTTTATAAATGAGTATAATTGTTGAAGAAAAGAGAAGTTTCCATACTGTAAAATGCCATATTTTAATAATACTAGTGCACATTTAACTTAACTGAAAGATTTAAATATCCTCTATCTTCAATACAGCAGCCAGCATTACACCATTATGGTAACATGGAGAGCTGATCATGGTCTCACATTGATGTAGCTGACGTTGAGCTCCTTTGCCGTGTAGCCGCGTTGGAGGTTGCGTCGGGCGTAGACGTCGTAGTCTCTGACAATTCTAGTAATTAAATCTGAGGTTGAAATTCCCTCTGTCCGCTGTGTAGGCACAAACATTCCTGGTGTGCACAAACAAAACATGTAGTTTTTTACATCAGCCCCCCCAAGTATACTTTTTATAAAAGGAAATACATTATTATGCACTTATCTTCTTAGAGCATCACACACTAACCTGCCTCCTTGATGTGTTTATAAACGTCCTCACTTCCTGCTGAGGAGTATGGGATATCATCATGAGCCACAAAATCGATCTGAGAAACAATCAAAGGACACGTACTGTATGGCAGAAAACACTGCACTAGCAGACACACACATAGTTAAAACAAAAACAAAACCAAAAAAAATCGCACGTGAACATACAGCAGGTCGCCTGAAAAGGGATTTGCAAGTTGTACATGCTCCAAGAAGTGCATGACAAGGGTTGCATTACACACGTTTATATAAAAACGCTTTGGAAGCTTCATGCACAGTTTAAAACTCATATAACCTGCACACACCTTGTGTTTCTCAAGGAATTCGGGTGTGAGCGTCCAAGGCGCGTCTCTCAAAACCTCGTCGACATAGCGGCAGTGCCTCAGCGCTTCGTAACGCTCAGTCTCTGTCATGACCGTGAAACCCTTGTACTTATGGGTCAGCTCATCACTGCACACTGTTGCAAGCACATGGGAGGGCACACACACAAAACACACAAGCGTATTAAGCATATCAGTTAGAGGAATCTGTATAGGCTGTTTTCAGCGGTGGCATTTAAGGGTGTGTGTGTGTATGTGTCTCAGTTGGTCAGTCCTACCTCCTACTATGAGGTAGGTGTTGGGGAAGAGGTTCTTGGCCTGCATGAGAGCGCGAGCATGGCCGGAGTGGAACAGGTCAAAGATGCCATCTGCATAGACTCTGACTGGCCGGTCCACTGAAAACACACAGCAACACACCAAAACAGTCACAAATAATCAGAACTACCTGCAGTGGCACTATAGTGAGGGTAATGTGTGAGAAAAATATCAAAATCTCCTTTACAGTGGCATTGATATTTATGAAAATAAATGTATAATTGACATTCTTAATTCTTTGACAGCATAGTATTTATCTTTAGCATTGCCGTATTAACCTGCAAGGGGGCTCTACAACAGAAATGAGCAGCTGGGCCCCTACTAACCTTCCATTCTCTTGCAATGTGTACAGTTTTTCTGCTAGAATACTACCTGGACCCAGATTTGTTGTGTCACAATTTGGTTTAAAGGTCTTAAAAGTAGATTTCAACACAGTGAGGCCCTGCCAAGATTAGGTAATAAAGCAGGAAATCGCCCTTATTATTCCATTTATTGTGCTTTAGTAGTGCATATTCCTAAAAAAAAGACTGTAGCTTTGGTACCCAGAGTGCTGTGACCGCTTTGCCCCATTGTTAATCCAGCCTTAATGCTCATTAAGACATACATAGTCATCATAATGACATAATGACATTACTAGAAGTAGTAGTAACTAGTAGTTTCACTATTGGTCAACACATCCAGATACGTTGTGTAACTTCCATGACACATACCTTGCCAAAAACATAATACTACCATCTGAGTAAGTGCATTGGTATTAGTGGTAGAAATGGTAATACTGCTATCATAATAATTAATGTAGCAGCACAGAAGCACAGTAATATAGGAAAAAGCTGTGGTAAATATAGCAGAATTAGCAGCAGGCTATGAGCAGAGGTAGATGTAGTAGTAGCTCCGGTCATGGTAATACATGTAGTAAAAGAAGTAATAGCAGTGGTAACCATAGTAGCAACAGTATCAGAAGAGTATCAGTAATGGTACACCACTAGAAATAGTAGTAGCAGCTGCATGAGCGGTTGTAGTCATAGTAAAAGTAGCAGTAATACCAGTTATACGAGAAGAAGCCGTAATAGTAGTAGTATAGGTAGCAAATGTAGTTCAAAAAAGTAGTAAATGTGAGGTTTGCATGTTTAGAAGGTGAGCATGTCAATGGCAGAGCAGATGATGGTGATTAAAGATGAACATGAAAGCTGGGAGGAGGAAAAGCAGGAGGTGGTCTACCTGGGGTGCCTCTGCGGGCCTGGGCGATGGTGAGTTTCTCATGAGGGGCGCGACAATCACAACTGGTCTCCCTGGCAAAGATGGCGGGCTCTGTCAGAGTCTGAGAGAGACAGAAAGAGAGCAGGGTTAGCGAGAGAGGGATCAAATTCAGCGCAGGTATCTTATTCTGGGAGAAGAAAGCATGTACTCAGGAAAACATCTACACATTCCCTCAGTGGTACATAATACGTCTCCCTTTCCAAGCTCATTCCAGTTACAGTAACCTCCATTATGTTATTGACCACAGCTGATGCCTGCTCCATATCGGGACAATGGATTGAGAGACAGACAGCTCTGCACTCAGTGTTATTGATCACTCTGCGTGTGAGCTAACATTTACTTCTTTGTGTAGCATACTGTACGTGTGTATTTACAAGTGGCAGAAAACAAGGGCAGAACTATTGATCTGTTGGCGAAGGTCTTGCAGGAATGAACTACAAAGGGAAGAACTAGATGGAAGAGGTCAAGATGCAGGTGACTTCTGGAGTAAGTTGGACACAGAGAAACCAATTATTTTTTGTCAGACAATTAAATCTAAATTAAACTCTGCTGAGCAAGTAGGTTTGGTTGGTCCCTTTGTCTTATTGAGGCAAAAGAAGAAGGGAGGGAAAGATAATGGCAAATATTAAATGAGAGGGGGAGAAGAAGATACAGATGACACAAAAAAGTGAACAGTGGGACAAGGACAGAAAGAAGGGCAAGTCATGTAATGGATGATACTTGTTCATACATATTAAAGCAACATCAAGGTTAAAGTGTTGCAGTGTGAGCCCGCCTGACTAAAATTGTCTTTGTGTGCCATCTGTTGACTGCAGGGAATATTCACTGAATCTCATTCACACCAGTCAAAGAGAATCCGAGTCAGTGCAGAGCAGAAAGCTGTGGGAGTGTGAGAGGAGGATAAAAAAGAAAGAAAGATGGAAACAGATTCAGTCTCTGTGGACAACACGGGCGAGTGACGTCAACATATCCTCCAGGAACTGCATCAAAACTGGCATGACAACATGTTTAATGAACAAAGAGAGGGGCAGACCAAGGAACACACATGGAGAAAAATTTGATTGATTGATTGAAAGGTGAGAATTACAGGTGAATCTGTGTAATTTGTTTATGAGAATGAAGCTCCAACAATGAGTTAAAGAAAACAGATGTGGCTAAATTTGTGTTCTAAACATTTTCAACTTTACATCACCCAAAGCTAAATCTAGCCATTAAGATTCGTCTCAAGATTTCATCAAGATTTAGGCCTCAACCACAATATAATGGAGGTGAATTTTATTCTAGATCCTTCAGAAATTATTGGTATAATATTAATTGTTGCATAGAGAAACAACAATCCAACTTTTCTTCCCCTGATACCTCAACTCTAATCTAATACCTGTGCTCTCCTTTTCCAAAATGTAACATTTGTATACATCACTGCAATTGGATTTGGAGTTGTAAGGTAACATGCGGCCACCAAAAACTTAGTTCATGGCCTGTAGTCACTGCATGAATGAAACGCTGAATTTTATAACTGACACTGACAAAGAAACTGGATCAGTCACATAATGGCAGATACCTAATCCGCTTACTAGGGTCAGTATCAGCACCAATACCATTTCGGCATATTGGATCCCTGAAAGAATTTTCTCTGCAGATTCTGGTGACATGTACCTGCCCTCTATTTCTTTAGTCAGACATCAGCAGAGTCATGAACAAGTGATTGCATTTAGGGTCAGAAAGTGTTAACAGGCCAGGATTCATTTTGTACACTAAAGCCAAACTGAGAACGTCATTGAACATTTTGGCAGCAAAGCAAAAAAAATTTCCCAGAACTGCAGTGTGAAACTGAGTATTATTGTTGTCCATGCATACAATCCTGTAACCATTACAGATGATACTGCAGCCGGAACGTGTTTTCATTTTTTGAGCTCTGTCAACCACTAGCTCATTATGTTAGATCTTCATTTTAAATTAATGAGAACCTTGATGGAAATAAGCTTTTAGCCTTATTGTATTTTTCTTTAATTGTACGTCAGGACTGGATGTTTGCAGTCCTGTACTTACCTTATAAATCTACCTATAAATCTTTGAGGAGCTGTGAGGTTGCACTTATATGCACAAAAAATACATAAAGCATTCCCAAGTCAGAGCGTGCTCTTTATAGCTGTAGCTGTAGCTGTAGTTGCCATTTTGTTTTCACTTCTGACAAAATCACAGTGTAAGCAGGGATCCAGAGGTCTGGACCAGACTATATTAGAAGAGGAGAAGTGGATTTTAGTGGTCATGCATGCGACTATCTGTCAAAGGTAACAGCATATGACATCAGGCAACACAAAGGCAGAGTACAGTGCAGTTACATTCATTTTTAACACCATGCTATGGATGTGAGACTCCCTTTATGGTGTCTACCTTCCCTTACTTGTACATAATGTCCTTCCACAGTTAAACAATTCAACCTCTCATGTGCTGTCCTCTCTATTTACATCCAAGAAGTAGCAGAATCCAACAGGAGCTGCAGCAGAAGGGAAGCAGGGAGGATGGCCTGAGGGAGCGTCCTCATCACCCATTATTTCTTGGGCATAGTGAGAACTAAGAGGTAGCTTACAAACATTTAACACAGAGCAGATGGTAAAGCTTAAAACTGACTGTCCAGGAACACAGGGGCCTATCAGGACGAGCAGCATGAGCGCGCTCAGTAATGCCTACTCTGGCACAAGCAAAGAACATCTGGCATAAGGAGGATTAAAGCTGAAAAAAGAGAAACACAGGGACAGACAGGGCACGACAAAACAATGGCATCAGAGACGGGGACTGCCTCTCAAGAGCAGAGAGGGAGGCCGGAGTGAAGACGGGGGAGAGGAGGAGACAAATGTGAAGGAGACAGACATGAAAGACAAGCAGAGGAATCACACTACAGGAGCAAAGAGAAGGAGAGACGATTCAAACACAGGATGCTTGAAACACCTCTTTTCTTCTGTCTTCCCCCTCCTCCTTTGGCACACACTAGAGCTAACACACACTCAAACACACACACACACACACACATACACACTGTCCACTCAGCATTCTGAGCATCTCCCACAGGCACATGCTATAGGGGATGTGTTTCGTAACAGGGGAGAAAGCAGGACCCTTTGTCTTCCTTTCTCTGCTTGTCACACACACCGCACAAGAAAACACACACCCACAGAAGCCCTACCGTCCGAGGATGGGGGCAGGTGTGTTCAAGCTCCTCCATTATTCCCAAAGACTCATGGGATGCGGCTGTGGTCCCTCTGTTATGTGACTCAGCATCAGTGAGACGATGCCTCTCTCCTCAACACTCTGCCTCTTTCTCCTTCCTCTGCCCACCCCCCCCACCATCCCCCTCCCCCGCCCACTCTCTGCTCTGCCTCTCTGTCTGTCCTCCCCTCTCCTCCTCCTCCTCCTCCTCCTCCTCTCTGATCCCTTGCTGCAGAGAGGACGAGGCTGCAAAGAGTTCTCACTCTGCACCTGTTTCTTGGCACCGCAGACATTGGGCTCTAAGTGGAAGTAACCAGACCAAATCAGTCATCAATCAGTTATATGCAACTTTAGAAAAAGATCAAATTATTTAAATAAAATTATTTAAAGGACGGGTTCACAATTTTCTAAGTCTGTCTTAAAACAGTAGTAGGAGCCCAAATGAACATTGAGACAGGTTGTTCTTGCCATAATCATTCCTCCTGTTCATACTGACCATTAGAAGATCCCTTCATAATGCACTTACAATGTAAGTGATGGGGGACAGTCCTCCTCTGTGCAAAAATGTGAGTTTATCTGAAGCTAATATGAAGCTTTAGCGTCCAAATGAGTCAAATCAAGTAGATATCTTTCAATGTTTCAGTCTTTTTAGTGCCAGAGTTCCTCTTTTTGTTACTGTACTTCCACCGCAGCTCAACAGGGAAACACTATCTGAGGAAACACAAAGAGGGAATTTGATGCTAAAAAGACTGTAAATGTGGCAGATATCCACTTGATATGACTAACTCAGACTGCTGAAGACTCATAAACTTCAGATCAACTTTTAAAATGCATTTTTGCACTAAATGACTGTGTGGACACACTGTGGATTTTGGTCCCCATCACTTACATTGACAGCACATTTGAAGGAGATCTTTTAATAGCCAGTATGTACAGGAGGAATGATTACAGTGAGTAAAACCTCATTCAGTGTTCATATTGACATCTGACCGTTGTTTTGCCAAAAAAAAATTGTGAACTCGTCCTTTAACTGCATACGATTATCCTGTCAGACTTGTGAGCTGCGAGTGAGTCGTTGCTTTAATAAACGATCTTTGCTTGCCATGGCGACAGAAAAGAGGAGAGAGCTCCAAGAAAGGACCAATCAGAGAGCAGCTACAGCAGTCCAGCAGTATAAACAGTGAGGATTGGTGGAGGCGTCTATAGCACCATTAGTGAGATGGCACAGACTATCACTGCTTGTTCATTGACTAGGAAACAATTTAGTTTAGATTTAACATTACATAAAAGCGTTTTATTATGAATCATTATGCCATATGGGTCTTCTTTTGGGCTTTAAAATTCTGTGAAACCTTATTAGGAAATAATATTAATGTTTATGAACAATTAATTTCAGTGGTTACAATAAAAGTTGCACCATTCCGGGTGAGTGCACATTTGCCATATTTTGGTCTATCCAACAAGATGCTGGTGTAGGCTATATTTCTGAGTTAAACTGAGCTGTAGCATCATACAGATTAAAGTAAAGGCTATTTTACATAATCAGCACACAAAATATGTTAGCTGCATAGACTGGAGCATAGTCTAAATCTCAAACATTTGTATAAACTCAACTTTTTCCTTCTTTTTTGAGACTGTCCATCTTGGCCAACTTGGCAAACTTCCCTCACATTGAAACGCACCGACTCGACTAGAATAACAAGGCGCGACTGAAACCGAAACTAAAATGTTTTGAGTGAGCAGATTTACCTTCAGCGGTCCTTTTCTGCAACATAGGCGAGCAACATCTGCGCAGCAGGAACGCGCTCTGGTGCGTCGCTGTTTCACCATGGCGCACAAAACCCACACCGGATAGATATATGGATGTTGGGTTTGTCCCTTCCTTCTCTGTCCGGTGTTCTGCTCGCTGTTGAGTCTAACAGGCAGGAGTTTGTCTGTGCTCCAGCACAGCGGCCAAGTGCAGCAGTGCGATGACTGCCCGCCTGTCCGTCCAGTCTGTGCAAAGGACAGATCAGCTGCTCACCGCTGATGAGCTGCGACAAGTGTGGGCCACAGTACAGTAGACCTTACATTAGACCACACGGCTATTAGGCTATGCGTTCATAAGCACTCCTCCTATTATGCATGTGTGGATGTCTTGATTTAGAGATGCAATCTGCTACATTGTTGTCTAATCTTTAAAAAAAAACTTAATAGATAATGTGTTTCTCACAAAACAAATATATTAGAATATACAGTTTAGAAGAACAACAACAAATAGGTCTATTCAGTTACAACATAATAGTCCATACTAGCCAGATTATTGACAGCAAGTGCATATAATAGTTGCTATTAAGTCACCATTATGGTGGCTGCTATTAAGTCACCATTATGGTGGCTGAATCCACTATAGGATAAATTCATATATAATAAATTAGCACACTGATTTAGGGTATAAAAAGCCAAAGTGGGCTGTGGGGTTGAAGGACAAAACGCCCTTTGTGTTTTCATTATTGGATGCACTGTAGTGTCTCTGTGGCCCCAATCTGGGACAGGATCTATTGTGCCCTCCAAAGTCCCGCCTGGTCGCTATGGAAACCAGCTTCATCAGGATACACAGGCATACTTTGAAAAAGAGGCAGGCTAATGGCCTAATCCTATAATCTGACAATCCTAATTTGAGGATATGGTTGTGTGTTATTCCTCCTGGATGATAACAATGTACAAACACCATGAATTCACTATTTGGAAGCTCACACAACACTAATCCATTTTATATTTATTATAAAATTCTGGCCTAGAAGTCAAACTTTCAGTGTATTTTAATTCTAATGTATGTAACATATATATGTGAATATATATATAGTGAAAGTGATTTTTTTTTACTAACAAATACATGTAAGAGCATTTTTAGTTCATCAATGTGGAACCAATTTTAGATACTTTTGGTAGATTAATAGTAATAGTGCTGCATCATATTTTATAAGCATATAATGTATTTTTTATAATAATAATAACAATAATAATAATAATAATAATAATAATAATAATAATAATAATAATAATAATAATAATAATAATAATAATAATACACTTTAGAACCTTTGACACACCAATGCAACTCAAAGTGCATAACAAATAAAAAAAAGAAAAGAGACAATTTAAACAACAGTTAGAATATTAAAAAATGTTATTTGTATGTAAAATCTTCATCTGAAAAGTAATTATAAGTGGCAAATAAATGTAGTGGAGTAAAAAGTACAATATTTCCCTCTGAAATGTAGAGTAGAAGTACAAAGTAGCATAAAATGGAAATACTTAAGTAAAGTACTAGTACCTTACAGTTTGTACTTGAGTAAATGCACTTTATTACTTCCCACCACTGTATATATATGAAGTACTTCAGAGTAAACAGAGATTACGTTGAACAACGCTGCCGACGTGCGGACAGATCGGGAAATAGCGCGTCATTTCATTGGCTGTCAGTGCTGTGACGTCACATCCGGCATATGACTTTCCCCGGGAAGGTGATTTGGCGCGGACTGTTCTGTTGTTGTGTTTCTGTCAGTGAACAAACGATAAAGATAGAAAGTTAAAGTTATGGCTCCGGTTTCAAACCCAGACAAAGACATGGACGGCGGTGAGTTTGTGTTTCGTGTCGTTTGGTAGCTGACTGAAGCCGAAGTGCACAAGTAAAGCGAAAAGTTAAGCTAGCTAACACAGTGACGTTAGCTAGCGTGCACTAAAATACTACAACTGAGAGCAGCTTTAGGCCATTATATGTGTCTGTAAGTGCGTCTACTAGCTAACAGTTTATCACAATGAGTCTAGCGTTAAAGCATGGGAGAGTAAAATACGTAAAGAGTAACTTAAAATGCGCCGCTATTGCCGTGTTTTTCTCATTTGACTTCGTGACTCTTAAACTTTCTAGGCCCTGGATAAGATATATTCATGAACTAATCTTCATATCTTTCATAGAAATAATACCTAACAAAACATCTCAAACTAGATAAAAGCGTCTACATGTTCAAATAGCAGCAGGTAAGAGGAAAAGTAGCAACGCACTGCGCCTGCCTGTCTCATACCTGCTGCTGCGTCGTCATGTGTGTATGTGTGTGTCTCTCTCTCAGACGATGGAGGAGATGTCTGTGGTCTGGCCAAGTCTCGTTCCAGACGGGAGAAGAGAGAGAAGGTGGGGAGGAAGTCAGCTTTGGAGCAGCTCAAGAAAGCCAAGAAGGGGGAGAAGATAAAATATGAGGTAAGACAGGCTTAAATGTCAGTTCTGTGCATGCATTTCTACATATTTACTTGCTTGACATTACAGATACCATACTGTACCTCTCAGAGCATATAACGTGATTGGATAGGATCCACCTGCAAATTTGGGACTTTGGATCCACAAAGTAACCACTCTACCCAACAAAATGTTCTTTAATTCCCACTTTCCCTTGAAGAAAGTTGTTGCAATAACACGGGTAGTGTCTATTACAATTATATCAGACTAAACTGGACTGGCAAATGTTTTCCAGTAAGAAGGACAGTTTTATATTTTGTGTGAAATTGAACTTTTATGTGATGTTCTCCAGCAGGTAATAGTGCACAGGGGTCTGATAATTATCCAGCAATGTAGAGCTGGATAATAATGAAATATTATCATTTATAGGTGTTGTGTTGTGATGATATGATATGATCATATTGTGTTATTGTTTTGAGTCCAAGTAAATAGTATTTGAAGATGAACAAAATAAATTATTGTTACACGTGAGTTTTGTCTTATGTATAACACGTAACAGTGGAACACACTTCACACACACACACACACACTACTTTTGATATTCATTTTAATCATATCGTCCAGCTCTTCATAGGTAAATCAATGTTCATGTTTTCCAGGTGGAGGAGTTTACCAGTGTGTACGAGGAGGTGGATGAGGAGCAGTACTCGAAGATGGTGCGTGACAGACAAGAGGATGACTGGATTATCGATGATGGTAAGTCTCAGTCTCATGTATCCACTGTAGCAGTATGTGTCATGGGGAGGTCCTAATGTCTTTTGTTTTCTCAGATGGAACAGGATATGTGGAGGATGGAAGAGAAATCTTTGACGATGATTTGGATGATGATGTCGTAGAAAAAAAGAAAGGTAAACACCAGTGCAGTATTGAGAGTGTGGGACGATGTACAGTAAATGTTTTTTTTCTTTTTTTTGCAAGGTGTGAACTTCTGTGTGAATAGTTGTAATTTGTGTTTGCAGGAAAAGCGGGAGCTCAGGGAGTTGACTCGAAGAAAAATGTGAAAAAAGCTGTCGTAGCGAAGCCCAACAGCATTAAGAGCCTGTTCATGAACAGTAATGTCAAGAAGCCTGCTGAGGTGTGTTTTTGTTTGCTTCGTTGACCTGCTTGTATTGCAAATGTCACCAACTGTGCCAAGTGGGAAACAGAAATCAGAGCAGGACTTCAAACGAGAAATGCTTTACACTTTTTCTCACTTTTGCTCCTTTTTTGCTCATGCATTGACCAACAATATAATGCTGTCTCTTGCAGAAAGACGTGGACCTGTCCAAAGATGACCTATTAGGAGATATCTTACAGGACCTGCACTCTGAGGTTGGTACCATACTATCAAAGCAATGCAGAACATAATTGAACACAATTTAGTGTCAACTAATGCGTTTGACTTTCTCTGTAGAGCAACAATAACAGTATCGAGCTAGCTGTTTCCCACAATTAACCAAATGGTTCCTGCACATTGACATTTACATTGAGGCTTTTAGCTGATGTGTAATGAGTGAGCAGAAAAGGACAAAGTGTTGATTCAGTAATTAAACCTGTGACCTTCTGGTTATGTCGATGTCTATGATAGTTTTGGTTGATTTCTCACTCTGATAGAGGTCTGTCCTCTCCTCGTTTTTCCTTTCTTTATCTGATGTATTATTATATTTGCTTTTAAAATGTGTCTCGCTCTGTCCTCCCAGAAACCGAGTCTTCTGACTCCTCCACCAGTCGTCACTCTGAAGAAAAAGAAGTCTCTTGGATCACCCATGAATCCGTTCTCCATCAAACCTCAGATGCCAAAGGTATCTTGTCATCACAGTTTCCTACCATAGTCTTGAATAATTGTTAAATAACATGGGGCCAATTTAAACATTTTGAAATGAATAATTAAAATACTGTCCTTCACTTCTGTGATACCAGGAGACGCCCTCAACTACGGGGTTAAACGCTAAAGTGATCCGGCCACCGCCTCCTGACCCAACCCCCAGGCCATCAGCCCGCCCCCCTCCCTCTACACCTGCTCTTCCTGTGGAGAAGAAGAGAACAAAAGCAGAGGAGATAGATGAAGAGGAAGGTAATAAAGACATAAACAATTCTGAAACCGTGCTACCCGTTGCTCTATTCTCCCTTCTAGAAACACACAATACACACTTAACTTTTATGATAATGTGTCGCTCAGTGAATGATGCTCTGGCGTTTGATGGGGTGGACTTTGATGAGCCGATGGAGGTCGGGCTTGAGGAGGAGAAGCCTGCAGTTAGAGAAGATGCTGAAGCTAAACCAGCATCAGTGGCTGCAGTTAAAGTGGAGTCCAAAGCGGAGCCTCAGGACCCTGTCCTCTTGTGAGTCTTTCATCTGCTTATTT
This sequence comes from Scomberomorus guttatus, assembly GCA_038419695.1. Classification (NCBI taxonomy): domain Eukaryota; kingdom Metazoa; phylum Chordata; class Actinopteri; order Scombriformes; family Scombridae; genus Scomberomorus; species Scomberomorus guttatus. Next base: position 13,668,138 of record CM076464.1, on the reverse strand, counting down.
TATGCAACTTTTGGCTAAATTTTTACATGCTTTATATAGGAGTAGCAGAGTGACTCTTATGTTTACACCGTCTTTTCCCTCAGACAAGTACTTGTGTTTGAAGCAGTATTTCTTTTGAACTTAAGTGGTTACGTTCTTAATTAGCTATTTAATATATAAACCTCTTGTGTTATAGCCTCGCACTCTTTTGGTGATTTGAGATCATTTAGCGTCACAGCAGCACCTTTATGTCTCTGTCCTTTTCCAGATCCAGCAGGATTGGAAGCTCTTGGGGACAAGAGGAGGAGGACGGAGTCAGCGAGGCTCCAGCAGAGGTACAGGTCGACTCTAGCCAACTCCCGCTGGTGGAAGGGCCTGACGGGGAGCAGGTTTTCAGATTCTATTGGTTGGATGCGTTTGAAGACCCGTATAACCAACCAGGTAAGGCAGATTCACACCTGGAGTGGGAAATATATTCTTTGTTTTTATGTCATAACCTGTTCAGATTCGTAGAGCACTCCCTGAAGTTTTGACCTAACTTCGGCCTAGGTGTGGTGTACCTGTTTGGAAAGGTGTGGATCGAGTCAGCCAAGTCTCACGTCAGCTGCTGCGTTTCTGTCAAGAACATTGAGCGGACCATGTACTTCCTGCCTCGTGAATATGTAAGTTCCCTGCTCTGTCATATGCCACTTTAAGCATTAGAGATTGAGTTTCTATAACTAGTGCAGACTTTCTATTATGAGGATGTCTAATTGGATAGGAACACTCGCCTAATTCGGCTTCAATTAAGATTCTTGGTCAGTTATCATCAATTTTCCGACGCAAAATCTTAAAATTTCATAATATTAAGTTTTATATTTGCTGGAATCTAAAGAGTAAGATCATGATTCATTTGTGTAAGTCCATGCATTACCGTATAAATTACAGTGTACAGTACATTCTCCCAGCCTTATCTATATATAAATCTATTGATAATAAGCTTTAGGACAGCTTTAATCTGCTTAGACTAGATTACAAGTCATTTTACCTGTCTCCTCTACATGATTGAGAAATCCTTTTTAAATGTTTGCTGTGCTTCAATTAACAGAAAGTGAACACCAAGACTGGGGAGGTGTTGGACACACCTGTGGGATTGATGGATGTTTACCAGGAGTTCAACGAGCTCTCTGAGAAGTTCAAGATCATGAAGTTCAAGTCCAAGGTACCGACCGTAATTGTGGATTGTAAAAGCATCATTGTAATTTTCTGGGAAGTTGGAAATCTTACATGTTTATGATTGGTGCGCTCTTTCCCATTGCAGAAAGTGGAGAGGAACTATGCTTTTGAAATACCTGATGTGCCTACTCAATGCGAGTACCTGGAAGTCAGATATTCTGTGAGTGAACGCACATGTACACCCTTTCCAGATGGCAGGAGAAAAATTATAGGTATTTTTTTGATGGAAGCATATTAATCTTTTGGTAAATAATGTTTTTACAGGCTGAGTTCCCTACGCTGCCTTCTGACCTTAAGGGGGCGACCTTTTCCCACATTTTTGGAACCAACACCTCCAGTCTGGAGCACTTCCTCCTCAGCAGGAAGATTAAAGGGCCATGCTGGCTGGACATCAAGACACCACGTAAGGAGGATATCTAGAATTTTTTTTTAAGCTACGTTTGTATAATCCTGCATTTAGTTTTACTTTATTTTCATAGGAGCAATTCTGCTGATAACAAGAACAGTTTATTTCAGGCTGCCATACTGAGAAACATTTTCTCTGAATTAAAAAATAAAAAATGGAAATCATGTTTGAGATGGAGCAGATTCCTGACCTAATGTACCCACTGTGTGTGTGTGTGTGTGTGTGTGTGTGTGTGTTAGAGCTGATGAACCAGCCGGTCAGCTGGTGTAAGGTGGAGGCTATAGCCCTGAGGAGTGACCTCGTCACTGTAGTCAAAGACTTGTCACCTCCACCCATCACCGTCATGTCCATCAGCCTCAAGACTATCCAGAACCCCAAAACACATCAAAACGAGGTCAGAACACTGCGAGCTGCAAAAGTGACCAAATGTACTGCTTGACATTATTAAGTATGATTAAGTATGTGAGTGATTGTGTGATTTTCCTCTGCAGATTGTTTCCCTGGCTGCACTTGTCCACTATCAGTTTCCTATGGATAAAGCTCCACCTCAACCTCCCTACCAGAACCATTTCTGTGGTGAGTTATTTCTGTGTATGTTGTTGCATGTTGCATACATTCAGTACAAATAAGATGTAAATATATGAGAATATATTCTTTTTACGCACATCAATATGTAAAGGACCTCAGTTTAACATTGAATAACCTTCAGCCATATTACGGTATGGCTGGATATTAGTCATATTGCTCAACACCTACCAACACCAGAATCTTAAATTTCAGCTGAGACGTGTAGGAATATTTATTTTCTTTTTGTTTTTTCAGTGGTCAGTAAACCTACTGACTGTATTTTCCCGTACGACTTCAAAGAAGCTGTGAAGAAGAAGGTGAGTAGACCTCAGCAACTGAAACATGTCATCAACATTTGTCTTGATGTTTTCAGAAAGATCAGTAGTTTAGATATTTACAGAATTTTTACAAATGTTGACGGGATAAGAAACCACCAACTAGGGAAAGCAAATGACTATGAACAGTATAATGATACATTTTATTTGATTTTATTTCACAACATTTTACAGATTGGCAGTTTGGCATTGTTTATACAAACAGTAGATTTTATTAGAATTGATGCTGAGTATATTTCTGTAACATGACTCTTTTCTTCAGTGTATGTGACCAAAACATTGATGATGTGATTCCTTCCCTCTGTTAGAACGGAAGAGTGGAGATAGCTGCTACAGAGCGGACTCTGCTCGGCTTCTTCCTGGCCAAGATGCACAAGATTGATCCTGACGTGCTTGTGGTGAGATTCTAACGGAGAATTATTTCACAACTTTTCACAAATTGAAATAAAGCTAGTAGACTTTTTTCCCTCCGTTGATGGTGGTGTATTTTAATTAGAGCTGCAGCTAAAGATTATTTTCACTATCTGACGATTATTTTCTAGACAAATCATTTTGAAAATAGTGAAAATTTGATAAATTCTTGAAGCTCATGGTGACGTCTTCCAGTGTTTTATATGATCAACTGTCCAAAATCTAAAGATATTCAGTTTACTATCATGTATGACACTGAAAAGCTTCAAATCCTCACATTTGAGGTTTGGTGTTTTGCTTTAAAAAATGAAAAATAAAAAAGTTACCAAAACGATTATCCAATTATCAAAATAGTTGTCAATGAATTTTGTGTCGATCAACTAGATAATCAATCGACTTATTGTTGAAGCTCTATTTTAACTATTATTTATGAGTTACCTGACTTTCTCCCAGTGTATGAGACTGTCTCGTTGCTCAAAATATCAGCTTGTAAGTCACTGACATTTCATCAGGATAAAAACCATTAAACAAACCCCTTTGTCCTTGTCTGATTCCTGAAGGGTCACGACATCTTTGGTTTTGACCTGGAAGTGATTCTCCAGCGCATCAATGTGTGCAAAGTTCCCCACTGGTCTAAGATGGGACGCCTCAGGAGGGCCAACATGCCCAAATTAGGGGTAAGAAGAACAAAAATCTCCTTGTTTTGCTGTGCCATAGTGCACATCACTAAAGATCATATGTTTGCAGGGTCGTAGTGCCTTTGCAGAGAAGAGCGCCACCTGTGGTCGCCTGGTGTGCGATGTCGAGATCTCAGCCAAGGAGCTCATTCGCTGCAAAAGTTACCATCTGACTGAACTTGCTGCACAGGTGCTGAAGACAGAGAGAGTCACAGTCCCTCAAGAGAATATCAAGAATCTATACAGGTGTGTATGTCTTTAATAATGGATTAATTCTGGAAAGAGATGTGTGTTTGTGCATACAAGCAGAGGTTTTTTTTGGGGGGGGGGGGGTTCTCACATATATCAGTGTGGAAAATAAATGTACGCGTATCCTAAAATGTTTGAATGTTTGTGTGTCAGCGACTCTCCTCACCTGCTCTACCTGTTGGAGTTGACATGGACAGACGCCAAGCTAATCCTCCAGATGATGTGCGAGCTCAACGTGCTGCCGCTGGCCCTGCAGATCACCAACATTGCCGGCAATGTCATGGTAACACTCTACACTGATTAATCCATCATAGCAACAAAAAAAAATATACGTTCAATGTTACAGCACAACCATTGTTACTCATATTGCTGAGCTGTATAGTATAAGTGCATTTACCTTACCATCTATATGGGAATGGGCTCTGGAGAAAAGCTACAGTGAAGAAGTAGTGCAAAATTGTTTGCACTACTAAGATTACTTGAAAACTACAGACTATTTCAAAAACACATGACAAAAGCGCACAGGGATGGAAAATCGTTGAGGTTTTTAAATTCCAGTCTTTTACCTTTTCTCACTTGTTGTTCACTGAAAATTGAAGCCAGAAACAAAACAGTTTGCAGACAAAAGCAAGACTTTGTTCTCTGGTGAATGAAGAGAAAAGTAAAGTGGGAAGAGACTTGAAGCTTCAAATCTTAAAAGTCTTTATCAAGGCTTAGAGCACAAAGTACAAACTGAAAGATGAAGATGACATTTTAGAATTTAATTTGGATTAGAACATAAAAATACCACAATCTCCCCTGGGCCAACTTTAAATCTAGTCAGACACAGCCTATGGTTCATGATGTTTTCCTTTTGGTAATGTTATTTCTGCTGCTTCTCTGCAGTCTCGTACTCTGATGGGCGGTCGCTCTGAGAGGAATGAGTTCCTGTTGCTTCACGCCTTCCATGACAAGAACTACATTGTCCCCGACAAACCCTCCTTCAGAAAGACCCAACTGGAGACGGTAAAAGACGCACACAAACACACACATGGCTTCCTCTTTTTTGTAATGTGCAGTCATGTAACAAATGTTTCCTATTCTTTCTCTTTGTTCCCGTCCCAGGTTGAGGGAGAAGATGATGTGGATGCAGGGAAAGGCAAGCGCAAGAAGAAGGCAGCCTATGCTGGAGGTCTGGTTCTGGATCCTAAAGTTGGTAAGTGTGTTGTGAAGTCTGAAGTTTTCTTTGTGTATATTTATCTTCTTTCACATGCGTTCACGTTTCTATAACCTCCCTCCATCTCTCCGCAGGTTTCTACGACAAGTTTGTGCTGCTGCTCGACTTCAACAGCTTGTATCCGTCTATCATCCAGGAGTTCAACATCTGCTTCACCACTGTGCAGAGGGAGGCTCACAACACACAAAAGAAGAATGAGGTGTGTGGTGCATATGTTTACCACAAAATGAAAATAAAGTTTTTGGGTAAAAACACTCACTCTCCCAGTGCCCAGGTACAGAGATGTGAAGTAAACCCAAGTGAACTTTTTGTTCCCAAAAAAAAAAGTTCCAACTCTTGTTTCCATGGTAACAGGAGGATGAGCCAGAAGAGATTCCCGAGATTCCAGATTCCAACCTGGATATGGGAATCCTGCCCAAGGAAATCAGGAAGCTGGTGGAGAGACGTAGACAAGTCAAACAGCTGATGAAACAGCAAGACATAAACCCGGACCTCTACCTGCAGGTACGCAGGCACAGTCGCATATACAGTACATACACACACTTATTGTGTAGTATTTGTACGCTCACAACAGGAACTCACATGTATACAGTGTTAGATATCCACATCCACAGCCACACTGTGACACATGAAGTGTTTTTTTAAATTTCAGTTAGTATACACTTCCCTTTTAGTTTGTATTGAATGGTTATTTCCCACTTTTCACTCCTTGATCCCAAAAATCATCATAACATTGAGTCTATTAATGCTGAGGCACCTTAAAGTGATGCTCCACCCCAAAATCTCAACACTCACCCCCTGTGGGCCCGAAAGGAGGCTGTCAAATGTTGGTAGCTTGCTCCTGTGACTGTGGTCAGTTAGATAATCAGATCATTTTAGTTACAATGGATTCCAGTGATGACAAGTTTTCACTGTGCAAATAAACATCTAAACATTCACAGAAACTTCTCAAACCACGACAGCAGCATAATCCACTTTATTGCAGTCTTTCTGCATACTGCGTACTACGTTTCATTTAGTAATTGTTTTGCCAAATTATGGGGAGATATACTTAATTTGTGTTGAAGTATTGTTTTCCTTGAATCAGTGGAGATGGACGTTTTGGTGAAACGATGACTGGAACTAGAGCGGAAACATTTGGTAAAAAAATCGATTTAATCAAGAAAATAATCGATAAATTAATCAATAATGAAAGTAATTGCTAGTTGCAGCCCTATTTGGAACATGAGCATATTAGTTGGACAGCAATTAGGCATCAGGAAGTTCATTATGTTGCCCTGTGCTCTTAGCTAAGAGATATAATCATGCAGAAAGCTGTTGGTGCGGTTTTACAGAATGGTGAAAACATTTTCATCTGTAAGAGACGATATGTGATTTATCAAATCTACTTAACCCTGGATTATTAGGGGGGATTTAAATTTAGAGACTGATAAAAGCTTTTATCTGTTTGGCCTTATTTGAGTCTGTCTGTTCCTCAGTATGATATCCGTCAGAAGGCTCTGAAGCTGACTGCTAACAGTATGTACGGCTGCCTGGGATTCAGCTACAGCCGCTTCTACGCCAAGCCGCTGGCTGCCCTCGTCACACACAAGGGTAGAGAGGTGAGTCCAGTCCGTGTACTGTACACACATATTCATATTAATGACTCTGAAGCTTTTATGGATACCAGAAGGATTAGCTGTCACACTTTTGATCTAAATACACTGAGCTAAAAAGCGCTTATTGTCAGAAAGGCAAATCTGTAAAGACACATGCAGAGCAGGGCAGGTAAGGCGCACAAAGACGGAAGTTTTTCCCCCCACAGTCCTTTTGTGATTACTTTTGTTTTACTAGCGCTGACCTAGAAGTACAGTACAAATACAAATGCTTCCATTTTCATCCACAAGAGGCCACTGCTACATCAAACTCCAAATTTCACACCACTCCTTCCTCTATCCCATTTTCTATCTCACTTTTTCTTCATCTCCTGTCCCACATTTGTCACCCTTTCTTTTTGTAAATTTCTCTCTCTCTCTCTCTCTCTCACCCTGTACTCTCTTGTAAATATGATTATTCCTTCAAGTTCATTTTGTCAGAATAACAGCACTGTTTTAGTGTCTGCGATATCAATAGCGCTGTGTAAGTATTTCCTAGTAACAAAATGCCAAAGGCACACACATGAAACTCATACTTTCTCCATGTAAAGTGTGATTGTGTAATGACTTCTTTCAACACACACACATGGAACAACGTGGGTATGCACGCTCAAATAAATTGGTGCAAAGAGACATGTGTACTGTGTGACATAAACGGCTAAATCTGGTATTGTAACCGAACACCACACACACACACTCTCTCCCACCATGTCAGTGGTAGTACTCATGTTCATTTAATGAGCTCTAACAGTACACATCCTCAGCAGAGGCGTCGGGCTTTGCCTCAGGGGAGTCCTTCATTAAGATCCCCTTACACATGCATTGTGTTCCCTAATAGAGGGCAGGGCAGTAACTCAGTGTGCGTGTTTGTTATTTTGTCAGGCCGTTTGTGCCTCCAGTCATGCTCGTTGTTCAGCTGACAGAGCTACATTGTAAAAAAGTGCACATTTGATTCGATGGTACAGGTGGGAGTTTCTCTCCCTCCAGACTTGCTGCTTGTATCTTTGTCAGCAGCCAGAGGCGGATAGGTTAATTACATTTTACCTTCTTGCTTTATTTAATACAGGAAGCATCACCGTTCTCAGCCAAGACGTAGGCTACATTTGCGTTGTGTGATATTACGACATTGTTGCACGTTACATCTTTTGTGCAGGAGTGTTAAGCTGAATATTTAAGATGGTTAATTCGAGTATTTATTTCTACTTTTAGGAGCCTTAAATAATCACCACTAAATTAAGTCATCATATGTTCATTGATTTCACATGAAACTGTTTTTTTTTTTTTTTAAAAAAAAAAGCTTCAACCGAAAAATAAAATGTCTCTCAGATTTCAGTGTAATCAAAGTGTTTGTAGTCATATTATTACACTATGGGTTCATGAGCCTTGCTTCATTATGTCCCTTATTGACAGCACTGTTTACATTATACACTGTTAAGCAAAGTACTCTGCCGCAGGGTGCCGCAGGGTGCCGCAGAGCGTCATCAGTGAGGGAAATCAAGGAGACTTTAAAATAATGTTTTTTTTCTTTGTATTCACAGTTGTTTGGCCGCTAATATTTGGAATTATGCTGCACGACCCTTCAACTTGAATCAATTTACAATCACAATTTCATTCAGCAGACGCTTTTGTCCAAAGCGACGTACATCTGAGAGTTGATACAACACAAAAAAGGTTTTAGTCAGGAGAGAACAATGTGAGTAAGTGCCATAAATCTAAGTTTGAGTCCGATAGGATGTAGGTAACAACAGGCAGTGCACAGAGGCTATGCATAAGGTGCATAGAAGCAGATTATTTTTTTCTTTCAATCCATCAAGTGCAGAGGTGTTTGTGAAAGAGCTGGGCCTTTAGTCTTTTCTTAAAGATTGAGACGGACTCTGCGGATCGAACAGAGTTTGCTAACTCGTTCCACCACCGGTGATCTACAGAAGAAGCAACTTAGGGCCCTGTTGTGGTGGTGGTACCGGGCGCTTTTCATTGGCAGAGTGTAGTGAGCGAGAGGGAGCGTAGACCTGAATGAGGGAGTTCAGGTAGGCGGGAGCTGTTTTAGTTGCTGTTTTGTAAGCGAGTGTCAGGGTTTTGAATTTGATGCGGGAAGCAACTGGGAGCCAGTGGAGGGATATGAACAGCAGGGTGACGTGCTGTTTTGTGATGGTTGAAGACCAGCCGTGCCTCTGCGTTCTGGATCATCTACATGCATTAATTACATTCATTTTTTCATTACAAATGAAATGGGCTGAGTATAAAAAATGGATTTTCTGATTCAAATCGATCTTCATTTAAATTTTCCTATACCGATTCATAAAATCCGAGATCAATCTTTTAATATATGCCTTTTCCTGTGGATTCTAAAATCCGAAATTAATCCAGACATCTGCCTTTAGGCTTGGCTGTGCCTTCAGTGGAGCAGCTCCCGCCATGTTCAACGAGATCTTGTGGCCAGATCTCATTGAATGTGGCGGGAGCTACCAAACCTGTTGCACAAAAGCTTTGTGAGACAATCACAGTAAAGTGTATGTTTTCCTGAGGTATTAGTGATATTTGCATTACAGTAGGTATGTTTGTAGCCACCTTATTTACACTGGCTGCCTGGTGATTCAATTTAAAATCCAAAGTTGTTGGTTATACGCTGCACTAAAGAAAGCACTTATCTGGTAACTCAATACTCAGTGACTGTAGAGTCTGTAGAGTTGCACTATAGTGTGTTGACTGCTGTAGTGTATTCATGTTAAATGAAAAGTACATTAATGTAACTGCTTTGGGGTCAATTCTTAATGTAAACATTAATAATTGTAATAATGCACCAGGTAGAGTGCAGGTAGAGTTCCTTGTATAATTTACAGCATTAGTTCTCTGAGAATCTTTCAATCTTTCAATGTTCAATGGGGTTGAGGTCAGGTGACTGGAGGAAAGTCCATGACAGTCAGGATTTCTTGGTGGTCTTTGGTCTACAAGCATTCTTGCAAGGCTTTGAGGTGTGTTTGGGGTCATTATTTTGCTGCAGTATGAAACCTTCTCCATAAAGATGCAAACCAGAGGGTGCAGCATGTCTCTGAAGAATGGAGTGGTGCTTCTCCTTGGTCAGGGTGAAGTCAATTCGTTGTAGGTCTCCAACTCCAGAGTAGGCAAAACACCCCCAGACTTGAATATTCCCACCACCACATTTCACTGTGGGTTTGATACACTGCGCTATTATTCTCTCTCCTGTTCGTCTCCTTACATACACCCTTCTGTTACTGCCATAAATGTCAAACTTGGATTCATCAGTAAACAGGACTTTTTCCAGTCATCTGTGAAATGCTGGTATTTCTTAACCCGCCCTGAGTGTTCGGCCTTGTTTCCCCTCCTGAGAAGTGGTTTAGAAACTGCTACTCGTCCTCTGAGAACACTACAACACAGCCTTCTTTTGACACTACTTTAGGTCATTGGAGTCTTAACGTTCTTTATTTAGCGAATTCTATATCTGAAGTTGCTTTTCTATCTTTCAGGGAACTAAGCTTGATGTATTGATCCTCTGATGGTGTGGTCACTTTTGGTTTCTGATCATGCTAATCCAGTTTCTGCACAGCGTTTTAGAGCTCCATGCACCGCCCCCTTAGAAACATTTAGTCGAGCCATGGTTTGACGCCGAGAAAGCCCCTCTTTTACTTCCCCTCTGACGCTTTCACTTAGTTCTGATGCCAGGTTTCCCACCATCACAATGCTACTTGGTAAGCAATGATCTGCTGGAAACTTGAGGCACAGCCATATTTATAACAGGTGAACACCGGCTGCAAGTTGAGTTACGTGAACGAACCTCTGATGAGTAGATTAAATCCACCTGAGTGTCATCTGAACACATGCTTCAATGGAAGGGATACAACTCAAGGAAATCTGACCTTTTTGTATAAAGGAGTTAAGTTGGTCAACACCACAAATTTGCTTAAATTTGGTTGCTGACCTAGAAATAGTGCAGAATCTTAATATGTCTTCTTCATTTTACATGTCATAACTTGTGTTTTTAAATGTTCCTAAATTCTCAAACTTTCTGATTATTTCCAGGTTTATGTGAAAATATTAGAGATTTTCAATGTGGTCTCAGACTTTTGGACCCCACTGTATATGTTCTTATTATTATTTAATTTTTACCTTTTGGACTAAGCAGGGTGACTCTTTTTGCAGACAATCAATTATAAATGTTGCAGTTCGTACACACAAATGTATACTTGTCAAAATATCAAATGTTTTGTTGACGTATATTCTCATAAAGCTACTCTTGAAGCCTGCTGATGGCCTGCTTTGCCTCCTGCCTTTCTCAGCCTTCTTAAGTTACCCAATGTGCTGGTGGGACAGAAAATAAATTGGATTGTGTTTTATTAGGACTTTACTGCGTTAGTACATTGCATACAGTGGAGAGCGATATAACAGACTGAGGAGACGTACATCAAAAGGTCATCAGTCAGATCTGATCCCGCAGCGTGCTGAGTACATAGCATGGACCCAAACTCGCTGAGGTAGCAGGAGATCCCACTTCGCACGATGTCAGTGTTTTGTTTACTTTGTATCTATGATCCTAGACGCACATCTATTTATACTGTAGGTCGGGCAGAGCATGGCATCATCGCAAGCAGGGAGTCCCATCGTAAACATGACATGTTGAGGATAATTTCAGTCTCCAAAATCTTTAATCTCACATTTGTTCATAATTAAAAAAAAAACAAAAACAAAGATAATGATTTAATATATCTAAATATTTGTGACCCAGTTAGTCAAACTAGCCTTTTACCCAACAAAACCAGTTACGCACTACTATTTAAAGCAGTATTTAGACACGATAAGTCGTTTCAGCCAATTTGAATGTGAAAGGGCTGTAATGGCTCATGATCCTACCAAGAATCAAACCCCTCTCTGCAGTTACACGCAGCTCTGAGCTCATTTTGTGATTAGCTGGACGGACAAAACCAAAGTAAAGCCAGTTAATATAAAACCACAGGCAGCGCTCCCGGAGTATGAGCCATCACACTGGCCCGGGCCACGCAGCGGAGAGAAATTTGGTTCGGGAACAAAATGAAGCGGTTTCATTGAATTTGTATGGAGCCCTAAAGTTAAATGACCGTAAGCCAAGTAGTTCTTGGTAGTTTCCGACTGCAGCGAGCCAGAAAGGCCAGCTGGCATTTATAGCAGGGTTTCTAGTGTATTTGTGGGTATTGCCGATTGCACCCCCGCCCCCATTTTAATCGTCACATTTGCACTCTACTTTCATATCATGATTTAGGAGGCTTTTTATTTTTATAATTGTAACATGTACACCGACCACTACTCTGTCCGCAGTGTAAATCCGCTCACCCGCCCCTCGGCGCGTTCCCTTCATCTGTTTGGATGAGTGTCCGGGTGAATGTGCATGTGTTCTGTGTATTTATTGATTGGCTTAGCTCTCATCTTTCTCTCACTCTCGTTTTAAATTGAGGCCTAACCCCCCCTGCGGCAGGACGGGTCAGGCCGGGGGCCACAGTGGTTTCTCAGCCCAGGGAGGGTTCAGATGAGGGGGGCTTAGAAGGGGATGACAGACCCTTGGCTGTGGCTCTTCTGATCAGATTTGCCAAGTTAAGAAGGGAAAGCCCCCACTTAGCTCCCCTCTCTCTTGTGTGTCTGTGTCTTGAGTCTTATATCTGTCTGCATGTATGTGTTCACGTCATGTGTCTGTGTGTGTGTGTGTTAATGCCCATCTGTGTGTGCACAAGTGCTACTGGCCGAACTCTGCCCTTTGTCGGGGGACCATTTGTTGTGGCCCGACTCTGTCCTGGTATGTGTGGGTATTAAGGGGGGGGGTGATGGGTATTAAGAGGAAGGTGAAGGTTTAGGATTACACAGCCGAGGGTCCACCACAGATTGATGTCCCCCTCAACCCCTCAGCGTTATTTTGAGTTCTTTTGTATGTTCGCCAGAGAACAGTTGGGTGCAGAGAAACCGATATATGAAACACAGACATTGGCAACATATAGACAACGACATGTTGTTATAATAGAACGATAAATGCATTTGTCACGCCAGGGAGACTTTTATTGTCCACCGGCCGCTGGCTGGTGGATCCCTGACTTCACCTGACAGTTTTATCTGAAAAACAGAGAGAAATAAAGAGATCAGTTGCAGGAAAAACTCTCCAGCATTTGGCTGGTTGCTGGTGTTAATTTCCTATCGTGGTGTTTATGTTGCTAGTCATTGCCGATAGAGAAGTGTTAGAACAGTCAAGGGCACAAAAGCTGCTTTGTGTCGAGCGTGGTTCATCTTTTATCTGTGGTGTCTTTTTAAATGTAAGTTGTTTTCTTCTGGTTCATTAGTTTATTAGACTTTTGGTCACTGAAAAAAAAAAAGCACACAAACCTTGTCTTGTCTCTGTATGTGTGTGTGTTTGCATGTGTATGTCCTCCTTAATCGAGTGATGTTAACAACACAGACCGGTGGAAGCCGCTGATTGTTGCGGAACGCAGATTGGTTTGACCTTTGACCCTTTTGCCAGCAAATCTGACAACCATTAGCAGGTGTGTGTGTCTCAGGATGGAGGATGACTCCTGAAAGCCATTCTGCTGTAATTGAGTCTCTGTCCTTGTGTTTAAAAACAGCCTGACAGGAGCTCATAGTTGACATTATTGGATGGCATGCGGAGCGAAGGATAGAAGCGAGCTTGGGTAACAGAGCCGAGGGTGTGGAGAGGTCAAAGTTTGGTTTAGGTTAAACCTCTGTACGTATGTGTGCGAGGGTGTGTGTGTTTGTAATGAAGTCTAAGTAAATATTGTTGCCCCCGGTGTCCCTCATTCAGGTTCTGTATCATTCCTCTCATCTCAAGAATCACAAATCATTTCCCCGAATTAGACACAGGAATATCTAAACCGTCCCATCATGTCTCGTCTGTGTGTGTGTGTGTGTGTGTGTGTGTGTGTGTGTGTGTCTGTCAGACTATATGCTGTGAAGGTGTGTGAGTAAATACTGTTGCCCCCATTTCTTTCATTCAGGGTCTCAATCACTGCCACTGTCTCGGAATCATGGGGGTCATTTTTACATTTCCCCGAATTAGATGTAAGAATACATAAGCCTGCCTGCGCTGGTGTGAGTGCGTGCGTGAGTGTGTGTGTGTGTCTGCACATGCATGTGTGCATGCTTGTGTCTGGGGGGAAACAAGGGCTGCATGTTTCCATGGTCCTCTTGTCCCCTTAAAGAGCTGGCTTTACTCCTGATAGAAGTGGAATTAACAAATAGTCACATGGGAGCAGCGCTGCTATTTTGGCTGCATTAGCTCGCCCGTGAGGGCTGACAGTGGACAGGACATGATTTCAGAATCCAAACTGCGACTTTAGTAACACCTACTAATGAGGCCATGTGAGACTGGGCTAATGGCAGGGATTAGAATTGATAATGGATTGATCGGACATCTGGTGTGTTTATCAGGGTCATTGATGGGAGTTGTAAATGAGACGATAATTAGTAAATGGTTTTAACTGGTTTGGCAAGTAGTGATACATGTTCAATTCCATTAAAAACCTTTTTATTTAGAAACTATTTAGAAACTTTCTTGATTTATGACCGAATAAACTTAATCTTCCAATCTTCTCTACTGCATTGTTGGGATGGTAGAAAATCAGCAAAATGACATGTAATGTAGCTTTAGATACCAGTTACTCAATAGTTTTGCAACTGGTTTAGTGCTATATTGATTTTAGGATAGTTAGAAAGTTGTAAACAACATAACTTGAATTGTCTGTTACTGAATTAGAATAGACTGTAGGTGGCCTAAAATATAATCATGTAAATAAACTAAAAGTAGCCCTGACAGATTAAAACTGATTAGAGCTGCAACGATTTGTCCATTAGTCGAAAGTCAATAGTCAATTGACAAAAAATGAATTGCCAATATCAACTATGTTGATAATCGATTGTTTTGAGTGATTCTTTAAGAAAAAATGCCCAAATTGTCTGGTTCCAGATTCTTAAATGCAAATATTTTCCGTTTTTTTTTAGTCTTTTAGGAAATATAAATTGAATATCTTTGGGTTGTGGACTGTTGGTAGGGACAAAACAACATTTGAGGATATCATCTTGGGTTTTGGGAAACAGTGATCGACATTTTTCACCATTTTCTGACATTTTATAGACCAAACGATCCACAAATTAATCGAGAAAATAATCGACAAATTAATCGATAATGCAAACAGTTGTTAGTTGCAGCTTTAAAGCTGATGTTTGATGACAAAGGTCATTTCATCTTTACGAACCATCGGATATCCGTTATCTTAAACGCCACATCTTGATGAGCCATACTGACGATCCACACGTGAAACATTGCTTATTTGCCTGACAACATTTCAAAGATTCATTGGTGTCTACTTTGACCGCGCCAGAGGTAATTCACTGACACACCAGGATGTGTCCTTTCCAGCTATTAAAGTACCTTATTTTTAATTGACTGAACAGCGGGAGGATTGTTGTCATTGTCGAGTTATTTTCGATGAACGCCTGCGTTTGTGGTCTCAGCCGGTTGTATTAAATCAGACACAGCTTTACAACAGATTGACCCTCCCAGCAGCAGACATGAGAACACAGCTATGGCATCTGCCAGGACAGGTGTGTGTGTGTGTGTGTGTGTGTGTGTGTGTGTGTGTGTGTGTATATATGTGTGTGTGTGCACGCATATATTCTTGCATGCAAGTGAAATCATTTTAGTGAAAGAAGGATTTTCATTCTCAGTGGGTGTGTGTGTAGAGTTGTGTGTATATATGAAAGCTCACACTAGCAGAAGAGGGACTATAAATCTTTTATGCATCTTTGTGTGTGTGAGATTGTGTTAGTGAAAGAAGGGGTCTGCGTTTGTGCACATATGTGCACGCATACACATGTGCCTTGTGTGTGTGTGTGTGTGTGTGTGTGTGTGTGTTGTGCGTACAACACCCCCTCGGCTCTGACAGTGGTGTGTTCCTTCACAGGTGCTATTTCAGTCGGCCGACTGTCATCCCAAAATGCTTTTCAGCTGAGTGCTTTTCAAAACAATCGTCACTGGTGCCCCAGGCTCTTTTTACAAGGGCCCTCTGAGGTTTAACGTGCCGCCTCTGATCTGCTGATCAGCAGAGTGGTGTATGCAGTGCATGTGTAGAGGGGTTCAAAATGGGAGATTGAGGGGTCCTTCGGATCTATTATCCATTCATCACTCAACCAAGCATTTCAATTAAGACCAATATTCTTATTTAAAATGACAACCTGGCAAAAGACAAAAGATGTTTTGAAGAAGCGGCTGGGGGAGTAGATTGAATTAAAGAATACAGTGACATGACAACAAGTCACACAAATCTCTAATAGGTTAGGCCAACAAATAACTGAACAACAGCTGGGAGAAGGCGGATATCACAACAAGGCTGAGCCACTCATCAATTAGCATGACAGGGTGCAATAACGCACAGCTAATGGGTACAGCTCATGTGCAGGCACACAGGTGCACGTGCAAAGACATAAGACATTTTTAAAGGCATGAAATTAAAGGGAATTGCAAGCTGTGAAAAGTCAAGTCAGACAAGTGCTGATTTTATAGTGGGAAATTAGGACTGGGTAGTAAAATGTAGATGATGGTATTGTGTTAAATGGCTTTGTAAATGCACTGAACTTCTTTCTAAATTAACATCTATTCTGAAGATTTTCATCAATGTCAAATTTTTGGGTGTTTTTTTTTTTTTTTTAATTATTATTCTGTGGTCGACTGAACTAGTTTTTTTTTTTTTTTTTTATCATGGTCAGATCCTTTAGTTTGAGTGTTACAGACTACAGTAGCACCACTTAACAAAACTATATCTTTTAACGTTGGCAGGTGCAGCACCTGAGAACAGTTTCATAGAAACTGACATTTACAAGTTGCAGTTTTTAGTTTAAAAAATGTTTTCAGCAATTTTTTTTTAACTTTAAACAGCAGTTTTGGCAACAAGTGTTAATGTCATATCATTTAGAGGACATCCTGTATAGTTTGCATCTAATTCTGTGCTGATTTATTGATACAAGTATTAGTAATAAATTAAACTTAAATAAAATTTACACCCCAGTTAATTTGGTCAGAATTGGTCAGTGTCTGTACCCAGTCATAATAACTTTGAGTTTAGTAGTGTGTAGTTGGGGGACGAGCAATCAAAGCAAACATCCTTCTGTTTTTATTCAAACTTGACACTCGTGGCTTTAAGTCAGTGCAGAGACTCCTTAATTCAGGCGTATTAACGCGCACATTGTCTAAGCTTGAGTAAGTTCTTCATTCTTGTTTAAAGATAGTAGCAGTAGTTGGTGGCAGCGTGTGTGTGCATGCATACATTAGAGTGAATTCTGCTTTATGCATACATGCAGATGATGCATGCCTTCTTATTTGACATTTGAACTCCCTTGACCTGTCACAGCTAAAAGAACGCAAACTGACACCTGATCTCTCACCTATGTTTTGGCCTGAAAGGGAAAGATGAGTTTGAATAGGGATTACAACGTGAAAAAATCAGTTTTCTATTCACAAATCTCCCGTCCTGATCCTCAGTCTGCGGGAGCACTTGTCAGTGAGCTACTCAATTACTGTCCAGTCTAATTACACTGTATTAGCACAGAGGAGCAGGGAAGTGAAAGAGCCAGGAACATAAGAAATTTGTGTGATGTTTTGCAGTCTGAGAAAAATGGGGAAATAGTAATTTTCAGTTTTTAATTTTAACAGATCTTATACATGTACAGAGTAGAAAAGAATAGGACAAGTAATACAAGCAGGGCAGATGAAAATGGAGAATTGACCTTGGACTGGGCAATATAGCCAAAAAAATTAAATTAGATTTTTTTTTTTCCCCCAAGTGAGATGCTTCAACTAAGTACAGCACAGACATACACCTTAATAATCTTAAAGATCGTTTTCATAGAGCAGAGAAGTCCACACACTAATTCATCTGCTCCTGACATTTGTGTTTTCAAGAAGACTTCAGCCTGATATCGGTGGATCGCTGGTTAGCTAGCATTAGCAACCTGGCTACATGGCAGGGACTGACTGAATAAAGCAGAATCTGCACTCTTCTCCGTCAGCGTCCGTGGCTTCAAATACAAACCAAAAGCTTTTTTTTTTTTTCAGTCTGTCCCTCTCATAGATGCACAGATGACTCCTGTGATAGCCAGATCTAGCTAGCCACCTTTAGTCGGGAGACACCTGGAATCACGACAGTCCCGTAAACTGTCCGCATCTGTAACCATTGACAACACAGTTGACACGGTTTACGGGACTATCGTGAGAATTACACAATATGGGAATAAAATTGAGTAACACAAATCCTCTGTTAAGCTTTTTCAGTTGTTTGCCCCAGTATGAGTGGCATGCACGGTGGTGACTAGTGTAGTCATCAGAGGAAAGACATACACACACTCTTGTACCCCCTGGGGCTCTGTGTTTGCATAGGTCCATATAGTATGTGTGTGTCAGTATGCTCACACACACACACACACACACCATCAGTTGCACACATTCCAGCGTCATGGTCAAACGACTTGTCTTTCACACGGTTCATTCCTTAAAGCGGTCTGTCCTGCTGGAACTGACAGCATATGGAAAACCTGTCTAAATGAGTCCACACATCAATTACATCAACGCATTCTCACCTCACTCGCCCCCCCCCCCCCCACCTCACTTTGCTTTCGCTCTGTCTCTGTCTTTCCCACATCTATTCTATTCATCACTTCTCTGCCCTTTCTTTCCGTCTATTCTCTGCTCATTCCAGCCTCCACTTCTGTCTCTCTCTTCTTCTCTTTTGCTCTTTTATCACGGCGAACAGTGTTACGGGACAGTGACGTTGGGCTTATATACAGACTAGACCTTAAAGTTTTCTTTGGCAAATCGACTGGGAACAACTTTACAAAATGGAAATGGGGAGGGAGGTTTGTGAAGTAATTGTGCCACCCAAGACCTGCCATATGCATAGATGGTAGGGTGATATTAGACTAGATCCATAGCTTGAATCACAGGAGCTACAGTGTATCTTGGTAGCAGGCGTTCAGACTGAAAACAGCACTCCATGAAATATAAGGGGCTCACTGGCATGTTGCTTAAGGTACCAGTGAGATGTTGAAATACGATCCAGAAAGGCCGTTTGAATAATAAATCTACAGGCTTGAATGCTCATCAGGTGCCAAAACATTGCACAGTAGTTTTATATCTTCTGTTGCAACGATTGCTAGTTGAATTATCTTTTTGCACATTATAAAGTAATCTTACAGGAATGTATGTATTTGATTGGCCAACACAGTGTGTTGCAAAAGTTTTTTTTTTTTTTGTTGAATGTTAGAAAACTGAGAAAAGCAGAAAATTACGTTGTGCTGGAAAAATTACTCAAATGATTAATTTATTATCAAAATAGTTGCCAATTAATTTTCTGTCAATCAACTAATCCAACCAGCAGTTGTTTAGAGACAGAGGAACATCCTGTTCAGTCTCTGTGCCCACATTTTCCCACCATAACATTTACTGCATATTTGCAACCTTTATGTTCGCAGCCTGCATCTATAGCCATTCTTAGTTGTAGTGATTGTTACAGTAGAAGGACCACAGCTTCCATTTTTCAAACATGTTTTAAAATGTGTGGAGTTTTGATGTGACGCAGATTAAACGAACATCTGCTTTTGGCTCAGTTCTTAGGTTTTAATTTGTGTCTCATCACAAAGACCATTTATTATTGTGTGTGTTTAATAACCTGCTGTACACTGACACAAAGCGGCTGTGTTTCCCATTTTAATCCAGAAGAAACAAGTGTTTTCATTTATGACTCTAAGGCCACAAATATGGCATAATTCTATGATTTTAGAGGTTTGGAAAATGGCTCAAAAATGATTATATTTGTAGTCAAAGATCATGACAGTAGAGTTAGTTTGGCTGTTTCTCTACCTGTATACTCAGCCTGAGACTTATTTTATCTTCCTGTTTACTTCCCTTTCTCCTAAACTAGCAGGAGACAGGCTAGTCATTTTGTCTGCATAAAAGCTTGGCAGCACAATTTAGTGTGTGTGCGCGCTTAGGCCAAGATTTGTGTGTGTGTGTGTGTGTGTGTGTGTGTGAGTATGTGTGTTTGTGGCGAGACCTTGACCTTGACTGCAGTCCCTAATGGAGGAGGCTGTTCTGTGAGTGACTCAAACTCCCCCCGCTCTACAGTGGTATGTAGCAGCCTATAAAGCATGCTTAAGTCCCACTCTGGTTTCAGGGAGTGGAACGCCCCTCCCCATCCCGCCACAGCCCGACCCCGCCCCTTTCACACTCTGAAATAGCCACGTCCTTGTCCCCACACGCAGCACAGTGTGAGTCGGGGTCTGTATATATGCGGCCGCGGTTGATTGAGGAGCAGATTGCTGGTGACAGGTCACACCGCGTTCCGTCCCTCCGACCCCCCAGATTAACGACCCGGAGCCCCCACCACCACCGAGCCCTCCCCTCCTCTGGGCCCCCACCTGTTAGGATCCCTCTGCTGCTCAGATCTCTCTCTCTTACACACACATACACACACACACATACAGTGGACAACCTGCGTTAACAGAATTCTCTTATTTGTCCGTCACTCACTCTGCGGGTGATAAAGGCCATTACGAGTCATTAAGGTGTGTGCGTGTGCACTTTGTGTATGTGTGTGTGTGTGTGTGTGTTGCCCAGCTAGGATGTGTGTGTGGGTTGAAAAGACGCCTGTCACAGCACGCTCTCATAATTGCCCTCTTAGCCAATTATCCCCCATTTAAAAGCAAGTCACCTGCTCTGCTCTCATGTCCACACGAATGCATTCACACACACCACACACAACAGAATAAATAACATAGAAACTTAATATTTAATCATTGTTTGTTCCTGAGTGATGTGTTTGTTTACTGCGCTGTAATGCTTTCTGTCTGCTCTCTCCTTCAGATTCTGATGCACACAAAAGACATGGTTCAGAAGGTTTGTTATTAACAAGCTTTTGGTTGCTCTGATTATTTAATGTAATATAAATCTAATAATATAAATGTTAATAAATATATTAGAAATTGTGATTTAAGTATTTCTCTGTAATTCAAGTAATTGTGTCCGTCTCCAATTTGAAGCTAATAAATTGTCTTTTTATTCCCGTGGGGCTCAGATGAATCTGGAAGTCATTTATGGAGATACTGACTCCATTATGATCAACACCAACAGCAAGTCCCTGGAAGAAGTCTTCAAACTGGGCAATAAGGTGTGTTTAGAGTTGCAACGATTAGTCGATTAACTATTTTGATAATCGATGAATTGTTCCAGTCATTTTTCAAGCAAAAATGCCAAATATTTAATTGCAAAATGCCAAATATTTTCTTTCTCATACATGACAATAAATTGAATTTCTTACGGTTTTGGTGTTAGTCAGACAAAACTAATTGAAGATATTATTATATTAGATCAATTGCAGCCTTAATGTGTTTGTCAATTGTGTATTTCTTTGCGTTTTCTCCCCATATATACAGTCAGCCAGCAGTAGAAAAATTGTTCCTTTTTCAGTTATTTTGATTTTCACTAATTGCATACCGTATATGTGTTTTTATTTTATTCGCAGGTGAAAGCAGAAGTAAACAAGCTGTACAAACTACTGGAGATCGACATTGACGGCGTGTTCAAATCACTTTTACTGCTGAAGAAGAAGAAATATGCAGCCCTGGTGGTGGAGCAGCACGGCGAAGGCCGCTACAGCGTCAAGCAGGAGCTCAAAGGCTTGGACATTGTCCGCAGAGATTGGTGTGACCTGGCCAAGGAATGTGGCAAGTACGTCAGACAAACCAAAGAGAGCTGTGACTGAAAGCTGGGTTTGGGTTTTTCTTCCCCATGCTTGTGTTAGCACGTTAGCATGTCAGCAATCTTACAGTTGTTATCTAATTATAATGTTGGCTTGCGAATAAACAGCACATCTGATAAAATTCCTCTTCTGCTCCTGCAGCTACGTGATTGGTCAGATCTTGTCGGACCAGAGTCGTGATGTCATTGTGGAGAACATCCAGAAACACCTGGTGGAGATGGGAGAGAAGGTAGCAAGTGGAGACATACCGCTCAACCAGTATGAGATACACAAGGTGAGTAAGTAGGCCGGGTCATATGAATCTGTGAATCCCCCTACCGCCTCACTCTTAGTTAGCAAAACACAAGAAAATTTACTTACAGCACACATGCAGTGACAAACCAACACACTTTACCTTCATTGTTGCTTTCTTGTATTCACCTCCACCTCCTCCTCCTCTTCTTCACCAGGCACTGACTAAAGATCCTCAGGACTATCCAGATAAGAAGAGCCTCCCTCACGTCCACGTGGCTCTGTGGATCAACTCCCAGGGCGGACGCCGAGTCAAAGCTGGAGATACAGTCTCTTACATTATCTGCAAGGTGTGTGCATACTCAAAATACTAACTCCAGAAATGCACTGAACATCACTGATTGATTATATACAACAGTATAATAATGTCCAAGGAAAAATTTAAACTGTACAACCTACCACTCACACCGCATCATGTCTCCTTTCTTCCCCAGGACGGCTCCACGCTGGCAGCCAGTCAGAGAGCCTACAGTCTCGAGCAGCTCCAGAAGCAGGAGGGTCTCAGTCTGGACACACAGTACTACCTGGCCCAGCAGGTCCACCCTGTGGTGTCCCGCATCTGCGACCCCATCGAGGGTATCGACAGCGTGCTCATAGCCACGTGGCTGGGTAAGCTAATAACAGGTTCTGGTAGACTGTAGAGCACTGAAGAGTTTTAAATTTGTATTATTGTCATCAACTAGCATGACAAGTATTTTCCCTGCTGATCCCCGTCTGTGTGTAGAGAGAGTGAAAAAGAGAGAGGACAAACTATCTGTAGCATAAACCAGAACTGCCTATTTTCCATCCCAGGTCTGGACCCCGGTCAGTTCCGGTCTCAGCAGCAGTACCAGAGAGAGGAGGAGGCCGACGGCATGCTGGGAGCTCCAGTCCAGCTGACTGACGAGGAGCGCTACAAAGACTGCGAGAGGTTTACTTTCACCTGCCCTCAGTGTGGCACTGACAACATCTACGACAATGTCTTCGAAGGAGCTGTGAGTAGACGTTTGCCTACAGACATACGAGTCTCCCATTAATCTTCTGCTGTGTATTACAAGATTCTCATGATCACAGAGAAAGTATGGCAAAATTAATTATGGTTTTTAGGAAATATTATGCCCTTTTTCCACTCAGTTAAGTTTGCTCGTGACACATTTCAACCACATTAACATCATTTCAATCCAACATTAGATGGTGTTTTGATAAAGGAGTCAAAAGTTAAGACTTAATAATTGAAACAGCTAATTTCTGTCATTACTCACAGAACAGTCTAAAACTTCTATTTGCCAAAAGTGTCAAAGTACTGTTAATTATACAGTTACAGTAAATGCATTGTCATTCTTTAAAAGATTTGGCCCATCATTCATTTGTCTTTAACACTGAAAGCCGAGACCAGTACACGGATATACTGGTAGCTGGAAAGACAACTAAACTTTTTCTCCAAGAGGAATGAAAAATATCTGCAATCTAACACCAGAGTTTACATCATCCCAAAGGAAATGTTGCCAAAATGTCTCCAGACGATCATCTTTCTAAAAGCTCAACCCTATTAAAATCTTTTGGATCTGAGAGTTGCATTTTAAATATTTTAAAACTGTGTAGCCGTAGCTTAGGCTGCAGCAGAAGCACACACACACACAAAGAACCACACAGAGATACTGAGAAGAGATGGAAATGAAAACGAGAAAATTGCTTTTATCACTAATGGTGTGTTTCACCGATGTTATGGATTAATGAGTAGAGCCACAGATAGAGTATGAGAGTGGAAGAATCGTGCTTCCGAAGGCATTTCAGTCAAACTTCCTGTGAAGGATTCATGCTTTAGTCATCCTCTATATTGTGTCTGTATTTTTAGACAGCTGCCTGGCTCCAATACGGACTCTGTTTTCATTGGCATAGTTTGGACTCCACAACTTGAAAAGCCGTTCCTTAACCCCTGCTGCTCTATGGACACACACACACACACACTGATCTCCTACCATTTGTCAGGCCAAGGTCGTGTGTGTGTGTGTTTGTGTGTGTGTGTGTGTGCATTAGGAGCTTCTAATGAGGAGCAGGGCCCACAGCTTTTTCTTGTCTGAAAGACACTAATAAAACTGACAAACCCAAGTCTTCTGCTGGCGTAGAGAACTTGCATTAAATTAAAAAAAGGAGTATTATTACACACACACTCCATAAAAAGGATGATATCACTACTTACACAGCAGATGCACTGGTATGTCTGTGTGAGATGGACACACACACACAACCTACTTCATACTTTTAAACAGTAGAAAACAGTCAAATAACGGTTGGTTATCAGTAAGAAAGACTATCACTGTCAGAATATTTCCAAACTTTATACACTGAACTATCCAGCATTTGTCTGATTACTGGTTTTATTTTTCCACCATGTGTTAGATGCCAGTATGCACACACACAAACACACAGAAACTGATAAGACGGTAAGTTAATTAGGGTGGCGAACATGGTCTAACAGCTCAGTGAGAGGGGAGGACAGATGGGGCCTTGACTCCACCACTGACACAGAGCCAGAGATGGTAGGAGGAGGCGGTGATGGATGATGGAGGACAGACAGAGGAGGAAAGTTGTTTGATGGGGGTTGCGGGGAGAGGGGGATGAATAGATTAAGTGCGGGAGATAAAAAAAAAAAAAAAAGCTGGATAGAGCTGCAGGGATTTCCCTGAGTTCAGTTTTAATAGAGCGTTAGGTATCCCACATCGGGTAGTTAGATCAACACGCCATGAACGCTGGACACGGATGGAAACAGTCCTGCAAGACAGTTGACATCGTAAACCTTTTAACATGGTTTTTTTTGCAGAGGGATATTTAGGGCGCTAACGTGAGGTGGTAAAGATGACAGTTGGTTGGATTGTAGACAACACTCGGAGGAGGGATGAGTGTTAAAAAGATACGATCCTTGGATCACGATTATTTATTGGAACCTCTCTGTAAGCTTCACTCAAAGACAAGACAGAAAGAACTTTGGGTGTCTTCATGTTTTCATTTAATTAGTCAGTCATGAAATAACCGGCAAGTAAGCGGTATATAATTTTTATAGATACAGCTTGTTTGGGAGGGAGACGTCCGTTATCGAAAATAAAGTTTGGAATGAAACAAGTGAGATAAAAGAGTAGCAGGGGAGGCGATCATGTAGAGAGAAGAAGGGAGGCTGCTTTCATCCAGAGAAACATGAAGCAGAAGACAGGAAGAGGAGGAGAGACGGAGAGGGTTAACGCATGTAGCTGCATATTGGGGGAGTCAAATGAGTTGATTGACTTTAACTGGCAGAAAAAAAACGGTATTTTTTTCCAAAAAGGAATGATGTAGGCAAACAAAAAAAAAAAGTGTAGCTGGGTGGGGGGGTGTCACATGCATACTGGTGTGTCATTGACTTCCCTGCAGAAAGCTTTTTTGCTGCTGTCAATGCGACAGTTAAATGGAGTTGGGGTTTAAAGGAGCGAGTGTTTAAAGCTGTTATATTTAATGTAATTGTTATGTACTGTGGCAACTTTTTTCATTGCCTTAACTATAAGCCTTGCTGTCAAGTGGACAATTTGGGGGTATTGGGTCACGTTGACCAATTTTTTTTTTCAGGCTGCAATGATGTTAAAATTTACTGTACCCAGGAATGCTTTAAGCCCTCACACCTTCCATGCTTGACGTGTTCTTTGTGGCGGTTTAACGGTAATGGCCAAAGTGCTATGTTGCGTAACTGCTTTTTTCTGATTACAGGGTTAAAAATGCAGCTCTGATTAATCTCTGTGCACATATATTCATGCACAGCACACTGTGGGGGTGAGGCTGTAGTTATTGTCATGAGATCGTTGTAAATGCCCCCCCCCCCCCCCCATTTGCCATTTTACCTACAAACCCAAAACAACAGACTCCACAGTTTGGTCTTTGAAAATGTTTATTTGTGCCATTACAATAGAGTTGTGAAGCGGGAGTCCGTGTTTACAGAAATAAAAATCCTGTTCGTTTCCTCTATAGACAGTGTTTCATGACTCACAGTTGGAACACTTCCACGGCTTTGATCTGTCACGAAACTGTTCCAGTTGAATTATCAGGAGAAAAGATTAACAACTGCATTATATCTGATTCTTTAATGAGAAGTCAAAGGTGCAAAGGGTACAAACATAAAAACCCAACATGAGACGTTAACTATGAATCCCCATATGTATTTCAGTAAGAAACATTTAGTCACAGAGCTTCAAATTCTGTTGCGTGTGTCGCTAACGGCGGATAGAAGTTAAAGATTACGCTGCTGAGAAAATTCAGTTTCAAATTCTGTGTCAATTTTGGGTTAAATTCTGCAGCTATGGTATTGTATTTGTTCATAACTGCAATGTTGAAACATTTTGAATTTGTTACCACTCTGATAGGCTTTTTTTCTCCATAGCAACAGCGGCTGAGGCTCATGGGTATTGTATTCAGACCCTTCTGCCCTGCCAAACTGATGGGAAAAAAACGTGATTTCTTAGAGACGTTTAAATAATTAAAACTGGTTGCCATTATCCAAACATTTAGGATTGTTAAATTATTCAGGAGTTTTTTATGTTAAGTAACATTGAGAATATCTTAAGAAAAAATTGGAGAATTTCGAGTGCAGCTCTGCAGCTGAGTTTTAGTACCATTAGCTAAATTAAACTTTTTTTCAGTACCTCAGTTTGTGGAATATGAAGTTGATTTTTATTTATTATCTCAAACTTTGCATCACTGTCTAATAATAGCATCTAATAATAGTAAATTCAAAGCCAGCTTTCCAACACTTTGATACTCAGTGCTATGGATGGAGTTTGGTTGGTGCTGATAAACGATTGAGGTTCAGTACCAGCACTCTGATTCTCAGTTTGGTTTTGTACAATAATACAGCTCAGTGTCTCCTCAGTTTGTGGTAGTCAACCCATTATACTTGCAAATTTCCAATAAGGAAATTTTTTTTTCTTCGTTTTAATTATTCAGCTGCACATGAAGGCAGCATTCTGCAGACTAAACTCGGCACTTAAAACTTATGAAACTGTATTTTGGTAAGCCTCCCATACAAATTGTTTACTTGCTGGTGCCTGTTTTTATTCATGTTTTTTTAATTAAACTGAAATAAAGATGCTTGATGGCTACAGTTATTGACATGGTTGCGTATATGGATTGATTTTATGCATATTCTCATTTCAGGGATCAAAGTTGGAGCCCAGCTTGATGCGATGCTGTCACATCCCCTGCAGTAGCCGCCCCATGGACTACGTCGTCAACATCAGCAACAAACTGCTCCTTGACATCCGTCGGCACATCAAAAAATACTACTCTGTGAGTATTTCTGTTTGTACGCCAGTACACATGTGATTAATGTGCACACAAACATTCATGCATGTACTTTACTTCTTCACCACCTGCAGGGCCACAAATGGATGGCCCTAGTTAGTTTAGTTTTCATTCGGTGTCTAATGCTGCAACTTGTTAGACTAACACACCACAGCTGGCCGGGTCCTCTCCTCTTTATTCCTTTTTTTCCAGTTTAGTTGAAATACACAAAAGTATATGTTTTGGAGTATATGTTTGCTCTAAAAAATTTTTAAAAAAAAGCTACATTTACATGTATTTGTGCACCACTATCTATCAGCACATTCCTAAAGAAATTAAAAGAATGCATCAGCTGACAAAATACAAGCTTCAAGTGGTCAGAGAAACTGACTCGGATGTAATGAAATAGTCAAAACTTGTGAAAATTGACCTTCTAGAGAGTGTCTGTGAAAGAGTTGGACTGTATTTAACACAATAGGGGATGCAACAGATGCAGTAATGGTAAGAAACGCCATCAAAAATATGTTGGACAAAAGATGAAGGAAACCTCAGCAGGGCACTGCGCTGACATTTTCAACCAAAGAGCACATTATTCTTGCAAAATGAAAAGAGCACCAGACAGATTTGTAGGAGCATAATCCATGAAAATACTTAAATGGCCCATTCTTACTTTGAAAACCAAGTTTAACATGTCAGTTTTTTTAGCTGACATGGTGAAATTTAAATGATACATCTGGAGAAAGTGGGTCATTGGAGAATCAGCAGAAACAAAAAAACAACAAATCGAACATATTTGGCTTCAAAGATTTGTCTCAGTAATACAGGACTACTCTTGGCTTGAAATGAAGATGAAATTATTGAAGGATCATTTTTTTTATTGTTGATCTCTTAATATTTTTTAGCTTAATTGAATTTTGACAAATTACTTAAATAATTTACCAGTTACCAATCTTGACTCATCATGTCAGCACTAATTAATTAAAATTATTGGTTGGACGTCTTAACCGGTGTAGACGTTGGATTATCACTGTGGTCCTGAAGCACTGCACATACCCATCATGCATCTGCCCCGTACAGTGCTCTGCAAAGCATTTAAGACAACCACTGCACCCTGTTATCAGATAGTGTAACAGAAAAAATATTCTTTCACTTTAAGACCCAGCAAACAAGTATTTTTCCAATCAGACGCACAACTGAGTTCTACTGTACATCGAATCTTTTCCCTTAATGTTACGCTTATCTTGAACATTTTATAAAATTGTCATTTTTTGTATGGCTCAAAATCACAAGTTTGTCCCAGATAGCTTAATATATTATTGTCACTAGCATATGAAATCAGGTTTTCCGGCAGAGAATAGTTTAGCTGAGGTGGTAAGCCACCTGGATCCTGACCCACCTCGTCTTGTGTTCAAATTAGGTTGTAGATTAATACACGTTTGTTTCATGTATTAATTTAATGAACATTATAGTCCATTGCTGCACACAGATCTGATTTTCATCTGTCGCTATTTTTGTGTCTTTAGTTGACGATTAAGTCACGTGATTCATGTAAGTCATGATCATGATCAGGATTTGCACTTTGTCGCATTTTGCTTTTATTGATACACCAACTTTTTCCACCTCAGCCAAGCGTAAAGATGTTTTTGCGATATTTTGATTTTTTTTTTTTGGAGCATTTCCACTGAGGTTTTTCATGTGCAAATTGAAAATGTGAATAAAACAGGTGGATGGAAGCGCACCTATTGTTATTTCATACATTAGATATACAGGTATGCTGTTATGGTTTATACAAGTATTGGAAAACTATTATATAACGTTCATGGAAAAGAGTTTCTTTTACATCTCTATTGCCTTTAAAAGGTGGCCTGATGTAATGTTAGTACAGTGTGTGCAAACTGATCTCCACTGACTGATACATTTCTTTAAGACAGAGTAGAAACAGCATATGGTGCAGAAGTGTAGAGGGCAAGTTGTCACTGTTCTGAGTGCCTGACAAGCAGCCTGAGAGTGAATTAAACTGGATGCCTGTGTTGTCTTTGTAGAGGGTGCTCTCTCTGTTTCTCTCAAATCACTGGTAGCTTCTAACACCTTGGTCTTGGGCAAGAGGAATGCACTGTCTGTAAAAGTGTGTGTGTGTGTGTGTGTATGTGGGGGTTACTCTCCCACAGTGCTGAACAGAAATCAATTAGTATGGTGAATGTGTGGGGAGCGAATCCCCCTCAACCCCTTTGTCACGATGTGTGAAACAGCTGCTACCACTGAATACTTACACCTCACACGGCAACACACACACACACACACACACACACACACACACACACACCACTGGAGGCTGAACAGCAGTGGACACAGCACACACAGCGGGGCAATGAAGAGGGGTAATATTGTGTAATTAAGGATTCCTTTCAGGCCGAGGGAGAGTTCAAATAGAGCTGTTTGTCCGGCCAGATAGAGTGAAAGCTCTGAAACCTCTGCATGTGTGTACACGAATACACGTACATGTGTGTTGGCGTCCTAAGCCAGGACCACAGAGACATTAATCATTAGTGAAATTACCTCCTGCTCCCCCCCACCACCCTCATACCCACCATTATCAATAAACCAGCACCCTGAGAATGGGCAAACACTTGTTCACTCCTCACTCACACACACACACACACACACACACACACACACACACACACACACACACACACACAGACACACACACACTCTGTCTGTTGTCATCCTTTCCTCCTCTCGTCCCGTTGTCTTTGGCAAAATGAGAGATTCGCTAGTTTCCTGAACCACCCAATTCTTCTTTTTTCTTTCTTTCCTTTTTTTTTTTAACCCCTCCCATCTAACCACCGTTGCCATGGCATTTAACAAATTATTGCAATTACCCTCGTCATGCAGGTCGCCCCTGGAAACGGGCTGAGGGGCAAGAGAAGAAAGAGGGAGGGAGAGAGAGAAAGGGTGAATGAAGACCAGAGAAGGTGATAATCCTGTTTTGAACAAAAGGTCAAATTGTTGAATAGAGAAGCTTTGATTAAGCGGAGGAGGTACAAAGTGGAACCATTTGAGCTCTATTCACTGTGTGTGTGTGCACAAGTGTGTGTATGTGCGTGTGTGTGCGTGTGTGTGTGTGTGTGAAGTAGACCGATTTTAGGTCTTTTCACTTTAGAGCTTGAAGTGTTGACTGCTGAAGCACAAAAACCAGTAAGAGCTCTTTCGTGTGTGCGTCAGGTGGATTCCACTGGTACAGGAGTCATGTCAGAGACGCTTCTCCACTGTGTTGACATTAACAATGGAGCTGAAACAATTAGTCCATTAGTCAATCAAGGAACATTAATCAGCAACTGTTTTATTAATCGGTTAATTATTTGTCATTTTTAATCAAAAATGCCAAAAATTTACTTCTCAGATGTGAATATTTGCAGTTTTTTTTTTGTCTTATTATGAAAGTAAAGTGAAGATTTTGGTTGCACAAAACAACCAATTTGAAGACGTCACTTTGGGCTTTGGGAATTTTTTTTTTTTTTTTTTTTTTTTTTTTTTTTTTACAATTTCCTGACACTTTGTGGAGCAAACAATTAATCAATTAATTGAGTAAATAATCAGCAAAATTTTCAGTTAAGAAAATAATCCTTAGTTTCAGCCCCAATTAACTAAATGTAATATTAAGTAAAAAAATAACAATCAAAGATAGAAAAGATTAATAGAGGTATGAAGGTTCAGACTAGGGCTCCGACTAATGATCTGTCAGTTATTGATCAATGAATCGTTTAATCATTAAATTATCAAGAAACAGTGAAAAATGCTCATTGCAATTTCCGTAGAGCCAAAGCTGATGTCTTCAGATTACTTGTTTTGTTTGACCAACAGTCCAGAAGAAGTGTTTTGCTTGACAAATGACTTAAACATGTAATTGTTGATCAGAATTGATTAATCAGATAACTGTTTCAGCACAAGTTCAGACTGATTTCAGCAAAGCGGCTGCAAAAGTAAAGAGTTTTAAGGTCAAAAATGTCAGTAACCAGACCAATGAATAATTCAGAATGATCACCGTTCAATTGTAAAGTACACATATAAGAGGATGTTAAAGTATCTGACCCCAAAACCGGAAAAATGTAGCAGAGCAGAGAGGTCTTAGAGGAGGGGACAGTGTTTAAAAAAAACGCACAGACAAAGAAGAAGAGAGAGGGTATATTTCGTGGTGGGCCCTGTCGTGGCCTGGTCTTGCCTCTGTTTGGTTAAATTATGTGGAACTCATTTGACGTCTGCATTCAGTGTGTCAGGTATCCACTGCTATAATTATGCAATTATGAGTCTTTATTCTCTCACGTCAGACTGTACACCCCCACCCGCCACCCTCGCTCCGGCGAAATGCCTCAATTAGATTTTTTTTTTTTCTCCCCCTGCCTCGCTCCTCATGTGTTCCTTGTTTTTGTCCCTTTCTTAGTTTCTATGAAGCTTGCACAGGTTTGCCTCACTTAATCTCGATTTATTTATTTGTTCATTTGGCGCATGGGTTCTGTGTCACAGTAGCAGAACAGAATGGCATTGTGGGTAGTCTTTCCCCTCCTTTCAACTTTCTCAGATGTGTTTGTGTCTGAGCACTTGAGTCTTTGATGTGTGTCATATTAATTCATTTTAATACATGTGAATGGGGAAAAGATTATTATGTTTGTGCTTACGCTGAATGTGTGTGCGTGTGCGTGTGCGTGTGCGTGTGCGTGTGTGTGTGTGTGTGTGTGTGTGTGTGTGTGTGAGAGAGAAACCCCCATGGGAACAGCACTGTATGCCAAGGCTTGTGTCATAAGAAATACACACACAAAAAAAAGATGTAGATCAAACAGCCTCCCATTGAAAAACACACTCTCATACTCCCTATCTCACTCCTGTGTGAGCCATTGTCCCGCACGTGTCTTTATCAGAGACGGTGGAGCGGTCTCATTTCCCATGATGCTCAGCTCTTTGCACAAGAGCGGACGAGGTGTTTAGATAATTAGTCCTGGAGCTGGGATTTGTGGGTAAAGCTGTGAACTCGGGGACTTTCTAATTGATTTGGGACATATGTGTGTGTTTGTGTGAACATGTGTGTTTGGTTTTCATTTAGAGAAGATTGGCTTGGTGTGTGTGTGCGTGTGTCTGTCTGTGTGTCTGTCTGTGTGTAGATTAAATGAAGCACTCCTCTTCCTGTCTGCTCCTACATCTCCTGTTTGTAGTTGCATGAAAAATGAAGAAAACGCCCTAAACACATTACAGTAACATGCAGTTTGTTCTGAAATTGCATATGTGACAGGTGTCCATACTGTACACAATAAATCAGTCATGTACGGTTATAAATTGGATCATTGTACGCTGTTAAACCTTCAGGATTGTGGGAAAAGTTTGGAATTATAGAAGAAAACTTGGAATTGCAGGTTTGGTTATTGATTTCACAAAAAAGTCTGATAATATTGGGAAAAGTGATTATTCAGTCCTACTGCCTTTACATATGGATATTGTCATTTCACCCAGTTACTGTGTTTTAGTCCAGCTCACACCACATAGCCATGACGGCATACATCACGTTGAACAACCATCTAAATCATCATGTAGTCTGGAGAAAGTCTGTAATTGGGAAACGTGGAAAAACTCTGATCAGAAATATATGGACAAAGTCAAAAATACCAAAGGAATACAATTAACAATAAAAAAGTAGTAATATTATTCTTTTCTAGCCGTACAGTGTCATGTGTCACAGCATTGCTCCTTTGGCCAGCTTCTCTTGGGTCTGTTGACACAATGTGACTCAGTATGTGTACTCTGTATTGGCCTCGTTGTAATTGTTGTACCTATAAAGTGAATCAGCTGATAAGTACAAATATAAAAACGTGAAATAATTGATTGCACAAAATAAAGGAATCGTTCCCTTTGGCGTGACACGTGTTGATCATCACTGGTGCACCATGTGTTTTTAGAAGTCACATAGAACATTGAAGGGAAGTCATCTGTGTGTAATCAGGTGTGACGAGTGATTTTAGGTTAAATACCAGCAGTCAGACCTTCCAGATGTGGGTTGTAAGTCATTTTTGGGGGGAGGAGGGGGGGTTAATCATTGGGTAGGGTAGTGTTAATGCAACAAAATAAGAGAGAAATATAAAAACAAACAAGTATAATGTCCTTGACCACCCAAGTAGGAGTACAGACCTCAGTCTAGTCAATAATTAGTGGCAGAAATTGAAAACACTGCTGTTCACCTCACTATTGCAAGTTGACAGACTTTTGAGCAGTTTAGCACAGAACAATTAGGGGAAAATGTTAATGTTAAGGTGTGTTAAGGTGATACAAACCCATCCACAAAGACTCAAGGGTGTAATTGCTGCCAAAGGTGCCTCTACTAAATATTGACATTAACAGGATGAATAATTGCAATAATTAAATCGGTCATTCAGTTTTATAATATAGTTCATTTCGATCCATTTGTAGAGCTTTGCTTCACTTTGACACCAAGTCTGTTTCTGTTGGTCAGAGCCAAAGCTCAACTACAACCCACTGTGATTTGAAGTTTTAAAACACGAAGTTCAGGTGAGAAGGTTTATTTTTTGTTTTGTTTGACACTATAAATATTCGGATAACTATACATGCGGATGTTTAGATTTGTTTGACAGTTTTTTTTTTCTTTTTCATTTGCACTTTTTATGCACATGTAAGCTTCAGCAATTCATTTACGTGCTTGTATGTGTTTCTTTTGAAGATTTAATTTTATTTTTTTGCTGCTGCTCACAACTTGATCAGGAGATTAGATAAAGACAACCAAAAAAATCAATCAGAGCACCACGACATGCTGTATGTGTGAGGGGGGGGGGGATAGAAAGACAGGGTGCAGTGGTTTTGAGGGGGTTCATTTTGAGTGAATGGAAGGAAGGGAGGATGGATAGATGAGGGGAAAGAAGGAAAGGCTGTTGATGGCGGTGGGTCTTATGCTCTGTCATTAGTTGGGCATTAACCCCCCTCCCCTTTAAAACCCCCCCTTAGTAATGACAGGGCATAAGAAGCAGAGAGGGTGGAGGGGTCTGGAAGAATACGGGGAGATTGAGAGGGTTAGACCACAGCACCTGCCCAGGGTCACTACTAACTCACCCCAGGGGGTCCTAACTACTGATGTTTTGGCTGTCCACTGCTCTGCCTGTCTGACAAGTACTCGCAGAGCAGGACCCCGACACGCAGCAGCTGAAGATGCATTCAAATGTAAAGAGAGAGACAGAGAGAGAGAGAGACAGGAGGGTGTCAGATGTAAACCTCTCCCTGCCCGTCTCTCACAGTTGTTTCTATTTTACAAACACCTCCGTTTCTTTCCCCCCTCCCCCGCGTACTTTTCTTTTCAGTTGTGTTGTGCAGAATTAGAGCGGCTAAATGGAAGCAACAATTTTCAGCAAAATTTCTTCATTACCAGAAAACAATTTCTAAAGTGTCTAGAGGCAACAAAAGTTTTTTGTCAATTTTTTAAGAACACCTTTATCGACAAAGTAAATGGCGAATTGAACAGTTTATAAATAGGTAATCACACAGGGTAGTAAAGGCTGCTAAGAATGTTTTCTGACGCAGAGCTTTTTTCTATGTTCAGGGAGCCTAAAATTCATCTGATTGAAATATGCTTTGCTTTTGTGTATTTTAATGTTCTTCTCCATTAAAAAAAAAAAAAAAAAAGATGTGTTGTTTATTTTCACTTCACTTGGATGTTTGATCTTTGACCTTGTAGTGTGAAATGGTGGTTTTGCAGTGTTTTGTTTCTTCGTCACAGCAGTCAAAACCTCAGTGGAAACCCCACATTTCACAGCTTTGAACTGAGGATGAGCTTTTTGAGGTCACAGATGTGTTTCAACTCATTAAAAGTCTTGCAAAGGACAGATTTTTTTTTTTTTTTTTTTTTGAATGACATAAAGTTGAAAATTCACAGCTGCTGGAGGTAAATTGTCTGATGTTGTCTCTTACAGGGCTGGTTGGTGTGTGAGGACCAGGCCTGTCAGAACAGGACCAGACGTTTGCCCATTGCCTTCTCCCGCCACGGACCCATCTGCCCTGCCTGCACCAGGGCGACCCTCAGACCCGAGGTAACGCACACAAGCACACGGAAAAGTCGCCACAAAAAACTGCCACGGTCTCACACCACTTTGGGCTGAGGTTGAGATGAAACTACACACCGACGCACATTCTGTGAATTCTGTGTGTTTGTCCAGGTGATGGTGCTATGGAGCTGAAGTTCTCCGCTCTCACATGTGCTGTACATCTCTCCTCATTAGTATCACATTTCACCATGCATAGATATAGATCATCTTCTCTTTTTGCCTTCCAGCTTCTGTGCGTATGTGTGACAGTGCGTCTGTGCACACACACCAGCTGCCTTCACGTGTTTGTGAGGCACTAAGAGCTGGATGGTAGTTTTAGCCATTAAAAGCATCTGTCTGTCAGGTGCTGGTAAGCCACATTATGAACACTTTGTTAGCTTGACCACTGGATTTAAAAGAAACACTCTCCCCTTTCAATTTGAGCACGACGGTTCAATCTATTTTTTTTTGTCTCTGTCCCATTCTTACCATTCCTGTCTCAACCCTTAACTCTCTCTTGTCAATTTTTTTTTTTATCTTGCGTGCTCTGCTCCTATCTGCCCCCCACCCCCTTCACCGAGATGCTTTGCTGTGTCTGGTTCTGTGGCGACAGGTTGTAAACCAGAAGCCCTATTTCTGCTGTCACTGTAGCCACTTAGGGAGGCCATTGCTGCGTCTGAGGGCCGTGGCACTTTAAACTGCAGGCTGAATAAAACATTTAACTCTCTGTGCTCACTCACGTACCATTTCTCTGCCCTAAAACCTGTAGCTTCTCTTCATTTTACCTGCTCACTTCCCTCTCTCATTTTTATGTACATCTATGGAAGACTGATGATGATGATGACGGCAGCAGACTTAATCTGCAAAAGTTTACAATTTGCTTTACATGAAGATGTAAAATGCAGTAAGCAAACTAAGGTACATTTAACAGAAAATAGTTTAAATAAATATGTGAAAACAATACAATACATAAGGAATATAAAACGTCAAAGAAAATACTTTTCTTCTTTCAAATCAGAGGGATCAGTATCCACTAGTATCCACCACCAGGTGGCTAGAATGAAGGTGATATGTTCACTGCGGTAGCCTCAAAGGTTAAAGAGGTTCACAGAGGAGAGGAAACAAGCTGAACTGGTAGAAGAATTTCAATTGTACACAGTGTTGCCAATAACATAGAGTAAAAATCAGGTGGCCAAAATATAAAGCATAGTGTTCAACTATTGAAGGTGTTTCTGTGATGCTTGTGTGTTTGAAATCCACCATTTAGGCTGCTTGGATGAGAATTCAGAACACACTACTTCCTGTCTTCTTCTACTTCCTGATTTTTTTTTTGCAGTGCAGCACCCAATGGGGGAGCTGACAAAAAGGCTTAATAATACACTATGTGCTTATGTCATGTGGGAACAGACAGGACCTTAACAATATACAAGCGGTTTGTGTGAACAACTTAAACCACTACCTCAACTTGTTATTGTTGTAGAAGAGGATTTTCTTTTATTTGCTGTAGAATAATCTACAGGAAAGTTTTGCTTAAATGTCAAATATATGTATTTTTACAGAAGCAATAGACAACTGAAGTATGAAATAATGGACAAGACGAAGAAATAAAAACACAATGTAAAATTTAAAAGCCTTTTTAAATATTTAATTATATCTATAGTACAGATTTTCATTGATTTAATCTATTTATTAAGTAAAAACTGAACCAGTCTTTAATATTTAGTCCTATATATTTAGTTTGAAAGGGCTGAAACTAGCAATACAGCAAGAATCTGCCCCGCAGACATTTAAACACTAATGCTGACCTCTGACCTCTCTCTGGGAGGGGATAGATGAACAGAGATTTTCCTTCCACGGGTTAAATATTACATGAATCACATGAGGCTAACATTGACTTTTCAGTATTAGGTAACAGTGTTGTGTAAATCAAGCCAGTACATGGAGATTAATAGCCCAGCAGCTCACATATTAAATTGCTGCCCAATTATGCAAAGTACTCCAAGAGGCCATTCATGGCTGTTTGAGCTGCTGGTAGATAGACTGAGCACAAGCAAGTAGAGAAGAAGACGAGGCATCCGCCAGTCCCTACTGAGAGGCCGTCTTTGTTTTAAAGTTTTGTTTCATTTCTGCACATGATCACTTTGGCTACATCCTCTTTCAGTATCGGTGTAGATAATCAAGCTAATATGATTCATGACTGATGAGCCCAAAAAGACAATCAGGGTTTTTTTTTCTCCTTTTGTGCATTCTAGAAATTTAAAAATGTTTAGTTTTTCTGCCCTGCAGAAAACACTTGTTTGTGCCAGAGCTTCTGTAAGGAGCGTCTTGTTTGTGGACTCTCTGTTCCCTTTTCTCTCTTGCATCATGGTACATTTACCATCGCTGTGGGTGCTGCCTCTGCTCTCTTCTCCTCCCTCCATCCATCTATCTCTCTCACTCTGCCTCTTCCTTTTTTTTTCTCCCTCCTCTCTCTCTCTCTCTCTCTCTCTCTCTCTCTCTCTCTCTCTCTCTCTCCTCTCTCTTCTCTCTCTCTCTCTCTCTCTCTCTCTCTCTCTCTCTCTCTCTCTCTCTCTCTCTCTCTCTCTCTCTCTCTCTGGACACAGATTCAGAGCGTGATCTGATCTCATGTAATGGGAGAGTAATAGGCACTCTGCCTTGATTGGTTGGTAATTTGGGGGAGTTATGCACAGGTGCAATTTGTAATATTTTCACTAAATTAAATTTCTTTCTCTTCCTCTCTCCCTCGCTCTTCATCTCTCCCTCTCTCCTCTCCCTCCCTCCACAGCGCTTAACTCAAATAGGCTATTTTTTCTCACCCTCTCTGAAATCACTGTCCTGACTTTCCTTTTCTTTCCCCTTTTTATTCACTGCTTTCTTCCCCTTGCTCCTTTCTTTTCATTTTCTCTCTCCCTCCCCTCCCTCTTAGCTCTCACACCCATTCTCTCTTCTCCTGGCTCGCTCTTTCTCTCCCCCCTCACCCTCCTTTTCTGTCTCTCCTCTTTTTCTCCCCTCGCTTTATTGATGTACGCTCAGGCGCCCATTAGAGCTCCCTTTTTCCCTCTAGTGGAAATTGCAGCATGTTAATTTTCACACAAATTACGGCAATAGCAGGTATCTCTATTTGATACATTATAGCGGGAGCAATCAGAGATAATTGAGTGCCTTTCAGAGGGAGACGGCTGCATTCACTGCCGGCTCAAAGCTGCCCCATTATCGCCTAATCGCTCTTTAAACACTGAATTTTGCCGAACAAAAATTCTTGTCATAATTTTGCTTAAGTGTATTTGGAAATCACAGTCCTTTGAGCGAGAATAATTGAAATCAAATCCCTTTCACTGGAGCTGACATTTCTACATTTCCCCCCCAATTGAAATAATTTCAAAATTGAGCATGAATATCTTCAAATAGCAGGCAATTATGCCTTTCAATGGGGAGAAATTACCGGTGCTGAATCGTTCGAGGCTTGCGGGCGAGAGCACCAGTTAAATGCCTTTGTTTCCTGCCGTGTTTGCCTAGTAAAGATTTACATATATTGACTCATTATGGTGTCTTGTGAAGCTGATCGGCGTGACTACCACAACCGGCAATAACGCTCATCGCAT
Source organism: Scomberomorus guttatus (assembly GCA_038419695.1). Taxonomy (NCBI): domain Eukaryota; kingdom Metazoa; phylum Chordata; class Actinopteri; order Scombriformes; family Scombridae; genus Scomberomorus; species Scomberomorus guttatus. Next base: position 13,629,409 of record CM076464.1, on the reverse strand, counting down.
CTAAAAAGCTCAAGAGTTTTAAAGCCTCGTGGCCTCACAGCTGAGGGAAAAAAATGTATGTTTGTTTCTCTCGGTCTCCCTCCCTCTCTCACTCCCTCTCTCTTTCTGCAGCTGCAGTTTTGCGAGGGCTTGATATTGTAGGTTCGGTATTTACAACGCATGTTTGTAGCTAAGCCGTAAAGGAGTACAGGAGAAAAGTGTGCAACGCCGGGGCCTTGTTTGTGTCTGGAGATAATGCTGCGATATTTTCATCCGCCATATCTATGTCAAGGCATTGAATAGTTGGCTGCATACTTTCCATCCACTATAGACCCATTGTGTTTTTGTTTTTGTTTGGCCTGCCGTACCGTCTCTCCCTCCTCACATACACACAGAGACATATCGTCTGACTGACTACCTTTTCATTAACTGCTTCAGTGGTGTACTTGAGCGACAGTGTAGTGCGCAAAAGTTCTTTGGAGGTCGGATGTGTGTGCCTTTGTGTGTGCGTGTCCCCCTAAAAGATAGAGACAGGTGTTTTTTAAGACTCCGAGGAAGTCTTGAGTGCTCGGTTTATTGTGTGAGCCATTTTTAGGCTGTTGCTCTATGATTTGGATCAACTTGTACGATTTAGATTCTATACATCCTGTCTCCATTCTCTCTCTCTCTCTCTCTCTCCCCTTACACACACACACACACTTTCCCATTTCCTTTTGGCTTAACTGTGTTTGTGCATGTGTACATGTGCTGGGATTTGTATATGTGTGTCTGCGGGGTGGGGCGGGGGGGAGGAGGGGGGGTGGGGGAGTCAGTTGGGGAAGAGCGAGGCAAAGGAGCAAGGGGTACGAGGTGGGGGGTGGGGGGGTCCTACGCTCCCGGGAGAGAGGCAATTTCACAGCTGGTTTGCTCCTTAGGCAGTCAGGCTGAAAATGCTGCAGATTTGTGGAGCAAATTGAAATGGTGTCAGTGCAGGAACAAAGCGCCGAGCTGAATGACGAGGTAGGCGTGTGTGTGTGTGTGTGTGTGTGTATTGTGGTGTGTATGTTTGAGAGAGAGAGAGAGTGAGGTGGGGTTGAGGGGCTCTAAATTCAATAACAACCCTGTAACATTTTAGCCACGCCTTTCTGACACCTGTCAGTCAATCAATATGCAGCGACTGGCCCGCCCACAATCAGCATTATATTGTTTGAATGTGAGTGATGTGCATTTGTGTGTGTGTGTGTGTGTGTGTGTTTTATTTTCAAGAGGAAGAAGTGCTGTGTGGTGTTTGTGCCGACCGAGCTTGTTCAACCTTGGCAACCGTAACCGAGGCTCCATTATGGGTTGTGCATGGTTTGGTTGTTGACTAGGCAGTGCATCAGCGGTCAACAGCTGTGCGTGCCATGTGGGCAGCCATAGAGAGCCATTAAACACACACACACACGCTCACATTCACACGTCACATAGTTTGCATTTAGTTGCATTAGATACTCTTGCCACTTGATTATGCCACAGCAGTAAAAACTGAAATTAAAATTACGCACATTGCCGATTGGCAGGTATAATGGGCACACACAAGCTCACTTCACTCAAACACACACACTCAAATACTGACACACAGAAATTGTCAGGGGATTCTTCCTGGTGGTAATAATAAAGCACTCGGCGCACACCTGATGGCAGTGTGGGGTCGGGGCTTAGCGTGCCCTCTCCAGCGTAGCAGGGAAATGACGAGCCAATAACTGCAATTAAACATGCAGTATAATGGCTAATCAAATTGACAGCCTCGGCTGTTCGCATGCCTCTCTCACAATGGCTTATCACAACAAACTATTATGAGGGAGGGTATTTCAGGCCTGATCCCCTCTTTTCTTTCTCTCTCTCTTCCTCGCTGTCTCTGATTCTCCCCATCTCTCCCTTCTTTCTGTATCTTTACCCTTTTCTCTCTTTTCCCTCCCACCTCTCTGTCTCGCGCATCCTCTCCGTCTCTTTCTCGCTCTGGCAGGCTGTCGTGTTGCTCCAGTTAATTGCAGTGGAGATTAACAAAGCAAGCAAATTTGTTTTCTTGCTCTACTGTGTCACACAGAGGAAGGGAGATGTTTTCAGGGAGGTATAGTCGCACGAGCAGGGTGCACAGTTGTAGAGTGACGTTCAATCTACCTGTTTCACAAACTGGTAAAGCGGGTTTATTAATCTGTTTTGGGTGTTTGTTTTTTTTCCTTGTTATGATCTTGACCCTCCGACCTCATTAGACTAAAACATGGACATTAATAACTTACTAATGCAAACATGGAATAATAACAAATTAGCATCGTTGGTGACATACTGTATGTGTTTCTATATCAGAATAGGAGCCTTACTATTATCTCAACTTGGGAGTGTTTACGTATTTAAAGCTGCGAGTAGATTATTTTCAATCAATCTGATTATTTTCTCAACTGATTAATCGTTTTTTGTCAAAAGATCAGTACATATTGAAAAATGTCCACGCAACCTCCCTGAGCCCAAGGTAATACTTTCAAGTGTTTTGTTTTCTCGGACCAAGTGTTTGAAATGATATTCAGTTTATCAAATAAGACAAAGAAAAGAAGCAAATACTCACATTTCAGAAGCTGGAACCAGCTAAAGTTAGGCATTTTTGGTTTTTAAAATCAATCAATCAGCTAATCGTTTCAGCTCTACACACATAATTCAAAGACTTTCACCCCCTTTGTGAGTATCGAAGTCACACCAGACATGGGAATCAAGCCTGAATGAGCTTTTTCTGTGAAATCAGAAACCAACAGTGTATCGCTCCTTTTTGATCACCTAAATGGATTGTAATTGTGTTAATAGCAGTTTTTTATATAGATTTTTAGCCAACAATGGTTTCTTTGCAGGCACTGGTTTGTTGACACGTATCCGAGTCAGTAGCACAAAAAGGAGGCTGATGTGAACTTTTTCTCCCACTCAGCTGCTCTTATTTATGGTCTGTACAACATGACGGTAGGTTAGGAAGGTGGAGAGGTAAGGTGGGACTGTAACAAAGTGGGTACAGGTTTGCTGTTTTACATTATGTGAGGGACACAACATTTAAACTTGACCTCAGTGAAGCTTTTAACATAATATTCATCAGAGCGCGCGGTAGGTTTTGTGTTTTTTTTGTCGTAGTACTGAAGGTTTAATCTGTTTGTCTTTGTGTGTTCTCCCTGCAGTACTCTGAGAAGGCCCTGTACAACCAGCTGTGCTTCTACAGGTTCATCTTTGACTGGGACTACGCGGCTGCCAAAGTACTACAGGGTGATGAGAAAAGTAAGACTATGCACACACACACATGCATGTTGCTGCTCTGTTAGGTCTTTTACTCAACTTTCAAAAACCTTACTCCTTGCTACAGGATTTATCTCTAAAGATTTTTTTGCAGTGTTAGTTGCAGAAACAGGCTTGCTTTTAAATTTGTTTATCATATTTTATTCATCCCCCCCCCCCCCCCCCCCTCCCCCAGTTTTTGTTATTATTCTGCTGTACCGCCTTTTGGAAGTGAAATCAAGTTACTAGAACTGCTATTGAAGTTTGAATTTTGACGCCCTAACAATGCTTCTTCACAAATACACAAACAACATAGCATTAGCAATCAATGCCTCAACGTAAACCTTTTACCCAGGCTGCACTTACAATATTCACCAATGATGTGACACACGCACCCGCACACACACACACACACACACACACACACAAGTAGCGGAGTATGGGCATTGGATATAGGGAGGGGGGTTAAGGACATTCAGCTCTTCGAGTCGACAGCCCTAATTTAGGAGACGGATTCAATCACACACACATACAGAATGCAAAACGCTCCAATCACTGGAAGAAAGAAGGAAAGAGCCCTCCATTGCTCTCCCCCTACCCTCACTGTCCATCTCTATCGCTTTCTCTCCTTTGCTCTCTCTCTCTCTCTCTCTCTCTCTCTCCCCTCTCTCTCTCTCTCTCTCTCTCCCTCTCGTGGACAGGCACTCGTTTGGCTGTGTTGATTGAAAACAGGTTTTAGATTTGGGGAAATGATAGGGGGAGTAATGGGAGCGCTGACGAAAGGATAGCCCTTCTCCTATAATGGGACATGGAGCGTATATTTCCCCCCTTGGACTCAAATAGACGATACTCCAGCGCTCTGGGTGCGCTCAGTAGGCGTCAGCCACAAGGCCTCTTTACCCATAGTTCTCCCTGATTGATGTCACTTGATTAGAAAGGGCCGCTGGGCCGAGTGATTTATTTATTTGATTAAATATTTATGTATGTATGTTATTTATGTATGTATGCCTGAATGCTGCAAGTGTGTGTGCCAGTCAGGACCCGAGCGCGGCAGCGAAAGAGTGAGACAGCAGAGGTAAATATAACGTGTAATCAACAGATGACCACTCAGAAGATGGAGGGAGCTGAAATAGAAGGATTGGACCAGTGTGGAGGGGGGGGGGGGGGGGGGAGTACTAACATGATTATAGCCTCCATTTTTGCTTTCTTTTATTTCTGTCTTTGCCCAGATGCAAGAAATCATCGCCAATCAATTCTTGACTCTCCTCTTTTCTTTATGTTCCTTGCAGTGTTTTTGATCTGCTCTGGGCTTTCTCTTCCTGAGTTTCTGTCTTATTTTGTACAACACAATACAGCCAAGTGCAATAACATTTCAGATGTTGCTGTATATCAAAGATTCTCAAACGTTTTCGCTCATGAGCCCTTTAGTAATTGTTTGAGGCCTAAGGAGGTAAAAACTTGACAAACATTAGAAAGCAGGTTTATTATTACTACTTATTTCTTTCAAGTAGGTAGTTCAGGGTCTGAAAAGTGAAGCCCAAGTGGAAGTGACTTAAACCTGCTTTCTCTCTAATGGCCAGCAGGGGGCGGCTCCACTGGCTCCAAAAAAAGTCTGATTGTATAGAAGTCTACGGGAAAATGACCCTACTTCCCACCTGATTTATTACCTCAGTAAACACTTTTCTAATGAGTTCATGGTCTCAGTCGCTAGTTTCAAGTCGTCTTCAATACAGCATGATGTTCATTCTGTAAATTATGGTCCCATTTAGAGTAAAATAGATGATAAAGTATGCTTTAGGGCGTGGCTACATTGTGATTGACAAGTCGCTACCACAGCGACAACGTTGGTTAGGTAATGTAACCATGGTGTAACCCCAGATTCAGTATAGTAGTATAGTAGATTCAGAGTATAGGCATAGCCTTAGCTGTTGATGGTTTCAAGCCTGTTTTTCGCTAGCGAAAATTAGCATTACCATTAGTTTTATCACAGTTAACCATAGACTGTAAATGCACTGTGCTAACCAAGCTAGCAGCCAGCGTTAGGGTCAGCGCCACCCTCTCGTCCAAAAATGGTCACTTCTGCCTCCAAAAATCCAAGATGGCGACAGTCAAAATGCAAACTCGAGCCTTCAAAACAGGAGTCCACAAACCAATGGGTGACGTCTACGTCCGTTATTTTTTTTACAGTCTATGGTTTCTTTCTTTCTTATCTGTGTTCGTCTTCCTCTTGTGATGTTAAAAAGTGTGTCTCAGTAAACTGTAAAAGATCACACATCGGGAGATAAAGGACAAAAAGGTTTTTGAAGAGTTGGATCATCCACCAGCCGTGGGTCTTAACCACTACATCATGTCCAGATACCGCTGTGTTTACTTGTTACTGGCTCTGTCAGTCGAGAAGTCTCTGAGCTGCCAGTCCATCAAATCATCGCTCTTCCTGGTTTGGTTTCTAAACACAAGTCCTCGGCTTTCCATGCATCATCCCCCAAATCTGTTTGAGAGACAGAATATGTGGCTGCATCCCGGCTGTAACACCCAGCGCTGTTTCTGCACCGGTGTTGTTCAGCACCGCCCAGCACTCTACTGACAACAAGTCTCCTCTGACTTGATGTGAGTGATGGTCAAAAAATGTGCCGCAATATCAGTCTGATGCAGGTTTTATTTAAATCCATTTTCAGTAACATCAAGCATAGTTGTTCTTTATTAAGACATATTGATGATATTAGTATGTAGATGGTATAAATTTGCCATAATGGAAAAAGATGCATTATTGCTGCAACTTGGAAATTTGAGTGTAATCTATCAAAGACCCAAAACTAAGTATAACTGAACTAAAACAATGAGTATTACTCACTTGTAGCAATGTTTGTATTTGTACAAATCTGACTGACTGATGTGATTTAACAATATGTAAAACCAAGAGGCAGATATTGGAGCGAAATTAACTTTTTGACTCACCTGCCAAGGGGACTGGTAGATGGAATAATCTGTTACGGAAATCTTGAGCCTTGGATGTCTTATGCAAAAAGATTTATTCAACACTTAATCGATTAAGGAGACGTGGGTCCAGTCAAAGTGTATTCTTGACACAGTGAGCGCTACTCCAAGTCTGCTGGAAAACTGTCAGCATGCATAGTTATACTTCAGATAAGGATTTGCTTCCTACACAGCCTTGGCTCTAGACAAAACATAACACCAAGAGGAAAGGTACAGCTTGACCCAAAGGGGCCAGCTGGATAATATGGAAAATTCCTTCACAAAATCCACCGGCCAAGCATATTTTTTACCAGCCAAAATAATTTTTTTTGTCACATAAACATTAGCTTCAATACATTTCATCTAACTATTAAGGAAGGACTCTCTGTCTGTATGTCCTTTGCATATCTCGAGAACCGTTCATCCAATTGACTTCACACTTGGCGGGTGTATTTCTTAGGACCCAAGGAAGTGCAGTGTCGAATTTGGTGCAATATAGACGCGTGACTGGTGTAATATTAATAAACTTTGAATAAACAAGCTAATAGCGAGTGTAGTGGCCGTGCTCCGCTGCTGGAGTGGAACATTTCTCTGAATCTGGAAATGAATTTGGATTAGTGTGAGTGGATTTTCTTACTCAGGATAAAATTTGAAAAATTTGGAAATTGCATAGGGCCTAACTGGAAATGGCTAAATGACTGTGTAATAGTCAAATAATGAAAAAACTACTAAAAATATTGAGTGTTCATTAAGTCTCTGCATGAGTTGTTTTCACCAAAAAATATTTGTTTCTATTTTTTTTTTGTGTGTTGTACTCCATAATAATAAAACCGTAAGCATGAGCATGAAGTAGTCAGCAAAAATACAGCTTTTAATCAAGAATGGACACACTCGTTCAAAACCGGTTTGTCTCATATAAGCACAAACCTTTTGAGACTGTCTCAAGCGCTCCTACAGTTTTGCGGCACTGCTAAGACATGCAGGAAAAAACACATATAGTGCGCATGTCTACACTGCATAGGGACAAACATGAGTAATTTCCTCCGAGACATCATGCCAGATATTTTATTGCATGACTATTCTGGTACATTTACCCGCCAGTGTGGCGGACAGCCTACCGAGATTTACTCACCAAACGGAAAGTCTACCCGCATTTGGCGCTTGGCGGGTCTTAATTTCGGACCCTGACTGTATCAGTTAATCCTGTCGGGCAACACTGAGAAATGCAGTGGCATCTGTGTGTGTGTGTTGGATATTAATCATTTGGTGAAGACACTGGTTTGTCAAACAGAGTAAGATGCATGTATATACACACTCATGCTGCTATAAAATATAGGTTTAAGGTGTTATCCTTCAGTCCTGGGGCAGTAATACCCCATATTACTGCATTACACACCCAGGGGCCACACTGCTCAGATTACAGGGAGGAGACATAAAATTCTATACAAGCTACTCTACTCTATTGTGTGTGTCTGTGGTGGGAGTGTGCGCATATACCTATAGAGATTTATGAGCACTGTTTGTGTATCTAAATTTAATATTGTTGTATTGTCTTTCTGTCTGGTGGTGGTAGTACTCCGCAGTGAATGTGAGCAACTTCAGCTTCTATTTTTGTGCTTGTGAAGTTTTAAATGCATCTTAGCTTTGCTTTTAGTCCTCTATTTGAGATCATAAATGGTTAATTCATGTAGACAGTGGTCTTGGTATATGCCGATGGATACAGGAATAGAAAATACGAGTGTCTAAACTAAGTTTTCCCAAAACAAATAACATCATGTTGGACTGTATTTTTCTTATTGTCAACAAATTTTATGCAAGATCTGAAATCAGCAATGAATTAATTCTACTGACAGGTATTGTCTGTGTAGCCAAAGCCTGATATAACTTATTTCGTTGTGTCATAGAGCTCCATTGTTGACCAAAAACAATTATAGACTCAGAGAAACCAGGTTATGAAGCTAATTGTAGAACATGTTTACATCCACTGTAGTAACCTGGACACAGTAAATCTGCAAATATACATGTTTATTTAGGAAGCATGGGTGTCTTAGTGCTTGAAGACGCTGCGCCAGTCTTGACTTTGGACAGCAGAGGTTTTCATCACAGCGCAACTTATCTTTTACAGTCAAATTTTCAGTGGGGGAAACTTATTTTTACTTCTACTTCCACAGTAAGTTTCAGTTTTAGTTGGATAATTTAAATATGAGACTGCATCATGTATACTGTATGTCGTAATGATCCTTTTCCTGTCTGAAGTCTTTGTCATGCACATGTGTACTTGTAAAAACCTCATTAGAAACCCGGTTACCTGTATACGAGAAATCTGGCCAGGTGACAGAAAATGTGTTTCCTATACACAGCGTTTAAGAAATCCACATACTAGAGAACGCTGATTACACCCCTGTTACTTAATTACATGTAAATGTACTGGGTGAGGCACAATGTTGAAATGGTTGACTTGTTTCTACGACGAACATGGGCACTTTTGATTTGATTCGACATACACCACACTGGTTTCACAAATACTTGCTAACCCGTCAAATCTGTGGCTGAAAATAGACCCTAACAAATGTACAACTTACTCCTGTTTGACTAACGTTAGCTGAAACTACAGTGCCCAGCTGTTTTAGAGGAATCATTTAGCTTTTTTCAAAAATTGAAGTATATATTTTTATTAACTATTTTTAAAGATTTCTGTCTTCAGTTGGAATGAATGGGCCACAGACAGGCAGAGGACGTTGGAAAAGATTGAGAGACAGACTGATGCGTTGTTGGTTTTGGGCTTTTCATGGGTTTTATTGACAATAACAAAAATTTAGAGTATCGCCATATAATACATATATGTTTGTGTTTATGTTTACTAAACTCAGAGAAATACGAGCATAAAGGTAAAGGTGCATCATAGTATACTTCAGTAACTGTACTGCCATATAGTTTAGATGGTATCTGGGTGTTTATGGTTTGCCGAAGCATTCAGAGAAGCCTTAATGTCTGTGTTTACATGTGTATTGAACATACACAATAAAGCACGTTAAAGTAAAATGGCTATACATAAAAGACCTTCGAGTCAACGCCAAATGTAATTTGATCAGCTTGGATGTGTGTGCACTGCAGTGTTACCGTGTGTGTGTGTGTCTGTGTGTGTGTGTGTGTGTGTGTAAGCGTACGCCTGTCTTATCTACATGTACATTGCATTTTTGTGCCTGATTGCTGCGACTGAGTAAAACATGGAGGTAATTTCATCCGCTGCAGGAGATCTCTAATAGATTATACACACACTCAGGCGCGGGCACACACACACACAATGAAAAAACATGCTGTCCGTTCCTTAGCTGGGAACATCCCGTATCAATGACTTTCAAATCATTTCATGTCAGTTTTCTTCTCTCCGTCTCCCCTGCTCTCCCTTTTTATCTCCCCCCTCCCTTCCTCAGTCTATCTGTTGCTTTTCTCTTCCCTCCATCACCCCCCTCCCCTCCAGGTCTCAATCTTGAGTGTGGGCAGTATGATTGCGTGTGTGAGCAATAATGTAATTTTGCCGCATTGATAAAATATAAATTGTCCTTGAGCTGCGCTTTTCTAATGATCCATTTACCGGCAGCTTCCCTGCCACCTCTCAGCGCTCTGCATTTGTTCCTCTTCTACTCTCCCACTCCTCTTCCCCTCTCTATCTTCTTTCTCTTCTCCTCCTTTCCCTCCTCTCCCTCTCTTCCCTCTCCATTTTCTTCCCCCACTCTCTCTCTCTCTCTCTCTCTCTCTCTCTGTGTCTCTCTCTCTCTCTCTCTTCATCTTCCGCGCTCCCCTCCCTTTCTCCGGCAATACAAAGCGGGGTGGCAAAATCCGCGGGTGCGATTGTCAAATCAATTATTCATTCTGTGCAATTACACTCACACAAAGAAGTTTCCCTGTGCTCCGAGTGGTGATTAAATTAACTGCTATTCCAGCTGCCCGTCGCCACCAGCCTAATAGAATATTCATGGAGGCGGCCGACGGAATGGCCGATCTCCATTAACTTCATCATGCTCACTTAATTACAGGCTTGTTATTGTATTTACACCTAGTTAGAGCGTGCAGAGCCCCGATCTACTCGTGCCCAGCACCGCCAGAGTGTGCGCGAGTGTGTGACAACACCTAGTTAGAGCAAAGATAACCCCTGATACACTCACTGTGCGCATGAATGTGTGTGTGAGGAAGAGAGAGGGATGGCGTCTGGGTTGACAAATTTCTGTCCCATGCGATTAATTAGGCAAAGTTTTGGCGATCTAAAACTACATTTGTGTTTACTTTATGCTTTCTATCCATACGTCATTTTCCATATTTTCATTTAATCTCTTTCTTTCTTGTTATTTCCACTCCTTCTCTCCTTTTTCCCTTTCGCCTCGGCCTTCCCAACAACGCCGTCTCTTCTCTCCTTCCGCCTCACACTCGCTCTTTAAGGGAGGCTATTTATTTGAACTACACTCCCCACTGTGCTCCGACTTGCTGCAAGGTCTCCCCCTCTTTCTTTTCCTCTCTGTGACTCTTAAATCACTCTTTTATCTGTTCGCTACACAGTGATTGAGGCGGAAAAGAGAAAGGAGTGAGCAAGGGAAGAGGAGAGGAGGGGGGAGAATTATTTTTTCCTACCTTTCAGAAATGATGACATGATTGCTTTCGCTTGATCATGCATCATCACCCCCCTTCTATTCCCCGGATAAATAGACTAGTTTGTCTCTCCCTGCCTCTCTTCTCCCCTTTCTCCCTCCATTCCTGTCTTTGCTAACATGTGGATTATCTGGTAATAGTTGCTGCTGGCGTTTAAGTCAACCACACCATCTTCAGTGTGTGCGTGTGTGTGTGTGTGTGTGTGCATGTGTGATTGCTGTTTGACGCATGGATGTTTTTTAGTCACCATGACTGTGAGTTAGTGTGCTTTTTAAGTGTTTAACTACCATCAATCGTCTGTGTGTATGTTCTTTTAGTGTGTATGAGTGTGTGTGTGTGTGTGTCTCACTGTTGATCTCTGTGTATCTAACCTTTGTTCCCTTGGTCAGTCAGTGGGCTGGTATTTATCCAACGGCCACTAATGTAGCAGGCAGGAAGGACAAGACAGGAGATAGGGCTGTGGAGATGGCGAGGACATGACAACCGGCCATATGGATGACTTACGTGTGTGTGTGTGTGTGTGTGTGTGTGTGTGTGTATGTGTACGTGTGTGTGATCTAGATAGTTAACACACACCCACACAAAAATAAGTCAATATTTAAAAAAAAAAAAAAACTGTTTCCTAGTCAACAATTCAGTACATGTTCATACATTCACTGCTTCTAAAATCTGTTGTTTTGGTGCTTTTCTCTCTTGGTTGAATATCATTGAGTTTTGGACTAAAGTTTGGTCAGACAAAACATGCAATTTGATGTCATTTTGAGCTCTGGGAACTTGTGATATATTTTAGCATATAGCACATAATACAGACTAAACCTGGTATTTCTAACTAGGGATAGTTCTGCAGATGCCACGGGGTACATGGAAAGATTATGAAGTACCTCAGCTAATTTTAAAAGGAATTGATATTATGATTTGGTAAAAACACAACAACATATTTCCACATATTAGTTTAGGGGGAAAATCACAATAGGTTCAACACAAATAGGTTCACAAATTTGTGTGAGGCTGATCTTCAGTACTGTATATCACATTAGCCAATAAACTACCAGCTACGTTTGACGCCTGAACACCTCATTCTGCAAGTGAGAGTGCATTAAAATCTAGTTAGCAAGCGAGTAAAGAAGCTAAAAGTAATGGATAAACGTTTTGAAATGTTCAGCTTTCCGCCCATCCAAGTGGTAAAAGTGCGAATGCAAACTTGACAATATCCACTTGTGTCTAATTAATAAGATTAAATAACATCCCATTTATGTGAATACATTTGGAGCATGACGAGTGCTGTCGATGAAGGCTCGAGCAGATCTGATAGGGTAAAAGGAAAGCACTGGACTAAAGCGTTAATAAATTACTCAAAAAAAAATAATGGACAGGTTAATAGATAAATAATGACAATAATCATTAGCTGCTCCTAGCTTTCATTCTGATTACTCTCATTGCTGTTTGATCCCCGGCTTCTCCTGACCACACGTTGAAGTGTCCTTGAGCAAGACACTGAACCCTAATTGCTCCCGATGGTTCAGCCATCATCTGTGATGGCCGCCTGTTGCCATCTCTTTGGATAATAGTGCTATATAAATGCTGTCCTTCCAGTCTGTCATTTTTAGGTGTAACTTGCCATTTCATGCATTCGTTTAAAAAAAAAAAGAAAAAAAAAAAGACCTGTAATCTCAGTTTTTTAATCGTTGAAAGAAATATATTTTTAATTTGAAGTAAAAAGGTGGAACAATATGTAATGTTTGTGTGTGTGCAGATCAGCTGCTGCTTGAGAATAAACTTTGTTTGATATGAACAAGACTGGATCAAAATGCTGTAATCAGATCAGTTTTAGACCAAACAAAACTTTCTCCTGCTCGTTTCCATTCCTTCTTCGCCGGTGACTGCTGCAGTCATTCAGACTCTTCCGTGTGATAGTGTGTTATTACTTGGTTTCATGATACTTCGTCTACACTTGATGCTCAGTATAATATCGTAAAGATTTGGTTTTGGTGGCCACCCTGCCCGAGATAGTATCAGTCTTCTCTCTGGCGTCATTGCAGCCCACCTGAAGGGATAACAGAGACAAGATAATGACTTCATGCTCTCGTTGGGCTTTTCTATCGATCTTATGATCCTGTGTGTGCACGCGCTGCCATCGACCCATCCAGTCCAATTCTGCGATCCCCCTCCCAGCCCTCAAAGTGATAGCGTTGGATCTGTTAGCTCTCCAGTTAAGGGTGAAACGCTCCTCTGTGTTTATTAGTAACGAGACACAGCCGGCGTGCGTGCTCAGCTCCTCTTACAGTGGGACTCTGCAGAACCTAATCATAGGGGTGGAGGGGGGCTAGAGTCATCCAGGAGTGAATCGCTCACTAGTTTGAAATGCACACTGTAATATCAAGTCACAGTAGCCTGTAGTATCGACTTTGATGCAGTTTAGGAACTGAATGATCTTCTATTGAGCACTAGCAATGATAACTCCTCTTCTTTTTCTCACCTTCCTTCTCCAGGTCATGTTTCCTGGATGAAAGCACAAAAGGAAGTGTATCGGAGGCTGAAAGAAGTACCAGACAAAGCCCTGGCCACCAGTGGCTACTCGGAGATTAACCTGGCCAAACTCTTCCAGGCCTTCTCCTCCCTCAAGTAAAACACACACACATCTGTAAAGAGAATCCCGCCAAGAGGCTCCAACAACTGACTCCAGTCCAGGGGTGTCTGTATACGATTTGCACATTTGAGATCTGTTTTTGGTTTATGAATATCGCATTATTGGTGATTTTAAGCTTTGACCTCCTAACTTGACTCCCTTCAAACCCAGTCACACCTCCCCCCCCCCTTCAGCTTCTTCACGCACACACACACACACACACACACTCATGTCTTGACCCCATCATCCTGACTCTGTATGGTAAAAGGGGAGTAGCAATCATACCTAAATGACAGTCTATTGTGTGTGTGTGTGTGTCTGTGTGTGTGTGCAAAAATGACTTAGCAGCCAGTATACTCCAAAAGCCGCTAATTAGCCAATGATAGTGACCTCGGCCACTAAGACCACTGGATGCCTGCAGCGATCGGACACTTGTTCTGATTACCACCATTCATCCCGAGTGTGTGCGCCTCTGTGTGCGCGTGCGTGTCAGAACGGAGGATGAAAGAAAGGAGTAAGGAGGATGCAGGGAGTGACGGGGTGAGGGAGGCCACACGCGCTGCTCCCTCGCTCTTTTGTCTCCGTATCGAACAGCTGATCTCCTTCTCCTCCACCGCCTCTGTTTAACTGATGTCATTTCATCCCTTTCACTCCCTTTTCTTTTCTCCTCCCTCCTCTGGTCGTATTGTGTTTTAATGCTTGTAATTTTCTATGTATTCGACTTGTATCATTCAGGAGGGATTTTTTTTTTTTTTTGTAATGACTAGAATATTTCATATTGGGCAGTTTGATATTGATGAGAACCTTTTTGATACTGAAACCTCAATAAAAAGCTAAATGGATAAGATGTTAATCCTGTGTTATTTTCAATGGTGGGGGGGTGTGTGACCAAAATGAATGTATGGATATGCTGTAGTGTCTCCATGTTTCCTGCTTCCACTGCACACTGTAACACCACAAAATCTGTTTTTTTTTCTTCTTATCTTTAACATACAACATAAAAAACCACTAATGAATTGCTCCTACTAACAAGTATTACCTCTGTAGCCTCGGTCTTATAGCTAATAGACCTGCATTGTTTTCCCAAAAACTATTAAAAACATCAGTAAACCATGTTTGTTCATTATGATGAACATGAACACTTCACTACTGTCATGGCGCTGTAAATACTCACTAATGCACCAATCTGCAGCTGAAAATAGTCCCTAACAAACACTATTTCCTCCGGTGTGAGCGTAGTTTGCAAAAACTACAGTACCCAGCACCTTTAGGCAATCATTGAGTCTTTTGTAAGAAAAAAAAAGTTGTTTTTTTCCTGTTTTTAAGAATTGTACAATCCTCAGAAGTGGGGAATGTGCCAGAGACAAGCTGGGGAAGTCCAAGTATGTTGTAGTTGTTTGTTTTGGTCTATTTGATTTGTTGACAATGACAAAAATATCGAGTTTCACCAGGTGTTTGCTTTAAATTTATCTGCTGGATTTTGCTTTTTGAGATTTGATTTCAGGTAAATCGACGGCTCTCGATCATTTCCAGATTCCAGTTATTTCTAAGATGGAGTGGGTGATACAGATGAAATCCCCTGTCAAGGTACATTTCATTTTTTTTATCGCAATATTTTGATGTATTACTTTTTCTGGAGAAATTACTTGTGAATAAAATAGCTCAATGTAGGAATGTCTGCTTTTAGCTAATCTGGTGAAATAAACTCAAGGTGCTTCTTTACATTTATGCCAAAATGATACCATAAAGCACTGCTACTACAAACAGATATTAAATAGATATCTTGGTATTAACTGTATGTTATAATCATACAGTCATCTCACAGCACACATTTGTATCGTCATGGTATTCTCTAAGTACTGTATGT
Source organism: Scomberomorus guttatus (assembly GCA_038419695.1). Taxonomy (NCBI): domain Eukaryota; kingdom Metazoa; phylum Chordata; class Actinopteri; order Scombriformes; family Scombridae; genus Scomberomorus; species Scomberomorus guttatus. The sequence continues at coordinate 13,614,053 of CM076464.1, read as the reverse complement.
ATTTCCCCTGCTGTAATCAAAGTTCAGTGTAACTCCGCACATGAAGTGTTTCACCATTTTCCTCCAAGAATTCTCCTTTGTGTTAATACAGTCGAGGGATTTTTTACTCCATCCTGCCGTGTGCATTTCCATAAACACTGCACGCCTCAAAAATCACTTCAAACCACTGTGACTTGTGAAGGCAACCTTAAGTGGGCTGAACACTTAAACCATGATTCACTATGCAATGGATAGACATGCTGTGTGTGAGAGAAAAGTGTCTGGCTGCATTTGCAGCCTATTGCTCATAACTTTACATATTTATTAAATCATATCAGCTCCACTATGTCTCCCCCAGCTGCTTAGCCTGTTTTTGCTCCCTTTTTTTTTTTTCTTCTCTCCTTTTGGATTTAATCAACCACATCTCACAGTAGAGGTGCACAGGCCGGCTATTCCCACTCCCAGGCTGTGTGGTGCAGGTTTTTAAGTGAGGGCCCCGTTTTGTCCTCCTAGTTTGGAGTAAACCCAGTCAAATTGAGTCCCTGCATTAATTCGACCCTGCTAAGCTAATAAGGTCGAACAAGTCTCTTTGTATTGTCGTGTTAAGCTTTATTGCTTGTCGTTTTGACCAGCGATGGACAAGGTAGGCTTTGATGAGGGAATTAGTCCTCTATTCTGTCCCTGTTATTCATAGCGCGGCGGAACATACAAGCACCAGAGAGGGTGTCAAAAGGAGAGCTGGTCCTATTGCAAAGTGTCTCCCTTGTTGGAGCTGAAAGGGCGGTTATGAGACGATAAACCGCTTAATACACTGAGCTAATTGGATGAGAGCAAGAGAGACGGGGAATTAAGGGGCGAACCGAGAGGGGAGCGGAGTGCCATGGCCCTGCTATTCAGGTCTTTCATCGGGGCCGGTCTCCGCCTGGGGGGAGGAGGAGGAGGATGGGAGGTGGGTGGGTGGGGGGGTGATGGTGTTCATCAAAGCGCCTTTCAGAGCTCCTCTCCCGGGGACTGAGTGAGGACTGATCCGGCTATGGCTCTGGAGTGATTGGGCCTATTCTCTCAGGCAAGGGACGTGGCGGGAGAAACGAGGCCCGGGAGAATCCAAATCACGGGCCAAATCAAGTCCAACAGCTGGGGGAAAGAGAGAAGGAGCCGGGTGATGAAAATGAGCGCGGCAGCCAGTGGGAGTGGACACCTGGATTAACCTGTGAGAGGCGGCCAGGAGCATTAGTGCACTGACACAATCCACCACTGCCACCACCATCAAATCATGTCTTCTTTTTGCAGCCAATTTGCAGGAAAATACCGCATGATTGAAATGTATCCTTCCTTTTTTTTTAATATATCAACATTCATTATGATGATCATTCATGCAATAAGGCAATAAGGAGCCTCGTGGGCTTATCCCAAGCGCAGGCCTGTTTTTGAATGAAAGAGCACACATCCAACAAGTGTGACTTTATAAATCCAGAGCCCATTGCCCCTGCGACAGCATTTCAATTTTCTCGCCTCTTTGCGCTGCAAAGAAAGTTTAAATCCTCGCTCCCAGCAGGTCACCCGCCTCCCGGCATTCCCCCAGATATTAGGGACAAATTGGTTTGCCATTCATTAGTTATATTCACAATAAGATTAAAACTCCCCGGACAATCTCATCAAAACCCTATAGAGGGGGGGAAACACACACGCTCCACTGGGCTTGAGCAAAAGAATATGGAATTTAAAAAAAAACAAAAAACATGGAGCTCACACATCGTGGATGGTGGTGGTTTGAGCGCACAGGAGAAAATTGGTTTTTATCTTTTCCTTTTTTTCCCTCCCTCTTCCCTTTTTTTTTTGCATTATTCTCCAAGGAGCAGCTGGGTGACTTTGTATGTGTGTGTTTCTGAAGCTTATGTAAAGACAAACCATGCAGATCTGGCCTATGTTATCTCCTCTTTATCATCCTCTCTCTCTCTCCACCAGACTGATCAGATCTAATTCTTGCTTCTTTGGAGTAAATTGAGTGATTAACAGGTGTAGGACCTGCAGACCTGTAAAACAAGGCCGCTGAGGGAATAAGGAGAGGGTTTTCACTGAAGCAGACAATAAAAAAAAAAGAAGGGACTAAATTAATCCGCGGGGTAATTTCACGCGATTTGGTCGGACACCATAGATGGGTCAAACGGAGGAGAATAACCATTGATTGCTGTAATAGTCCCGCATCAGTAGTGAGATCCAATGGAGGGGGGATTTAGGGGGTATTAACTCTACGAGGTGTGTGTGTGTGTGTGTGTGTGTGTGTGTGTGTGTGTGCGCGCGCGTGAAAGCCGTTTGATGAAGTGGTTTGTTACTTCATTAATGACAAAGGGGACTCGCTTCTATCGACACGGCATTACAGATGTTAAGACCAATTTAGCGCCTTTAAAACGTTTTAAAGGAAGTTTTGTGACGCCCCCCTCCTCCTACACCCCCCCCCCCCCCCCCAGATAAAGTGGACGATCTAATTGAAAACCCCTCGCCTTTGTCGCGCGTTTCACATGTTGGGGGATTAAGCTCATGAATATATGGCCAGTATTTTGTCAACTCCGCTGAAGAGGAGAGACGCACGCAGCGCGCCGAATTACGCACCTAATACATTTTCTCTTATTTAAGGTGGAGCAGTGCGCCTCCATCTCTGCCCTCTGCAGCGACAAATTCCTCTCAGCTGGCCCGCAGACACTCTGAACAACAGACAACCTGTTACTGAAGTTGGACAACTATTTATTTCACATTCCAGTAGACTAAGGAATTTTTTTTTTATGATAGATTTAAAAACAGTCCCGTAGATTGAGACATTTTCATACAATTTTGTGCGTAAATGCGTCTTGCAAGATCATTCTTCAATGTAAGACAGAAAGCAAAATCTCTTCATAACACCTTTTATTAATAGTTCTATAATATTCTATTTCACATTGTTTATTTTTCCTGGTTTTGGCCTATATGTCAGTCCTAAAGGAATTTGAAATAATAAAAGATAACTCATTTTACCAATGTAATTTATTCAAATTAGCATTTTAAACCAGGAAACTTACAATCACTTAATAAGAAAAAAAAACTGTCCTTCACTCAGTTCCTCAGGGAAAAAAAAAGTTTTGACATAAATAATTATCTAAAAACCTAATAATTCATTAACACAGGTGAAATTCTACACAGGGCGACATTCATTACACACTACACCGAGTGCAAATTATCAAAACACGGCCTCCTGAAATATACACGACCTTGTTTTGAAAATCATCCTTTTTTTTTCTTGTTGAATCATCATTTTTTTTTCTTTACACAATATGTACAGTTTTTTTTTCCACACAGTCAGGTCATTAGAGACACGTCTCAGATCTCAGCTTTGCTCGCATGTCCTGCAGTCAGACTCGGAAAAACCACTGCTGTGATGATAAAAGGGGGGTTTACAGAAATCTGTGTGGCTGACATGGATGGAAACGACTTTAAATAACTCGTTTAATTTGGAGGTTTGAAAATAATATATATTCATACAGTGTTTTTTTTTTTTCCTGTGTGACTGGTGGACAGGCGAGCAGTGGAGAAGAGTCAGGCTTGTAGAGAAGGCTATGGAAGGTCTATGGACAGTTTTCCTTTGGTTCTGGGGGGGCGGGGTGGGGTTGGGGGGGTCCTCCAACTCGCCTTTATTAGACAGACTGGCTCAGCCCACATCAATGCATACAGATTAAGCAGTGTAATGTGGAGCACTCACATTTGAAGTAGCACAAGAATCCTTTCTAAAAAAGTCTAGGTTCCCCTGCTGCTCTTCAGCTGTGTGTGTGCGTGTGTGTGTGTGCGCGTGCGTTTTTGTAACGTGCAGTAGTGGAGGAAGTAAAATCAGCAATACTACACTGTAATAATACTTTTACAAGTAAAAATCCTGTTTTGAAAATGTAAAAGCAAATTAGTCTTTTGAGTAAAATGTATTTTTTAAGCAAGTTTTTAAAAAAAAAAAAGTACAAGTACTTAATGTAGAAAAACTATTATTATTACTGATACATTAATATTTAGGCTACATAGCATTAAAACTTTTGTATATATTGGGTAGTTTGATCTATTACAATGCTTCATATTTTCTAAGTGTACCCAATATTTTGTATGTAAAATCTTAATTTTTAGTAAGTTATAGCTGGCAAATAATGTAGTCTAATAAAAACTACAGTATTTAATATTTCAGTAGAATATTATATTTGACTAAAATGAAATACTCTAAAATTTGTACTTTGGTGCAGACTTCTATTGGTGATGTGTGTACTTTGGGCACTTTAAAAACTACATGATGGCCTTTGTGAATGATATGAAGCCTAATTTCAAGTTTAATTTATTGTCAATGTATCAAGAAATATTTAAAAGGTCTTTATAAAAAAAATCTGTGTCCTAAAATATTTATATTGTGAAGAAAATATTGAAATTACTGGACTGTGATTCAGGAAGGTGTGTGTGTGGAGTGTAAAACAGTGTTACAGTGGCTGACACACACACACAAACACACACTTTTTTTTTTTATTTTAGCCAGTGCTCTTTTTGAATTTGGTCGTGCTATTTTGTTGGGGAAACATGAGGTAACAGGGGTGGTTGAACAAGGGGACATCAGGACATCAGCCTCCAGAGGTATGAGTGGGTTTTTGGACGGGGTGGGGGGGTTGGGTGTCATGGAATGGGACATAAGCCCGGGACAGGGAGGCCTAGAGCTGGTGTTGAGTGTTCAGCACACCTCCTTCCCTGCGGCGCCGGTGGACAGAATGTTAAGCTGGGTGAGCTGAGCCGAGTGTTCCTTGGCCTTGAGGCGCAGCGCCGCGATACTGGAGGCCCTGCGGTCTGCTGCGGCTGAGGAAGGGGCGGAGGAGGAAGAGGAAGGGTCGGGGAGGACGGGTCCCGCGTGGGAGGGATTCTCTACGGGAGGGGCGGGCTGACGAAGGAGAGCTGCGGCGGTGGAAGCACTGGTCAGAGGACCCATACTGGAGAAGAGCCTGGGAGAGAAAGACAGACTTAACCATCTAACATTCGTGGACACGTGTGCCAAGTTTCATTTATTCAAACCTTATTTTCACATCAGCTCTCTTACATTAGAGAGCACTGTGACTCAGAACTGTCTGTGTGACAGCAGAAGAAGAAACATCGCCTGTTAATTAAGTTTTTCACTGTCCCCAACATATTTTATTTCCTCTTTAGTTGGGCGGTTTGTCTTAAAATTAATCTTAGATAATTTAATGTCTTCTATTATCCATCTATCTATTAAATACTGACTTGAAAAGATGAAATAGAGAGTAGAAGGTTAATAATACTCTATATTAGAGAAGAGGAAAGCAAATGAGAAGCTAATTGTGGCATGTGGAGTGTGCAGCGTCACCCCTCCTCACAGCTTGTCTTGCAGGATCACACATTTGGTTAATTTATTAAGGCATTTGACAGTGATTACACACCACTGCGAATGGTTAACAGTATAACATATTTATAATCAGACTCCCTGAGATAAACAGTAATGCAGTGTGGCTGAGTGTTACTGTAACCATCAGTCATTAGTGTTGTATGATGTGTTGGTTTATTTTAAGCTCGGCTGCTGCATTTTCCTGTACGTGTGCTTGACTGCAAAATTGTAGTAATTTACTGTAAAATACAGGGGATAGATGTGACATCCTACAGGTGCAGAGATTAGTGGGCTCTGGTGTAAATAAGTGTAATAAACAGGTCCACTGGAGGTCTGTGCATGGGCACAGCTTACCTGCCAAAAGTGGGTCCAATGAAGGCAGGGTGGCGAAACATGGCGGCCGTGCCCAGGAAAGTGCCCAGGCCCAGCGGGGTGGCCAGGGGTGGGGCAGAGCCGTTGTGGGGCGGCGGGGCCAGGCCGGGGAAGGCGGCTGCGGCGGCGGCGGCAGCCGTCCAGGCGGACTCCAGAGCTGGGTGGGGGTGAGGAGGGAAGGGCCCCCCCTCCAGGTAGTGGCTGAGAGGGTGGCCTGCTGCCAGAGGGCCTGGGAAAGGCAGGCCCGACGGGTGGGCCTGCACCCCGGCCTTCTCGCGCTTCCTCCACTTGGCCCTGCGGTTCTGAAACCACACCTGAGAGCAGACAGACACGCAAGATTAATATGAGCAGGGAAGTCCATCCCATTTCCTAAAGTATCAGAAGACAGCAGGACATAAATCCTGCCTCCAAGTGATTTAAAGAGGCTGCGTGTTTTCTAAAAATAGCAAACACTGGTATCAATAGGCAACTTCTCCTATAAAGAGGCCTCTCCTTCTGTCTTAATGACAAGAGGAGACGCTCAGGTCACAGGTCAGTACAACTATTTCAGTTATGCAGGTTTTTCTTGCAATAAATAATCCAAACTATAACTCCCAGTCTTGCTTACATTACAGTAATGTTTCATTGTAATTAGCATGACTAGACTATTGAATGTTGTGTCAGTGTAGTCTAATAATTGTCTAGTTCAGGTGGTGGCCAATAGGCGGAAAGTCAATGGTAATTACATGCAAGGTAAACCCTGCCGCTCATGGTCCCTTAAATCTACTTTCTGTCTAATTAAACCCCCGTCTCTGTAGAGGGGCTCCAGGGTGGGTGTGTGGTGGGGAGAGGGGGGGGGGATAATTAAGAGCGGTGTTAACAAAAGATCCAGAAAATTACCGCTGAACTGGCTCCAATAACAATTAATGCGCTTTAAATGAAATTCTTAGGAGATGTCGAACAAGTGACTTCCATCCAAGAGAGTATTTAACTTTCCCACGCATCCGCTGGTGCCCAGTTTGCACTGCAGAAGCACGGGGCTCTCACAATGAGCAAAATGTCAACATGAGCAAAGTGATTGAACGGGGCGAGCTTGAGCGACAGGGACTGTACACACACACACGCACACACACACACACATTATTCCCAGAGGGCTGTTTAGCATTACACAGCCTCTCGGGAATTTATGAGTTTTTATCACCTCCTGATGGCGCCCGTTAAGTGATTTGTTCACCTACGGCCCCTAAAGAGACATCTGTTGTTTTACCGTCGGCCATAACCCCCTCGGAGCTTCCACCGTGTTTGAACTGTCTCTCTGGTTATGAGCCCGGGGTTTCGACATGCAAGCCACGCTTTGAGTGCAAAGCGAGGAAGAGAGAGAGAGAGGAGAGAGGGAGGGATGGAGAGGAGAGTGGGAGGGGAGGGGGTGAGGTGAGGAGGAGGAGGGGGGGGGGGGGACTGGGAGCAAACACCTTTAATGGTCTCTCATTCGCTCCCAAGTGCAAAGCATCGGATCAATGCAGGTCTATTGCAATCACATAATGGGAAATCAAATAGCATTATCCCTCCCCTCTTTCTCCCACCACCACCCCCCCCCCCTCTCTCTCTCTCTTATTCTCTCTATCTCTCTCACTCACACACACACATATCTCGGCCCCTCTCTGTCCCCTCTGATGGGAATTCAAACACCATCTCATCCCAGGAATATAGACAGTGTTTGCTCCTGCGCTAAGTGAGCTTTTTATGAATCGCCAGCGTCGGCTTAATTGCCACTAAAACGTCCCCCATTCGCGTGTAATAACATTCAATAACAGGAAAGACCTTCCCCGCGCAGCGACTGGGGCCATTTAACACATTTTTACTGTAATAAATTACCGCCTCAAATTGGCCTGTAATCGTTGATCCTCAATCAGTGACGCATATCACCGGTTATTATCCAGCGCTGTGTACCAGGAACATTTTATAGAGGACATAAAACATTAAAGTATGCTTTTTTCCCCTCCTTATATTTGATTTGCAAGTCACAGGCTTCTCTTTTCAGATAAAGATAAACAGAGAGCCACTTACTTGAACACGGGCCTCGGTAAGATCCAGGCGCATTGCGAGCTCTTCTCTGAAAAGAATTTTTTTTAAAAAAAGCAGAAAGGGGAAGGGAGAGAAAGTAGAGAGAGAGAAAGAAAAGATTCAAGGTTACAGGCCGTCGTTTGAAAGCAACGTAGAACTGCTGTTTTGTCCCCTCCTGTTGTTCACTGTCAACAAAAGATGACCAAAATAGGCTTGATTTTTTTTTTTCTCTCCCCCTGACTTGAACTGCAGAAAGACGCCATAGCCATATTCTATTTTCCCTGTCACGGATGGGTAGAAATAGGCCTAGTGATTGTTAGATTTTCCTTAGCCCAGGCCTGTCAGTGTAACAACATAATGGCTGAAATAATGACATCTAAACTAGCCTGCCACAAAGCAATTGACGCTCCCTTCAGCTGCGAGATGGGCTTGCAGTGCAAATTAGACCTACAAGTCGCCTTAAAGTAAATCGATTGGAAAATATGAATAATCCCAATGGTTAAAAAAAAATCGAAAATATAGGTTATTGTGTCTTGTAGTATCAGAAAAGCTTTTATTTGAAACCTAAGTGTGGATGTATCAATTAACAAAATGTAGATTTTGCAGACAATAGGTCTGATTATTTTTTATAGGCCCTACTACATAAAAGTCCTAATTATGTATTTTCTAAAAATAACATTTAAGCTTAAACATAACCCTGCAGAAAATTCTGTGTGTGTGTGTGTGTGTGTGTGTGTGTGCCTATATGTACACCTGCCCCTGGGCTTGTGTTAGGCCCTGACTTTTTTTTTTTTTGCACACTGTATTCAGTATCATGTCCAGCAGGTAACCTGAGCTGCACCGGTTAATTATTTCCCCTGAGAATAACATCGCTGTCATGTGTATCAACATGATATCTTACAGGTAACAAAACGTGCAGCGTTAGCAGCATTTACAGGCCTTTTGTATGCAAAACACGGATTTGGTGTTTGGGCTTTTTATGAGGTGTCATCTGAACAGTGTCCAGTAACAGGCTCGATTACAGACGTGTGCAGTTACTGGGACTGCTTTTGGAAAATGTTATGGGGTAGGGAAGTGTTTATTTAGAAGTAAATGCGTTTAATTATCACTTTGAAGGCAAATAATTATTAGAGAAATCGTTGTATGTTTGTGTCTTTGTGCGTTTTTCAAACGTTTTTAACAGCCATATATTACAAAACATAATAATAATCATATTATACAATAATAATAAATTATTGTAAGAGACTGTTGTTGTAAAATAGTATAATTATAGACGTTTATATGCATATAAATTAAAGATTTGTAGGCCCATTTTTTCTTGTTTTAAATTTGCAAACACATATGATGCAGAAATGCTATAATAACGATATTAAATTATAATAATTCATATTAACAATAATTTAAGGGGAGACACAATTTTAGAATTTTAAAGCGATTTTTTCCAGACTTGACATAATGAGATTTCTGCAGTTTTAATTAGCTCTAACCTGGTGAAGACGTCGGGGTAGTGCGTCTTCTGGAAAGCCCTCTCCAGCTCCTCCAGCTGGTAACTGGTGAAGGTAGTCCTGTATCTTCTCTGCTTCCGTTTCATCATCCCTTCCTCCGAGTCACTGCCCGCCGACAGACACACGCTGTCCTCCCCGTCCCTCACGTCCCCATCCCCGGCGTTCAAGCTCTCCCTCTCCTCGTCCTTCGGGGACAGCGCGGCCGCGTCCCCGCAGCTCTCCTCCTCCTTCCCCGCGTCCTCCTCGAACTTCAACGGGCCGAGCTCCACCAGTCCCAGGCTGCTGTCCTCCGAACCCTCCCCGGGGCTCTGGTCGCCCTCTCCCCGGCTCAGTGACACGTTCTCCCTGTAGGACTTGTTGCGGCTGATGCTCACCTGCGGCGCCTGGCTGATTTTGAGGCTGTCGCTCGCTTGTTCCAGGAGGAGCCGCTCCCTGTCCAGCTTCTCTGCGTGGTCGTGAAGGTACTTCCCCCCCGGCCCATAGAGCCGGCGGAGCTTGGGTGGCAGGTGCATGTCAGCGCTGAGAGTCAGGGGGTCTTTCGTTGACCCTGAGAAGAAAGCGTGCCAAAGATGTTAAAATAATGGATAAGAAAAAAGGCGGAGCAGAGCGCCTCAAATAAACTTTATAGTTTTTCAGGCCTGTAAACAATTCTGACAGACTTTACACCAGCTGTTTAGTCTTGGAAACATATTTATTAGCCAACTATTATGAAACCAACCTCTTCTGGACGCATACTTTGAGCGTAAAATTGCCTTTTTTTTACACGTCCATCCCCTGTAATGCTCCTAAATAAAAAGCATATAGGCCGAAGCACAGCGGCTGCTTCTTTTCAACAGTATTGTATCAGATAGGCAGTCCAGCTCAAAGGAAACTTACCGTCAGCCGTCTTGTCCAGCTCTCCTCTGCCGGGCAGACCCGTCAAACTTTGCGCCCCAATCAGCCTGACCTTACAGGGACTCCGGCGGCCCAGAATGCTGTCTATGCAGTAAGAGGAGAGCAGCGTCGGGGATTTACTGCTCTTCCTCTCCCCCCGGTCGCGGAGATCTTCCTCAAACTGACCGCTCATGTCGACGCTTCGGTTCGTCTAGTCTCGGTAACGCCTGTCAGTCTCCCTCTCTCTCTCTCTCTCTCTCTCTCCCTCTCCCTCTCTCTCTCTCTCACGCGCTCTCTCTCTTCCTCTCTCACTCTCGAGGTCCGGTGCTCTCTGCTCGATCTTCTCCTCTCAGGCCAGCGTGTCTGTTTGATCCGGGACCGCTCTCTCCTCCTCCCCCTCTCTCTCTATCTTTCTCCCTCTCTCTCTCTCTCTCTCTCTCTCCTCTGTCACCACTGCTCTGTCACTCTCTCAGCTAATGACAGACAGCGGTTTTTGGCTGCCTCGCGTCGCGCTCCGGTCTGCCAGGCGCTTCTCCGCTCCTGTAGGCTGTTATTGCGCGCCTGATTGGCTCGTATGTGTGTATGTGGGGTTAGAGACGGCGCGGAGCTGCTTTATATATTTTACGATTAAAGTTAATTTGAGGGGAAGGCAACAAAACCCGACATGGAGTGTTTTTACTCCGCGGAATGAACTCGGCAGATAACTTTGAAAAAAGGCAGCTCAAAGCAGCTTTTCTTGCATGTCGGTTCGGATTTCGTTTTAATTATATGGTCTGTGAGCATTTTTAAAATTCTACGAGAGCAGCCAATAAAATATCTCTGCACTCAAATGAAATGATTTAATAATGAACGGATGTTTTGGTGGAGTTTAGCAACAGCGTTGCAACCAAGCGCAGGTGTGTTTTATAACATTAATTAAGTGCAGCAAGCTATTTAAAACACAATGTGGCACAGAAGACGTTTCAAACATGCACAGTGGGAAAAGTATATTGCATTCTGTACCTGCATATATTTGTGCAGCACTTTATATTACAGGATTAACTGTTATACATTTTAATATTTTTCACAAGCAACCAATCAATTCTTGATATATTCCAAAGGGTGTTTTTAGTAACCCATTTCTACAATTCTCTCTCTTATGGGGTCCACTATGATTTTATGTCATTCATTTATATTACTTCAACATTAGAAATAGAAATTAATAATAATAGAGAGTGTAATAATAATAATAATAATAATCACATATATTTTATATAACATATATTAACAACAGGTTAAGCTGCAGTGTTTTCCCCCATGCAGGCCGCTGTCTTGAATCCTTGTACCAAGATGGAAAAATAAATCTGGCACGGAGTTTGTGTTCAACCTCAGACAGCACCTGCGAAAGCCATGTCAGACTCTGAGTCACATAAAAAAAAATGGAAATATCAATATTGGGATCCGAATTTTTTCCTAAAACTGTTTTAGCCTGCAGGTATTGGAAAAAAAAAGAAAAACACAAATATTATTATGGGCTTTTTAAAAAACATTTTCTCTCTCTCTCTATATATATATGTATATATCTCATGAGCTCAACGTTGATCATAATTAAAGTAGCATTATCTATCTATCTGTCTATCTCCCCCTCTCCCTTCAATTGCCTGCTCTCTGCTGGAGTTGTGGATTGACTTAAAAAGTGAGGGTGGCGCGGCGGTGATGAGACGCCGCACGGGGAGCCGGGATAGCACGCAGGGACTCCGCTGTGGAGAGGGGGAGAGATGGAGAGATGGATCGAGAATGTAATTTTAAATGAAAGTCTATTTAACCCGCTGTGAATGGCATGACCCCTATCCTCGCCTCAGAGCCCATCACTGTTAAAAGGATCATTTTCAGAATTCAATCCAAAAACTTCAGCAAGCTGCAATTTACTCTCCCCCTTCTCTCCCTACCTCTCTCTCTCTCTCTCTTCTTCTTCCCCTCCGTTATGTATCTGCCCGGCTATAAAGCTTTGCAGCAAACGAAAAATAACAATAAGATATATGTCCAGAAAATTGCACAAGTTATTCCTTTTTTTCTTTTATCTATTTTTAAGCGATCTTTTTATGACTCTTCTGTGATTGCGCCATTGATCTTAAGTTTAGTTAAGGTGCAGGGCGCTTAGATTAAGTCAGTTTTCATCTTTTTTTTTTATTTAGGAGTCTCGAAAAAATCGCTGCAACATATAAAGACTAGAATTTATCTGCAGGAATAGCATTTAAGTAGGGATTTAACCCCTTTTCTTACTTATGCGACCTCTCTGTGTAGCACATTTCCTCTATAATAAGGCCTGTTCAGTATATGACATCAGACAATACAAAGACAATAGTCTAAATCATAATTTTGTTTGGCTTCTGCATTTATTTAAAAAAAAGAATACTACCCATGCACACGTCTGGTGTCAGATTCAATCCATCCGCAACTTTTTGTGGTGTCATAAACTTCCGAGCTTGTTTATTTGCACGCAAATCAAAGTAATGAGTGTAATAACAATAGGCCTATAAAATGTTATGCCTTTTCCTGCGCGGTCACAAACAGACGTGCGTAATACAGACGGGTATTTAGAGTCGCTCTGTAATTTGGGGGCCACAATTTGATTCATTTATCCGCACACTGTTATTAACCCTGTGGAAAAAGAGATGTCAGCCGCCATTTCAGCCAGCAGGACATCCGCGCTTTGTTTAAATGCACTAATTACGCGCATACATTAGAGGGGGACGGAATAGCCTGAGCGCAATTTTCACATTTTCAATTTTCCGTCTCTTTGACGTGCAGGTGAAGAGAAGCGCCTTCCGTTTCAGCACCGCCTCCCCCGTATTTTCATAACATCCTAACTTGATAATATCCTGGGGAAACACCGGGTTGCATGCTTTCTCTTCAGCTCAAACACTGATGCTGCTGCTGCTGCTGTGCAGATCGTGGAAGGCCTAACCTCACTCCAGGAAAAAAAAAACTGTGGCCGTCTGGCATTGGTGTCATGCCTCATGCATTTATCTTGCAGGTCAGTCTGTGTGTGAAAACCACGTTATGGGTGCATGTTTTAACATATTTGCCCTGTATGACGCAGGCTTTACCTCTGCTCCATTTCAGCCCATGTCTCAACCTCACCCAGGGAAAGGCAATGAAAGTGATACTAATGAAGTCCATCATACAGGGCCAGCAGGTTGAGCTTTGCCTTTGCGGGTCATTCAAATGGCGCCATCTCCCGGGTGGAACAGCAAACTGCTCTCACAGGTAAGACCCAGTTATAATGTCAGTCTCAATCCTGCGGCATTATTCTGCGTCCATATTGGATTAAGTGTTTGCTCCAACTTGAAACCAGCATGCATGGGAGACAAATATTCTGCATCTCTAAACCTGTTCGGATTGGTATCCCACAAGTTTATCCAGAAAGCAGCACGTGTAAACACTGGTCCCACGCACACACGCACCGGCTGGCTCGTGGCCTTGGTGACGACGACTCATCCTCCATCCGTCGTCTCGCTCTGACATAATTGGACACTTGCTCCGCTTGAGAGGCCAAGCAGGAAAAGAAGGAAGGGAGGGAGAGAGAGAGAGAGAGTGTGTGTGTTGGGAGGGGAGGGAGGGGCTTTTAAGGCGCGCGTAAGCAAGTTAATTAGCGGTTATTAACAGCCCGCATAATGAGAGCGAGAGGGAGTCAATTTAATGACTTTGTTAGCGCGAGTTCAGAGCGACAGGCGATGATCGAAACAACAAAGGCGAGCGCGCACGCAGCCATCATCAGTAATTTCCAGCGGTAATGCGGTCTGATCAGAAACAAAGGGTTCTAATTTCGTTCAACTGACTCGATAATTTGTCCTTATGTAAGGAAAATAATTGATGACTTAATGCTTCAACAGAAGTAGCTTTCTTTTTTTTGGGGGGGGGGGGGGGGGTTGTTTGCTGGAGAAGGTCGTAAGGAAATCAATTTCCAGGCCTATAATTATTTACATCATGAATTTAAAACGTGGACGTGTGCCTTTGCTCCCGGTTAGTGTGCAGACGTGTGAGAGTCTATTAGGAGTGGAGAGAAGGAGTCTCTTCTCTCCTAATCTTATTCCCCCAAACAATTTGTGTATGGCAACAAAATGAGACACTTGCCATACTGCCTTGAATGTAACATTGGAGGTTTCTGGCATCATAACATACAGGAAATTGAAAAAATATTGGTTTTCAAATGAAGAAAAATCAAATCAAAACATAAATTTACACTTTCCCACAGACAGGTCTAAACGTACCTGACCATACCTTGGAGCTCAGCTGAACTGATGGCCTTCACCTGAATGTAGCTACCAGGTTATTGTGGCTATACTGCATTGCAAAATTATCCGAGGCGCGCGCGTCTTTACGCATGATTTCATCATTCCACAGATGGGTTGAGTCGGAGGAAAGATGCGAGCGCCATTATCGATTGGGGGAACATGAGCCGCCTGCGGGCCCACTCTTGGATTCATGGCAGGTGGATAGGTCACCCACAAGAGAGCGGCAATTTCACGGCCCCCATTGTCTCCACTGATTACTGCTTTGATCACAGGAATCAAGAGCCCGAGACTCTCGTAAACCTACTGCCGAGTCCAGGAGCTCGTGAGCTGAAGAGGTCATCATCATCATCATCATTCTCTGCCACATCATCACCATAAGCGTATAGTCTTCATAAGCGCCGTCATCATCATCACTAGTTGACCACACCAACCTGGGGTGCCGTGTGTTTTCACAGCCGCGTTGCCCTTTTATTGATTGCGTGCCTTAATTTTAATTCGATTGCGCGAGTGTCAAAAATTCCGCAAGAATCATCCTAGTAATGAGATAATCAAAGTAATATATGCAAATCAGTTATGTTGCCAGCTTATCAAAACCAGAGTGCCCCCCCTTGAGTCTGAAGAAGTCCATTTATTCAGTTAGTGGCAATACCTTGCGCAAATGGCGCGATGCAAATGACAGTTGATTAGACTAAATTAAGAACCTCGTTTCTCCCTGACCTTGTCTGAGTTTTATGTAAATGCTTTTTTTCTTGCTTTAATGTGATAAAAAATGCATTTTACACCTTGGCCTTTATATATCTGAACAATATTTTCCATGAACGAAACAATGGTCAGCCTCAAATAACTCACTGTGTCAATAGCTTGGATGAGTCTCTCTGGCTGTACCTTTTTCTGTCTGTCTGTCTCTCACAAATCTCAGTATATCTTGACCTCGGTGCAACTCCCACAGGGACAGAAAGTGTGCCCTTATAACTTCCTTGCTGTGGGGGAGTGTGCCTTGAAGATAGACTAGGTGTGTGTGCCTTTCGAGTGTGTGTCTGCATGTGTGTGTTTACACGATTATGTGTGCTCATGTGTGTACCATAACATATTGTCTTAGGGGACAGAGAGAGTGCAGTTGAGACTTCCTCTCTGTGGGGTGTGTGGGGCCTGTAGATGGGAAAGGAATAAATCCAATATAGATTGCAGGGCTGCGCTGCCTCCCGCTGGGGACTCTCAGACTTGCAGGCCAGGATCGAAGTGCTTTTCTCCCCCTAAATTGGCCTGAGAGGCCACAGGAGCAGCCAAGCTACACCCCCAACACTGGGACTGCCTACGACCTAATGACGGTGCTGGGGACAGACACACATGCATGCGCAGAGACGGATATGGGTACTCGTGCACATACACACCAAAACCCGCACACAATCATCCCCAGATTGATGTAACATCAGCAACACTCTTGCACCAGTCACTTGGACGAGAAAACCACACGGATATAAACACACCCTCCTCGTTCTGGTGATGTTGAACACACTCATTCCTTGTCCAAAGACCATTCACCTCAAGTTTGCCTCTTCACATCTCAGACCACCCCTCAAAACTACCTAGCTAAACTACAGATTTAGAGGAGGCTTCCTCACTACCTGTCCACACACTGCAGAGGGAGGGGGTGAATAGTATAACTGGCACCGCACTAAGTGTCTGGACTGATACACACTCCTGCCCCTCAGGTTCCCCTACAAGGAGAACACCACCAGCACCCCAATGCTATTAAGCTTCCTGCCACAACACCCAGCCACTGTCATTTTGGTTCTGACCAGGGAACTAATTCTATTTGTGATGAGGTGTCTGATGTGTTGCTGTGTCGGGTCCAGAGACAGTGTGACAGAATATCCTATAGGTGGACATTTGTGGCTCAGTATGCCTCATTACCTGCTCACAGGGCATTTTATGTTAACTACAGCATGCCACTACAGTACATAGCTCATCTCACGAGGGTAACAGGTTGCAGAGGTGAATACAAAGATTTAGAACCATGAATATATATTCACAACTCTGTTTTTTTTTTTAAACTGACAGCTAGAATTGCTTGGTTTTTGGATGCTTGCATAGTTTGAATGCTATATTACTGCAGCGGCTATAGTAAATGGCTGCTTATTTAGCGCTTTTATCCAAAGCGCTCTACAATGTTTCTGCTGCTCACTCACACATTCACACACAAACACACACACCGATGGTAGCAAGCTACCATGCAGATAGCAGGGTAGCAATTTGGGGTTCAGTATTTTGCCCAAGGACACTTCGACACGCTACAGTTTAGCATCACCACTTCCAACCAAAACTGCTCCTCCTATAATTTATGTATAATAAATATAGTTTATAGTATAAACCATTTAAAAAAAAACTGTTCTTACTAGAAGAAGAAGTAGTACTAGGCTAGCTTCTTTCAAATGTTACTTTAGCACTTAGCAAGGAAGGTGAGTGACCTACGCTGTCCTACAAAAGCAGATACTAAGCAGTGACATTAGGAAAAAAATGTTTTCAGGCTGTCAACACTGTGTAACAGGTGTGTAACCCCCCCCCCCCAACCCCCAACCCCCAACCCCCATGCATCCTTTCTTCACAGAATGCAGTATACAAACAAAATGCATTCTTTAGCTTTCTTGTCAATTTTAACGCTAGCAAGCTACTTAGCAGAAAGAAAAATTGACAGAAAGAATGATTTTTTAAAAATTATTTTGATTATTTATTATGTATCTCTGTTATCAATATCAATAGAATAATTAATCAACAGTTTAGTACAATACTAGATTCAAAAGCTAGTGAAATGGCTGCTGCTATGATTAGATTTAGCACCTAACTCATTTAGTTATGTGGAATAACAAAATGAATGATCAACTTGTTGGTTCATTAAAAATGATATTTTTAAACTACAGATAACTTCTAGGGAAAAAAAATCAATAAGTACATTTAGTTTTAGCTTTAGCTAAGGCTAGCTGTGGCTATCTCTCCAGCTCGCTAACACTTGATATTATTGATACTCCTTAGTCAGTTGTCTTTCTGTAACAGAGTGCAACATAGATTACTAGATTGCTTACTGCAAATTTAAAAAGTAGTTTTCCCTGGAATTATACATTTCTTTTTATATGATAAAACAGACAAAGTCAGATTCCAGTCATAACTCAGTTTTGAGCAGATGTTGCTGCGTTTCTACTTGAAGGGCAATACAGAGCTCCTAACACCCTTTCTGTCCACATCTCTGCTGCAGGTGTCATTCTGCTTCTCTTACATTTTTAAGTCACGTCTAATCATGCATCATTGGTGTTATTCATCCACTCATCTCCTTCTTGCTCCACTCCGACTCATCTTTTGTTGTACCATCTAACGTCTTTTCTCTCCTTCTTTCTGTCTTCTCTGCTATTTTCCACTTTGCATTTTCTCCCTTTCATCTCTGTCACGCCTCTCTTGTCTCTTGATGCTGATACACCTTTCACCTTGTTGTCTTCAATCCTCCACTTGTGTCTTTGTCATGATGCTTTACATTATGTTTTTCCTCCCATCAACCCAACTGTTTGTGGCTATTTCCATGTCTTGTTTCGTTTAATAACTGTGGCTGTGCAGGAGTTTGCTATTCTTTTGCACACTATAAACTATATCATAATTTAGTACATATACACAACAATAGAGAAAAATGCATACTAAATATCTTGAATGCAAAGACAAACACATACAGCATATAAACATAGGCCACAAACAGATACACAACAAAATCCTTTTGACATCAATAATTGGTAAATCCTCTGATTAACTTGTAAGAATTGTCCTTAGAGTGCTTAAGTAATTGTGTTTGTGTGTGTCCTTTTTTTATTGCATGCACCCCCTCTCTTTAAAGCACATCTTTATAACCAAGCAATTCCAAAGCAATTTTCTCTGTGGGAGGAGAGTGTAATTTTCTATTCTGTGACACTGTGATGTGTAAGAAACTGGGAGCCGGCGCTAAAAGGCATCGGTAGTGTGTGTCTTGGTGTGGGTGTGAGCCGCTTTAATGGCCAACGTGGGGCGGGCGGCGGTGGTGGTGAGCGGGTGCATGTCAGGAAGGCCATCATTTAATGACTCCCAAATAGTGCCCTACTCGTTAGAGCTATCGTCCTGGAAACACGAGGCTTTGAACCAGGAGAGCGCCACACGCTGCAACAGTCTTTTATCTTCATATTAATCCATTTGCATAACATTACGGCGATGGATAGGATTCGGGAGATACTCAGCCTACTCAGGGAGAGACAGAGAGAGAGTAGGCACAGGAGACACAGAGAGGCTATACTACATGTCCTTGCAAATCTAATCAGCGTTAAATGGAGCTGTCAAATGTGTGTGTGTGTGTGTGTGTGTCTGTGTCTGTGTGGTAGTGGATGGCTCATGTCAGGAGTAATTTAACATTAAACTGCAATAGTGAGTAACAGGGCTGTAATTACAAAAATACAAGAATCCGAGCTATTTCTTGAGAATGTGACATCCAAATACAGCAGTTACCGAGCAGTGATACACCAGATGAGGCCAGGTGGGGAAAAAAATTCAGATGTTGTGCACACGTATGTCTTTCACAAAGTTAAGTTTCAATGTTTAAGGTGTAGCGAATACAAAGGAGTAGCCGAGCTATTTTTTTAAAGTTGGAGTTCAATGATAGTTGAATTTTGTGTGATATCAGACTAACAAAAGACTCAATTTCATGCTTTGTGTAGGTGCAACATCTACTGTATCTGTACTATATAATGTGTTTTTTTTTTGCTTTGCTTTGTGTCTGTAAGAGCATATCTGACAGCTGCACAAAGAAGAATAAAGAGCAAACAAAAGAATCACATTACTGTAGAGAAACAAGAGCTGAGAAGTGTGTAAACCCACACTAATTAGTTGTTACTACTCGCTACTGCCTGATTAATTTACTCAAAAGTGCACTTGATCTTTATATAACTAATAGTAAGCATGTAGTCAGTAAATGATGGCAAATTGGTGGATACAATGCACTGCTCAGGCTCTGGTAGAAGCCTTTTTAAACAAATATTTTCTTTAATGGTTGACCAGCTTCTGAGAATCCCTGAATGATTTCTAGACCATTTTAATGATGCATCATCCATGCAAGGAATACTGAATGTATGGCATTGCACAAACTCCTATGCATGCTCGAAGCCTCAATACTAAGATTTACAGTTATAGCATTGTGTTGGTCATGTTAAAGGAAACACTATTTCTCACCACTCATGGTATCTAGCCATGCAGATAGTTTGGGTTTTATTGGCTGAGGATTAGAGCTGCAATGATAAGTCGATTAATCGATTAGTTGCCAACTGTTAAAGTCACCTTCCACTCAAAATTTTTTCTTCTTGTTCCTACGGTTGGATGTTTGATGAATGATGTATGTGCAGAGTTTGACACTAGAAGGCCGTTTTCACGTTCATCTGCTGAAATGCTCATTGAAAATCTGATTTAAAGGGGCGGGCCTACCAGCGTGATTTGTGACATCACAAATAGTTTGGAAGCCAATCCTCGTCCAATATTCAACTTACACAAGTGTGATGTGGAAACTTGACGCCTCTAGCGCACAAACACTGAGAACTGACTTAACAGTGAAGTAGGAGATATCTTTTGTGAAGTAGTTCAACTTTTGAAATGAAACATATTTGCATATTCATAGACTCTGGAAATTTAATGAGGGAGAAGGAGTAGCTGCCATTTTAAGGATTTTAACATGGTGGTAATTCTTTTTTTTTTGTGGAAAAACCAAATCAGATACACAATAGTGTTCCAAGCAGATTATTTCTTAGTCTTAATACATGTCTGGAAGGGATCTTTAAATTAATTGCCAACTATTTTGATTATCAATTAATAATTTTCAGCCATTTTTTAAGAAGAAATTGTCCAAATTCTCCAATTCCAGCTTTTCAAATGTGAATATTTTCTGTTTTCTTTGGTCTTCTATGACAGTAAACTTAATATCTTTGGGTTGTGGACAAAACAAGACATTTGAAGATGTCACATTGGGCTCTGGAAAACAGTGATCGACATTTTTCACTATTTTCTGACATCTTATGGACAAATAACTAATAGATTAATCGAGAAAATAATCAACAGATTAATCAGTGATGGAAATAATCGTTAGTAGCAGCAGTACTGAGGTTTTGAGATATTAGAGGTAGAGGTTTTCCTGACACTGAAATTTGCAAACTTGTTGATGCAACATCAGGCAATGTGAATAAGAAAACAGGCTTTACAGACAAAATCACATGCATGATACAAAATAACACCTATATTATTATATATATGTGTGTTATATATGAAAAAACAGCATAATGTCCTAAAGAAAGGACTGTAGCATGTTGGATGTGCACTCTATTCACTTTTTTTGTCTTTAAGACTTCTGCCATCACCCATATACAGTGGAGGTGAGTGGATTTTTATTTCTAGTGCTCAAATCATTGACAAAAGCTTTCTCCGGAAATAATGGTTCCAATCAAAACGGTCTACAGCAATCAGAAATTTGTTTCTGGAATGTCACAAACAATATATCTGGAATATCCGAAAAGCTCGGCCAGTAACACCAAAATATTTTGCACTACTGCTTAGTGGGATAATATGTTTTGTTTGTGTGTGTGTGTGTGTGTGTGTGTGTGTGTGTGTGTGTGTGTGTGTGTGTGTGTGTGTGTGTGTGTGTGTGTGTGTGTGTGTGTGTGTATGTTTGGGTGAAAGAGGACATACATTGTAAGCAGGTGTGAAAGTGTGTGCACTTGCATGTGCTATGCAAGACTAAAAATGTGATGTCACGTCACAGAATAAGCTTGTGACTGTGTCTGTGTGTGTCTGTGTGTGTGTGTGTGTGTGCCTGTGTGTGTGTGTGTATGAGAGAGAGGGGGGGGGGGGGGCTGGGGGGAGAAAGATTGCTTGTTTATGCATATGGGGATAGACTGTGCCAGGTGAGTGTACCATTTACCATCAAGCCATTGAGTTCAGCAGGCATCTAATAACAAAGCATTTATGGCCCACTTACGCATGCATAGATATAACTGTCAGTAGGAAACAACAGTCTCCGCTCCTCCGTCTCCAGCTATTCCTGCCTCTCTTAAAACGCACAGGCACCATCCGGATTGGGCCCAAATACTCTAGAATTCTATCATCAGACTCGGGGATGAAATTAAAATCGCTCATTTTCTTTCTCCATACAAGGAGCAGATCAATTTCCGGAGACTGGGACGCGATATTTTCCTGCCATTGGGCTTTCTCGTCTCTGGCACAGCACCCTGACTGCCTGCCAGCGGGGGGCCCGGGCCCGACTGCACGCCTCGCCGGAGAACGGTTACTTCTGCCGCGGCGAGTTTATTTGCGCCTCGCTATGAGAATTGCCATCATTTACCCTTCCCCAACACCTCCCAAAAAGAAAAGAAATAGACAAGAGAGGAAGCGAGGCAAGACTGAGAAAGCCGAAATTGATTCTTTTTGATACATGCTGCATGGGGGACATTAGGTACCCCTCGTTTGACCATCTATTTCGAAAAATGAGCTGAATAAATTTTGCGTAAAGTAGCCTAATGTATTGGCCTTTTGGAGGCCTGGCTGTTGTTCATATCACGAATCAGTTGCTCACTGCAGCATGCAGAGGTTATCCTATTGTGTAACGTTGGTTTTAAGAGAAGCCAATTAATCATGTAGCTGTAGAGGAATGATAACTCACTTTACATAAAGCGGTTACACAGCTGTGTGTTAAGCCTGACAAAATTTAAAGGCCAACTTGATGAACCGGCGGAGCATCAAATCTGGAGTGATGGTGGGCCCCAGCGTTCAGGTTGCCTCCATTGCAGTGTGAAGATGATTCAGATTAACAGTACAGATATATAAAAAAAATACAGGTAAAGCAAATTTGGCCGTTTGGTGCCTTGATATTTGTTTTGCGGGACGTGAGGATGCGCATGGCAGCATTGATTGCACAAGCAGTCTAATATGAGGTCACCACAAGACCATGATTAAAAGTCACCACACCATGCCTTATAATGTTTTCATTACTAATATCGCTGTAATAAGTTTTGATGTAATGTGTCTTTATTAGGCTGCTCCTCTCAGGACTGATGTTTGTGTTGCCTCGCAAAGGTCATTTCAGGATTACAGTTGTCTGTGGCCTGTGACATGTAGCCCATCTTTGCCTCATCTATTGACCTATGTCCTGTTTGTTACCTGCATGCACTGTGAGCTTTTAAATGCAGTCTTGCTTCTTGTTTGACTTGGCAGTCACGGACACGGTTCCTTGTTTGCGCACTTCTGGTCTCCGACCCCGTCCTGTCCCCCCCCCACCCCCCCCCCCCCCCCCACCCCCCTTTGAGACCGCGCTGTTGCGTCACGGGCCCAGTTAGGCTTAATTAAACCCATATTGAGAAAGAGTATAAATCCAACCCCCTTTACCACTCAGTCCATGCACCGGCATGCACGTCCTGAAGTGGATTTTGATCGAAGGGAATGCTTTAAGAGTCAGGAAAGGAGAGCTGCGAGTTAATTTCTAACCTCTGAAAGACTTTCAACAGTCATAAGTTATACAGCAGAATGGCTGGACTCAAGGTAAGACCGCATTTACTTATTCAAAACTATTGTTTATAGTAAAAATGTATATTCACTAATGCTTATGCACTGCACTTCAAAGTTTCAGACACATTATAGCTACATAACCTGCAAACACGCTGTAATTCTATATCATTTAGTAAATAAAGGAAATGTGCACCTCAGTTATTGATGTATAGGTTGTGCATTCTGCATCACAAATAAACAAAGTTAAACTGTGCATCGATACATCATATCATCTATAGCTACATCTATAACAGACCGGCTGACTGAAGGGCGGCGTCGCTTCCGACCAATCAGAGTGCTGCATTCAGCAGCTGCCCAGATGTGGTCTGAAAGTCTGTGAACTGCTCCGCATAACAATAATATTCCAGTGGAAAAGCTTCTCAATAGAACAAAAGTTTGAAAAAACTTTTTACATTAATATATATTTGCAATCCGTCCAGTATTCTGCCTGTTTGCAGATTATTTTTTCCTGGTTTGTTTTCATGAATAATTCATATAACACTTATATCAATTGCTAAAATAAATGGGAACAAGTGGAATTTGTCTCAGTCCTTCGGCAAAAATGTTTAATCACTCAAAATCATTTCAAGTATGAACGTGACTTAATGACTTGTTATGACGCACATCCACATAATGTAAAAGTTGTGCCAAGTGTTGGACTTTGTGTTTTTTCCCCTCCTGCTACTCTGACACAGAATAAACTTACTATATAAGTTGAATAAAATCCTACTTTACATAACAGTCTTTCACGAGGGACACACTGGAGCCTCCAAAACGCTTTACGCACGCACTTTGGGCACATGAGCGCGCACATATGGAAACCATCCCTGCCTGTGTGTGCGTTTTCTGCAGACTAACAATGACTCAGCAAGACTTTTACTTTACATTGTGCCAAGTTTCTGTGGCAGGGGAGACATGGGTGCTGGTAACCAGTGCCCGTGCAGGGGGATAGTGGAGTAATAAGTTTGTTGTATCATGAATCAAATGTGAATCAATATGAAAGCAATTAACAAAAAGATAAGCCTTAATGACAAGCCTTCAAATTTAATTATAACCAGCATGAACACATTTATCCTGCATTACAATGAAGCCACATGGTGTTTACCTGTCTATTTTATTTAAAAATTTCACTTTAACTCGCCTTAACTTGAGTGTCTCTTTCAGTACATGAGTGGTTTTGGGAATGAGTTCTCTTCTGAAGACCCCCGCTGTCCTGGATCCTTACCTGAGGGACAGGTAGAATACACTCAAAAACACACATTTTGGGGTTATTTTGGCCTTCGTTCATTTAACAATATACTCATTCATTTGCATGCATGAATCCTCAATGTGACAGAATGGGAGTTAGGAGGTATTGTACTGTGATGTCTGAACATACTGCATTATGTTTCTACAGAACAGTCCTCAGGTGTGTCCGTATGGCTTGTATGCTGAGCAGCTCTCCGGCTCTGCCTTCACCTGCCCGCGGTCATCCAATATGAGGAGGTGTCCATCTCTTTCTCACACTTTATTCATACCCATGTAAAATCAAATGGATGTTAGACGTCATGAATAACTAGACACTGATTTTTTTTCTTGCCTCCAGCTGGTTGTACCGCATACTGCCGTCTGTCAAACATAAGCCTTTTACCGCAATGCCCTGTGGGAATCTTACAGAAAACTGGAACGAAGTGGAGCCGGATCCTAACCAGGTATATAAAGGCTCAGCAGGAAGAGTCGCTGCTCATTTTGTCTTTGCTTCAAGTGAGTGAAAGTGTGAATCTTGTTAAAGCCCCTTAAAAAAAAACATCCTACTCCTCCTGGTGTCCACATTCAAAGAAAATACATGTAATCAACAAGGTTTGTACTTACTACATACAGCATAAAATATAGTTATCACCATTGCATCCCATAGTAAAATTACATCAAACCATACATATAGAAAATATCAAAATAGAGCAATTATGGGTAAAACGAAATAGCAATAGTTCTTTGTAACATCTATACTGCAAAGCAATTGCCAGCATGCCTTTAATAACCTCTTAAGTTGTTTTTTTAAAACCTGTTATTGTATACTCTTGAGATATAAAGCATAGCAACTGTTCCAGTGAGATATACATTACTGTTTTTTTCACTGCATCAGTCTTCGGTTAGGGTGGCACAATGTGACCTGTCTTCACCTACTTTGTTTGATAATTGCGTTTAATTCCAGAAAATAATCATTTCAAATACTTATATATTTAGAGAAAGATTTTAAAGGAAATGGTTCAATTTCTTAAATACGCTTTCAAGCTAATACAAGCTACAGCTAGCAGCAAGAAATAGTCTGACACATTAACCCTGTAAAACCAGGTGTTGCTTTTACATTTTGAACAAATTCAAGACATAACATTAGCTTGAGAGGCAGATTGTGTTACCTTCAGACAGAGCCAGGCTAGCTATTTCCTCTTGTTTCCAGTCTTTGTGCTAAGCTAAGCTAGCCGGCTGCTGGCTATATCACAATAAGTACAGAAATCTCTCGTGAAATAACCGAAACGGTCCTAACTTTGGCAGAAAATGGCGCGTTCATGTAAGATCCCATTGCTCATATTAAGAAGCTAATTGAGAAAGTATGTTTTTTAGTCTTTCTCTGAATTAAAGCCATTGAGCTAAGTTCCTTTTAAATGCTCTGTATTTACTGAACAAGATTCTGACACTGAGGTTTCTCTCACAGCTGCGATGGCTGCCATTCACCATTCCCAAATCTACAGTGAAGAAAGTGGACTTTGTGGCTGTAAGTTTAACTCTTAAAAAAAAAAAAAAAAAACATTTTTTTTTAATATTAAGGTTCTCAGTTCATTGATTGGGATTGTGTCTGTCTGGATTTTGCAGGGTCTGCACACTGTCTGTGGTGCTGGGGATGCCAAATCTCGGAACGGCATTGGCATCCACATGTACACCTGCAACACCTCCATGGTTGACCGGTGAGTATGTATTTGTGTGCAAATGTGTCCCATCATGTAACAAATAGATTTTCATATATCAAGCGGCTACAAAATCCTTGGTTACGCTTTGACGATCATTTCCAAGCTCTTCCTTTTTTTTTTCTCTGTTCAAGGTGCTTCAACAACTCAGATGGAGACTTTCTGATTGGTGAGGAAAAGGGCTGTTGATGTTTTCACTGTCATCTATCACAGGAACAATGATAGCTCAATCCTCGGTCCTTCTTCCCCCTCAAATTTTCTTTTCCCTGTTTATCTTTTTTTGTCCGTTTGTCTCTCTAGTCCCCCAGCAGGGTGAGATCTTGATCACCACAGAGTTTGGGAAGATGATGGTCGAGCCGAACGAGATCTGTGTCATCCAGGTGAGGTCTATGTTTTTCATCTCCACAGTTTCCCCCAGAAATCTGCCATTGTGTCTGCAGCCCACCACACTTACCATATTTAGAAAGACATCTTTTGCTATTTTTCAAAAGTGACCTCTGGAATACAGTGGAAAGAGGTTTGAGCTACAGAAAGTGTGACCACCAGGATATGTGACTGCAGAGTGTGTGTTTTCCCAAACACATTACTCCCCTCAGCATCAGAACACCCCACTTTTAATACATAACAGCTCTAAATTTCCTCTCACCACCACTTCTCATGTGTTTTCTCCAGCAAGGGATGCGCTTCAGCGTGGATGTGTTTGGAGAAAGCAGAGGCTACATACTGGAGGTGTACGGAGCACATTTTGAGCTCCCTGACCTGGGACCCATAGGTGTGTATTTGTATGATTGTTTGTGAGTGTAGATATGTGAAGTGTATGTTTATCCTTCTTGAAATCTGCACACCAACCTCTTTCCTCTTTATGTTTCTCGCAACCTCCTCTCGTTCACAACTTTCTCCCCAAATCTGTCAGATTTTTGAGCCATCACGTCTCGGTCTCTATGACCTTTTGTACACACATTCGTGGTTGCCAGATTATGAATCCCAACGACCCCTGACCTTTCATTTAGCAAGTTATACTTCTAAGTACTTCAGTTTATGACCAAATACCTGCAAAAAACTAGCCAGATTCCATTAGCCTCAGCTGTACTTTGTGTTTAGTGCTAATTATTAAGATATTGATATTTTGTGTGTGTGTGTTTTGCAGGAGCCAATGGTCTGGCCAATCCTAGAGATTTCCTGTGTCCAGTTGCCTGGTATGAGGACCGCAAAGTGGCCACAGGTTACACCATCATCAACAAGTACCAAGGAAAGCTCTTCGCCTGCCAACAGGTGTTTTTTTTTTTTGTGGCCTTTCAGTTTGTGTTTGTCCTTGCACTCACACACATAAACAGACACTATATGACCAAGCCACACACATATGGCATATTTGCCCTATTACCCTATTTAGGTTTGTATTCGCTTCAGTAAACACCATCGAACCGCAACAATGACTAACAGGAAAACGGTCCAAGTGAAGCATATGATCCATTAGCTGCTCCTGCCGATTGAATTGCCATCCCTGATGATTTAATATCGAAGCGTTAGTTGTTCCATTCAGCAGGTTTCCGCCTCGACTCCCCTTATGAGTCTTAATCACTCATAATTAGTTAAGGCATTCTGGAGTTACAGACAGCGTACCTGTGAAGCTTTGCTTTGTAGGAAAAAACCTTTCCCAAGTTAAGCATTAATTTCAGCATATTTCACTCAGAGAATGATCCTCCCCCTCCTGAAATGTCCTGTTGGGCACATAATTGGATCGACACATAATGTCTGACAGGAGGTTTTTTTCCGAGACAGGGAGGAGGTAGAAGGAGGGGTTTGTCAGGGGCGGGGGCTGGGGGGGTTGTAACCGTGGAAACCATGTCAGACCACACTATTATTATTCATCGTAGGAAGTACACAAGGGCAAGATACTGTCTTTTTTTGAAGCAAAACAAACATTTTCCATCTCTCTCGCTGCCTGTTATGCACCGGGGGTCAGAGGTGGAGGCTGCAGGCTGCACCTGACACTCTTTTCCTGGTGTCCACCCTTCCCGAGCCTGGAGGTTGAGGCTACAGGGGTAAGAAAATAAGGTGGGGGCCTCATCTCAGGGAAGATGCTGCTGCTCCCGTCTGGTCCTGCTGTTTTGTTCCCCCGCAGAGCGCTGAAATTGCTCAAATTAACTTATTATTTGCTTGACTGGGCCAATATGTTTGTGTTTTGTGTGCATGTGTGTGCAAGTGCTTGCTCTCTTCCATTTTTCCCTTCATTTTAATCGAATGTAGTGTAGTGGAGTTACCGCAGATGATTGTCCAAGTGATTACCTGTGCTGGGTTCTCCAAAGGCCTTTTTTTGTAAGGCAACTACTGTACATTGTGTGTGTGCAGTTAAAGTGTTTTGGTGTATATTAGTTATATAATGTGTGTAAATTCACTTATGCACATTTCTGTGTATGCATATGTATGTCTGAGGTTTTATTGTTGGTGTGTATTAGCTTCTCAGCTACGTGAGCATGTGTGTGTAAGGAGCACGGAGGTCACTCAAAAGGCAGCTTGAGTTGTAATGAACTATATTGATTTTAGAGCTGCTGTTGAATGTCTTTTTCGCAGTGACATTATCAGAAAAGAGAAACTATATAAAATTGCTGTGGTTTTTAACAATCAAGATAAAGAAATATCTCTGCACCCACTGTAACTGCCCCCCCCCACCCTTCCATAACTGCGCTGCCGTGAGCGTCAAAATGCTCAAAGTTTGGGAAAGTTTGATTGTGAAGCCAATTACCCCATAATACCTGGAGCCTTGTATCACAAAGAACAGGGGGAATGAAAGAGAAGAAAGAATGAAAAAAGCACACCCTCTTTCACAATCAACCCTTTTCATTATGACCATTTTTTTTTTTCTTTATGTCAAGCAGTACTCTCTCTGGGAATTTAAGATTACAAAAGACATTATTCATTGTTCCCTTTTTCCCTGTGAAAAGCTCAATTTAAAGTCTTTTGTGTTTGTTGCTTGGGTAGACTCGTCTTATTTGTTTCATTCTGTGTGTGCTCTGCACGTAGGATTTCTCGCCATTCAATGTGGTAGCCTGGCACGGGAACTACACACCTTACAAATACAACCTGAAGAACTTCATGGTTATCAACTGTGTGGCCTTCGACCATGCGGTGAGAGTCATATGGTTTTCTTCTTGTTCCTACAGTTGGATGTTTGAGCTTCACTGTGCTGAATGATGTATTTGCATGAGTTTGACACTTGAAGGCTGTTTTCACATTAATCTGCTGAAAGTGGAAAGTTTCTCTGTGCTCACTGAAAATCCAATTTAAGGGGCGGGCCTACGAGCATGATTTTTGACATCACAGATAGTGTGGAAGCCATTCCGGTCCAGTATGCAACTTACACAAGTGTGATGTGGAAAATTTGAAGCCTCCAGTGCACAAACACAGAGAATGGACTTTACAGTGAAGTAGGAGACATCTTGTGTCCAACAGTTAACCTTTTTAAATAAAAAATATTTGCATATTCATATATTCAGGATTTTTTTAAAGAGGGGAGAAGCAGTAGATGTCATTTTAAGGATTTTTAACATGGAAACTGAACATTTTTGTGGACAAAACATGTCAGACACAATTTATTACTTCAAGCAAAGAAATTTTATGTCCCTAAAACATGTTTGGAGGGGATCTTTAAGGACACACACTGTACTTTCTAATATACATACAGCATATTCATTAATGCATTCATTTTGCCCTTGCATGTCCCGTGTTGTCCTGTTTATGATCTTCTACAGGATCCATCTATCTTTACTGTGTTGACTGCCAAATCCACACGACCAGGCGTAGCCATCGCTGACTTTGTCATCTTCCCCCCGCGGTGGGGCGTTGCTGACCACACCTTCCGTCCACCATATTATCACCGTAAGACCACAATAACGCAAACGTGTTCATGTAAGAGAGACAAGTAGAAGGCAAGGCCAAAACAAATCTGACAGGTGTTGAAAGTTTTAAAGACATGGAGTTGCCATTTTCATCTGAATTTGAATGGAAATGGAAAAGTCTGTGTTCTGAGGAAAGAAACAATCCAGCCACAAGCTAACCTGTCCATTTACCCAGCCAGTGTCAAAGACAGTAGTAGGTGATAACAATCCACCTGCTGTACCTTTTGTCTGTTCTCACCACAGACCTGTAAGGCCACCTAGTGGAAGTCAGTGTCACACATCTTTCTTCAGTTTGTTTTGAAGCCAACTGTACCCTCTTTAGTGTTGTGTTACAGCTCCTCCTGCTGGTGTTTCTAGGTAACTGTATGAGTGAATTCATGGGTCTGATCAAAGGCCACTATGAGGCCAAAAGAGGAGGGTTTCCAGCCAGGAGGGGCCAGCCTCCACAGCATGATGACCCCACACGGCCCTGACGCTGAATGCTTCGAGAAAAACAGCACTGCTGAGCTCATACCTGAGAGGGTGGCTGAGGGAACAATGGTAAAAAATATACATATATACATATATATACACCGTCAAGGTCGAACTAGACAAGCAAGATTAACCGGCCACCACAAGATTTTTTTATTTTACAGTATAAACACTGGGTGATTATTGTGTTTTTTCCTTCCAGGCGTTCATGTTCGAGTCATCCTTCAGTATGGCTGTGACCAAGTGGGGTCTGGAGACATGTCAGAAGCTTGACAAAAGCTACTACCAGTGCTGGGAACCTCTCCGCAGCCACTTTAATCCCAACTGGAAGCCCAGCAAACAATAGAAAAAACAAGTGACTCAGAAGAAAGCGGGTAACAAATAAAGTTGAGATAAAAGTCCTATTTTCACTTTATTAAATGTAACCACCAGCACATCTGATCTGTTTATGAAATTATATAAGGAAAGAAGTCATTTTATGCAGATCACTGAGATTATATTAAATAGAATATTAAAACTAAAAATCACATCTAGGCTACATAAATAATGTACACATAACTAAAGGTCCGTCATGCAGAACATGCACTTTGTGGGTATCTCCTTCTTTACTCTAACGGTTTAAAGATTAAAGGCGTCATGAAATTGACACTTTAATTTCCTGGAAAACTGAATCTTCAAAGTTTTTAGAGAAGACGTAAAACATTCTTCCTCTTTCAAATTAAAAAGGACATTCATGAGCGCAAGTTCACACTTCAATGCACTCATAGGCGTTGCCAATACAGCTGTCTTGGTCCAGTATGACTGCGGCGGCTAATGTTAGCAACCCTTAAATATATTCCTGTAGAACGGACATCGCAGTCATTTCATTGACTTGAATACTTTTCTTGATTTACCATTATCCCAAAATTCTTCAATTGCTGTAATTGCTGTTTAGTCAACATCAGTCTCGCTTTAAATTGTGACATCATCCTGCACTTGTTGGCGTGAACACAATGTAACCAATAAAGCTATCACAATTTTAAGTAATTTTAAGCCTCTCCTATTAAATAAAAAGCTTTTCTCTTGTTAACTGAGATTCCATGGGTTGATACATAAGAATGATCGTTATTTTTGTGATTTTTAGCTGGTGATGTTTATATCAGCAACAATCTTTTCACTTACAGCTAAAATGTAAAGCCACTTCAGCTGGCTCCAAATTGAGCCTATTTGTGTTTTTGTGTCCTTAAATTGTGCACGCATTTACAATATTGTGTGTTTTTCCCACCATTCACACTTATGTCTCAGCAATCAAAACCAAATGATATGTTTTTGACAATATAATTTTATTTGGCTAATAATTACACGCACTGACATCATCACTAGAATACAGAGGAGGTCTTTACATATCGGAGCTCATGATGACAAACTGAACTTGCGCTCGCGGGTTCCAGCTTTAATCTGCTCCTCCTTCCTATCCTGTGAAACGACAAACAGATGACGGGTTAGTACAGTTTCCATGGCAACAAAGTCATATCATCCTCACCCTCTTCACCTTCTGGACATATTCTTAACGGCATGTTTTATGTGAGCGTTTTATGATTTTCAAGCAGTTTTTTTTTCTCCTCCCAGCAGAGAGAGAGAGAGAGAGAGGAACATGATAGCCCAGCAGTGTGACAATTGCACCAAATTTTCGCTGGAATTTCTATTGTCGAGGATTTAAAGGGTGAATCTCCATGACAATGGGGGTAGAAATTGAAAGCAGGCAGCATTTCAAATGATGCCTTCATTTCTAATGTGAATGGAACTGTGACAAAAAAGAAAACCAGATCAACTGTGCACCTACACAAGTATAAAGAGTCCAATCCTCAACTAAATTGCTTTCTTATATATGGTGCCATTCATGACCAAGTATCACATTTTAGCCAAAAAAAATAGCATTTTCAGTGTATCAAGATTCACTAATAAAACTGATATTAATGTTTTAACATGGTGAAATGACCTCACATGTTCTCATGCCAATACTGTATTGTTCACTGCATTATATCAAGTAAAATCATTGACCAGCAGTTTGGCACAAAATATTCACGTTCCTACGACAGCAGATAGTTGTAACAAAGAAGAAGTGAAATAAAGCTCTAACAGCTGCAGCACACTGGTGGTCCTAGTGGCAAAGGACTTGAACCTGCAACAGTATGTGGGCACATATTCTCGTCTTATTTTCCGTTTTTGTTCATCCTGCTCCGATTCTAATCTATCACTTGTTCTTTTACACAGCCTGAGGAAAGTCAGAGGGGCTGAAACGTTAAACACAATTAACAATTATCAAAATACAATTATCTGAATGAAAAATATTTCAAGTGTTGTTTCTATGCTTGATTTTTTGGTATATTTGGTTCTGGGTACAGACATCCCATGTGTCATTGTCTCTGTAGTATTTAATCATGCATACCAGCATTCTTCTGCAAACTCAGTAAACCTGCAGTCTCACAGGTGAGACAAGTCATTCATTAAACAACCTATAATGTATCAAGCCAAGAAGAAGAATAGTGCAGTCTTGTCTCATACCCTGTCGGTCTTAAAGACGTAGTAGAGGACGAAGAGAGGCACAACTCCAAACATTGCACCCAGCAGAGATGTCTTGTATGTGGGCTTGAAGTACGTGTAGGGGTTGGTGCGTGCGAACACCCAGCGTGTCAGAGCAGGGTCTTCCTGTAAAGACAAATTCATGCAATGAAATTTCAATGATATGCCATTAGCATAAGCTGAATATTTGCCCCTATGGAAAGAAGATAAGAGGCAAACAAGTAATTTACAACATATTACAATGTAAGAGTATTAAAAAACATGGATCGCTCACTGTGACCTGAGCAAACTGATTAGACAGAAGGCAATTTTACATGGAGCAACTTTAAGAGGAGCAACAGATGAAGGCCTTTTTCACAGAGGACATGTGTAGGCACAGTTGTAAATAATAAAATCATGATGGCTGAATTCCATTTAGCTGTTTTGACTTCAGGGTCGCTGTATTGTGCCTGCGGGTTCACTGTCACACTGCCATGGCTTACTTGGATACTTGAATAAACAGAGCTATTGTTAATGTTATTAGTAACACCTGTGCTTTTCCTACTATGACAAGTCAAAACACCTGCTGTGAAAAGGGCCTATGGACAGACACACAGTAATACATAATATACATAACAGCAGTGAATTACAAACCAGAGAAACAAAATAACAATACTGAGTATAAATATTAAGTGGAAGAGTTTCAAGCTGAAGTTAAATGCATGTTGGTGCTTGCTGCAAAATATTTTAACCATGTGAATGACAACTAACAGACTATAGCAGACTGCTGGCAACTAATTAATTTCAGCTTCACTAAATAAAGCAGCTCAGGATTTATCAGTCTGGACTTGGGTGAGTTTACTTGCAGGGTTAAGAGAGCTAGATATACCAATATCATCCCTACCATTTAAAATACGTTATTTTGCTAAAATGTAGCACTTTGTGGTGCATTTACTGTGTGGCTAGAGATATAAACTTCTCTGCATCATGTAATAATGTAGCTAGTGGATGGTAACCACAGAAAGGGAAATACCACTGACAATATATACTGTGGCCGAGTTTAAACTTGCTTACAGGGACTATTTACAGGAGCAAACACTAAAACTGGGCTTAAAGCCTTCATATTAGATGGGACAAAGGGTGTGAAAGTTGTGATAAATGATTTGAGTCAGAAAGCGTTCTGAATCACTGTTAAATTATAACACTAGCGACCAACCTTCTTCTCGTGCTAGAAAGCTAATGTTACTCTGACGTTAGTCCAAAATACAACCGTCCTGTTAACATACCACCCACAACACATAACCTAAATGAACATACATACAGATAATACCCTATACTAATGTTATTCTTTACTAAACCTTGGCTGCTGTGACTTCTATGAGCCATGACATGCTACCGTTAGCATCCCAGCAAGTAGCTTGAGCCATTTTAAAAGGTGACATTGCAGCCTCGTACTTACAATGAGCTCTTTTCTGTGCGGGTTATTGAGTTGCGTCTGGTACTGCCTCTTCAGATTGGCTCGTAATGCGGCCCTGTCCTCTTCGGCCCGTCGCAGTTCCGGAGAAAGGTTGAAATACTCATTTGGATCCAGTGTTTTTGGCCGGGTAGCCAAGGGCGCCTCTTGGTAGTCCGCCATGACTGTTTGATGACGGGAGGAGGGGGTGCGAGATGTGAATTCGTGAAGTCTCGCGTTGAATGCCCGACTCGTCGTCACCATAGCAACCAGAAGCTTTATCTCCTCGCTGGGTCAGTCAAATGAAAATATGAGCGCAGCTAAGAAAAATCAAGAACAAGCGGACGGAACTGACAGCGATGATGACTTTCAGTATGAAGAAGTATCTGTAGAAGACAACTGGAGTTTGACAGAGGGAGAGGAAGACTTGGAGGCGACGGTGAAAGCCATCCAGACCCGGGCGGAAGCCAGTGCAGCCTCCGGCACTGAACGGCCTGAAGCCGTGGACGTCTTTTTACGCAACTTT
This sequence comes from Scomberomorus guttatus, assembly GCA_038419695.1. Lineage (NCBI taxonomy): Eukaryota > Metazoa > Chordata > Actinopteri > Scombriformes > Scombridae > Scomberomorus > Scomberomorus guttatus. Next base: position 13,579,206 of record CM076464.1, on the reverse strand, counting down.
CTCTGCCAGATGGGCATGACAGAAACGCTGGACCGTTTTGAAACAGAGTGGACGGAGATGGCGCAGAAAGGGCAGGTGGATACAGAGCGGGTGGGTGTGGTACCGGACTGGTACACCCAAAACCAGCGTCTGGACAGCGAGTTGAGAAACGCGCAGCGGGAGAGGGAGCAGTACAGGCTGGCGGCCTCTGCCGCAGCTGGGACACTTGTGAGGGCCCAGAGAGCCAGAGACTTCCACCGGATGCAGCATAAACGTGTTGTCCAGGAGAAAAACAGGCTCATCGAGCAGATTAAGAAGCTCAAAGTTCAGTGCAACAGCTACGAACCTGCAATAAAGAAGATGAATGAAAAACACCAAGCCGTTTTGAGACAGACCTTGCTGGTGACTTTGGAGAGGGACAAGGTGTTGGGGCAGGTGAACCGTCAGGCATCTCAACACAGCATCGTCCCTCCTCCTCCTCCTCCTCCACATGGCCCCTCCTATAAAGAAGAAGGAGCTGTACATGAGAAAGGAGAGAGAAAACTAGTGACCCAACCAAGTCCTCCTACATCTGCAAACCCTCAAAGGAGTCAGATTAGTGAGCAGCCAGTGAAAGCAGATGTTCCTTAAAATAAATATTAGGTCTCATGTGCAGTAACTCTCCTAATGTATGCTGTTTTTACTCATGGTACAGCACAGTGTTGAGCTACCAACACTTCCCTTATGTATTTGAATTTTGTATGACTTTCTGGTTTTAATGTACTACAGTTCAGAAGGAAATGTTGTTGTTATGTTTTTTAATATTGTCAGCACATTACTTCACCCACCTTGTCCCACACGCCATAAAACCAGAGGTGGGCTTATTGCTCAGTCTCAATTGAAATTTTTTAGGAAGTACCAGAGACAGATGTTTGTTTATAAGGTTTACTGTTGTCCTATTCTTTTTCACACGTTCACACCTTTGCTCTTTAAATGTGTGATCTTAAATTTACACTGATTGGTTCGGCACCAGTAAGATGATGTGGGTTGTTGTGGCAGCTTGAAAGTTCCTCTTCACTGTTCAGGTGCGGGACCTCCAGAGTGAACAGTGCCAGACTCAGATGCTGCTTGATGTTGAATAGGCAGATTTATATCTGCTCATCATTAACCTGAACCAAAGAGATCAATAAAAGTAAGTTCTATGCATTCTCTCGTCTTTTAACGTTTGCTGTTTCTAATCTAGATTCCAATGTAAATGAAAAAAGTGTGTTTATTTATAAATCTGTCACCGCTGCTGGTTGAAGTTTACACATGTTGCGTTCTAGGATAAAACCACACGAGGGCAATCTCTAGCAACATTTGGTCACTGCTGAGTGAATATGAGGGAGCTGAAGCTTCAAAACAGCACAGAAAGCAGGGATTAGTAACAGCGGGAGGGAGGAATCTGCTGCGCTGCACTCAAAGATAAAACCAGTCAAGTACCAGTGCCATTCCTGCTCATGAGAGAATTTATTTTCCCATTAACAACCACAGATATGGCACCACTTGCCAGAGTATGGTCTGGAGTCTAAATAAGCCACTCTTTTTAAAATAGGCAGTTCATTATGTGCACTGAAATTACCCTCGCCTTATGCAAAGGTATTTTTAATTTTTGCACTTTTGGCACTGCGCATAGGAATGCAGGTTTCCTCCCTTCTTGCAGGACTATTTTAGCTTGTACAAGATTCCTGTTTTTTGTATGTTTTATTCCACTTGGGTTATGAAATTTAGGTAAAGCCGACTGTCATTTACGGTATACAGTTTTATATGTCCCGGGCTCCACCCCAGCCCAGGCCCTGACTCGTCTTCAGTCTGCCTTTTAATGCTTTCCAATTATCACTCCTTAATCACAGACTAGTTTTAAATGCAGAAAAGACCAAGTACATAGTATTCTCCACCTCCACCAGTGACTCTGACTATTCTGCCATTAAAACCTTTAAATAGCACCCATATTACTCTTGCTGAGTCATTCAGATACTTAGGAATTTGGCTTGACAGCAGACTATCATTCAAGATTCATATTTAACATTTGACTCAGAAATTAAAAGTCAAACTAGACTTCTTCTATAAAATTAAACGTTGTCTGTCTTCTTCCAACCGTAAGATTATGTGCAGTCAACCTTCATGTCTGTGCTTGACTATGGAGATATTCTGTGTTGTCATGCTGCCTCATCTACACTTCAGCAGTTAAACCCTGTGTATCATTGTGCATTACGCTTTATTACAAATGACACATTTCGTACCCATCATTGTTCTCTGTATCACAAGGTTGGTTGCACTTTCTTACAGTCAAGAAGAAAAAAATCATGTTGTTCATCTATAAAGCTCTACTGTTGAAGCTTCCAAACCTCACCTTACCTCACATTTCTTCTCTAATTTTAATCCAGGAACTACTTAACCTTATATCTCTCATGTGTGAACTAATGTTGGCAAAACTGGTTTCAGGTACAATGCACCTTTTAAATGGAATGAACTGCAAACTGCCCTCAAGCTTGAGTCTTACGTTCCTCTTGGAGATTTTAAAGCTTTATTATCTGATGTTTCTTATTATTCTTATCACTGTTATTAATTCCTTGTTTATTGTGTAGTTGTGTTGTTTCTGTCTGCCGATTGTGTTCTTGTCTAATGGATGTTTATTGTTCTCAGGTCTCTCTTGGAAAGGAGATCTTAATCTCAATGAGATTGCCTTATTAAATAAAGAGTAAATTGAATTTAAAAAAAAAAAAATGACCCTCTTCACCAATATCTCGGTGGTATGCCAATTGGATTATGCAATATAGATAAAAACTTCTCGGAGAGGCCCAGGCGTCGCTACAGTACGTATGACCAAATGATTCATTGCCCCACCCGCTCTTTCAAAATATCCATCCATTTATGATTTCAGAAATTCACACTCGTGGGCCAACAAGCCTCCCTTCTCTCTCAGAGCGAGATTTAGCCTCAAATTAAATATTAATATGCTTCTCCTCTGGCTGGCACCCGCTTAGACCTCATGGACTTAGAGTTGAACTTTGGGAAGTTTCCAAGCTGTGGGCACAATAACCACAAATGTCTTCTATTTTTCTTCCTGCGTCAGCTCCTGCTTCTACGGCCATTTATGTGCATCTCTTCACAGAACATTTGGTATTTCTTTATCGTAGATCAGTGATGCTGACGTTTATTTTGATGCACTCACTGTGCAAAGTGTTTGACAGATAACAGATGAGATGCGATACAGATATGAAGTTACAGCCTGAGAGATACAGAAGGAATGAAAAGGCACAGATGATCTCTATCAGTGCTACCTTGTAAGACTTCATCATTCCCAGTAATCAGAAGTCATTTTGTCCTGTTTTGGTCTTCTAAAATGACTTCTGCATGTGGAAAGAGAAGCAGGTTTCTTTTTTGACCGCGAGCTAAAAGTACTTTTTATTCTTCACCAAAGATCCCTGAAGTGGTTTGTAGACTTAGAGACAATGAGTTATGCTGCCTTCATCTTCATAATATTTCCTGGCTTAGAGATTCCATGACTCTATTGCCCTTGAGGAATGTAACTGAGGAATTTAATGTTCCTGTCCACCCTTGTTTTCATCTGCAGTCCATAATTATGTCAGTTTAAGGCCCTTGTAATTTTCACAAATGGTTACAAAGTCAATGAGGTGGTGGCTGGAGACAGGAGGCTTTCTATTTCCAGCCAACATGTCATACCAACCAAGCCCCCATTAGCTTTTCCAGGCTGCATCCCTCCCATCCTCTGGTGCTTCAGCTCTGAGGAGACGTGGTTGTCTCTCACAACCTTTATAAGAGGTTTTCAACTTTGTGGCTCCATCTTAAATGCCCCAGGCTTATTGGGATTCCTCCCCTGCCTGCCTGACTCCCTGCGCTGCCCTCTCAGCTCTTCTCGTTGCTGACAACCCTGTCCACTTCACAGCCTGCGACGACCTTTGTGTCATACCAAAGAGAAAGGAGAATGAGAGAAAGAAAACTCACGTTCCTGCCTGTTTGTCCTATATGCAGCAGAATTACACCAGTTTTGAATGACGATTTATTCAGAGATTGCTTTAGCCTAGTTACCAGCTATCTTCTATGATATTTTGGCTCCTTATTCTTCAAGATATATTCTTAAGAAATGCTCCTCTCTCAATTCATCATCAATTCTTTCTGCCATCCTATTCTAATGTAAAGCTATGAAATTGATTCCCCTGTCTGGAAGTATTCCCCTCTTAATAAATCAGCTTTCCATGCACCCATATAGTGGGCAGCGGGTCAAACTCAGCAATATTTTCTGCTTTAATGTACTGAGCAAGGCAGAGATTGGCTCATGGCAGTGACTCAGCAGGCATCCGTCATCTTCAAGGAGAGCTACACAGATGAATTGCCCAGAAACTGAATTGATAAAATATAACATTTTTCTCTCAGCCATGCTCATCTCACCGCTTGGTCTCTGTGAATTTTCTAAATTTCTGTGGCAATATTTGCTCCAAGCCGCGGGGCATTTACTACCTGAAAATGATTAATGAAGGATATGGGGACCCCTGATGCCGGGGCTCTCAAGATCAGCATCCAGAATTTTGCTGTTGGCACGTGAACACCTTTATAAAATCTATTCTGGTAAAAAAAAAAAAATCACAATTCAGATGCTAATCTCAAGGAGATTCTTGAGAAACTCTTTTATTGCATTAGATGAACTCAAAAATCCATACTGGTTAAACTAAACCAACACTGTTTTTCCCAATTCCTGACATTTTATGTTGAGTAATTTTACAATCCTAGCCAAGGGTACACTGACAACCAAGAAAAGATGACCGCAGTTTCATTAAAGGAATACCTCAAGCATTTATTCACTTTCTTGCTGAGAGGTAGATGAGAAGATCGATACCACTCTCATATCTGATCGATCCTCTCATCTAACTTGCGCCTGCATATTTCCCCAAATGTTACTTTAGCTGCAAATTTGTTTAGGAATTTGCAACACTAAAGTAGGCTAACTAAGAAAAACACACAAAGATGGATGTGTCATTATACCTAATGTTGTGGCAGTGGTCTTCTTCCAGTTTGAAGGCATTAATAATAATTAACGTCACTGTAAATGTGCTAGTGTTAGCCAAAAAGCTAATTTTGCCCACATACTTGGGCCAGGTAGTATTTTCCCAGCACAGGACTACTGGTTTGTTTCTGGGTGTCTGGAGGGGTCAATAAGGACCCAACAGCAAATTTTTGCCCCATAGCCGCCTAGCATCCAGCTATGATCATGGCTATCAATAATCTATCTGTAAAGTGTATAGTTCTAGTTATAAGGGAAGCCATATGATTGTAGCATTAACACATTTAAATTACTGTATGGATGACATGTATATTCGATTTCAGGCAGTGACTTTTGTATGATGTTAGTTTTTTGTGACAAAACAAAGGGATTGTAGGTGGCAGACTGCCTCTGGATGTGCAGATGGAGGCTTTGTTTATAATAAGAGCCTGACAGAGCCAGCAAAAGTCAATGAATTCTGCATTGTCCCATAAATAAACCCCCCCGTACATGCTGAAAGGTCAGCGGGCTGATGTATCGAGCTGACATCACAACACTGTTAGTGAGGAGTTACACATATCACACATGCATCTCTGTTTCGCTCTCTCTCTCTCTGTCTTTTCGTCATTAGGGCCTGAGTGATGTGACAGGGCCAGGCCGCTGTGACAGCAGCTGGGGGAAGTTTTGACAGGCAGAGTTAGGGAGGCTGTTTGGGGGAGGTGATGTCAGGCCAGAGAGGAGAGACGCGAGGTGAAGGAAGACAGCCAACACCCTGTATCTGATCTGATGGCAAGTGGCAGGAGATGAAGAGAAGAAGCCAAATTCAGCCTGAAAGCGTGGTCACAGTCTGAGGTCAGCTTGAACAGAGAATAGATGAGGAAGACCACTCCAGGAATACTGGGTAGGGAATACCTTATCTTGAATGTCAACAATAAAGAAATCACACTTTATTCTCTACTTTAAAGGCCAGGCGCTAGGAAGTTAAAATTTCATTTCAGTATAATACAACTTGTGTCCGTTTTTCATAGTTCCCATGATCATTTCTGTTGGGTTAGGGTTGTTTTGTTTTGCCCAAACCAATCAGTAGTGAGTGATGTATCCCTCCCGCTGTCAATTTCAGTTGGCATGGAAGCTGCTCTAGCGGTTGCTAGCAGCAGTTAGCTTAAAGTTTTTCACATGAATCAAATAATACTGTTCATGTAAGAGTTGTTAATTCTGTAATTTCAATGACAACAACTTGGACAGCTGCATCATCCATAATTGTCCCCATTTTTCTGACGCTACTTTCAATGAATGTAGCTCGACGACATCCCAATTCTTAATTACGGCTACTAAGTTCTGAATGGCTAAATTTGGCTAAGCTGGGGGTTTGTATGATCCCCTGACTGCTAATGTTTCACCCCGTCAGACTTAAATGTTACTGTGTTTCCAGATTTGAGTAATTATCTTGGTGAGGAGAATGTAGCACCAACAATACGAATGATGGCCAAAGCTACGAAAATAAGACCCAAGTTGTAATAAACTTGAATTATCATTTAAAAAACACTGTAATTCAATTGTGATAAAAAATAATGAAGTTAGAACTCCTTCAGTAGTAGTTCCTGTCTCAGACTCCAACCCATCATCCTTCAGGATAAATTTCTTCCCACTGCTAACGTAGAACTTGTTTTTGACTGTCTCCATCCCACATTGCATGTTGTTTGGGGTGAGATGCTCCTGAGAACAAGAAACTAATACTTACGCAGTGGTTTCCAGTGCTTGAAAAGGATGCTGACTGTAAACCACAAACTACATGTGAACGTGAGCTTTTATGGGAAATTCTGACATATCACTGTGCCTGCACCATTTCCTACCGCAATCCTATAGATTGAAGGCTTCTAAATGATTCTGTTAGTAGTAATTATCATCAGCTTTGTTCTCAAGGCGATGACTGAATCCAAAGCACAGCGGAAACAATGCCACACACCATTACACAACCGCAAATGACTGAAGGAAAGCTATAAGGATTCCCTTTGTGTTGACCACACACGGTGACACATGTTCATATTGAAGAGAGTCTTTATTTAACATTTACATCATCAGAGGAAATGGGTTTATATGGCTGACTTCTCTTTATGAAGTGTCTGTGTGCAGTAATATTGCTTTGTGGGATGGATCTGTCTGCGTGTGCGCTGTCCACGACTGATACACACTCAGACACTTTTGCCTTGTTCCATCAGGTCATCAGTGGAGGAGTTTCCCAGGATACATTAGCCCGAGGGTAGAGTTAGTGGTACCGTGCTAGCAGCTGTCACAGCAATGTGTGTGTGTGTGTGTGTTTGCAGAGATGATGACAGGTGACTGAGCTGAGGCTGTGTCTCTCTTGTTGCTTCTAAATAGGAATAATAAGACCTTGGCCTTTATCCAAGCATTGCTGTTTCAGAGAAATCAGAATGGCATCCTGGGGTGGTTTGTCACCAAGGCGACGGTGTGACAGCTCACAACCAGCTAATCCAGGTTATCTGATGACTGGATCGCCAGCTCAGGACCTTACACACTCGATGCTCCCAGGGGGAGCTGCTGAAGCATACTCAGCTTCAGTTATGTGCTTCCTGGGAAAATGCCAAGTTTATAAATAACATTTTTGTGTTATTTTTACCTTTTTCTCTGTGTTTGTGTCTGTAAAGCCATAAAAATTGCCCTGTGAGTACTGCATGCCTACGTCACGAGCTGAGGGCTTTGATCAGTAAATGAGCGGAGGATGAGTCATCCCGTTCACTTAGATTGTCTGGCACTTTTACACAGGCTCATTTTCCTCATCAGATTGCCTCACACTCGGGATTTTCTGGTGGCTTCACTTTGTGTGGGCCCGAGTACAATTTTAGATATCGGTTTGGCTGCTTTTATTTTTAACCCAGCAACCACTCAGCACACTGCTACACTGTCTTGTTTCACAGGAAATTTGTTTAATGTCAGTCCATTCTGATATGCCGTAAATAGGTAGAGACCCAGATGCAGAGATGCTCATAAAGATCTGATTTTGTGCAAGTATTGACGTCAGTGTCCTGCAGAAATACTCAAACTAATCTTCTGGTCCAGACCATACTGTGTCTCCATTTCTGGCCAAATGAATTAAAATGACACAAGATATTTAAATAGACAAAGTTTAGACTCCTGAAACAGATGGTCTGAACTACATTTAGATTTTTTTTCTCTCTCTGACACGTAGGCTATTTGCCCTTGGCAGCTGTCATGTAAATGAATTAGTTTTACTCTCTTCCAAAAAGAGGTTCCTGCCGGTTTATCCTGCTGCCATCCTTGCCAACCATGCACTGCACTTATAACACTAGCCATCTGTAATTGGGGACTTAGTGCTGATACTTAATTTTAAGGATCAGTTAGAGGCAGTTTTGCAGGCCCTTGTGTGAGAAACATAACATGTTATTCTTGGAAAGAAAGAGGGAAAGACTGAGCTGCTACAAGAACAGTTATTCAGTTTCTTAATGGCACTCAGAGCGTAAAAACTATTATCCAATTTTACAGAGAGGGCTCCAATGGAGCATAAAGCGCCAGTGTTTATAAAGACTTTTACACCATATGTCTCTACTAAACCTTTATTGAAATCTGATACAACAACACAAGAAATATTTCTGCAAAAATATACCCCCAATCTTTATAAGGAATCTGTTATAAAATACAACAAAAGGCTGAACTAAAATATTAATATGGGATCTTTGGTGATGTGTTAGCATGACATGCAGGTATATATTAAAACTTAAAATAGTATATCAAAAGTATTCATAAGTGCAGACTGGCTGATAAACATAAGCTAGCTTACAGTTGAAACAGTAACGGTGGACACACACACATCAAAATTACACACCAAATAAAGACAGTTCTTACTCCAAATGTCAGATTTTCCCACCAATCTTCGGTTTGTTAAAATCTGGACACATTTTTATTGTCCACATCCCTTGTTGGACTTTGCCAAAATTAGTAAGAACATTTTATTTTGCAGCATTTGTCTTCTGTATGCTTCTTTTGGGTCTGTCAGTCTCTCCATCATTCTGCGGGTCTCCCTGCAGAGAAAAAGGACACGTCTTGTGAATATTCATCAAAGGTTTTGTAGTAATTTTGTGTGTAGGGGAAATAAACTCACTAGGACGGAGAAAGCCCCAGAACGACCCGACTTCCGTTTGGGCGGCTCGTTTTTCACCTGTCTCTTTGCTCTGGTCACCTGGAGGAGAAATTTCCATACTTGTTTATAACTGTGACATTTCTTTGGGGACATCAACTTATTTCAGCATGCTGAAAGAGATTATGATGAACATTTTCCACTGAAGAACCAAAAGGATAATGTCTGGATGATTGGCTGATATTTAAAAATCAATTTCAAGGACGTAGGCTCTGTGTATGATCAGTGCCTGACAGATTACACCGGAGAGTACACCAAACTGATCCAATAAAACTAAGCAAGGTGGCCTTATAACGCTGCTTGCACATCCGGCCTCTTTGCCCCAGCTGTTCCTCCGCTCCGGGGTTGCCATGGAGACTCACCTGTAGGAGGGTGGATTTCTTGTCGTTGCTAAGGAGGGAGAAGGAGCCGACGCGGGATTTACGCTTGTTCTTTTTCTTTATTGTAGTATGAGCCAAGTGTCGCCTGGACCTATCAGCCTAGGAAATCATAGACACAGGGATTAGTACATGTACTGATACACTAAATTACATAAGCACACTTTCCAATCCACTCTTTCACTGTCTTTCTCTCAGTGTAGTCTTATTCCAGTGTAAATGAACACGAGTGATCAGAGTCTGGTTTGCCTGCATCTTTTTTTTTTTTAACACACCACAGAGTGACTAAAACTTGACTAAAAGTTAAACTAAAAGCAGCAGCAGTAAACCAATTCCCACCTCCCCCGCTTTTGGCTTTTGCTCACTCCTGCTGACTAACAGAGTGTTTTTACCTGGATGAGCATGTTAGGGAAGCCTTTGACAGAGACCGCCCCGGGCTGGCTGAAGTGATTCACGTGGGTGGGACCCCTCCGCTCCAACTGTCTTTTATGTCTGAAGGAAACCTACAGGATGAGACAGTCACAACCACGTCCACAGCCATAGAAGGAAACAACGACTCCTGCACGTCTCTCTGTGTGATAAAGTGCACTTCAGTCTGTTTGTTCTCTCCTGTTCTGCTCTGTTTCCATCCTGTCCAGCCCTGCTGGGTCCTTCTTTGACATGTGCCTCTCTGTCCTGTCTTTACCATCCTATTCTTGTCTGTCCAGGTCCTGTTTCCTTTGTTTATTGGCAGTCAAACTCCAGCATTAACAGGAGGAAGCTGCAAAATTATTATTGTCGTTGGCCTCACCATTTCCTGCATTTCTCATTGATCTGCACATAAACGAGGAACTGCTATTGATCCACTTGTTTTCCTAATAAATGGACTGTCACTTGGAGAAACAACAGATTTCAGTTTGCCAATTAGGACTTTGTGGTAAATTTATGACCGTACCGCAGGGCCTTGACTCCATCATTACTTATATTTTCCAAGTCATATAAGTGTGGAAATAAAATATAAAAAGATTGTTTCCAGTATTGGATAATAACTTTGTACCATTTGTCTTTTTTCCATTCTGTTGAAAACAACTACACTAGCTACAAAATATTTGCCCTGCAATCATTCGCCATTTAAAGTGCTTACACTGATTGCTGTTGACCTACATTTTGATGAATGTTTCACGTTTCAACATTATGCTTTGTGTAATATTTTAGAACTGTCTGTGGCACAACAGCTGTACAATTTGGGGTTCAAGGATAATTGGAATATGCATAATGTTATTGCATGTTTCTATAAGTGAAGCTGCAGGTTGCATGTATTGCTACTCTGGTCTCTCAGCAACTTGGAAAACAGCAAGTTTCTATGGTCTCACCGCCACATAGCTTTGTCACAACTGCACTATACCATAACACCATTTGTATTAATAATATAATAATCTACTTATTAAATTAGCTTTGATTAAAGTAACTGTGCATTTACAGTACAAGAAAGATTACATTCAAGAACCAACCTCCCCTTTCTACACTTACTGTAATTTTCCATCTCTGCTTCCTCTTTCTGATCTCATACTGTCTTTTCACACATCGTATGCCAGCAGTGGAGTTTCTATGATACAGTCACATGTAACCCAGACCCCCTCTGAGGAGTGAACACGCTCTGAATGGACTAAAGGATTCAGACTGAAGTATAACCTTGTGTAAGATAAGATTAATGTAAGTGGTGGCACATACCAGTCCTTCTTTTAAGGGTAGCGCCCTCTGCTGCCTCTGATCATCATTCTGAGAAGGGGAAGAGAAGAGGGTCACAGAGTCAAACACTTTTGTTGTTTTTTATCCTTTTCAGTGCAAAAGTGGATTGATGTTAAAGCATAATTCAGGTAATCATAGCGAGTTATAACTAAAAATATATCCTTTACATTGGTTTGGTTTTCACTCAGTGTGTGAAAGTAGTCCACTGACCCAGACAAACTCAGTCATGTTGTCCTATCTCAGTCTAAGTCACTACTCCAAAAAAAAGTTACCAAACATGGTAACATCGCCGGATGCAACAAGCAAGCTGTGATCTTCACTACTTCAAAAAGTGAGCTGCATGTTTTGCATATGTGAACGTGTCTGTTATTAAGCAAAACCTGCCACAATCCATCTGGATTTCTGCTGTCGGAGACATTATGTGTTGACGAGTCCCACAAATTAATCTTTCAGTGTATTCCCCAGGCATTATAAACACAAGTGACCTGGGTGGGAGCAGGCAAACACAAGTAAACCGAGCCAAATGTATCCTCTGAGAAGACGCTGTCTCTGGTATTAGTTAGTTCCCACCGCAGTCGAAGCTTAGAATTGCGCATGCTGTAATTACATTACAAATAACTGCTGCAGAAAAGCACATATGTGGCTCAAACTCCCTCAGATGGAGCAGAATTCCCAATGAAAGCTCTTTCATGTGTGGGTGAGAATCCTCCTCTCCGCTCTTGCAGCTGTCGAATCCGTTGTCTAGATGAGGGTGATTACTTTGGACAGAACATGAGGACTGTCTGCAGAAAAATGCTAACCACAAGTTTAAAGTATTACAGCTGGCAGCCACATGAAACGCCAAAAAAAGGGAACTGAAAGATTTTGTTCCACAGTGGGTATATTTTTGATGCGGTGGCACTATGTCTGTAAAAGCCATTACAATGAGGCTTTGTTTCTGTTAGAAAAAAAAAAAAGATTATATGTCTCCACAGGTCAGGCTTAGACTGAACACGTCTCCTGCCATCCTGAAGCACACTTGACCACTATTATCGTCACAGCAGCCTCTTTCGAAGGAGTGAAGTTACATTCCATGAGAGTTACTGGCTTCCTCTGACTGAGCTTTTGTACAAACACTAACCACACTGTGTCTGGGCAAAAAACTGTCAGCGTGCTACCGATCATATAAAAATAAACCGAGAGTACTATTTTAGATAATTATTCTTTTCATGAGGTGATAAAGTGTGTCTTGATATATTCCCTATTAAATCCATGCCAATCATGTTGAGGAAATGTTGGTTAAAATAAGCTTTAAATCAACTTAAATATAGATTGTAAAAAAGAGGCAGACAACTACTTTGTAGATTCACTGTAATTTTCAAAATGTCAGACGAACTATTTCCTTAAAATTAAAATCAAACTGACTGAACTTCAACATGAGCGATGTAGCCCACTTCACTGCCAGCTTACATTTGCCTGATATGAGACAGAATTGAGTGGGATTCAAAGGTCTGGACCCAGGCAAAGCTTACATTACAGAAAGTGCTCCGGCTTCCCTTGCTGATAACTATATATTCTATAAACTTTCACATGAGAGGAGGGAGTGTTTTGTCAGTTTAGTCCTTCAAAACAATATTTAAATAGAGTCAAACAGGCTGCACTTACCCCTGTAGTAGCAAAACAGCATGGATGATGACTGATACATAATGATAACTTTGGTTCCCTAACTATTACGTCCATTAGAAATTCGTCTCTTACCTGTTCGTCTGCGGTCTGTCCACTAACACACAGCTCTCCTCGGGTTGCTCCTGAGCAGTCGAGGGCGTGTGACAGCAGGCTCGCCTGCAGGCAGAGCACGCACAGCCAGATAGTAAACCCCATGATCCAGTCAGGAACTCGAGTGTTCCCAGCCCCTGTCAGCTCCCTGCTTTATACTCTCGGCTCTGCTAATGGGGAACAGATGCAGGGGAAGGGGAGGCCATGCCAGCTTCACGCAGACAAACAGCCCACCACAAGCCTGCGCTCCACGCCAGCCAGTGGCCTGCGGTCCTGCAGAAACATGTCAGACATCTTGAGGGGGCCTCCCCCTTAAAAACCAGCTCCCCTTACTCTACTACCCCAACCCAAAGACCATTTTCCACTTATGCCTGCATTGTAACTCGTGCCAAAGTGTGTGTGTGTTTGTGAGTGTGTGTAATTGAGAGAAAGCAGAGAGAGTGGAGAGAGAGAGAGGAAACTTGTCAAACCTCTGCGCATAACAAATGAAAAAACGGTGGTTTTGTTCTTGTAATACCTTAAAGAAATGCTGAATAACGCTGCGAATTTGTCTCCTGGCTCAGTGTAGATGAAGATCTTGCTTTGTGCTTTCAAAATGTATGCGTACAGCAACTGTTTATACAGTTCTTCACTGATCCAAACACTTCAGTAAGCCTTTTAGAATTACAGTAATTACTCCTCAGTAGACCTCTCAGTGAAATATACAGCAGCTATCAACACTGTCAGTTCATCTTTCAGCCTGCAGACTACTGTTGACTGAATACTGGCACAATAGCTGAAATTTCAACTAACTTTGTCAGATGTGGATACAAAATCTTGTCTGTTGTGAATTAATTTGTAGTAGGGAAACGACTCATCATTTGGGAATTAAAAAACTGAGGAAAACTTATTGTTTTCTCTCTAAATTGTACAGTATGGTTTACATTGTCTGGCAAGCATGTTGGGCACAGTTAATATACCTGTGTGGGAGTTTATATGCCCTTTAAAATGTAGCACGCCATAAGGAATGCACCTCCTGATGGGGCAAGTTGTAGATGAATGGGCACCCTGTCTTAAGGTGTATTACAGGATGGAAAGAGTGAGAGGGAGCGAGAGAGAATCAACTCCAATGTCTTCAAGCCTCCGGCTCTTGGTCACTGAGGAAATTTCTCCCGCTGGGATTGGAAACATATGCTGCTGTGAAATGGGAAAATTGTAGATATTAAATATGTTTTAATTTCTGGTCCAAGATAAGCCCTTATACCGCTTTCCTGTTCCCTGCCATATCGGTATATGATAGTGCTTCTTACTCAACAAACGATTGTGAAAGTATCCATAATGACTCCAACAATTTCCTAGTAAGTCACAGTGTGAGTGGGGAGAATGAAAGATGGTTATTCATCTTCATCCTCAGCTGCCAATCACAAGCCCCCTCCGTCCCTTTTTTCTGTCCAAAGACGTGTTGGAACTGTTGTTGCAAATGTCTCCCTGGAGGTTCTGTGATAGCACTAACTGGACAGCTGCAGTCTAATGATGTGAATTGATAGAGAAGGAAGAGTGAAAAATGACCTAAAAACAGCAAGCCTTGCTTTTCTTGGCAGGCAATCCAAAATGGGCTGAAGTGTGCGAGTGGACAAACATGTCAGCCATTTTACTGGACAAACCAAGCAGTTCATTCCTCTCCTCCTCAGCTTTACTGTAACTGAACATCAGATGGCTTCTTGTATGTCAAAATCATGTTACCAAGGTTACAGGCTCACATTAACCTCACACAAACCATAATGTGACCATGTGAGGAGACAGCAAGGGAGAATTATTTCATACTCAAAATTCCTGTTATTCACTCTAGACATTCAAGTTCAAAGTAACTTTTTAAAGCATCTCAGGGAGTTAACTGCATAAAATTGCTATGCAGAGCCATTCTCAGCTTTCACCTCCCGATGGGAAGTGTCATTCATCAGCAGCTCTACTTTGAGCTGCTGTCAATGTGTCTGAGGATGATGCTCTACGGCTGGCAGCTGTTGACCTTGTGAAAAGAAAAACACGTTTTTTCCCCCACTGCACACTGTCTGCTCTGACCAGAGATGAGTAGACAGGTAATTTGTGACATATAAATACTTGTAGAAATGTGTTTTTGAGTGAGCAACAAAGCTGTTTGGCAGCAGCATGACAGACGAGACAAAACAGGAAATGTAACTGGGCAAACAACATCTGGATTAGGAGACATGACTCATAAAATAATGGATGTTTTGGATTAAGTAATTGAAACATGGGCTTTCTTACTGCACAGTTTGGTAAAGGGTCGGTTCAAATTACACAAATTACAAAGAAACATTTTCTCATTTAACTCTGCATTTGGTTTTATTTGCCCATATTTTGATGTTGTCTCTGAGATTAAAGGCCACCAAAGTGTAAAAACGTCAACATATGCATGACTATTTCTTGGCCGGGAGCAGTGAAGTCACAATGCCCGGCCAAGAAATAGTCACGCACAGTAACCCCCCATAAAACTGCTAATTGTCATTTCAGACGAAAGCCCTCGAACGAAACCAAGCTAGTCTTTATGCTAAGCTAAGCTAACTGGCTGCTGGCTCCAGCTACATACTGAACGGACAGATATGAGAGTGGTATCGATCTTTGCATCTAACTCTTATCAAGAAACCAAATAGATGTATTTCCCAAAATGTTCCTTTTAGAGAAAACAATCTAAGAAACTAAGAAAATGTATCTGTAATTCGGAGAAAGTCACGTGTTCCCTTCCATCACATATAAAAGGATCGTGGTGGGTCTCAGCTTAGTTCTTTATAGAGCAGTCTTTCTGTAAATGAAACATCAGTTATATATATATATTTGATTTAGGTCCTATATGTGCATTTGTATGAGAAATCTGACTGAAACTCAAATGCTTCCCCTTTCTTTCAGTATACAACTGGGCAGTCCTATAGGTCTGATTGCTAATCAATATTCCTCTATAGCACATTGTCCCCTTCTTTAATCCATGTGACTGCTTTTGTAACAGCTTTGTGAAACATGCAAAAGGAGAGAAAAGCAGCAGGGATTTCAATCCTCTCATGTGGAAACGGCACAGGAAGCCAAGGACGACATTGAGCAAAAACAGCGCGGCTGTGCAGCAGTTTTTGTGTTTGTTATTGAATAAAGAAGGAGTATTTTCTGGCCTCTTATATTTCACTTTCCATAAATGCGTCCTTGGCTGTTTGAGGATTAGCATGCTCACAGAGAGGGAGCGCTCATTTGACTCAAAGTGAATCGTAAATGTATCATCAGTTACCAACGTCATTTGTCTTTAATCTCACTTCTTGTTCACCCTCTGCCCCTGACGGTATTTCACGAAATAAAAAGCCACCCAGAAATCACAGCCCTCATTTTCCCACAAGAGACAGATGAAATACTACTATATTCCAAATGCAGTCCCTCTGATCCATCTACAAATTACCATAACTTATCATTTACACTTTAAAGTTCCCAGCGAGAAAAAACATTCATTCTGTAGATAATCAATTATATCATAAGTCACTGTGGCTGGGGGCTCTGTGGAGACGTGATGTCTCAAAAGAATCAACACATTTACACAAATATCTTGAGTCGTTTTAAATTAGTAGGCAAGCCTATCGTGCTGCACAAATGCAAGAAAATAGGCCAGGTGCAGTTTGAAACATTAATACAAAAATGCAACACTGCTAAAATTATGTTGCTCTGCTGCCCTGTTTACATTTTGATTTGGTTGGTTTTCCAGTTATAATATTTGCTGACAGTGTGTGGATTAAAATCCACCATAAAATACATTCAAAGCTTTTGAGTCAAATTTGTTGATTGAGTATGTTTCTCTTGTTCCTTGTGGAAAAACTGTCGCTTAAAGGGTAAAGCTGGCCATTTTCTATATTTTTCTTATTGTCAACCAATCTCATGTGAAGAGCCAAACCAACAATGACCTCATCCTACTTACAAGTATTGTGTGTGTATCCAAAGCCTGATGTATCGTATTCCTCTGTGCCATAAACCTCCATTGATGTCCAGAAACTATTAAAAACATGTCCTTCACCACGAAGCGTGCAGTCACGGTAGTTTGTTTAGAAACAGTTTTCAGTCGCCGGAGAGAAGTTCCTTGTAATGCAGATGCCACTGCATCTACGCAGGAATTTCATTTTCGTTTTGGATTTCGTTTACAGAGCTTTTCTAGCTTGTTGTACAACACATCAAAACCACTTAACTTTGTTCAGATGTTCTTTGAGAAATTTACAATGTAGTAAGTCAAGAGGTTGTGATATCTTTGGCTGTGGTTATGAACTACTCTCCGGAGACAGAAAACTGTTATTAATCTTTGGAGCCCTTTCTAAACAAGCTAACTTGACCGCAGTCTTTGTGGCACAGCCAGTGCAGCGGTGTGGATCACTGACGTGTTTTTAATAGTTTTTTGACAATAACGGAGGTCTACGGCACAGAGGAATACTGAGGAATCAGGCTTTAGATACACATACAATACTTGTAAGAACGAACAATTCATTGTTGGTTTGGCTCTGCACATGAGATTTGTTGACAATAAGAAATATATAGAAAATCACCAGCCAAATCCTTTAACTGTCTGAGAAGCTTTTCTGAGAAGAGTCAATGATGCCCCTTTACCTAGCAGTAGTCTCTTGTACCAGAATACAATGCGTAAGACAGGCTTTGAGTCATTGGAGTGACTGTGATATTGATTTGTGCTCTAGGGGATGTTAGAAAGTATTCTGGGAAATTTAGGACAAATCAGAACATGAGGCAGACAAGCTGGGTGAGGGAAAATGGTGAAACAAAAGTAAATCCAAAAAATTAATCGTAGAATGCCTCCTGAAATGAGCAATAAGCATCACAGATTGATTATCTCAAATGGGTAATTTCCCATGTGCAAAAACAGTGTCTTTGAGAAGATGTGAAGATACCCCTACCATACATGGTCACACTTAAGGGTAATGATAAGTAGGAAAGTGCTAATTAAACCTAATTTGCACTGTCATTATCACCACACTCCGACCATTGTTCATTCAGCCAGAATACTAAACATGATATCATGAGAGAGTGTTAGACGTAGTACGGGTCATGCCCTCTCACTATCTCTCATTTATATCCCATCCTCTCTCTGCTCTGGTTACCATGGCAGCAAGGAGTTAGATTCAAACAATGCAAGTGAGGGTTGAAGCCTTTGACGAGAGGAAGAGAGCTCACTATATCTGTATCTGGGTGAGACAAGGTGCGGACGCACACATAATCAGAGTACACTGAAAGCATCATTGTATATTTTTTATTGATGAGCTGACAGGAGAGTGTCTTTCTCTGAGTGTATTGGTTGAGGGGCAGACAGAAATTGGCTCATAGTCTTTGGAACATGTGGAATGAATTGAAACTGAAATCATATTATTTGACCGCAGAGAGCCCTAAAACAGATCTTTTCATTTATTTAAAAAAGACTACGTGGCTTTTTGTCCCATACCACATGTCAGATGTCTTTGTGTTAAAGCTAAAACTTCATTCTGTCATTCTGTTTGCTGCTTTGCCTGCGTACTAAAACCTTGTGAATCTCGCTGTCCTTCAAAGCAACAACAAACCAGCTAGTTCTCCAGAGTGAAAGCAATGACTTCAGCAAGCCTGAAGTGTGGTAAACATCATTACAAATGGTTTTTGGTATTCATGTGCTTATAAGTTATATTTTATATACATTTCTAAAATGATGGTGCATTCATATTTTAAAAAAGTGCTCAGTCACAGAGAAATATAGCCTAATTATTTTTCCTGTGTGAATGTCCTCCTGTTATCTAGAAATTCTCACCTATCTGGCAAGTAAGTAAGCTAACGAAATGTCGCAACTACCTGCTATCTAACAACCGAGCTAACATATCACATTTAATTAGCATTTCTTTTGTAAAATAAGTTGTAAAGCTGTATTAATGCAACTTTTGGCAACTTGGGGGCAACAGAACAATATGTAAACACACTGCTAGCATAGCATGGTTTACACATCCAGCAGACAGCAACATTAGCTTTCATTTGGGGTCATGTTGCTGGCCATCGGATGAATGTTAGTGCAAGATCAGATTCAAAAGCATAAATTTCATAAATTCATTTACAGATTGTTTGTATTCTTGGAGATTCATAGGCTGCTGAAGTTTGGGCTGATAGCTGCTGATAGCTGAATTTCTGTTGCTAAATCTCAGACTTATTATAGAAATATCACACAGAGCTGGGTGGCTAGCAACAAAAACACCTCCTTTGTAAACAGCTGTGGCTAAACTTGGCTGGAGAAAACCATTGGCAAGCAAACTGGGAAGTAGAGCGGCTGGCAAATTTACTCTCACTCATCCACATTTGTGAAATAAACAAAGGCTAATATAGTCTGGAAGGAGAGTGACCAGACTGTCAACATGTTGTGGTTTCTAAACACTGGAAGGGAAAAGAATGAGTCAGGGGCTACTGAAGGCTCAAAGGAACATCTTAAAGTATGAATGTTAATCTAGAAAGCTTTGCAGTATAAATGAAAAACAAATGGAAAAACGGTCCTATTCTGAGAGGCTTTAAAGGTTCACAATTTCCCAAATGAACAATGAAAGAAGTTTTCCTCACTGTAATCATCCCTCCTCTTCATGCTGGCTATTAAAAGATCCCCTTCAAATGCACTTTCAATGTAAGTGATGAGGGCCAAAATCATCATTATCATCATTTTGTGCAAAAATGCATTTAAAAGTTTATTTGAAGCTTATATAAGGCTTTAGCAGTCTGAGTTAGTCATATTAAATGGATAATCTGCTACATTTACAGTCTTTTTAGCATCAAATTCCCTCTTTGTGTTTCCTCAGTGTTTCCCTGTTGAGCTGCGGTGGAAGTATAGTAACAAAAAGAGGGACTTTAGCACTAAAAAGACTAACGTTGAAAGATATCTACTTGATTTGACTCATTTGGACGGCTGAAGCTCCATATTAGCTTCAGATAGATGGATTTTGGCCCCCATTACTTACAATGTATTATGAAGGGATCTTCTAATGGTCAGTATGAACATAATTTGGGTACCTGACTGTTGTTTTAAGACAGACTTGAAAAATTGTGAACCTATCTTTTAAAGCTACAGGTTAGCATTCCTCAGAGGAATATTAGACAGACTTCACTTGCAATGAACTGTATGCATTCATACATTGCATTTCTGTATCTAAAATGAAAATATATTTTAATGAACATCTGGTCTGAAGGTATTTTGCAGCACCTGAGCATGCTGGCTCCATTTTTATTCGCCTGCGTGCACCCATATAGTAACAGCCAGAGCTGTAGTTGTGTACGGAGGTAAGGCGGTTGTTTTCCATTACGAGTGTGATTTTCCTCAGCTCCTGCTTTAGCTCATTACTCAACCCAGAGGACAATCAGTGCTTGTTTATTAGCTGTAACAGGGGAAATGGCTTCATGACTCCCTTCCGTCACTGAAGCCTCATCCACCCTGAGGATTCCTGAAAATGCACTTATCAAATGTAAAAATGACCGGTGCCAAATTCATCTATTTATTGAATTTAAAAATGATATGAAACAAGCTTCTCTTTTTTTCCTATAAAGTGAAATACACTTTCTTTCCCTTACTCCTCACCCTGAATAACAGTACAATGCATGGAGTGACTCACAGTGTTTGTTTGGTATTTGTGATGCTTTGTTTCCCACACTGGAATGGCCACTTATGGGCAATTAGTCATGCTGAGTAGGCAGAGGCTTCACCTCCACCTCGTCAGCGACAAACACAAGAAAATGTATGTTTAAATGGAACAAGCTAAGCGACTGTAGACTGAACAAGCCGGCAGTAGTGGGTGGGAGAGAAATATGTTTCTCTTCTTGGCGTTAGGAGACAGCAGAGGGCTTAACACACACACACACACACACGCTCTATTGTGGAATTAAAAGCAGGAGCTTTAATCCAAAATCAATACACTGACCCAGAGGTCTGTCATATCTCAGGCCTTTAATATTTTGATACATGAGTCAATTATGACAAATTGGGTATTTAACTAATTGTATCCCAGTGATTGAAAAATAACAAATGCCCAAACACTCCATTACAAAAATGTTCAAAAAGTGTACAATGAGTATGGAATACCAAGAGTAACAAAAGTAAATATATTCCTCTCACCTCAGTTGTCTATTTCTCAGAGGAAGTGGTCCGGCCTTGAAAAGCTTCCTCCTGAGAATCACCAGAAAGAGAAAAGTCAACAAGAGCAGGATATCATTACTGTTACCAGGTGGACACAGAGGCAGGCTCATGTATGTAGGTCAATATAAACCATGGATCACTGAAGAGTGACTGACTGGTGAGTGTCGCAGGTGCAAAAGCCGTCCCTCTTAGGTAATAAATGCATCTGACGCACTTGTTGCTTCTCTGAGCACAGAGAATATGTCAGTGTGTTCTTATAGCATGAATATGCTTTCTGAACCATCAGTCACAAATAGGTTTGATCCATTTTTGTCAATGGTACAGTAGGAGAGCGTTCTTTGCTCAAAATTATAAATATTGCACTAGTATTAACAGCAGGACTGATTTAAAAGTGCACCATAATATAAGTCAAAATAACAGTAAAAGTAAATTTACTTAAACTACAAAGATTTTATGACTAATATACATTAAAAATGTACAATAAATGTTTTTTTTATTCGTGAAGTACTAGAAGTATTGACAATTTTTAGCTGATGGAGTCAACCATCAACCAATTGCTGCAGACATTATGAGGACATGATGTCATCCATAGCAACTGGGTTTGTGAGCTTTGTGAATAGCTTTTAATAGGAAACTCTTTTACCATCGTTGAGGAGGACTCCTAATGGACACTTTGTAAACACGGCCCCAGTTTTTGGTGGTGTGAATCACAGTAGAAAGAGCAAATGCTTCTTTCTACTGTGCGTTCACCTCTTTTTACAACAAAAATCCATTGTAGGACATCGGCAAATATCCAAATGCCATGTAGCCACTAAACATTACTGGATAATCTTTGACAGATGATAGACTGTCTATAAAAGGTGTTGCAGATGCAGCTCAGGTGCTAACTTTGTGTAGCACGCCCAAAATGTGTTATTTTATTATAATTATAACAAAAATACCTCAAATCCCCAATTTTTTAGGATTTGGGGTGTTATTGGTCAATATGACAAAATCAAGGAGTGCATCTTTAAATACTTGATACTAATTATGACAAAAAATCAGAGAGCAACCAAATGACAGGTTGCATTTTGGGAGCCCCCTGGTGGCTCAGGGGCCCCAAACACACATTACTTCAGTCTGCTTTTGCCTTGACACCACATTTTCCAGTGGGCACACATTTGAGTGGTAGGGGTTTTGTTCCTGTATACCTAATATACCATGAAATAAAACTGTACTTTGAAGTTACAGTAATAGCACAAATTGTAGCATTTACTTTTCTACAAATTTCACTGACAAAACATCCATGAATCACCTCGTACTGGCTGCTAACGTCCAGTTGTGATTCATTGACCATTTACATAGTTTTGAAGTCTGACATTTGGTTGAAAGACAAGATCATATAGTGAGCAGTGAAGCCCTCGGAGAAAAGGAACCTCAAATGCCAACATTCAGGCTGTGGAGCCATAATCTGTTTCCAAACACAGAATACTGAATGTCACTGCAGACACACACACACATACATGCAAACACAAGAATACTGTAACTGCAGCTACAGGCAGCATGTGACAGAGGTAGAAGGGCCAGACTGCTCTGCTCTCAGTCACTCTAAATATTCCACTTAAGCAATCAGAACTCCCCTGTAGGCTCTGTAGAGTCCCATGCTGGGAAAATCCATCACACATTGTTGATACATGTTAAGGCATGTGTCTGGCATATGGGGTATTTGTGTGTATTTGCACACTCATTTGTAGCTATGTGCTATTTCATTTTCATTTATTCTTCACCTAAGCACTTTTAATATTTTATTAGTGGTGTACCTTTAATAGTTAATTTGTTCATAGAGTTTGTATTGTGCTTCATTACATTGGTTGAGGGAAATGTTTATTGGAATTATGATAAATATGTATATGTATATGATATATATTCTTACATTGAATTATTTAGAGAATGTATTATTATTTTGGGGATACTGTGATTTTGATACAATACTATGATTGTTGCCATGTACATTGTTCAAAGCCAGATGAGTTGGCAGTTATATCAGTAAGGCCACTGAAGATTAAAACCATCCTCCCTTTTCTTGTAATATGTTGACCCTGAGTCCGGTGTGATTCGTGGGAGCAACACATGCCATGCTGACCTGTTGATTGCATTTTCACACGGCTGCTACTGAAGATTACTGCATGAATATTCCCTCTGTTCCCACCTACTAGCCTTGATTGGATTATTAAAGTGTGCAAATGCACATACTCTCCTTTAACAAGCCAAATCCCCCAGGCAGAGATGGTAACAATACCCACTGTATGCAGCCCTTTTGGAAAAAGGTTAGCGAGGTATGCCACAACATGTCGGTGAAACTAATTTGTATTGCACCAGACCAGGAGGACGCCCTCTCACCTGCACACAAACAACAGCAAACTTCAAGATCATACATTTATTCACCTCAGAGCCGCAGATGTAAGTGCAAGGTCATATTGCGAGTGACTCAGCAGCAGAGCATAAAGCATGAACACCAGTGTTACTGGAGCATGAAGCTTTTAATAAGCTTTACTCTGACATATATACGTGACCAGCAGTTGCCTTAAGGTTGCAGAAATGTGCTTGTGACCAGAGGATTACTGATGTGGATCCCCAGAGTGACCCCCCACTCCTCACTGGAGCTACTTAGTGGCCCTCAATAGAAGTCTGATTGTATACTGGGACTGTACATGCTCAGAAAAGTTTGTGTTGTACAAACTGTCACTTTTAAATTCCCTCTACCTTGCATTTGTTGTCCACCGGCAGCCCATGTGTTACGTTGTAAAAAAATCAACGTGTGTGTTTCCCCGCTTTGACTAAAGCTCGCAGACAAAGCAAGTAAAACTGCAGTTTAACAGGCCCGACGTGTGTTATTTAAATCTCCGAGCAATGAGCGCTGAACCATAATAAGTACACTTATTTGAGAGTGCACCACTGAACATCCACTGTGCAGTCATATTTGTGCAGTCACAGTTCAAGATTTAAATAATCCGCCTGTGACTTTCTAGCAATAATTGCAAAGACATTGGTACAATATAAATAATTTTATCACCATGCGTTTTTAGCTGGGATGTTATCTGATTTTATCTTGACAGATGAGGTATGTGATAATTAGACAAGAATCATAACCTTACCAGGCAGCTAGCAAGCATTTAATGGTGATGCACTAGTGTTTCCCACTGTGTATGAGCTTCTGTTTGAAATATAGGACCCATATCTATTCTGCTTTCTTGTCAGGGTGATGGCCAAGAGGAGATGCATCTCCAAAAATGAGAGATTAAACTGATGCAATTTACTTTTGTGTAAGATGTTTTTCTTACACTGCATCTGTGTGAATGTACCTTAAAACATCGACAGTGTGCTCTCTGGGCTTAAATATTTGCAGTACACTTGGTGTTTATATTATCTGTGTACATTAAAACTCTGATATGAAATGAATACCTGCGATTACAGCAAGACTACAGGATTGTGACTGATTCTGTATGTACAGTAGATCAAGGGTGTGACTTGAGTGGGACACACTGGGACATAAAACCATAATGACTCATGCGGTGAAAATAGGGCCTAATACATAACTTTAAGCTGCGGGCCTGGCATGAAACGTGCCTTAATTAAATTAAGGAAAAAGGAAACAGTCGCGATTTATAATCTCTATTATTGCTATCTGCTCTTTATCTTACTAAAATTTGCCTCGTCGAGCAAGCACCACAGCCCAGAAAGAGTTTTTGCAACACACAACTGTCAGCATTTTTCCTGAGCTGTGCACTCATAAAATGAACAATCAGCCAGGTTTTCTTCTCTGCTCCATGCTCTGATCTGCATCAGCCCTGGTGCTTTGCCAGACCACAGCTCAGGAAGACAGTGGGTACTCAGGCCACCCTGCAGAATACAACTAAGGTAATGTATTGGTGTGAATGTTAGGTTTGCACAGATAGATATAAACTTAAATTTTTCTCTGGTTTAATGTTATTTTTGCTTACTTATTGGACCACATGTGAAAGTTAACTACATCTTAAAATAAATCTTATAAAAATAGCAATGTAGAGGAATTGTTTGATATAGCAGAGAGAGAAAAGTGAATCTGAGAGATGCTGTAGATGCTGGATTAATTGGGATGTTTTCATCTCTCTCTCTGAGATTAATTGCACTGTGACTGGCTTTGTGAATGGAGCAGCCAGCCAACACTGCGGGGGGCGGAGGGGGGGTGTGGTGGTGGGGGGGGGGGGGGGGGGGGGTGAGGTGTCAGATCAGACAGAAATAGACTCAACTATCTGTGATTTCTAACCTCAAGATTCCTTGTATCGCTCCATCCCCGAGTATGAAACCGCCGAGTGTCACCATGAATGCAGCTCGAATCCAGGTTGGATGCCAATTCCTCACCTCGCTCGCCGTGCGCACTCCTTCCTCCTCCTCCCTCCGTGTAATACAAACCTCGTGATCACCCATTCAGCAGTGCCTGCGTCTGCTGCTTTTGGGGGGGGGGGGATAATAAGCCGACTAGCCGAGGGGCAGGAAAGCCAAAAGTATCCGGGAGACAGACAGGTGTCGCGGAAGTTTACACTCGCAGAGGCGCATCCCTCCGCGTCCTTTTCTTGTCATTATCTGGGATAACGTGAAAGAGACTGTAACTGGCGGTCATCCGGCACCCACAGATCCTGTGTAAGTCATTCTCCACATCAACTCACTGCACTAGGAGCGAATAGGTGAATGTTAGCTTATTATAATGGACAGGAATGAATGAAGATTGAAACATGAGCCTGAATGTCAGGTGTTTGCTTTAGCTGTAAAAGCTCGGTGCATGCTTGCATACCTTGATAAGAAAATACACGTTTCTGTGATGTTTTTTTTTCTTTCTTTTTAAATTTTTTTTTTATCACCTTTTCAGTGCCGTTTGCTGCAAGCAAGCAGCCCGATTCACTGCCCATAAAGGTGCTAAAGCTGACATTTGTCACCGCAGGATTTCACACAGATGTTATCATGCAGTCACAGCTAACGTGGCAGTGTGCGTGCGTGTGTGTGTGCGTGTGCGCGCGCCCGCAATGAATGCTTTTAAAATGAAGGAAATGCGGCATCTTTGCGGGAGAGTGGGGTGAAAATAATCAGGTGAATCTGCCTCACAGTGCTGGAAAGAAGACTACAAGCAGGTTCAGGAGGTGCAGAATGTGACTCATCTTTTTTTTTTTCTTTAATAGGACACGTTTTGGTTTAATTAGCAGAAGCTATAATAAAGTCATGTTTTGTCTCAGGTCTGTGGTTGCAGAAAAACCTTTAACCCAAAGGAATGCAAGCTGAAAATCCTTATTTGGCAGCTGCCCTGAGTGGGTTATGGAGGCAAGTGAACTGTATTATAGGCTCAGTGCGGTTTATTTCTGGTGTTTCGTTTTGTGGTGAAAACTCACCTGTTGACAATAATACTGGGTCATGTTGGGAAGCTTTTTAGGGAGACACCAGCAATACATTCACCCACACACCGGATGAATCAGTGTGCCATTCCGAGCAACTCATTCAAGGAAAATGGAGATCATTCACCCAGAATTACAAACCCATTCTTAGTGTTTGTGTTGCAGTAGTTCAACTCTTTGTCACATGCACAATGACTCAGAGGCAGATTCAATTAGCATCTTCAGGTCAAAAAAATGTATGCGTGTATAGAGTGTGTGTGTGTGTGTGTGTGTATGTGTATGTGTATGTGTGTCTTCACAGATCAGCCGCAGCATTCTCACCTTGCCAGCCTCCTCTCTTGCTCTGTATAGAGTGGTAATTGGTCAGACACAGCAGGTAGATGTCAAACGGTGACAAATGATTAAGAGCTCTTCTTCAAACAGAACCTCTTGTGAGGATTTTAATGCACCCACAGTCTAATAGTCTATTTAAAGTACCAATATTCTTGTACACAAAGGTGGCTTGGAAAAAAGATAAAATGCTGGGATTCTTTGGAGCTGCTATTTTCTACCTACATTGGCCATATTGGTAAACCATAATACAAAACAGCTTCATTTTCACAGCAGACATTTTGACTTGTCATAATAGGAAATGCACAGGTGTCACTAATAACGTTAACGGTGGCTCAGTTCTATTCAGGTGAATGAAGTCAGCAATGACAGTGTGTTGACAATAATAATAGTAATCTTTATCTATAGAGCACTTTCCAAAATCCACCTTACAAAGTGCTTCACAAAGGCAGC
Source organism: Scomberomorus guttatus (assembly GCA_038419695.1). Lineage (NCBI taxonomy): Eukaryota > Metazoa > Chordata > Actinopteri > Scombriformes > Scombridae > Scomberomorus > Scomberomorus guttatus. The sequence goes on along the minus strand of CM076464.1, from coordinate 13,551,836 downwards.
AAAATAAAACAGACAAATACCAAGACGCTGAAACAAGGCAGCTACATTTTGTCTAGAAAATTAATTGCCAGCTAGTTTGATAATTGATAGTTTTGAGTAATTTTGATGCTAGAATCCTCTGGTTCCAACTTCTTAAATGTGAATATTTTTTTTGGTCCTCTATGACAGTAAACTTGAATATCTTTGGGTTGTGGACTGTTGGTCAGAACAAAACAAAACATTTTTGGTTGCTTTTTGGGCTTTAGGAAATGGTGATCAACATTTTTCATTTTCTGACATTTAATGGACCAAAATCCTTAGTTACAGCCCTAAATTTTGTCCAAATGCCAAGTTTCATTTTCAGGTAAAGTAATTGATTACTTTTATCTACTCAGTGACATAATCTTAATTTACCTTTGAACTCTCTCTACGACAGTATAGTTTATGTTCCCTGTGTCAAAAAAATGTGTAGGACCACATCCACAGACCACTGATTGTCCATTATGTCATACAGTTAATTAATGGCCTTTACTATTTCTATTGCTTCAATAGCTCTCCACATCCATTGCAGTTATAGTGTGTTTGTTTTTGCTAAGCAGTAATGGTAATGGGGTTTGTACCACAGTAAAAAGTGAAGTTATGTACCATGAATCATTTGCAGATGCTTATGTTGAGTGTTTGTAACCACTTACACACCATAAATCTATGACTGCTGACAGGCCTGTCCACACTATGTGCTGTGTTCCTTACTTCAGTTAAATGTTGGAGTAGTTGGACATTATCCGGTATATGTGCCTAGCTATCTTACAGTCCCATTATCCAACATTCTTGGTACTTGTCTTTAATGACTTGTGGTCAAGTTGACAGATAGTGGTCATATCCTTAGTTGCAAAAAGAACTTGTCCCCTTGTGTTTCAGCTGTCATGTGGACAGGAAGACAAATAGACCCAAATAAAAGCCATCGCACACACAAAGAGAGTTTGGTTTTTGAAGGATTTACAGTGAGCTCTTCATGCATATTTGTAGGACACCGATTTCCCATTCATACCACAAATAGCTGTAGATGCAGATCTGCAAAGTCAGTTCACTGTATTCACCTTCAATTCAAATAGTCATTTTAGTGAAGTTGTTGTCAATCTCCTTCCCTCTGGCTCTGACGAAAACGCTGGTCCGAAGGAGAGTGTCTAAAACAAGCAGTTCATTTAGCGCTTGGCTGCACCTGCCCTTTTAGCACTCCAACGGGGCCTTGTCCTCAGCTCGCCCATCCTTTGCTGACTCTCTGAGGTGACAGACAGCAGCAGAGCCAAGTGCTCTGCAGCACGCTGTAGGATGGAGTGTTTTATGTGTGTTTGTGTGTTTTATGTGTATTTGGGATGATTTAGTATCAGTGTGTACATATTTTCATTAAAGACATAGTTGATTGATGCACATGGCGTGTCCTTTGGGGAAAAGACAGTTTCCTCTTCCATTCTCCTGAGAGATGCATCAGTGTGACCTATTTTCCATCTGAAACCATTCTCTCTCTCTCCTCTCCCCTCCCTCTCTCTCTCTCTCTCTCTCTCAGAGCTGAAAGAGTCAGTGTGAACATGTTGCTCTTGTAATCTGACAGTATTACACTGGTACACTCCATTGTGGTGCCAGTCAAAATGTGACACCAGTGACCACAATTTATTTTTATATTTTGTAGCAATTCTGGGTGTTTTTCAGCTCAGACAAATGTACAGTTTCCAGTAGGTTGGTTGTCTTCTAAACTAATTTACATGTTAAGGGTTCATATGTTTAGAGTTGTTAAACTTGGTTTAAAATTTTTTATAATATTTTTTTGTTCTGACAATGGTTGGCACAAAGTAAATCAAATCATTTGAATCCCCAGAATTCCCTGGATGGAGCTGTGAGGATAAGATCATTTGAAACACTAAAGAAAATTGAGTTGTTGCAGCAGCAATCACTAATAAGATACAGGAAATAAAAATAAAACGGAGATTATAGCAAATGTGAAAACTGTATGGATGAAAAGTTAGGAAACAGAATTGATTATAGAATTGTTAGTTTGTGTTGGTTAAGTAAACTTTTAGTGAGACAAGAAAATGAAGGGCTAGGGTGGTGGATGAATGCGTGTACCGCATACAGCCTTCATGCAGCCTGGAGACTGAACTCCTGGAGACTGCAGACCTGCAATTAATGTGTGTGTTTTCTACTATGTGTAACCATGATACCTCCTTAATCTAACCAAGTGGTTTTGTTGCCTAACCTTAACCATACCCTAACCAAATTTTATTTGTCATAGTCACAGTTGTTCCCTAAATTCAACCATACCATGTGCATGTCATGTGCAATTATTGCAGAAAGCGAGAATTTTAAAAATGTTGGCATTGGGCATTAAACAAGTTTGTCTGAGCCAAAAAAAAACAAAAAAACAAAAACACAAAATGCTGCTTCTGGTGGCTGAAGTTTGGCCTGTTTGGGAATCATGCTCTATACAATCTGACAGCTGCTGGCTGAAAAGGCAGCACAAACCTTTTGAGAGGTAAAGCTATGCAGCTCACCAAGACGGAGTTCAGTTTAGCCCACAACCCACCTTCACTGAGAGCGAATTGGTGAAGCATTGAAGCACTGAGGCAGTCTCCAATCAGTGTCACTTTTTCTGTTGGAATAGCTCACACTCTTCTCCATTGTGTACAGGCTGATAGCTAATCTGTGCTATTGTTAAGGCTGTGTTGGTGGTGCTGCTGGGTGGTGACACCAGTCCATAGAGAAAGCAGAGATTTTAGGGTGTCATATGCATATACTGTATGTATTTGTGTGTGTGTCTGTGCATGCGTGTATGTTTGTGTGCATCTTTGTTGGAAATTGTCAGAAGTGGAAATGGATTTACTGTGTGTACAGTGGCTGTTGCTGCCCTCAAGTATCTGCGTCACTAAAGCTTCAGAGGCAGACACTCGCACAGACATGAATGATGCTCCATCCATGTCCTTGACACCACTCACTATAAAAAGAAGGCCTGAATAATTGCCTTCCCTTGTGCCTATACAATAATGGCCATACAGTAATGGTGCATTAATCTCCTCTATAGAGTAGGAGAGTGACGTGGATTAAAGACAAATATGTCAGGCCAGCCAGTGTTGGTTGTTGTAGTATGTTACAAAGCAGCTAGGCTTTTGCTAATTTTAATTTCTGGACTGATATGGAGAGAAGCTGGGAATGTGGGTTCCTCTCAAGACATAAAGTATTCACCGTGTCTTAACTTTTGTTTAATTTAGCTGATTTAGCTAATTTGACTGTATATAAATAGGCTAAGATACTGTGCTGGTTTTCTGTTGTGAATAAAGAATTTGAGGTGATAAATGATATCGAGGGTGGTCAATCTTCAAGTGTAGAAAAAAATATACCCCCCAATGCTTCAATGAATGTTGTACATGTAAGATTGTTAGAAATGTATTTAGGACAATAGGTCATTTAAGATTTGTGTTAATGTGTTATTAGTACAAAACCTTAAAGGTTTCTTGACCAAAGTTCGATGATAAGAGCGATACTACTTTCATGTCTGCTAAATATAAGGCTATACAATCAGTTAGCTTAGCTTAGCATAAACATGCAATTCCACATGTGACCGAGTGTGTATGTTATCATTTTGTGTGTCAAGTCTGATTCTGTCGGAGTGAGCCTTTTCAGAGGCAAAGAGCAAGGTCTCTTATCATAGCGGCTGAATGAGGAGAGTTTGTGAATGGCATTGTGACAGTCTGTATTTACACTGTGATACCAGATTCCTGAGACTGAGAGATTTTGCAGCTTTTCTCCGCTGCAGCTGAGAATGTGACAAAAAGCTCTTTCTCACACTTTGTGTGTGAGATCGAGTATAGAAGTGAGTGTGTGTATGTGTGTAACCAGATTGATTGGGGGCATCTTGTGCAATTGGGGACAAAAGCTGTGTCCCCAATTGGTAAAACATTACGTTTTGGGTCAGTAGTTAAGGTTAGGGTAGGGTTAAGGTTAGGCAAGTAGTGGTTATGGTTAGTCTCCAGGAAATGAATGTAAGTCTATGTAAATACCCCAAAAGTGACTTAAGTAAACCCGTGTGTGTGTGTGTGTGTGTGTGTGTGTGTTTGCCCTTGCCCTTGTGGGTTAGGTATTACTGTATATTCCTACTGAAACGAATGACTCATAAAATGCCCCCGGTGGAGAAATCTGTTAGGATGAAGTAAGACAATAGCTTGAAAAACAATATTACTTTCCCTGAAGCTTGTTCTATGAAATGACAATGACATCTTCAATTTTAAACAAATAGATACTCCGGGAAGTGGTTAATAATATGAAAATACGCATTTGAAGAAGTAGAGATGACTTTCACTGTAGCAAATTGAGTGCACAATATAGCCTTGGAAATTTTAAAAGATGAAAAATGACTCTTCACCCCTTGGTTAGTTTATATAAAACCAAGAAATGCATCTAAATTTTTTGTTTTCATTTTTGAAATCTGACAAAGTTGAACCGCAGTCTGTCAGGAGACGGGCCCTGAGCTGAACTGGAGGAATGAGTGATAGCCTGAGCGAGAGGAGAGGCACTCTGTCGATGAAGCTATTGGCCCAATAATAGAACGGACATAATTGTCTGGCCTTCTGAGTCATCATTGCTCTCTCCGCTGCCTGTGCACTCCCATCTACTTGTTTAGCCACCGCAGTTAATGGACCTTCTCCTTCTGTCCATCTCCCCATCCTTCTCTGCTTCCCCCTTCCTCCTGTCGTCCCACTGTGTTCCTATTTATGGGCCGCCCCTCGGTCTCTCCTCTCCATCACTCTTTCTTCACTTTCTCCTCTGTCTGAATTTGCTCATGTCCCACAAGTATTTGGCGCAGACATGTTGGTTCAATCCCAAACTGAAATCACATCTTCAGGCTCAGAGTAGGAAACCATTTAGTGTATATCTTGTATAGTGGTGACTGCAGTATTAACATGTTAAATGATATAAACAAGATTACACAGCCTAATTTTTTGCTAATATGCTGTGTAGCTGTCTATCTTATTTGGACAAGGAAAACACTCTAGTTAGTGTAAGGTAGTATGTTTACATTAGAACACACACCCACTCTGCCACATACCAGACACCGGCTCCACAGCGAAATAAAAAAAGAAGTCAGGTTACAGGCGGCTGCTACTGTGTTTGTTTTTGTTGACTGTAGACACTTGTGCTCTTCACAGCTCCCTGTCTGTTTTGCATGTTGTATGCAAAAAATAGATCCAATTACACAGAAGGCAAATAAATATAAGGGGTGTTTGAAATGTCCATGATCTGAGGTATAAAGCTACCATACACTCAGTTAAGTCAAAATGAATGACATGACTTTTGTTGTACTTTGTATAACACTTAGTCTTGTTTAGTTTTGACCAGAAACAGTTTTAACCTTATAATCTGATTTTTTTTATTTATAATAAACTGGCAGCTGAGTGTGTATATATCACATTTTAGAGATGATGGTTACTGTTTCATAGCATTAAAATAGCCAGAAGGGACTATACAAATATTATCAGAACAAGTACAGTAAAAGTTGTTTGGGTTAACAGGTTTAGTTTATTTCTGCCTAGGGGTTAGTTCAACTATCAAATTAGCAATGACCTGAAACAATAAATGAAAAATCTTTCCAGCCACTGCACTCTGGTTTGGAAACAAACTCCTTACCCAATTTTCAGCTTCCTCATACATAGAAGGTCATGCTGCAGGCAACCAACTGGCGCCACAATATATTTTGCTCACAAGTCATAAAACTAAACATGTATTACATGTTTAGATGTTGCCTTTTCAGCATATCTTCCTGTTGGATAGCTGTTTTTGAAAATGCAACATTTATATTTCAGTCATAGTTCATTACAAGTGTAAGTTGTGAGACCTATTGATGTGGTAATTCCTTAGCTAATACAGATTGATGAAAGTCATAAATTACTGAATACCAGGTGTACAAGAGTTTTTTTCAGACACACTGACAAGTTAAATGTCAAGCAGATTAATGTTCAGCTCTAAAGATGTGAATTGATTCTACGAATGCACAAACACATTTTCAATTTCTCCATCTCTCTGTCTTCTCTAGGGTTGTCCCAGCCTCGGCCCCCAGAGCAGCAGTGCCCTCGCCTCTCCTCCTCCTCCTCCTCTTTTGGACCAGCAGCAGCAGCCTGAGGTGGCGAGGCCAGGAACGATGGGCCGGAAGCTGGACCTGTCTGGCCTGACAGATGACGAGGCTGAGCACGTCTTGAAAGTGGTCCAGCGGGACATGAAGCTAAGAAAGAAGGAGGAGGAGAGGCTGAGGTGAGATGGGAATCCCCTGCCAGCGTTTTTTTCACTTCTTTTCAACGCTTTTTTTTTTGTATTTAACACATTTGAGGTGATACATACAGGGTGATTTGAGAGGAGCTGATAGAGAGAAACATTCGCCTGTGAGCAGAAATGACCAGATATAGTGTGTGCACTTATCATGACACTTATTGGCAGCGTCTGGTTTAAAGGACCAGTGTGTAGGATTTAATGGCATCTAGTGGTGAGGTTGTAGATTGCAACCAACTGAATACCCCTCCCCTCACCCTCCCCTTCCAAGTGTGTAGGAGAAGCTACGGTGGCTGCAAAACTTGCGAAAGGCCCTCTCTAGAGCCAGTGTTTGGTTTGTCCGTTCTGGGCTACTGTAGAAACATAGCGGTGCAACATGGCGGCCTCTGCAGAAGGGGACATGTTCCCCCTTTAGATATAAAGGGCTCATTCTAAGGTAACGAAAACATAACAATTCTTATTTTCGGGGGATTATACACTAATTAAAACATACTTATGAATATTATATTCCATTTCTGCCAAGTCCATTCTGCTAGATGACACTAAATCTTACACACTGGTCCTTTAAGTCTACCTTCTACAACCTTAATTACATTGCTTGACGTCTTTTAATTGTCAAACGGAAATCTCACTTTTTATGTAAGGAAATATAAATTGTAATGATACTGCAGCTTGTGCGTTTTGGACATATTTGCATCTGAGCTTTGGCCAGTGGCAGCTGGTTAATATGGGGTGCAAACAAAAAATGTTAATTCTTACACTGTGTCTCGCAGTCGTGTGAGGGGAGCTTCTGTGCCTTTAACCCGTGCTGCTGGTTGATGGTTTGGGACACATTCAGCTACATTTTCATTACCCGTAAAGTTAACTTGGTGTAGTCTGTGTTAGCGTTATCACTGCTGCTGGACAGGTGATGCAGGTGCATATGATTACAGAGATGTATGCTGTAGTAGACCAAAAAAAAAGGCTATTTAATTTCAGTAGGACCTTAACGGTATTGCTGATTCCCTCAAGATGTTACTTCATGATGTTCATGTTACTTCAACACCCACTGAGTCATCAGCAGCTCCTGCTCATTCAGAGCTGTCGTCATCCCTCATTTTACGAAGGAAGACATCTAGCTTGCGTTAGCTGTCTCTCTGTCATCACTAGTTGTGGTGAGGGTAAATGACCAGACTGTCCTGTAACCTCAGCTCTCCGTAGGTTATCCTGTGATCATAACATGGAGTGGTGTATGGAGTCATAGAGTAGTATAAGGAGTGCTCAAATCAGAAACGGAGCTAACAAAGTCTGCCCCCAAGCTGGTTAACTGCCTTTGCAGCAATTAGAATTTAAGGGAAATTTTTTAGAACAATTTTTAGTGCTCATCTACACAGATATTGCACCAATCAAATTACCAGTACCAACACGGACAGCTGGAACCATAAATTCACGCCCATTGGAGAACACTGATTTAGGGGGTGCTGTGACTGCAGAAAAATAAATAAAACAAAAAAAAATGTACAATTACAATTTTGACCAAATGGATAAACTGTATATGCTGATATCTTAGCAACAGAATATTTAAATTTCAGTTTGGCTTGCAAAGTTGTTGTTTTCAGATGTTGGTCAGAAACAGTGCATGCAGTGCACACACATGCTTCATGGTAAATGTAATCAAATCAGTCCTTGGTGACATAGGACAGCTTTATGAGCAGATGATTTAATTTATGCATTTTAATTGATGGGATTGGCCAGCAAACTATTAATCATCATGACATCTTTATGCATTTGAACTCAAAGCTTCAGTAAGACAGCGCGACACTCCTTTCAGTTATGAATGTATTTATACTTTAGGTTTTGGTTGCCAACGTCCAACGTCTGTTGTTGTGACGTCTGATTGAAAGATGGAAGCATGGTTTTTAAACAAAGCTGCTCATGCTATGGAGTTTTGAGCTGCAGTTATTTCTTTACAGGTTTTACAGTAGTATGGTAGTATGGCATTGTCTCCATCTGTACAGCCTGCTGTAAGGGGGAAGTGTTTTCAGCTTGTGGGCTGTCAGGTCTGTCAGGGTCAGTCAGGCCGGGCCTCAGGGCTCTGCTCCGGTGTCACAGCTTCTTACTTAACATGCGACAAGTGCTGGCTCATTCCTCCTCCTCACCTCCCGTCCTTCACTCCCTCCCTCCTCTCCCTGTGACAGCCTGTGTTCGGGTGGGGAGGGATTCAGTTTGGTTGTGACAGGCCTCCATGGGGGTTTGGCCATCAAATGTGCGGTCAGATCAGTATGTCTGCTTTGTGGACTATGGGAGGGAATTTTAGTGTTAAAGCTTCTCTATTGTCAAAATTAGTTTTTCACTGTGTTTTTTAAGTGTGGTTGTAGCCTGTAATTTCGTAAAAAACAAATATGTTCCTTTGACTACCTACCAGGCCCCTGCATCAGCTATTTTGTGATGTCTTCATATTTGAACGGTGATCCTCAGTGGTTTCATGTTATTGAGTGGATGCCACGAGTGATTAGGCTGCTTTACTTGGAGCACTAAACATCTTAGCTGTACTCTGAGGAGCATAACAAAGTTGCTTCACAAACCAGAGAGCAGCCATTAGCCTGTAAAACTCAAATTCAACTTATTTTCCCAGAATCAGTTTCAAAACAGAGATGGTATATTCCCAAATTACTGAGCTGTAAAATGTTCTCCCACCAAGCTGTCATGAGTGATCAAAAAGAATTTCTGCCTCGCAGGCTGTTATTATTGCTGTTTACTGCAAAAAGATAAATGGATTAATCTTGATGTAATAGCGGACAGATACTCATTAGGCAACAGTTCTTCATAAAAGCAATCAGGCTCTTTATTTGTAGCCTTATTGAGGTTATTATGACTTGTTCGATGATTTAAAAGCAAAGTTTTCCAAAGTGGATAGTAGATGTAAGCCGACAGTCAAATTTGCTTGTGTTAGCAGTTAAAACTGCTAATGTGTTACATAATTACACATCTGGTAGAATGGCTTTTTTTCCCCTCGTTTTTGTTGTAATTTGTGCTTCGATTGTTAGACGTTTCCTCCAGCAGAACCTCCTGGAAGCCCAATTTAAGGCTTGGCTCCTGAGCATTAGTGTTTGATACACAATCTAAGTGAAAGTACATTACATTACCACGCAAATTAGTAAGTAAAGCTCAAGTAAAACTTCCTTTTAAAACTTAAAGTCTCCCTCCACTCAAAAATGTGTTTTGCTTATTGTTACTTCAGCTGGATCTTGAGCTTTACTGTACAGAATGATGTATGTGCAGAAGCTGTTTTCACATTCATCTGCTGAAGGGGGAAAGTTTCTCTGTGCTTATTGAAAATGAAAATTTGAGTTTATGATGTGTACCCACGAGCATGATTTGTGACATCACAACTAGTTTGGAACCAATGTGGCCCAGTATGCAAATTACACAAGTGCGATGTGGAAACTTGAAGCGTTCAGTGCACATACACTAAAACATTCTTTACAACATGTCTGGAGGGGATCTTTAAGTAAAAGTATGGTAGTATTAGCAAAACATACATAAAATATCTATTATATTATATAATGTATTTTCTTTAATATTGTATCTTTGTATGTTTTTTTGTATTTTTGTGGAGCCATTTTAACTACTGGTTTGATCAATATTAATGCAGCATATTTTATAAGCGAATCATATGTTTTGTATGTAAAATCTTTATCTGCAAAATAACTCGCAATTATAGTTGTCAAACAGTAAATGTAGTGGAATAATGTAGTAGCGGAGTAGCAGAAAATGAAAGTACACAAATTTTTCAAAACTATACTTTTTTTCAAAACTATACTCTTTATTCATGAGTCAAACAAACTGACCTGAATGTGTATATGCTTACAATTCATCAGAATATTCTTACAACCCCTCTCTAACAGAATCAAGGGATTGTTTTTACAAATATATATATAAATCAATCTCTCCTAGTTTAAAAAAATATAAAATCTCTGATATTATAATGTTATTTCTACGTTTTCAAGTGTAAGATTTACTTAAACATTTGAAGTAGTAGCAAGTACTGCCTACTATTAGTTAATGTTACTGTATTTAATCTTAAGAACAATGACATGTCCTCTGTCAGTCTCTGGTAGCATCTGTTGTTTTATGAATTACATTTGCATCAATCTTTTTTCCAACTTATCTGATTAAATTAAGTTTTTGTGTTTTGTTTGGTGCTTGTATACTTCTCTTTTGTACAATGTAGATAGTTAGGAGAGATCAAAATAGCATTTTGGTGGTGCCACAAACCGGCAGGCAACATAAAGAGAGAGAAAACCCATTTGCCTTTCATATGAATTGTAAAACGTTGCAGTATACAGTATATGAATAGAAATATGAAAACTTGCTCACAGCAGATGGTGGTTGAGTGTTTCAGCAGGTAGCGCTCTCCCTGTGGGGTTTTCTCCTCCATGCATGGCTGACATTTGCTTTTCTTCCTTGAATGAAGTCAGCCCTGCGAAGTTGTAAATTACCCTGTTGAAGGATTCATGGGATAGTTTATAAGCCTCAGCTGGCACTTTAAATGCTCCATTTTAATTTTCCCCCATGCTGAATAATAAGAAATGTTGAAAGACTTAACTGATATTACCTTCTGTCTTAGAAATACTGAACTGTAATAAATATGTAAATAAAGTGATGCACACAGCTATAAGCGCAGTTGAGGGCAAGCTGCACTGTTTTCATCTTAAGTTCATCTCAAGTTTTGATGTGGGCAACTGCAGCTAGTTTATGATGTCTCTGCACTTTAATGCTTTTATCACTGTGTGAGGGAGTTTTTATTGTCATGCTGTATATTAGTGTTATTTCAAACTGTACAACAAATCAAAAAAGAATGTGAACTTTGGCAGATCCATATTCTCCCATGACAACATTACTTTATTAACAAGTAAACACTTAAGTGAGATGCTTTTACTTAAGTTTGTATTACAGAATCTGATTTTGCACGATTAAATTGTTAGAAACCAGTTATTAGTCTTGGTACAGTATTAGAAAATCTTCTGTGGCCATTGGTGAGGAGATTTCTGATATTACTGTACAGCAGTAGGCTATTATTTCAACTATTTGCTACCGCTTTTAATATATATAAGTTAATGTTTATGTTGATGACACACCGCTGTACAAAAGCACTCTGGCTAACATAAATGATTGCCTGGTAAAATAACAATAACAATCTAAGTGTCACGTATTAAAGGTCCTGCAAACCCTTTGTGCACCTACACAGGTGATTAGAGCTTATATCATTATATGGTTCAGAATTAGGTAAAAATTATGCTAATTACCTATCAGATGACAAGTCCTTATTTGTTATTTCTTGTGTCCATGTACACAGTTGAGGCATCACATTTCTGCTACCCAATTATGTCCCAAGAGGTTGGCTTAATATGAAAGGAAGACTGTACATGTGCTTTTTTTCTCCCTAAACTTTGGAGGATGGTCTTGGGTAAGCTGAAAGAGGCTTATTTCAGTTAATCAATATCAGTGGTGAGTCTGTGTCCATTGGGAAAAGGGAGATTTTGTTATGCTTATGGCTTCAGAGACCTAGGTGCTGATTTATAGGTTGTGTACACATGACTCACACATACACTTTATTTTATCTTATATTTATTAATACTGTCAAGTGGGTTTGATTTTCTATCATATGTACATTTACATGTCTTTTTTGATGTGAAATGTGTGTAATTTCTTTTGTTGTAAAGCACTTGGAGCTGTATTTTTTTGTATGAAAGGTGCTATACAAATTAAGTTATTATTATTTAGTCCATTAGTTTTTACAAACTGATGTTTGCTCTCTTGTTTATGTTTTCCCTGGTTGAATTGTCTTGTGCTTGTTACCATCCTACAAATTTTAATGTGTTCTGCCAGTGGTTGTAATTTTTAAGCAATTTGTAACTTTGTTTTGGAAAGTCCTATACCATATATGTAAATCTTCAGTAACTTCCGTGTGCACCCCGGTTGCTCTGCTAGTGAAGGGCATGAGTGTGATGCTGCCAATTAGAGAGGGTGAGCAGCTCAACCTCTGGCCTCCTCCGTCCCAGTGGCCATCCAGCTGGAGAGGCTCATTATGGAACAGCAGGAAACTCAGGAGAGCACAGGCGTGGGTCTACTTAACAAACAGCACAAGCACTCCCAAGGGAGACAGACTGGGAAATGATTATAGTTAGAAATAGCTATCCACTGCTATGTCTGTGTAGAAGATGGCTGGAGCTCCAGGTATTGGTAACTCTTATGGATAATTTGCTCTCAGTGTTAGGAAGGATTCGCTTTAAACTTGTCTGCTCGTATGGGTGGGCCAATTACTCTACCTGTAATGCTTAGTTCAAAACTCACTTCAATTGTAGCTATGGCAGCTCCATCCTCTGTATTGAAAGAGAAGGCTCTGGATTATTTTGACTTGAGAGCGTGTTGAATAAGGCAAAAAATGGTTTGGAAACTGAACAATGCTCCGTGGATAAGTCTCAATTATTTGCGAAGTTGTATGCAGGCGCACTCGATATCATTTCTCTAACCTCTTTTTCTTTGTGTCGAGTAATTCCTGGCTCAAGAATGCAGCCCTGCCTGCCACAACAATTGTACCCGATTGTCAGAGGGTGATATTTTGCATCAGCAGTTTTAATTAGTCAGTTAAATATGAATGTTTTTAAAATGAAGACTTGACAAAACACAGTGTGTTCAGAGTACAGACATCGCTCATAGATCTCATTAATGTTTCACTTTGATAGTCAAACATAGTTAATCAAACCATCTGTTGCTACTTTATTATAAGACTGAGTACACATTTATAGCTATTTAAGGGGTAATTTATTTAGTAAGATTTGAACAGTGGTTCGAATATGTCTCATGCATCCAAAGGCTTCAGCTTCTTTCTCTCTTCTTCTTGCTGTTTTCTCTTTTAGTTCTCTTGAATGTGACAGGCAGGCAGGTACGGGGGAGCAAGAGTCATGCTGAGAGGCCAAGATCTTTTTGAAAGGAGGCGGCACAGGATGTCACCCTGTCTGGGACAGTGCTGACCTCTATTTCCTCATGTATTTATCCTCTTGGCTCCCTATCTAGAGATGGTACAAATACAGACGCACACAGCTAGCCTCATAGAAAGACAACCTAAAAATAAATGTTTTGTGCCAAGATAAAAGTCAGTCGGTTATTCATGACGATCGATAAATTGGCGTAATTGGAGCACAAGCAGTCTGGGGATATTGCCCTTTGTTGCTGGACAGTCCCTTTGGGCTGCAGTGCCATCTCCTCTATTAAAGCAGCGCTAAATGGGGACCGATCCACCTTCTGCCGTCGACTTTCAGGCCTGAGGTCATGTCCTTCCACAGCATCTGCTCAGATTTCAATTTAGGCCGCCATTTATTAAACATTCATCAAATAAATTAGTATAGACAACCGCAGAATATTGAATAGTGTATATATTAGCTTGAAACTACTTGATGATGTGTGTTTGTTTTTTTTTTTAAATAAAGCTAGTTTCCCAGACTACTGAACTAATGACCTCAGCTTGTTTCTGTTAAGGGAAAATCCATAATGGTGTAACTAGCCCAGTGCAGCTTTATGGGCGTTTGAATGGCTCCATTGTGTTAAACAGACATGAATTATTCCTTTCTTCTCAGTGTTTAAGGTGTTTATTCTGTGCCATAATCCAGTGTTAGGTCCTATGTTAACATGTGACGTTCTTTCACATGAAACGGGCCCAAAGATGCAGGGATGTGACGTGTAACTGCACATACACAGAAGACTCTTTACAATAAAACAGCTTCATGTGGCCAATGACGCAACCAGAAAAGTGGGTCTGGAGAGAGTTAATTTCAGTCTAGCAGTTGTTGTGGCAGCTGTGTTCTCTTGGCCGCGGTTTTTCGTTTGGAAGGGATTAGCTGTGTTATGTTATTGGTGTGGGTTATTTGTCTGAGTCATGTTGATATGGATTGTTTTTGATGTGGAGGTGCTGAGTGTGTGTATGTGCTGATCTCCTCAGCAGTGTGTGTGTGTGTGTGTGTGTGTGTGCGTGTGCATGGTGAACAGGAAGGGCAAATCCTTTTGACCTTTTTTTCTGTTGCTGTAGTGGCAGGTGTATTACCGGTATGATTTTGTGAGTCATTTCACAATGTGCAGGGTAACATTTTAATGGATCAGTACCTGTTTGGGCTCACAGTGACAAGATTGAACTTCTATGACTGCTATGTTTACTTTTTCTATCTTTATATCTATTTTTAAAAAAAAAAACGTGGTAATGTAGTAAATGAAAAGTTGAAATATAATAAGCCTACATAATATTTTATGTTTACAGTTCTCTCTATGTTTGCAGAGCTGATTTGTGGTGGTCTGACTTTTGCGCAGCAGATGTTTTAATAATGTCATCCTCTCCTATGATACATGATAGAGTGCCCTGTTGAACAGGAAGATGTGCAGATTTATAAAGGTCAAAGTGTAAATGACCTGCAAAAAAAAAGTATATATCAAGTTGTAATCTTGTTGCTATTTTTATTTAAATATTGAAATGACACGGAGATTTGAAAACTCTCTCTACCAGACTGATAGGTAACAGAGTGAGTTTACGTGCTGATTTATGATCAGCGTGGTTGTGCTTTAATTTGCTTTCATGTGTTCAGGGCTGTTGAGGTGATCTGTGCAGCTGCAGCAGACTCTGTGATTTCTAATTAGTCTTTAATATGGCCCTTAGTAGATGATATCTAATATAATTAAACTTAATTAGCAGACAGAAATATAGCCCCCTAGACCACTGCAATTATACATGGGCATGCTTACGCATACTGTGTTCAGTTATCAGAGGTGCACCGGTTTTTTTATATTAAAGGGCACCTATGATGCGTTTCCTTATTTTCAGTCATATATATAATATTGCAATGTCGGATGTTCACATTAAATGAGGCTAAAGTTTCAAATAACAAGGTAAACGTATGTAGAAGAAATCCCTGTGAGCAAAAAGCACCAGCTTCAGACTCCTCTGAACGCTCGGTTTCCAACAATTTTTTCTACTTCAGGAGTTAAGACTGCCTATTTCAGACAGAGGCTGAACTGAGCGGCTGCATTAAGGGTCAGTATAAGATAAATAAGGAGTTTTTTGAACTATCAATCATGCAAAGCTACTCTAGTAGAGTCCCAGAATAAAAATATAGAGCTGGAAATGAGCATAATAGGTTCCCTGTAACATAATGTAGTCCTTACACAAGAGCTGTACATCTTCTCTGTCAAAATCAGAAAGGTCAAATATATTTTTACCATCCATTTTTGAAATATATGTTGTAACAACTTAGCAGTGCAATGCATTGTGAATAAACTAGGCCTTGGGAGTGTTGGGTTAATATGCCTGAGTAAACATTTGCTTCAGTGGTGCTTCATTGTTTGTGGATGCTGTTGCAAATTGAATTTCCTCTTTATAGGCTACATAATAAAATCCAAGATACATTTAAGCTAGCATCACATAAATTAGGATGCACAACATATGTGTATGTGTCAAATAAAATCTAATTCATTTAGATATCCTTTTTATTTGTGGGTTTGGAGTCTTGAGCAACAGTCCACACTGCACCAAGCTTGCCACTTCAGTGCAATAACATTCAAATTCAGGCGGATGATCTGTCAAGCAAGACAGCTGCACTTGAACATAAAAAGAAGTTTTGGTGCTCAACATTCCTAAATGTCTAATCGTCTATGAAGTCTACATGTGCCTGTGCATTAGCAGACCATCCTGAGTAGACGACGGTTTACGGCGTCTGATGGAGGAAGACTCTGATTTCCCCTGAGTGTGACAAATCGGCAGCTGCACAGTGCCTCCGTCCTCTGGAGCTGCTGAGCCCACGAGATGGGCTGATGAGATAGTGAAAAATAATCCACCCAAGCTACTTGTGGCACAGCTGCTTTCATAGTCCTATACGCCGCTTTAGCGTTTCCAGCTGACTGAGTAGATAGGTTTCTCCTCAATAACCTTGCCTGCATGAATGTGTATATCTCTGCGTGTGAGTGTCTCTATGTGGCATTTTAGCCTTTGCTCACTGAGGGTCAAATGGAGGTGAACGGATCACTGCTCAGCCTCGTGTATACATTTCCAACAAGATAGACTCTGGAGTTATCTGCAGGAAGACTAAGACAGACTCTGAGCAATCGCCTGAGCTGTTACTTTTGTATTTGTCCGGGTCTGCAGTGATTACTTCTGTTGCCGGCCAAATGTCAAGTGCTGTTTTGAGTCAGAGGAAAATAGTTGGTTGCAGCAGGAAGATAGTGTTATCTTGCTCCCTATGCATCTTTCTGTCTAGTTTTCTACCTCTCCCTCTGTGATTTTCTCATCTAGTCAATCTCATTGTCTCTACCTCTGTTTCTCCCTCCACAATTTTCCATTCAGTGGTCCTATCCCTCTCAAAACCTCAGTCTATTATCTCTCCACCTCTGGTTTCCCTTTGTAGACCTTCATTAGCGGCAGCCGTCTTGTGTTGAGATGGAGGGCAGCGTTGGACGAGCTGCTCTCTGTCCAGGGGGAGTGAGGAATGCTTGGCTAGACAGCAGGCAGAGTTTCGTTTTGTCTTGAATAACCGCCACACTTCTTATCCCAGTCCAACTCTTCATTATACCCAGGCCAAGACACAGAGGACTCATTTACCTCTTAAAAGCCAGTCATTTATCCCATGGGCCTTATCACCTGTGTGATATTGAAGTGATTGAACTTCAGCCAGCAGTGTTAATTACGAGGTTTTGGGCTGTTTGCAGGGGTGCGAGCCAGCAAGGCAAGGTTCAAGTACTCAGACACAGACGGTTAGCTTCAGAGAGAGACTGTCTTTATGGGAAAGTGCTCGGCAGAATGAGCGAAAGTGAAGGATCCTCTACAGGATTACAGTATGTCTGAGAGGTGAGGAGGGAGACAGACAGTACACTCTGTACAAGGTGCAATTTGCCTCATTACAGACAATGAATCCTCCTCTTCCTTTTCGTATAGCCTGTTGCACTGTGGTGTTCTTAAACCCTTTCTGTATGCAGGTAATGTTCTGTCCTTTGTGGTGTGTTTTCTACCATCATCTGCTCCAGACGCTTCAGTACGCTGGCACTGAATAAGAATACATATAGCTGCATCATGTATTTTCAGATTTTTCATCAGCAAACAGCCAATGGAAAAATTATACTTTTTAAAGTTTTTTCATATATTAATCTCACCTTTTTAATTTTTACTATGCTGCGTTTTTCTTTAGAGACTGAGCTCAATGTCAGCAATGATCACATACAATAGAAAATGTGTTATTTCAATTAGCTACAGGAGAAACTTTACCTGTTATTTAGCTTTTATAAAAATTCTGGATATGACCTCCTATACACTCATATCAGGATTATAGAAGTAAAACAATTAGTTGATAAAACGATAGGTTGATCAACAGAAAAACAAATCTTTCAGTCATTTTTCAAGCAAAAATACCAAACAGGAGCTTCTTTTCTTTGTCATATATCATTATACATTGAATGTGCAGGTGGACTGTTGGTCAGACAAAATATGCAATATGAATAGATTATAAAAAGAAATAATCTGCAGGTTAATCAAATAATAAGATAATGGTTAGGACTTATGTGGATGGTGACGGGAATCCAAAGAAAGGAAAAAGAATTTCACCTTTCTAACAAATTTAGCTTTATGTTTGAAACATATGTTGTGCATAAGTGTGTTGCAGAATTTCAAAGATTAAGAGGCATTGCCCTTACTAGCATGCCCCTCAGTGTGTGCACCAATTAGCTGGTGAGCGCTTGCTTTATCCCCTGTGAGGGCTCCTGAACTAAGCAACACATCAGCTGAGGCTTGCTGGAAGCAGAGGCAATCTGCTTACATCGCGTCACATCGTCCATGACAGAGCACCATCGACATTCTGCAAAATGCTAGTGTTGGTAATATGTCATTCATTTCGCACACAAGCAAGGATATACACACTAACACACATGCAACGGACCAAATTAAATTAGTGCTGAGCTTTCCCTACAGTCCTGTGTTCCATCCGCCCAATTAGGTGGGGATCTCCCTCATCTCCAGCGTCTTTGACCCCAAGTCACAACAGCTTTAATTTATGAGATGGCACCAATCACATATGAATGTATAAGACAGAGGGGATCACTTGACTGTGCATTGACTGGGGTTAGCTCTTAGAGGGCAGCTTTTTAAATAATCGAATAATAATTTTAGTAATTTTCTAGAAGCAGAAATGCCACAAAATTGGCTGGTTTTAACTTCTGAAATGTGATTATTTAATGCTTTTCTCTGTCATACATAGTAAACTGATTACTTTTCGATTTTGGACTGTTGGTAGGACAAAAGAAGAAATTTGAGTTTGGCACCTTTGACTCTGCGAAATCATTTTTCACTATTTTCTGACATTTTATAAACAAAGCGATTAATTGAAAAAAATAATCCGCAGATTAATTGATGATAAAAAGAATCATTAGTTGCAGCCCTAGTTGCAAGAACACCAACAGATGAGGCTGAGCGTGGCAGGGGGAATGTTTTGCTTATGTTGAAGACCGCTCTGATTTATTTTTATTGATTGTCATTTTCTCCTCTACTGGCTTTAGTGTGTGTATGTGTGTGTGTGTGTGTGTGTGTGTTTGACACCTGTGTTCAATTTCTTTCTCTTTTCTCTGTCTCTCTTTGTATATCTGTCACTCTCTCTCTCCGCCGATGGCCTTCTTCAACCTGTTTATCTTTTCTGTCCTTTCTCTCCTGTCCTCCCTTTGTCATTTACTGGAAAAGGGTTTGTCTCAGTCAGTATCATCAGGGTAGCACTGCATGCATGTGTGCAGTATCTGTTCTGTGTCTGACAGCCCCTTACGTTGCTGATGAGCTCATGTGACTTTGATTCGTTTAAGGGGCTCTCCCTGGTATTAGCCCAATACTAAGGAGCCACATAAAAGATTCACAATTAAAGCAACGCCACTTGATTTTCTGCTCCTTTCTCACAGTCATAAGGATCATGGATTATACTTAAAACACCTCTTTAAAAAGCTTTTATGACTGAGGCTTGCTTTTATGCACAGTTATGGGTTTTGATCCTGCTCTCTTTAAATCTGGAGTTGCTTCTTATTTTTCTAATAACAAATTTAAATGTTATGCATGTTGTTAATCCTCTTTTATGACACTCTCTCTTGCTTGTACTTATTTTTAGCTCCTTTTACAATTTATAAAGCTGGTTTTATACAATGAATATGAACTGCTTTTAGATACGTGCTGTATTAGAATTTGTTCTTATGATGTTGATGTTGGTAGGGATGGTAATAATTATGAATTTTACTGTCATTATATTCAGATGATTTGTATACACTGACTACCAAATTATAGTCTTTGAATAAATGTAATAGTAACCAGTTGATTGCATCAGTTCCTTGCATAAGCATCGTCCTGGCACTGATCAAACTGCAGTTTCTCAAAGTGTGATGTTTGATATTTTGACAGAACTCAAAAAAACCTCATGAGTCTTTGGTATTTCTTGACTCTTCAAACATATGTGTGTGTGTGTGTGTGTGGGAATGTACCGTAACTCCAGTCATGGTACATTCCCACACGGCCACACAGTTCCTGTGAAAAAACTAAATAACTCTCTCTACGCTCCTCATGACCTTCCACCACAATCAGAGTAAATACAGAGGAGATGCACCAGATCATTGCTACCTCCAGTTTATCCAAATTAAAGATGTCACAAGGAAAATGAGTTACTGTTAGAAACTTCCCTAACCACCGTCCTCCCCTTTAATCAAAGTTAAAATCCCTTAAACTCCAAGAAATGTTATCACATATATACAGAAATTACCAATCAAACATTTATTCACCACACACACAATCGTATACACAGTGAAATTCTCTGCGTATTCAGTGACATTCGGTAAACAAACTCGCCAATGACACAAACAACACACACCTCGACTTCAATTGGCCAGACATGCATGGAGTCCGTGACTTTCCATGACTTGTAATCATCAAAACCCAATAATTACAGTTTCAATTCCTCTACAGAATTAACATCACCGCCATCACCCACTGCGGTCTGAGGTGAGAGGAGCAGGCGCCGACCATCATGGCATAATGTGATAGGATAAGACACCTGTCAGTCAATACCTGTCTTATCAATAAAGATGCTGTCAAAATCATCATTTTCTGTTCACTTAGAGAAACTGAATTTTAAGGCAGAATGAGATTTCTTTGAGTGAAAGGGGTGAGATGCCTGTTTATGATTTAAACCCCCAGAGAGGTAATTTTCTATTGATTTGAATACTTCTAGTCTGCACAAACACACCCACTTCTTTCGCTCTGCATTGTTTCGTCATTTACCACGGCTCCACCGGTGGCTTTTTTTAAGTTTTTCCAAGTAGGATGTGTTTCCCAGGGGAACCATCTTTGGTGGAGTGACTGCTTTCTGGAGATTATGAGTCACAGCTGGTGCTGCGGTTGGCTCGCCCTCCTCTGTTTTAATGACTGCAGGAGTTTTCTGATAAAACGTTTGCTTTGGTAGTGAACCAGCAAGCTGAACATCATCATAGATCCTCCTTTTTTAAATGTTTACCAATGGTGGGTTGTTGAATTCAGTTCATGGCACATTTCAGAGCCTTCTAACCTTTAGCCCAGATGCTTGCTGTGAAGTATGTGAACAGGACACCTTATCTCAGTTTATCCAGCGCTTGTGGGAAACACTTAAGGAGGAATCAAGAATTTTACACAAAGTCAACTTACAAAAGCCATTGAAAAAGAGCAACCACTGCTGACACAGTTCCATGTAGCAGTTAGCTACAGTTTAACTGACATTGTTAACACTACATCCAAATTTTTGTCAGATCTGTGACCAAGCAAGTATTGATAGTCATATTCTATCTTCTCCCCAAATGCCAGTGGTGAAAAATAACTAAGTACATTTACTCAAGTACTGTACTTAAGTACAATTATGAGGTACTTGTACTTTACTTGAGTATTTCCATTTGATGGTACTTTATACTTCCACTCCACTACATTTCAGAGGGAAATATTGTACTTTTTACTCCACTACATTTATTTGACAGCTTTAGTTACTTTTCAGATGAAGATTTGACACAGTGGATAATATAACAAGCTTTTGGTACTTTCACTTAAGTAAAGGATCTAAGTATGGCCCTGTTGGAGCTTTATATGTAGGATCTATTTTCGCTGTTTTGTGATTGTTGTGTGTGTTTAGTATAGCCTAATATAGTTTTCCTGCAAACAGTTTACCGCTACCGTTAACCAAACTAGCCAGTATAGTAGCTGCTGAAGCTAATGTGTTGCTAATACAACACTAAGTAACTGTTAGTTTACTGTTGGGTTAACTGGTTATGTGTTTTAGTTTTACTCTTATGGACTCCATGTGTTTGTTTAAAAGATTAGCACTCATTTACTAGCTATATAACCTAGCACACTACTCTGGCCCTCCGCAATTTTGTGAAATTCATTCGCTAGCTATATAGTGCCCTCAAAAATTGCGTGGTATGTACTCTGCTTTCTGCTATCGATCCCTAATGCAATGATGCACATTTTTTAGGCCAACATGCAAAAATGAATGTTTTATGTGACTGACTCCTGTGAATGATGACGCACAATTACGATAATTCGGAAGTGTCCAAAATCTCACTGTACTGCTCACAACATAAAGAAAACCATAGTGATAGTGAGGGCAGAATAAAAACAGTTATATAAAGTGTTCTGTGGCTCTGTACAAGATTTATCAAGTCTGAGAAAATGACTCAAGTGATATCACTTATATCTCGACTTGGGCTTCAAATATTTGACAGAAATTCTGCTTCACACAGTGTGGAGTTCAGATAGATGTAATGAAAGATGGCATCAAGTTGCATTATGGGAGGTATAGTATCTAACACCTTTGTAGCTTAACCTTTTACAGGGGACTAAAAATGAGGATATCTCAACTTCTGCTGGATGAGTTTTATCCATTCTTTTGTTAATCTCTTGTAAATCCTCCAACTTTAAGAAGAGAGAAGGAAGAGCAATACTAAATCACTGGAGTAGTTTTTTCAGAGTGAACAGAAGTCTAGCTCCCCCTTTATCACCCCTCCGTTGCTTCAGTATTATAAGGGCTTTGTTCAGTTGTACTAGCAATATTTTTTAAAAAGATGGTATTTCCTGCTTTTAGATTTCAGTAGACTATTTGGGATTTCAACCCGCTTGACATCATTTGCACTACAGTCAGAACTTTCCTACCTCGCCTAGCTTCACCTGCAAATATAATGAAATATAATGAACGTTTGTAAGTTGTTCTGTGTGTTCTGTGCTTTTCCACACTCCTGTTTGCTTGTCTAAGGAGATAGGAGATAAGCCACGGCTGAAACACAAGGTCTGTGACGTGCAGTCGGTTAAGGGGAATGGTGACTGCAAGGACAGGCGGGGGGGGGGGGGGGGGGGGTGGGGGTAGACAGGATAAGAGGTGGAGAGAGAGAGAAGGGGAAAGGTAGAGAGGGGAAGGACGGGAGAGAGGAGGGAAGACAAACTGTCGGAGGATGTTTTTCATCCGTCCTTGATGAGACACAGGAGATGCAGATGCTGCTAGCTCTGCCCCATTAGCTGAGGCTGCTGCTGGCTTGTTACAGCAGCTGCTGTGTGTGAGAGAGGAGAGTTCCTGATCAAATTTATGCTTTATATATGTGTGTGTGTTTGTGTAGGCACATGTGTGTATTTATATAAGGCATCTTTAAAGGGCTCAGGAAGATGTATGTATTCAGTACCAAAATGAAGACATATACTGCAGCATTAATCTCTGGCTGTATGATTAAGTGCACAGACTGAAGGCCTTTGCTCAAAGCATATTGCATTGGATATGCTATTTTATCATACGTCATGGTGTACTGCTGATGATTCATTGTGTCTAAGGGAGTCACACCTCCCTCAGTATTAGTGATGGAGATAGCGTTTTTGGGATGCAACTTTAGTGGCTGGAAGACAAAGAGTCTACTATCTTCCTCTGCTGTCATAATCCATCCATACGTGTCGTCTCCTCCTAAACAACAGCTTTTATTTTTCAGGAGGCGGTGAGATGTAGCCATGTGGGGAAATACCACAATAACAAGCAGTCATGCGTTGCCCCAGCAAAGTCCTATCATTCAAGCCACTCCTGTCAGAGGAGCGTCGCAAGTAGAGGCGATGGAGCACCATACCCTCCTCCAATTACCCGCTGAGTCAGAGTCACAGAGCCAGCTGATTAGAAAACTCTGACTGAAACTGAGGCTGGGCTTTTATGCATGTGTCGACTCTGCATTAAATGATGGTTGTGGGTACGCTGCTTTTGGTTTTGTCACCTGATCCACGCTTTTTTTACCCTCATCCCTCCCACCTCACTGTAAGCAACTTTCTTTTTCTATCTCTCCCTCTTTCCATTCCTCTCTTTGATCTTTGTGCTTTTGGCAGGACTGCTAATACCTTCCTTTGACATATATTCCATTTTCACAGGCTTAGTACCCTCTCTTGAAGCTGATCCAATATCCCCTCCTCTCACCTCTGTAGTCCATCACTCCCCTAGTAATGTTCTGCTGTCGTAAACACTTAATACTTGGGGCTGTACAGTATATCGTAGCGTAGGTGGATTAAGCCAGGGGCACGTTGCTCATCTGCTGGTACACATTAGTTCAGTGCTGGATCCCCACCAGCTCTACATCTGCAATTACAGTTGTGGTCAGGCAAGGGAAAGCAGTGGTGTAGTTGACGACATCTGGAGACATGTGGAATACATATCTAGACTTCTTTGTCATTTAGGGAAACCCAACATTCATCTTCAGTTGCAATTAAATACATAGTAAACTGGGGTTACATCCTGCTCACTATGTTTAGCAGGATTATAACCACTTTTTCAGCTAAGGTGGGAATGACAAATTGATAATCCAATGGAACATGCAATAGTTCAATAATGTGCCAGGTGCAGCACCTGCTTTGCTGGTTGTGAGATATTTTTTGCAGGGTGCACAGGAGTCAAACTGACCCTGTTGATTCCTGTTTTATTTGAGACGCGACTGTGTTTTATGACTGTGTCCTCTGTATTGAGGGTTTCATGCAGCTGCACTGCTCGGTTGCCAGGTTGTGAGATGCTAACCCAAATATGTTAATAGAGCTCTGCTCCTGCAGTTGAGAGGGTTGCCAGGCATGACCGCTGGATTGCGAAAATGAAACGGCAAAGAATATGTTCCGCAATCTTAAAAAGAAAAAGCATGTAATAGCATACAGTGCAGTCTATAAGCAGTTTTGTTTTGTCAAAGAAAACAGTGATTCTGAGGGTAAAGGGCTGACTTTGAGCTTTATTTTAACTGTGTTTACATCCACAGCTGATGAACCATGAAGCCCTTTTTATATTTATTCCCCAAGCGCTATGAGTCCTACACTGTTCACACAATATACTGTAGATGTGAACACCCCCAAACACCCTTAAAGCTGAAAGTCAGCACTTTAAACCCACTGTTACTTTTGAAATCCAGGGTGCTGGAGTAGAGCCAAAACAGTTAAAAACACATCACTGTCCTATACTTGCAGACTCCAGTGTAAACTCAAGAAATCAGTTGGTAGTGTGTCCTTTTTATTTTTAACAGTACAACTTTTTTCCTTCTTTGTGAAGTTTCTTTGATTAAGAAGCAGTGACTAGGAAAGAAAGATTCCTCTAAACCATTAAAATGCACTCCCAGTCTCCACACCCTCCCTGAGTGCAGTCCTGGAAAACGACCTTCTCTGCTGGACCCATAGGGAGCACTGTTGTCCATATTGTCAGGGCTGAGCTGGACTGTCTACACATGGCTGCACTTGGTTGGTCTCACTGGCTGACCGCAGGCCTCAGACCAGACTGAGTGACACTTCTGCCATTCTATTTTTAAAACCAGTCTAAAAACTGAGTTTTGTCTGCCTCATCCAGCAATAAATGCAGATGTAATTTGTTCTGCATTGTTACTGGAAAAAAAGAAATTGCTAAGCTTGTCAGGAGACTGATATGAAAAGATATGTTTTACATGTTCAGTTGTAAGAAATTAAGGTGATATTGTCCATGTTTGAAATTAAATACTGAATTCAATTAGTATTGAGGGGATTTTTGCATTTTCTCTATGGCTTTTTGTTACCTCCTTGAGAAGGTCCAGCCAGTCCAACAACTGATGTGTCACTGGAGACCTTTATAATTCTCTCTATGAGAGAACTGTTATAACAACATTTGAATGTAGAGTTAATTAATTCCAGTATTTATTTGCTGCTTTTAGTGCCCTCCTCTGTATTCAGGTGTCATTGCACATTTTAAGCATCCTCCAGTGCTCTGTATTTCTCAACTTGGCCGCATTTGCTGCATGATATCACCCTGAGCAGTTGAATAATGTCATTGTAATGCTTTATTGTACTCGTGTGTGTGTGTGTGTGTGTGTGTGTGTGTGTGTGTGTGTGTGTGTGTGTGTGTGTGTGTGTGTGTGTGTGTGTGTGTGTGTGTGTGTGTGTGTGTGTGTGTGTGTGTGTGTGTGTGTGTGTGTGTGTGTGTGTGTGTGTGTGTGTGTGTGTGTGTATGGGTCTGTGTGTATGGGTGTGTGTGTGTGTGTATGGGTGTTTGTGTGGTTAAGCTCCTGGTGATATTGTCCCTGAAAACTAATCATTCCTCCCTTCTTTCATTTCCGGAGGACTCCTGACAAAAGGCACACACACACACAAGCACGCACACACCTTGTGTGCAGTTTTTTATTGTGGGAGTTGTGTGTTAATGTTTACTGAAAACAGACAGATGTGTAAATCAGAGAAGAATTTCATTTTTTTCTGTTGGAAAGATTGAATTAGAAATGCTCTTACAAGGTTAACACTAACACATGAAAGCATTTCTGTGTAAAGACAAACTCTAGCAGACACCCAGTCAAACTTCGAGCTATCAAGCTATCGCAGCTCAGACAGACTGGTTTGCTTTGCACAAACACAAAGAGGGAGCGAATCGTATCTTTGAGCAGTACGAGATGATCGTAATAATTAGCAGGATGAAAGTAGACACTTATCTAACATAGCTCTAGACGACAGCGTAGCCTGAAATAGCCAGTCATAGTCTGAGTACTTGAGCAGGCAGCACATCGCAGAAAGTGTCGACAGGGGAAGGGAGCAGGAGGATGTGGGTGAGGAGTGGTAGTGGTGGTGGAGGAGGGCAATAATTAGCTGAGCTTGTCATTCTAGTGATTAAACACTGATTTAGAAGCGTGCTCAGTGGATGCGTGGAGTTAAATTGGCTGTACTGCTGTTAGCAGTGATGTGACATGTGAGGGCCGGGTCACTGCACTGCAATGCAGCAGGACAGACGTGCGGCCCAGTTCGGCTCCATATCTGCTCCCTTCATGAGGTTTCACTGTTGTTTGTTTGTGGGCCAGAAGTAATGTGAACATATGGGATTAGTTTGCTCTTGAGCAGTGATCCCTTTAGTCCTTCGGTCCTTAGTTTTTTTTGTCTTTTCTGTAGAGCAATACTTTACCTCAATTCCATATGATGATAAACGATTTTCATTAATGCTGCTGAAGGAGTTTGTTGTTTTTCTTTATTTTCAAAATGAAAGATGAATTTGCTGCACTGCTCTAGTAAGTGTATGTCTTCAGATCTGCAGGCTGAATGCTCCAATAAGTAATATGCCTTGATGGTTTCTGTTGATGACAAGTTATATTAGCCTTCTCAGCAGATACCTACTCTTGTCTGGTGTTAAAAAAGCTGGTACCTCTCTCTCATAACACATTAATAACTACAGGCATTTT
Organism: Scomberomorus guttatus; assembly: GCA_038419695.1. Lineage (NCBI taxonomy): Eukaryota > Metazoa > Chordata > Actinopteri > Scombriformes > Scombridae > Scomberomorus > Scomberomorus guttatus. The sequence goes on along the minus strand of CM076464.1, from coordinate 13,524,812 downwards.
AACTCAACTCAATGTATCCCTGAATAAATGCGCAACTTTAAATCAAGAACCTTTATTCCTGCTAAACACAGCTGCATTGATGAATATTACATGAGGGTAATAAATCAACTGTTCTCCTTATTTTCTCTCACATGACTGTTTAATTTCCACCTAATTGTGAGACATTTCTCTGGTTTTATATTGTGCATTGTGCTCCTCAGACAAACTACAATGCGGAATTGGTGGTAGTTTAGATTAATGTTGAGGTAAACATTGTGCAGTGTATTTACATCATCTCACTGCAACATCATCTGTGTGTACTGGTTAGGAGTCCTGCCAAACAATTCTACTAAAAACTGACTTCTAATGGGTTTTAAGCCATTTTCTTAAGTGGATCTTTCTGATCTAATTTATTGTATCCATGTGGCTTATTCCACTGCAATAATTTTAACCTTCAATTACCTTATATGACAGCTGGTACAACAACATGGCTGTGTGTGAGGACTATGAACTTGCATACTCACAATTGAAGGACAATATCCACCACCTGGAGACAGAAATCTGGTAAAAAGGACAGGATGATCAACAGCTTCATATCGGTCGCTTCTGCCCAGGCGAAGCATATTTCGTATATATACATATTTCATAGTATACTCTTGCCGTACCGATGGCCCAATCACCCTCCTCCCAAATGTCACAAGGCTTGATCTTGGACTCTGCTGCCACCCTTCCGTGGCTAGCATCAATCAGTGTTGGTACTGGTACCAACACTGGTGCCTGATTTGTGCTGGTTTGTCCACTGGCTGTGGAGAGTTGACAGTCTTCTGGACATGGATCAGAGGCAATGGTGTTGAGCACCACTGCTACTGCGGAGACTGTGGGCCTGGATGCGGCCTCACCACTGGCAACTGTCCCAGCCCTGCAGGACGTTGGTGGGTTCGAACAGGAGCCAGACCCAAGGTCCCTCTTCTCAGCTCCAAACCTAATCTGACCTTCCGCTGGTCTTAGCCATCCTGGACTGAGGTGGTTCGTGGTGGAAAGAGAGTCTCGGTAGGGGCTGGACCACAACCTCGCCTAGATCTCACAAACCACTACATGCTTCTGTCCGATGAGGTTTTGGTCAACCCAGCAAATGCCTCCGTGGTCCTGCTACCATCCGACCTGGACTCCTCTCTGACTACAGCCGGTGCTGATGTCTCCTCTCTTCCTGTTGCTGGGTTTGATTGGGCAGCTGGTTGGTCCACCATGGTCACAGAATGCTGAAGGAGGCTGTGATCAGATGGGCTGGAGGTCTCCCTCGCCTGGAGCCAACAGAAGACTATTCTCCCAAGATGGACCTCATCTCATCACAACAACACTTGCCTGTCCAGACCGTCCATCCACAGCTGGTGAGGTTGCAGCACTCTGTGGTCACTGAACGTGAACCATTTTGCCCTGACAGCACTTGGTCTCCATCCCTTCGTCCTCTCTTCTCCCCCACCACACTGATAGCCGGCGATTCCATAATCAGGAGTGTACGTTTCATCAACGCAGCCACACACTGCTTCCCTGGTGCCACGGCCCCTGTCATCCTGGAAAAGCTCCGGGGTCTACTGCCTTCACTCCCAAACACCATTAAAAGAATAATTGTTCATATGTGGAATAGGCTGACCAAAATTTTAACCTCCTTTTTAACTTTCTAAAACAATGTGGCAAATCTGTTTTTATTTCCGGTCCATCACTGTCCTGCGGTGCTGGTTGATTCAACAGAGTCCTCAGCCTTCATGACTGGCTTCAGTACGTTTGCAGGGCTCATGACGTGGGTTTTATTGACAATTTTAATCTGTTTTGGGATTGATTGTCTTGTCCCCTATTCCAACTCTTGTGCCATATACCTCTTAGGCCTCTTAGATCCTCAGAACAATTGCTTTTAACTGTTCCACAATTGAGGCTAGTGGTAAAGGGAGATTGTGCCTATGCAGTTGCAGCACTGAAGCTTTGGATTAGTCTTCCCCGTTTGATCAAGGGTTCCTCCTCCATTGACACTTTTAAGACAAAACTGAAGACGTACATGTTTTCAATGGCCTTTGGTTGTTCTTAGTCATCTTAGTATTTTTATAATCTATTATTTTTTTATGAATTGATCTTACAAGTTTTATTCTGCTTTCTGTTTTACATTTGTGCACATTTTGATATTGCCTTGTATTTTATCATTGCCATTTATTGTTGTTTGTTTTTAAACGTGCTATATAAATAAACTTAGTTTGATTTGATTTGACCCTGGTGCATTTTTGGACCATGAATTATTAGATGAATGGACAACTCAGACCTACAGTGAATGTGCAAACAAAATATTTAAATGGCCTTCCTTATGCACAGATGCATCTCTTCAGTCTGCTGGGTTTGTTGTTGTGGGCGGTAACACTGGTGGCACATTTAACTATTTTATAAGAAACGCAGTGCATTCAGCAAGCCTCACCATGGACATTAAGATGATTAATGACAGAAAACAAAGGAGTAAAAAATAAATAGCAGATGCAAGTGGGAGTAGTATTTAATTACCAGTTAGAAGTGTTTTAAACCTGTTTAAACCTGCACCAATCAATATAACAAAGGCTTGAATGACTATGTGTAATGTAAAAGGGGTCACTCATAATGACAAACCCACAGAGAATTATTGCCCAACGCTGCAATTCCCCTCAGTTCTATGCAGCGTTTCAGCATCTTTCAGCTCATTGTTTTGGTTTTACAACCTGCAAAGAGGAGAATGAATATTGGACTAGAATTTATCAAGTGGATACAAACACAAATGTAAATGTTGTATGTTGTTTGCCCCAACAACTTTATAAGGTGATGATATGTCAGTATGAATGCTTCGTTTGCAGTGTTTTTTTTTTAACTGTGTTTTTTTTAACCGTTTAAAAAAAATCATAATCATAATCTTTGTTGCCAAGGTTGTTTGTGTTGTCCACTCTCATATTCCAGATCTGATTCAGGCTTGAACGTGTACGGATGTATTTGAGAGGTTGCCATCTCGAGTAAAGAATGGAAGTCTGCCGAGGGGCAGCTCCTCAGAGCTGTCCAATCAGAACAGAGTGGGCTCATTAGGAGGGGGGCCTTAAAGAGACAGGAGTTAAAACAGCCTTTCAGTTTCAAACAGAGGCTGAACTGAGGTGCTGCATAAAGGGCCAGTATTAGATAGATAAGGAGTTTTTTGAACTGTAAATCATGCAAAGATATTCTAGTAGAGTGTGAAGTCACAACACTAGCAGTGTTGTTTTGTACAAACACAGCTTTGGATGAACAGAAGGGGATTCTTCTACAGGAAAGACATTGAACATTGAAACCATCTGAGTCAAATATGTAAAAAGAAAATCATGTAGCATCTGTGAGAGTGTGTTTTTTCCTCTTTTCAAGTCTGATTTACATCTGGCAGAGCCTAGAGGTGTGTACAGCAGAAGCCCAGTCGTTATTTAATAAATTATGACGCATGGACCTGTTTCTGGTAAGTCCCTACATGACATGAAGACTGAAGTTGTAATTCTATCGAGCCAGTTCCCAAGGTAACACTGAGCGGACTTACATTCTCCACGTGAGAGAAATCTTGCTGTAGAGGCTCAGTTTGCTGGGTTGCACTGTAATTTATGGCCCCACTTTGTATTAGCGACACTTTATTATCCTAACATGCTCTAACCGGTGTTGTCGCCGCACAAATTATTCTCTCTTCAACCACAGTTCAAGTTGGATATATTTATGAAGCAATTTTAAAAAGAAAAGTTTTTTTTTTTTTCTCCATCTAAGTGATTTACAGTACAATCAAAGGCATAACAAACATGAGGTAACAAACACAATGCGGTCGAAGACATGATGTCAACTGGAGCATTAACTATTAAACACTCCCTTCTCTCATCAAGGACATCATGTAATTCCAGATGTTATTACATTGTTATCATAATCAGGCCATAATGTCATTGGGGTACAAGGATATATCAAACAAGACAAGAAAAGTAAAGTAAAATGAATGAATAAATTTGTTCTTATTTGCCCATTCTTCGCTCTTCCTCTTCACCTCTCTACTTCCTTATCTCGCCTTGCACCTGTTGGAGTCTGCATTGCCCGCTGAAATCATATTCCTATATTACAGTCATATTTTATGGCCCTTAGTTTGGGCCAACTGTAGATACTTTATTGTTTTGTACTTGCTGGTAGCCGCAGTGGCACAAATTCTGTTTACCACAAGCTCCTCGGGGGCCTACGTATTGTGCCATATACCTCTTTAGTGACTTGCATTATGATAGCCATGTTATAACCTTTATTACAGCCTTGGGATAGTGTAAGATACAGTGCAGCATAATGTTATAGCTTTATTGATACTTTGTCTTAATGTCAAGAAGAGGTGATATGTTCTTGTGCATAAAAATGTCAGATTCTGTCCTGTTGAATACACTTTCAAGTGTTTTTTTTGCACCACTGTAAAACGTCATACAGAAGTTTAATAGAATCAACTGATCTTTTGCCATTAACTTAACTCAAACATGTAAATTTTATTAAGTTCAAGTTAATTCAACTTAAAATTTCAAGTTTTCTTTTATTAACTTATAAACATGAATTTACCTGACTCAAAGTCCTTGACTTGAAGTGATGAGTTGAATGAATGTGCTGCTAAGAGTTCACTTAACCTAATAAATTAAGTTTTTAAAGAAAGATTATTAGCAGCACGCATTGTTTGAGAATTTAAAACTGAGACCCAGATCCAGAGACCCTTCTTTTTTGTAGTTTGAAGAAAACATACATGATGGAAACCTGTGTGTTTTTAATCCATATTAAAAGTAAGTTATGGCTGTTGTAATGAAAACCATGCAAACCATGATGGAGGTTAGAATCAAATTCAGTCTCTCCCTGTGTAGCTGACTTTATGCTGACTCTGGTACAATATAGCTCCAATAGCAGCAGCAGCAGCAGCTATAAGTTATTTGTATCAAATGAAAAACTGACATATCAGTCGACGTGACTGAACATTTGTTAATTCAACTTAATACCTTATTAAACATGTTATCTCTAGCTAAGTTAATTTATCTCAGTTAGTTTTACATTTTCACAATTCACAAAACAACTTAACTAAACAACACTAATTATTCAACTGAAGTTCAGTACTCACATTTTTAAGGCACTTGCGTTTCTAAGTTGAACCAGCTCAAAATGTTTTACAGTGTAGCAATGGTCCCTTAATACTGTAGGTTTGGGAGTGAGGGCTCAGTAGAGAGTGTTATGGGGGCTTTTAGGCATGTAGCTGTGTGTGAATCAAACTGTGTGGGACACAAGTGTAGCTACAGCAGCAGCAGGATGCAGCAGTGATTCATAGAGTAATACAGCCCACTACTGTGTGGATTTTCAGGCCTACAGAGGGTTTGTGTGTAGGACTGCGATTGGGTTTTTTGAAAAAAAACAAAAAACAAAAAAAAAACATGAGACAGAATGACATTGACACCCAAAATACATCATGGCAAGAAAGGACCAGGGAGAAAATGCAAATGTCTGTATAAGTTTTAAGAGTGCGCCCCTTGGTTACCTTCACTTCATCTTTGACTCTTATGCCACCTTGTCAGTCATTCCCTGTTGCCATAACGACAGTTGCACCTGCTAATGAAATTGCCTACGTTTTTAGTCGTCAGGAGATTTTGGATTAAGATTCATCAGCATGGCTCTCACGTATGTGCGCATTACCACAGTGACATGATGAGCCGCTTTTTCCCATTACTGCTTTACCAGTCCAAATGAAAACCCCTTGCCTGTGTGATACACCGCATTCACAAGCATGATCATCAATAACATATTATCCTCCCAGATATTGGGTATGACATTTTTGCAGATGTTTTGCATATTATTGCTGGTTGAAACTGAAATTTCTGTCTTCTTGTCAGCCTGATATTATACTCGACATGCTTATACCCAGCAAGGTATCATTACACAGCCGCTAAGCCTGTCTTAATATTGGGATTAATGTCTAGATAAGGATTTGTTCAGTATTAAGCTGCTGTACATGGATGTTCATCTGTGCATGTCATCCCAACTACGTGCACATGATACACAAACATATGCACGTTTATGCACACGTGCAGTGTCAATGGCATATTAGGGCAGTGTGTGAGAGAGAGTGTATGTTAATGTACTTAAGCATTAAAACATTAGAATTGCAGTTGTGAATCCTAAAAGTGTACAATATACAAACTCAAACAGCATGTGTGTGTGTGTGTGTGTGTGTGTGTGTGTGTGTGTGTGTGTGTGTGTGTGTGTGTGTGTGTGTGTGTGTGTGTGTGTGTGTGTGTGTGTGTGTGTGTGTGTGTGTGTGTGTGTGTGTGTGTGTGTGTGTGTGTGTGTGTGTGTGTGTGTGTGTGTGTTTGTTGGGCTATTTCTCCATAACAACTGGTAGGAATCAGCATGCGTCCAGCTATGACTCATCCATGTGTGTTGTAAACTGCACACACACACACACACACATACACAAACGCAGACTTTCCGAGTGATAATCCGTTTTCTTCTCTGCGCTATACCCACTTTCATCTGGAAATCCCTGTTTGTTTGCTCCAGTCCACTGTTCCTCCCCCTCTGTTTTCCCTCTCTATCATTCACTTGCTCCCCCTCCTGTTTCTCTCTCTGTATTCTTTCCTTCATGTCGCTTTCACCCTGTCCCGACTGTCTCTCACTGTCTCCCATAGATTGTCCCCTGTCAGCGGTGTCTGTCATCCTCAGTCTGTTGCAGTGTATCTGTGGCTCGAGGCAACAGGGTTGTCCTCTCATCACCTGTCAACACACTGCCACTTTAAGAACACAAAAGAACCCATTCCACCCCATACAGTACGTTAAGACCAGTGAGTGAGATAGCCATGTTGCATAATGAAAGGAATAGTTTGACATTTTCAGAAATGCGCTTATTTTCTTTATAGTTATTATTAGTAGTAGTAGTGTGGTAGTGGTAGTAGTGGTAGTAATAGTAGTAGAGGTTGCCTGGCAACCTCACGATGACAACAAGACTCTGAGAAGTTACTGCTTACCATCGTAAGCTAACCAGCTGCTAGCTGTAGCTTCATATTTAACATACAGACATGCAGACATGACAGCGGTATTAATCTTCTCATCAAACTCTCAACAAGAAAGTGAATAACCCTATATCCCTGTGTTGAACTATTTCTATACTATAAGTATTAAGCTAGAGCCAGAGTGCTATTAGCTTAGCTTAGCATACAGCCTGGAATCAAGAGGAAGTAGCTCTGTCCAAAGTTTAACAGTACACCAGCACATCTAAAGCTCACTAATTAACACAAAAAAGGGATAAAAATTTAAAACATTGGATAGGGCTGCTTCCAGTCTTTATACTAAGCTAATACTTAACAGACAGACATAAGAGTGGTATTGATCTTCTTATCTTACTTGGCAAGAAAGCCAATAATCAATTTCTCAAATTGCGGGTCTGTTCCTTTAGCCATGGCTTGTTAGTAGGATGTCACATTTTAGAGTGACACAGAAGATGTAGGAAAGAAAGTTCATAGATTTTTCTTGCTAAGCAGTTGACGGCATTTTAAATGGGTGATAAGAGCTTCAGTTGTCTGCAGCCATGTTTCAAGAGACATGCCCATTTTTGAGGCCATTTTCTGGCGAAATTAATCAGTCTGGTCTATACAGTACTGTATATGTACTGTATCTGAATCAATTTTGACTTTTCCCTTGACAGAGGCCCTTAACTCTCTCGGTCTGTGTCTATGCCATCCAGGTTAATCCTCATTAACATCTACAACACACTCCAGGGAACAATTTGTCGCGTACTGTACATGTGTGGTGGTGAGTGTGAGAGAATAGTACTCTTACACATATTTTCACACTGTGGTGTCTTGCAGTTTTTAATAAAGATTTATTTATCAATGCCTGCCAGATCCATTCTGAAGTAGTGAGATAAAGCGGCAACTACAGATTTAATGACTGACTCGTAGGTTTGGTAAAAAAAAAAAAAAAAAAAACTTCAGAGTCTGCAGGGAAAAACATTGTATGCTGCCTTGTCATTAACAAGAATTTTTAAATTTACAATGAGCTCTGACTAGATTAAACTCTTTTCATTTACTTGATTATATTTACATATTATAATGATTCTGGTTAGAGGTAAACTTGCTGTTGCATTAGTTGCACCCCCTTCAGGTGCCAGACCTTTCTGTGGAACTGGTCTTCTCGTTCCTCTGAGGAATAATTAAGCTGCAAAACACAACAGTTTTTAATGAAGTTAGACTCATTAAAGGCACCTACTGTAGTGGATAAATACTGTAGGCACACTGTTGGTTACTGTCTGTGTACAAGCTGTGTTGTCTTCTAAAGCTTTCTCAGTACTGGGTTCTAATGAATGGAAAAAGGCTGTTGTCACTTTGGAAGGTCATCCTCAGACACAGCTGAATTATTACAGGCTGGGATCAATATACATTGTTTGAAGTTGCTAAGAACTATTTTGTGTGATTTTTTTTTTCTTCTATCATTGCTGTTCTTGCCTGACATTTATTCCTGTTTGGTGTGTTGTGTATGTTTTTTTTTTTACACAGCTACACTGTTGTGTAATTTTTCAAGTGTAAAGTTCAGTTCTTTAACCATTATTGTGTTTAATGCTAGTGATTTTTGACAACTAGGGGGCAGAAGGTCTCTAAGAAAACTCACAAAACACAGCCATGATTCACATTTGCAAGTTGCTACAGCTAATAGCAGAAAATTGCCTACTTACACATTCAGTAGACAGCAACATGAACATCCCATTGGCCATGTGTAAAATAGTGGCTCCTGTGTGGAGCAATGAGGACAGTAACGCTCCTCAAATTAATACATGAAACAAACACAAATGTCATATTTCCATCATGTTATCTAAGTTGTTTTTCACAGTTTGCGGTTTGACTGGCATTCTTTTATTTACGTTATCTCATTGTGCCCGCTTCTTCAGCACCATCAGCTGTTTATCATAATGAAAAACTTGCATTAATTCAAATTTCCTTTTGCTTAATTTGGATGAAAACCTAGCTGTTTTCTTTACTATCCACTAGGTTACTTCCCTTCTGCCATTTTGTGCTGAGTAGGTAGCATATACTCGGCTCATCTTTGCTTCTTGGTGGAAATAGTTGCCTTCCTAGTTGGTGAGGGCAGTGAAACTAGCATTGCAATTTCTATGTGGACCTGTAAACCAAAATAATTAGCTAAAACAGGATAAAACAGACTAATAGAGTGTCTGTGAGTTGGGCAGTGAGCTATTTTTCTACATTACACAGTTATCTGAGTGGCATTTGGCATTTGCTAATGCAGAGTTGTGTTTCTCTCAGCAATTAACACTTTTCTTTTATTATGTCATTCCTGCACATGCTCCACTTATATCTACAGTACAATGACAGCGTTGTTCCTTTTTTTTGGGGTCTTAATGAACTTGCCCCTGCTTTTTAGCTGTGACTTATAGAGGGTAGTTGGAAAAGCTGTTTGCATTACAGTTCGTAATCAGTTGGCAGTATTTGCCCTTTTCGGGAGACAGCTGACGGCAATCAGATGGGGAGATAAATGGCTGCCATCGAGGCTGTCTGTTCAGTTGAGAGTTGGGGTTGTGAAGGTTGACACTCGCTGATGGTGAAGTAAACACACAGCGTGCCCTTGCATGCAGACTAGAGTAGACTGACTGCCAAGTCTCTGATCTGCCAGTGTTGGATCTCAACCGAGTGTTCTGAGAGATGTGCCATATCAGTGTGAACAGAGTGTGAGAGTGTGCATGAGAGAGATAAATTACATTGTTATCATTGTGGGAAGAGGTAGAGTGTGTAGTTGTGCCGCAACTGTGAATATTACTGCTGGTTAATGTAATAACTTTCAAAATGTCTTAAATATGTTCCTTTAAATAGTCAAAATGTAATAAAACGTAATCATATAATGAATTGTCAGATAAAGTAATTCCCATTTATGCATTAACCAGGAATTATTAACTAATAAAGGGTGTATCTGAAAACTTAATTTACATTTTTATTGTTTATTTTATTTCATTTTATTTACAACATAATTTTTATTATTACAACTGTAATTTTTCAGGAAATATATTAAATTGATGAAATACTGTACGTTGCACATATAAAATAAAGATGTTAGGATTATACAGCAATTTATTACATTTACAGTTTTTATTGTATTCTCAACTCATGTGTAAGGACTTTTTATGGCATTTTGACAACTTGCCATACAGAGTATTTGACTGGCTAACAGCTACTAGTATCAGCTGCTACTGCCTGTTCTTTTGTGACGTTGCAAGTGTAACCTGCAGGCGCACGCACACACACACGGGGGCAACTAAGGAGCTGTCCTGTCTTTAAGGCCATAAGCTACAGTGTGACCTATGAGTCAATGTCAGGTTACCAATGAAGGGGGAATGGATGGGGTGTCAGGACTGTGTCAGTCCCTGTCATCACTGTCACAGGGGTTTGTTACTTCATTAAAATGAGTTATTGAAGAGATGACTGTCCAGGGACATCGTAGCTCCAGGGCTGCAGTCAAGACAACCTCAGTCGAGTTTAAGGTCAAGAACAGACAAGGCTGACTCCAAATGGCCTTGAGCCCCAAAATGCCAAAAGATCCTTTATGCATGAACATATCAACATATAAATTTCATAGAAGTATATTTTATCTAAATCATACATAACACAGCTCACAGCTCTGCCATTTTGACATATTGGCTGCATTTGTGTAAAAGCTCTCTGCTATTCTCATGTTAACTTAATTTATAACAAACAGATGGAATGAAAATATATAAAATAAATACTTACACTGCACAAAAAAAAAACTCATTTCAGTTTGATCATAAGCACTGTCTACCGTGACTGCACATCACTGATGACTTGCTTTTTAAGCTGACAGACATTTATGTTTTTATGCATTGAGGCAGTTTGCCTCCGTAGCTGAATGCCATGAAAAATGACTGCTCTGACCATCCTGTAATGGATGAGCCATTTCTGCCTTCAGCTGAATGCAATATTTTTGTTATTCTATGAGGCTCGTATCTGCAGAGTGTGTGAGAGTGTCCAAACCATGTGACGTGCATGCAATGATGCACAAATGCATGCGTGTGGCTGTCCCAGTGTATCAACGTGGATGTCTTTGCTGCAACTCCTCTGGAAGTTGCCATGCTCTAAGGGGGAAAGCAGTGAGTTAAAATGCAGTAATTGCTGGAGCAAAACTCTTTTAAGTGTCCTTTCGTGTTGCAGTAATCTCCACAGTCGCCCTAGTCATTCAACCTCTGCCTCAGCTACACCTGTCCAGCTGTGATAAATCTCTTTGCCTCACTCGTTTTTTTTCTCTGTCTCTCTGTTTCCCTCTTACTCCACTGCTAAGAAACCCAAGGTGACCAAAGCAAGGATGAACTGATGTGGATTTCTCTCCATAACGCCTTTCCCTGTTTGCAGTCTTTCTCTCTCCAAATCCCAGGAGGCTGACTTGTATGATTGTTTGCTGCAGAGTATCTTGCGTGCATTTGAGTTTTGGTTTTGTTGAACATGAGTGCCTTGGTGTAAACTTTTATGTAACTGCAAGATTACACATGAGTTTCTGTCTGCGCACATCCATCTAAGATGAAAAAATCCTTTCACTGGCGAGAGTGCCTTAGGAAATAATAACTGCTCTGGAAATGAGCGTTTGTAGCTTGAAAGGACAAGACCACAGTGTGGTCTGGACTCCCCGTGGTTTGAGCTGTCCAGATACCGTATATATTTTGCATTTGTGTGTGTGTGTTGAAGCTAATACAATCATATTTATGAGCGTTTCTACTGGGTTATCTGAGGACGCTTGAACATGAGAGAGTTCACTGCAGCTCACAACAGCCAGTATAAGAAAGCTTTGTTACAAGGCTAAAGCCAATGCTAAATGACTATGTGGCGTGGAAATGCTCATGTTTGAAATGAAATAATGCCTGTACACTAGTTCAGGCTCTCATAAAACTCAGCGTTGTAATCTGATTAAGCTGTATTCAAATTTAAATTCCAGCTACCAGTGTGCTAAAGTTTTTCAACTCATTTTTGTAAAAAGCTGACATTTTCTTTCCAGCGTGTACCCTCAGGTACAACGGATGTTTGATTCACTACTGAGACACATCCAGGCACATATTAGTTTTATTTTTTTCACAGGTGGATAGAAAGAAAAAGTGAAAAGAGGATATTTTCATATTGTGTATTGCAGGTGTGAATAGCCCGCAGCAAGTTCGCTGTGCCTGACATGCACAGTGAAGCACAGTACGAGTGTCTCTGCCATGTTGACTCCATTGATTTGCCACCTGCATTGTATTATCATAAAGCCAATATGCATGTCTGTCAGCCCGTGGGAAGTGCATTAAGCTTGTTGGTGTGTTAACACAGATCCATAAACAAACAGAGCTATATGGACAATCAGTCATTATGATTTTACCATTTTGTTTGTTCCTTTCCACCTTGATTTGTTAGTTTTTTCTCTCTTTCTCTACTTCTTTCTAAATTACATCGTTCTTTTGCTACCGTGTCATTGTTGAATTTACTTCCTTCACTACTGAAGGCACTCATGCAAAATGCACTTAGCATTGATAAAATGTGAAGCTATAGCTGCTCCCTTCTGTCATTATTGGTCCTTCTGGTGCTCAGAGCAAGTGCGGTTACAAATACTCTCTGTTCTCAGCCTGTGATCAATAGCTTGTCTTCTACATTCAATACTGTATTCTGAAGCTGCTCCCCCAGCACCTGAAAATGTTGGTGTGTCACACATCCATCCGGCAGATTCTGTCTCTGTGTCTCTGTGTATGTGGAGTCGACATGGCCTCCTTCCAATGTGAGTGCTAATGCCATGTGTGGCGGATTGATTTGATGTGTGTGTGTGGGAGAGAGAAGAGAGTCTATGTATGTGCGTGTGTGTTTGCATTAGTGTGGGTGTGTGTGGTGTAATGTGACAAGTGTCAAATCTGTCACAGATGCACATGGACTACCTCATCAATACACACTCAAGAGTTCAGGTACAGCAGGTGAGCTGTGGCTGCCAGTCAGACTACCTCAGCTCAGAGTCTAATAGGGATCTGGAGTCTCGGTCAGTATGAGAGCCTGGGGCCCCCATTATGTCAGAGCCGCATCCAAATCTCCATCCCTGTAATTGAATTGGCATCTCCCAAAAATAACTCCCTCCTCTCTTCTGCTTGGTTCAGCCCTAATTATTCCACTCTGTCTGTCTTTTTTCCTTGTTCATTCCTCTTTATTTTCCCCGCATGCAGCTCTCCTCTCATCACAGGGGAATTCAGTGAATGATGCTCCTCTGTAGCTCTGCGTCTTTGTTGCCACAGAAATAGCCACTCGCTCCCTGGCGGCTATCCCAGGCCTCCTCTTAAAGGGACACTTCGGGATTTTTCAACCTGAACCCCTATTTTCCCATCATTTAGTGTCTAAGTGACTAATGGGGACAGCAATTTTTGAAATTGGTCCAGTATTGAGCGAGAGCGCTGCAGCCAGCAGCCACGAAACGAGCTGCAATGTAATCCTTTGGGGCAATTGCGTCCCGTCACTGTACGTCCACTAAAAGTGCTTGTTTTTGCCACTGTTTGACCAATCAGCAATGGTCATCCCTGCAAACCCCGCCCCCAAAGTTCCTGTTCTTCTGGAAAGTACTGAGCAAGGACTTTTTTGGGGGTAAAGCGATCTCACTGGAACTTAATTTAGACCCTGGTCCCTCCGGTGGAAATGCAGGTAGAGGAACTGAGTTCCTCAAAGGGTACATGGGGAAAGTTCCTGTGCAGCTATATTGTAACGCTATTGCTACTATTATCACTGAATGGTGAGATGAAGGAGCTTTCAAGGAGATTTTAGTAGGATTTTAAGACATATTGTTTAATTTTTTTTTTTTAAATGCATGGCTGTACAAGTGAAAATGAAGCTGTCTGAAGTTTGGAGATGGGGTATTACTGTATCATGCCGTAGCATACTGGCAGCATATTGTAGGCTGTCATTGTTCCCTTGTGGCTCCCTAACAACAGATTGACTCTCCCATTCACTGCAAACAGTTCATTCCCCCCCTGATCATGGTACTGGTCTTTTTTTTGGGGGGGGCACATTTGGTTTGATTTTCCTGTGTGAATAGAGATTATTCAGCAGAGGAAAGAACAATCTGTGCCTGTTACTGTGGTTTGTAGGGCTACAGCTGCTAATCTGAGATACAGCTGGAGAAATTGGATGAAGGGATGAAAGGGAGGAGAAGTGGCCCGATGGAGCTTCAATAGACGTGTTTGATGAAGTCGGGGACATGGATTTAGTTATGGATTAAAGGAAGTAAGGGCATGTAGGAGAGTTGAAAAGAGAGAATCCTGATCTGATAAATAAAAAATATACGGTACCTGCACACAAAATGACCTTTGCTTGTTTTCTTCTTCTTCTGAAGCTTTTGATGTGAGGTCTGCAATTGAATATTGTGACCATCATCTCAGAAAACAGTATAAATATCCACCTTTGCAGCCCATCTATCTCTTGACGCAGAGGAAATCTTGTGAACTGCTCCAGCTTCAATTTTCTGGGAAATGATTGTGCCCATCACAGAGAAGGCATGGTCAAATTGAACAGGGATGCCTCTCTTCCTTTTCAATCTGTCAATAATGACTAATTGCAGGGTCAAAACAATTATATCAGAATGCAAAACTGAATTCCCTCACTTCCAAATTATCTCAGCACCTTGCTGAGTTTGCGGTACGCACATTATTTTCTCACCCTTCTTTATCTCTCTCATTTCCTCACATAGTTGCCACGCGGGCAGGCCGTCCTGATTGAAAACGTTATCAGCGGAGCACACATTTGACTGGGATTGTTTCCCAAAGTGAGGGCTCATTATCGGCCTGTTGGATAATCGTCGCGAGCCGAAGTCTGTTCAGAGAGAAGTCTCCCCATCACCCCGAGGCTTCATTTTAGCCCGGGGTTCACAGAGAGGAGAGGAGATGGGGGTAGAGGAGGAGTAAAGAGGCTAAAGACTCAGGATTTAAAAAGCATCATAAAGTCACAAAATTCTCAGGAAGGAAAAAAAAAAGGGGGGGGGGGCAGCAAGTGCTCATATATGAGAAATCATGCAAGGGCAAAGAATGGAACTAAAGTATGGTTGAAAAGGAGAAAGGAAAAAGTTAACTGTGAGCGTGACATTATCTTAAACCAGTGCCAGTTTGATAATCTGCCTGGGAGCTGTGTGTAATTGATTCTTCTACTGCATATAGCCTTTAATAACTGCTATGTCTCTGCCATAAAGCTGTGGGTAAACTCAAGATTAACAATGCATTTGGCCATGTCAATTCTAACACTCCCACAATATGCATATGCTTAAATAACATTATTACCTTACAGTATGTACACACTCACTGTAAGAGCCAATAGTGAGCACAGGTGCCAACTTTTTCAATTAAAATCAGATTATACCAACGCTGTCATTTAAAGCTGTAAGCGCTGTGAAAATCAATAGTTTAATACAGTGTTATGAATGACATAGATGGTGTTCTCCTCTCTCTTCCTCCTTCTATCCACGTTTCCTGCTGTGCATCATAGTGTTTACATGGACTGTGCCTTCATGTCCCTGTAGGGAGAGCACCATCACTCACAGAATGCCCCTGTGTGTCTTCTATATGGGTGCACTTCTTTGTACGTGTTCATCCATTCACGCTTACATGTGTGCATATGTGTCTTTTTTTCCCAGTGTTTACTAACATGCCTCTTAGCTCAACGGGCTGGAAAGCCTGCAGGGTGGATGTGATGTATGTGAAGAGATGGAGCAGGTCTTTATGTGTGCTTGGTGATGCTTCAAGAATGAGTCCCTGTGGGGGGAAAAAAACTAACCAGGGGCTTCAGAAGGGGGGTGGGCTCTTTCGTTCTTTAGGTTCTTTAGGTGGATTTGACATACAAGGTGTTACCCTTATAGTATGTCACGGTTCTCTTATAAACATTCACTATAATTCGATGCATCATTCCTCAGTTGCAGGGGTGAGCAAACACAGAAATGTGCTGCACTGTATGCAGACACAGCTGTTCAGGATTCTAGACATACAGAGCAGAATGGCGAGGAATATATTGCATATAATCATGTCTCACACACACACACACACACACATACGCAGAAGGACCAAGATACAGATATAGATGTAAGCAGCAGGCTGTCACACACAAGGAGGGGGCTGTTTTGACATTTAGAGGGAACTGAATACCACTGGTTTGCATTGGAGTCGGTTTAAAGCCCAGAGTTGCTGCTTATGGAGACAGCACCTTCCTTGTGTGTTGTTGCCTTTTCACGCTCCGGAAACACGCCCCGCTACCTCGGACCAAGTATCAAGTAACATTAAACTTACTGTAATATTGCGACAATAGTCTGACTCCTGGAGCCGGGTAGAGCAGCAGGTGAGCCAACTGTCAATCACACCGCAAGTCTTCAAATCTTATTAATGGAGCAGTAACTTCCAAAATGACCACCAGCACACATCTAATTAGATTATTAGATATTATTATACTGACTTGTTGACACGTTTTGAATGGGAGTTAATTGGTGCCAGAGATTTTTTGGAGCCAGCATCTAGCGGCTGTCGGTGGCATTGCACTTGCCGCTTGGCTATGACGGTACGTGAGATCTGAGTGTATGTATGAGTGTGTGTTCTAATAGCTTTATGAACTTTCACACTGTAGTTCATTTAACGGAGGAAAGGCGAGGGAGCGGCAGCAGCATCACGTCATCCCTGCTGTGGCTGCGCTGAGCTCCTCATACACTTACCTGCAGAATGCTACAGGCAAGTGAGCTCAAAGAAACAGAAGACATATTGCGTATTAAAAGCAACCACTGTGCCAGTTACTCAGTGTGTTATTCGATTTGAAGATGAGAGAGAAGGGAAGTAGCGGCAAAACAGAGAGCCTGCGTTTCCTTTTTATTCATGCAGTGGATGAATAAACCACACCAAGGCCACCACAGAAAAATGAATATGATTAATAATGTATGCTGTATAAATTAGCCACATTCCCACTCAAAATACAAAGAAGTTGGAGCTCAGTGTTTAAAACTAGGTTTTTATCCCAATAAAATATATAAATAATAGTGTGAATGCTGAAAACTAGGTTCAAAAGATTGAATGTTGAGGAACTTTTTAAGTTGATTAATATTAGTATGCTCCAACCTCAGTACTGTATCATTTGGTTGATTGGCTAACCCAGTGCAAGTATACTTTTATTCATTTTTCCACTTTAATAATGCTATTCTGGGTCTGTTTCCTTATCAGTAGTTCTCTTGTACTTGGTGGAAAATCCGTTTGCAGTCTGAGGACTTTTTTTTAACTTTCTTTCCCTTTGCTCGCAGTTAGTAAGGCAAAAGCAAAATTAAAATTTTTTTTTTTTTAGGTATAAAGATCACAGGCTTATTGTAATTAATGTATGTGTTGCTGAAGGGAAATTCATTTTGATGTTAAAATGAATAAAAGTTAAAATGAAGTTCATACGTAAATTACAGTAAAATTGCCCCCCGGTCACCATCGCTACAATAACAGTGATATACTGTAAGCTCTGGAGCTCCACTGTGTTTAGAGTTAATGCAGGAGTCCTCCACATGTCAGCCGGGAGAGTTTAGAGGAAGATGACGGTCTACTGTGATTATATCTCGCCATCATTTCAAGTCACTCAGCCCCTTGATTTTACAGACAGCACTGGTCAGAAATAAAATTACCTTGTTGGCTGCGTCCCGGCTCAAACCTCTCCTCTGTTGTCAGAGATACTGTGTCAGAACTGCTGTTTATCAAACCTCTCATGGATGAAAGTGCGGATGTACAGTTAAATACGTTGTACTGTTCAAAGTGAAAGGGATTTTAATGCAGAAGTTCTTAGTAAATGTTCTCATGGCAATACAAAGTGCATTACAACTTTTCAATGACGTAAACCTTTGAGAGCCTGTTGTTGAAAAAGTTACCTGTTATTAGTTGATCAGTTAATTATTCAGTTGTCGGGGCTTGTTAAAGCCACACAGGGAGAACAGGGAAGGATATAAGGATAACTTTACAATGTTTTCTGTGTAAACTTTTTTCTGACTGGAAATTTCTGAATGTTTTTGTGCATTGAGAAAAAAAAAGATCTGTATTCAGCCAGTAGTAATCATTTTCAGACGAGAGGCATCTCCCCTGCCTACCTACAAGCCATATGATTTCATCTCAACTCACCAGCCTCCCTACACCTGCTCCTTAATCAACAGCAATAGTTGTACACCAGAAACCCACTACCCTGAAATTTATGACCTGCTTGCCAGTCTGCCACTGCATTGCAGAGGAGAAAGAGAGTTGTCTACTGTGGTTCACTCAACTCGGTTTCACCCAGTCGGGGTGCAAATGCAAATTTTGCACTTTGATTGAGACAAAGTTTGCTCTGTTCTCATTGCTTTTTTTCACCCCAGGACAGATAAAAATTCTTCCAGCTCTAATGCATGCAGGGTAACGCAGGCAAAGATAGAAATGCATGTGTGCGCATATATGTAACATGTTAACATGTCACTCCAGGCCTAAAAACAGCAGGAAAAAATCC
Source organism: Scomberomorus guttatus (assembly GCA_038419695.1). Lineage (NCBI taxonomy): Eukaryota > Metazoa > Chordata > Actinopteri > Scombriformes > Scombridae > Scomberomorus > Scomberomorus guttatus. The sequence continues at coordinate 13,506,288 of CM076464.1, read as the reverse complement.
ATACAAGTTCGTACTGACTTCAGCTTAGAGTGCAAACACATAGAAACTGAAACCTGAAATTGCCCACTTTCAATTAAAAGAACCTTAAGCGTTTGGAAAGCCCTCGATCAATTCACATTACCAAGTGCATTTGGCTACTGTACACTTGAAAATGCACATCGGCCCAGATCGATAATCACACACATGAACACACACGCACTCACTAAATCACCCAGGTGTGCTCTCACATCCCTCTGCTCTGGGCTTGTATGATTTACTGCTGTAATGGTGAACAGTAGGTGCTGGTGTTGTGGGTCTCCACTGCAGCAGGCAGATCAAAGTACTGATCAAAGACTCTCTGCTATTGTATGCTCATCCTCTCCACGATCCTCTTCCCAGCTACACTAACACTGGGTTAACATTACTCCAACATGGCGCTCTCTCTTTTTCTACAGTATCTCCTCTCTGTGTCTTTTTTCCCCCTTTAATTGTGTTCCCTGCATAGCATTCTGGGTATTGTGTGCAGTTATGTACACTTGTGTACATGAATGTATATCCCTACCATGCAGAAAAACCTATGTGCAGTGTGAATTAACTTTACTGTGTGTCGTGTCAAAACAGGGTTCGATTTGTGCCCTTGCAGATTTTAATGGCCCCTCACTATTTGCTCAATAATTTAATTCCCATTCCTTATGCATGAAGGTGGATGGCACTGCACTCTCGGGTTATTTGGTGCATCACAAAACCTGAAGGTATGCAGCATCCTGCATTTCAAGATGCTAATAATATGCCTATTATGAAGCTGTTATTTTACTGTTCATGACTCACTCATTAGTTACAAATTCAGCTAATTGAATCCCCAGAAATATCTGCTTTCATAGCCATAACACGGCTGCTGATTGCTGTTGCAACAGCCTTGTATACTGAATGATGGATACTCTCCCACTATCACTTCCTCAGAGATGCTGCCAGCGCTTTAGGAACGGAAATGTTTGGTGTTTTGCAATAAATCACCTGACTTACATCATATTGATGTCTATTTAGCGCTGTTATTGTCTGATGTAATGACAGTGATGCAGGGAAGCCGCTTTTTCTAGCATAAAAGAATGATGTTGTATAATGAATTATGCACTCATACGTCCCCTCTTGAAATAAGTCCATAAGCGAGTACATACTATAAAGTTGTATTGGTTACTATAAACACTAATTACCATGAAATGACACGACATATTCCAAATACAATGAGAGATGATTCATCACATTGTCTTTTAGTTGCGTGTTGGTCAGCATCATCAGCTTTGAGAACTATAACTCTGAAGCACTGCGCTGAGCAACACAACGGCCGCTAAGAGAGTGATACATCATAAAAAAAATAATAAAAACTGCTTTGTTTTTGTTTTCTGGCCAGGCTGCACAGCTGGACTTCAAAATGCCATTATCTTAATTACAAATCTGACCATAAGTTTACCAGGAACCTTGAGCTTATGAGCACTGCCTCCTGTGTCAGCTGAAAGCAAGAGAGAAAAATGGACTGTAAGGAGAAGGAGAAATGAGGGGACCCTGAAAAATAACTATGTTAATAGATCGCTAGCAGACACAGAGACAGACAGTGAGGAAGAAGAAGCAGGGCAGAGTTGATGGAAAACGAAAGAGAGATGAGAGACAGCCGAGTTAATAGATCTTCAGCACAAATAATATTTGCCAGGAGTGACAGGCTGTCAGAAATGTGCCGCATATCATTAAATCCACAGACTGGTTTTAAATAACAAAATGAATTGGTATTCAGCTGTGTGCTCTGTACCCCTGTTAAACCCACTGTACCCACGACACATGCACTGCAGTAACAGATTTGCATAATCAATCATTTTTAATTCAAGAGTTTGGTTTCTTGCAAACTTCCAGCATCTGCAGAACTTTGTGTTGCTGTTAATTTGTCCAGAGCGAATGCAGTTAATCGTGTTGACATTAAACAAGGCTTGAGTGATTATCTGTCTAATAAACATGTTTTTAAAAAAAGATGGGTTTTTGTGACATACAAGGGCTGTTAACACACTAAATAGACTGCAGCTGGACACAATCTGCATATGCTTTGACTATTGCCTAATGTAATTTAATGGCTGCCTTTGTCTGCAGTCCTTGCACTTGCACTGTATTCTTGTAAAGCATTTAGCAGACACAGAAAGAAGAAAAATTAGTCACAATTCCTCATTGTCCTCACTTTCCCTGTTGGTCCTGTACTTGCTCATGTTCCATGTAGCAGGAACCATCCCACAGGAACAAAGATAATAATTTGGTGTTGAACTACTCAAATGTGGCTCATGGGTAAAAGTTAATTGGAGCCAAAACAGTTGATCGAAAGAAAATTCATCTGCAGCTATTTTAATAAAATAAAATTTGGGTTTTGTGCTGTTGGTCAGACCAAACAAGCAATCCGAGTATGTCACTTTGGGCCCTGGGAAGTTATAATGGGCCTTTTTTGCCATTTTTTTGCCATTTTATTGAGAAAAGGATGAATTGATGAATTGAGAAAATAGTTAGATATTTAGGCAGATTAATCCATGATGTAAATAATAGTTAGTTGCAGCCCTAAAGTCAACATTGCGTATTGAACAAGCTTTATTTAATTGAATGATCAACCTTGTTAAATAAATAAAATTCTGTGCTTTTTCTTTGACCTGAAGATTATAGTGTGAATGTTAATGAGTTTAACTTCATTATTAAATGAAATATGAATAACTTGATAGGAAAGGTTTAGCTGGAGTGTACTTGTGTGTGTGTGTGTGTGTGTGTGTGTGTGTGTGTGTGTGTGTGTGTGTGTGTGTGTGTGTGTGTGTGTGTGCGTGTGTGCGTGTGTGCGTGTGTGCGTGTGTGCGTGTGTGCGTGTGTGCGTGTGTGCGTGCGTGCGTGCGTGCGTGCGTGCGTGCGTGCGTGCGTGCGTGCGTGCGTGCGTGCGCATGGACAAAGGTCCATTGCATAGCTTAGCATTCAGTAGCACTTAATGATTCCTCTTTAAGTATCTCCAGAACATTATCTGCACTGATGGAAGCTGTGTCTGGTTGAATGCTAAATGGTAAGAATTAGTAGCCGTAAAAGCCTGATAACATTACAAATTCATGTAATGCAAAAAGTCTCCTTGTTAATCAACTAGTGTTACTTCTTACGAGCTAATTGTACCTTACCGGCACCTGTATGACCCACATGTAACTACAGCCACGGCTGCGAGATGAGCATGGGTTTTCATGTCTCATTAACGGAGATGTGAGTTAATGTGAAGGGATGTCATGCATGACCAAACCCCCCCACCCCCTCCCACCCCCCAGTCCTTGGATATATGTGTACATTCGCCCACTTATTTAATTAAACGGCTGGAGCTAGCCATCATCTAACTGGGCTGTTCATTAAACCGTATCACAGACACACAGAGAGAAAATAGATCCTGATCCTAATCAGAACTGAAGGAAATGATTTCCAGGCAATGGCTTCTTGCAGTTGTTGAGATATAAATGTATGCTGCATATACAGTATTTAGCTTGCTTAAAATGTCATTTCTGTTTTGGTTATGTTGGATTTTTGACGCTACACCTCAGAGACCGCCTCTTTTATTTATGTTGCACTTACTGTTGGCTCATTTAAATCATTTTAATTTGATTGGGGCCTTTGTTTCCCAGCAGCTGTGACCTTGCATGTGAACGGAGGATATGAAACCCCTTTTGATCATCTTAGTATATTACAAGTGTCAGTATATATGCCAACCACTGCCCTTCAACCCTTAAACGCCCACCCCCCTCTCCCTCCCACCCTCACATGACACTGTATATGAATGGTTTGTTCGTCTTGTTAATATGCTGCATCTAATGATGCATATGAAAAGCAATCAGCGAAGCAGCAGAGGATCTGCTTGAGGAGCAGCGTTAATAACTTAGGGAAGCGGGAGATTGCAATGCCCCCGCTGGCTCCACGTACACACAGGAAATTCACAATATGCTGCATTCAGCACGCTGTTTTGCCACACACTTAATTTTCCATATATGACTTGGTGGTTTAATCGAGATGGGGACGCCTACACAATTTATAGCACATTTTACATCCACGTGTTGCATGTATCACTGTATTTAGACAGGATTGCTTGTTGTCTCTGTCTTGGAGATATTATTTGTGTCTGTTGTGCACATGTCTTTTCACATATTGTGTAAATGGCATCTGCTCTGTATCTGTAGGATCAATGAACACACTCTGGGCTGTAACCCGGCTGTGTGTAGTGTATAGCGGAGCGGCTTGAATAATTTACTCGCTGCCCATTCGTGCTGAACCCACTTTCACACCTTCCCAGCAGCAGCAACAGCTCCATCTCTGCATCGCGGCCTCCATTCACACCTAATGACAACTGATGGGCGACAGTGTAAACACAGATAAGTGTGTTACTTAAGCTCCCACGTGTATTATTTTAAATCTAATTGACCCCAGTGCGATGTGTACTGATGATGATAGGTTTATGATATAAATGCAAACCATTACATAATTTATTGTAGCCTCTGCTTGAGGTGCATTGCTCAGTCAGCACAAATCCTACAGAGGAAAAACCCATGTGCATAATTTATGTGAGCAGTTGAGTACAGGCCTCTGATAGCAAGGCTGCTTTCCCGGTTAAAACACTGATTAACAGCCCTTATTAACCCGGGTCTCTTTTTCTTGAATATCAAACCTTACTTGTCAGTCGTATGCAGCTGTTGGAATTTCAGTGTGAGATTTTTGAACTAGCTTTGGTCAACTATTTCAGTCTATAATCCTAATAGTTCATTAGTCTGAGCAATTCTCTGAGGCGTTAAGATTAGTGAGGTTCTGCTGCTCTTTAGTACGCCTTCATGGCTGTAGTTTAAAACTGTAATTTTTGAACTGGAGCCCAAACGGCTCCCCATTATGACTGTAAGCTTTTCATTACTGCTGTTTTTCTCTCAGGCTAGTTTGTGTGAAATCTCCAGCAACTGACCTTCAATTTAGTAGTAGCACTATTTACGCCAATTTACTATCATCATCCCCGTCTTCATTATGCCGTCTGTGCCTTAATTCAACGGAGGTGCTATACTTTGTCATGAGGACGTGCATGCCGTGCTCCCCTCAGCTGTGTTTTGACTAATGTGGGCAAACAAGGCATGACAGAATCTCCCAAATTGAAATGTCAGCCATCACGTTAATTCCACAGAATCAGTGTACAAGAGTTAGGGAGAAAGAGAGGAATGAGGAGGAGCGGGGTTTTGAACAAACCCATGACTCTCTTCTGTCCTCCCCTCTTCTTGTTTTAATACCCCCCACCCACCCCTCCCAAAGACACACACACACACCTTTTTAAATTTTCATTTGCCACAGCATCTCCAATTATTCCGCATCACCGTCCTCAACCGTTTTTCACATTCTACCTCTCGACTAGACACTCACCACCCTCTCGCTCTCTCTCCCCCCTCCCCCTCCTGTCCTCTCTCACTCTCTCCCTCTCTCTCTCTCTCTCTCTCTCTCTCTCGGTTTCAGTGAGATGAAGCAGGAGCTGGCGGAGGAAGGCAGCAGATGCTCCATCCTCTCCAAGCAGCACCGCTTCAACGAGCACTGCTGCATCCGCTGCTGCGCGCCCTTCACCTTCCTGCTCAACCCTAAGCGCCAGTGCCTGGACTGCCAGTACAACGTCTGCAAGACCTGCTGCACCTACAACAAGAGGGACAAAGCCTGGCTCTGCTCCGCATGCCAGAAGGGCAGGTTAGCATTTTCACACACATTCACATACACACCGGCGGCGGAGAGATTAGAGTAATAGCAGAGGAATGAATGGGCTGTGAATGTGGTAGACTGGAGGGCGGTGAAGTAGGGGGAAGAATTGGGATGGAAGATTAAAAAAAAAAAAAAAGAAGGGGACATTTATGGAGGGAATAAGAAAGGAGGAGGAGTGAGGGAACATGGGCACAGTAGGAGACAGATGTGAGGAGAAAAAAAGTGAATGAATAAGAGGGATGCAGGACTTTGACAGAGTCAGCGCTGGAAGGATGGGTGTTTTCAGGATTCTGTTTTATTACTTGTTTGAGCTCCCAACTCTGTATTCATTTTTAATGGGAATGAATGTTTTCAGCTCTTTTAACATCCCTGGTAGTTGTCCAGCAAAGAAGGAAGAAGATATGGGGCCACTGAAGGAGACGGTAATGAAAAGGGTTGTAGAAGAGGGGAGGAAATTGAGGGAAACGTGAAAATGTACACTGCTGGAGAGAGACGGATACACAGAAGGGCAGGGAAGATAAATGATCAGGATTCAAGCTTTAGGATTTCTGACTTACAACTCTGATTCCTTGTGGGAAATCTTTATCTTTATTTTTTTTTATTTCCACCTGCTTGTTTTGTGTCCCCTGGTCACATCCTTTCTTGCACACTAGAAATCTGGCTTTTAGGGAAAAAAAGGGAATGCACATTATTGAACAAGAGAAAACAATCTGAGGAGCAGAAAGTGGTGGGGTAAAGAGCTACAGCTGGTTATATTTTCAAATGTGTGTTGCAGAACTGTGTGTGTGTGTGTGTCTGTTAAAGCTGTTTATGCATGCATGTGTGCCCAAAGCCTTAGGAGTTGTTCTAGTGGCCTGACTCACCATTAGATGAATATTAAGCTCTTGCTGTCTGGGCAGGGTGGGGTGTTGGAAATACTATTGTCAGAGTCTGTGCTGGATTCATATGTTAACAGCAAAATCAATTGCAGGCTTGGAATATTTGATATGTGAATAAGTATATATCGAGATTGCATATGTCGAGTATGAGTGTCTGTATGTGCCATTGTTTACTGTCACACTTGAGCGTCTGCTGTTGGATGCTAATGTATTCGTGAAAAATATATTATGATATCTCACATGTCCGAAGGTGTGATTTTTGTTGTGATCTTCAATGACAGACATCAAAAAGATAGAGAGGCAGGTGTTTATGTGAGCGGTGGTGCGTTTTTGGATTTTCTGGCTGTTTGTGTGCGAGCGTGGAGAGGTTGAGGTGGACAGCATTGCAGAACATAACAAAGCTGTCCAAAAAAAATGTGTTGCCCCTCTGCTTGGCCCTATTCCTTCCCCTCAATCCCCTCGCGCTGTCTCTTTCTGTCTTTCATTGATTTTTGCTGCGCGGTATATTGAGTTAGACCCGCTGCCCTGAGCCCTGGTGTATAAGACAAGAGGGAGGAGGGAGGAGCAGGAGAGACAGGGGAGAAGAAGAAGAAGAGGAGGAGGAGGGGAAGGGATGATAGCAGTCAAAAGAGGTGGCAAGGTTTGCATCGATCATCTCTCTCCCTCTATTCCTTTCTCTCCATCTTTCTGTGTGTGTGTGTGTGTGTATCTCTGCCTGGGGCTCAGTAATGTTCTCATTAGGGGTTTAGACTGAGTCACAGATGGGCCTGATGTCACAACATTGCCGTCTACCAGCTACATATAAATACAGCACTTTTCATTAGCGCATTAACCGGGCTTAAATCTGGTTTTAGCATGAATTACTCTCTCTGGGTGGAGTTGTGTCATTTGGAACAGTGATTTACAGCTTGCACAAGTGTTAGCTTGAGGCTAGAGAAGCCCAAAACATTTTGAAAATGGCTATTACAGTAGTGTACTGTTGGAGTACATATTTGAAAAGAAAAAGCATTGATTTGATGCTCAGTGGACTGTAACTGTTGGGAAATAACTGCAGAGAGGAGGGCTACTTAATAAAAGAAGAGGATCTTGTGCAGTAATTACAAAATACAAAAAGAATAAAAGATAAATCAAATTGACTGTGTTCATTGATTTAAAAAAAAAAAAGATCAACTTATCAGTGTTTTCCTCTTCTGCATGTCAGTGTTTTTTGGCTCTTTTTGTGCAATTTCTAAAGGCGGGTTCGGCTGAATTTAAATGAAAAATCATCGATTCACAACGTAATGGGAACAGGCCGCCAAATGGTCTCACTCACAAGCGCCGGCTGTCCGTCAACACTCACACAGTAGCGCGGCCACGCTGCTCGCAAGTGTGATCCGTCCAAGGAAAGCAGATTTGTAATCATCGCGCACATGGAGACACTCAGAGTCACCCACTCACATAGGAGTGCACCCAAGAATGTATGGACGCATACTCAGGCGGACACATGCCTGCGAGCATACAGACATGTGAGCATGTGGATCGAACAGCTGTAGTTGATTGGTTTAATGTTTTAGTTTTCTTAATAAAGACAACCACCGCTAGGAGATGTTTGCCTATTGATGACAGATGGTATATGAAGAGGAAAGACTCAGTGACCATTTGCAGTCTGCTAGGATTAACTGCATCCTCTGCCCATCATCCCCAAACAGTGCACACGCACACTCTGCACATAAGCACACACACACACACCACATAACAATGGTTCAACAATGATGAGCGCAGTGAAAACATTTTTAGTGGAAACCGAATAGTCATTTTTTCTTCTTTTGGGCCCCCCACTCACAGCAGTGAGGAGAATGTTAAAGGCGATGAAGAGAGATGAGAGATGAAGGTCAAGAGAGGCGGTGAGAGGGGGAGGGCAGGAGGCGAAGAAGACATTAAGAGAGGGAATGACAGAGGAGGAACCTGTCCTAATTAGCCAAGTGGGGAAGGCACTTGTTTTTAAATATGCCATTAAATCCTTTTCTTTTGACTCTCACATTCCGTTGTTCCTTTTTGTCTTTTCTTTTCTCTTCCTTTTTATTTTCTGGTCCTGTCCTATTTTATATTCTAACTCTCTCTCATTGTCAGGCCCCACATTTACATTTAAGCTACTGCACCTCCATGTGCTTAATCTGCAGAAATGGACGGCTGTGCCTCAGAGCCATTTGTGCCCAAAGTCCTCAAGCCATTGAATGATGTACCTTTATATATATATATATATATATATATATATATATATATATATATGTGTGTGTGTGTGTGTGACAAACCACTTTATAGCTTTCATAATCTCACACTAAAGCATGTGTGTGTGTTTGTGTACATGCACACAAACACACACACAATCAGGAGAGGCTTGCACATGCACATTTCTGCACACACAAACATACACTCTTACTTAATTCAATTGAATTACATTTTTCTTTGCCATTAAATTCCTTTTAAAATATTTTAATCAGACCGACTTAATTCTCCATGCATGGAAGCACATTTTTGTATTGTGGCTCCGTGTGTGTGTGTGTGTGTGTGTGTGTGTGTGTGTGCGCGCGCAAACACAAACACAGAACCGCACACATGCCTCTCTATCCACATAATCACACACAAACACTGCCGCAGTTACAGCGCGACATTAACCGTCTGTCGTATTTTTAAATGTGAGCCTAAGTGAACGCAACGAGTTGTGGCCCTGTCATGGTGGTGTTACACTGTAGCTGACAGACTGCCACACACACACACACACACACACACACACACACACACACATATATTTGCACACAGAGTCCACATTTAATTATTTGCTTCTTTGCAATGGCGCTGCCTTGTTCTAAAGGCCAAGCAGAAGCTGAGTGGCTTGGGGGCCTCAGGCCACGAGCTAACAAGCACATACAAACACTCCTAGTAGCGGCTTAGTAGTGGTTTGTTTAACCACACAGATACACTCTCTCACATTTAGAGATATCACATGCATGTCACAACCATTTATTGTTACGAGTAGCAGCTCCTGCTACTTTCTCAGAGACTGAATACAGACTGTGAGTTTTCTCCTGTAAGGAGAAGTAAGTGGATGGTTTTTTCATGACATGAAGATGATTCAGATATCAGCAGACAAGTTGTCAGTCACAAAACAGTGTGTTCAGTCAGGGATCATCCAGGTGATGATGAATGATGACATCATTTAGGGCGGCAGAGATGTACCGTGGAAATTCTGCCTTTTTATGTGTGTGGATGAAAATAATTTTTTTTTAGTTTAACAAAGTGTGTGTCAGCAGCTATGTGTGAATGTTTATCTTTTGCAGCATTAGACATCAATTTTAATAACATAAAATGACAGTTCATTTTGAAGCGGTTTCCTCCCTTTTTTTTACCCTCACCCTAAGAGACCCCAGAGCCCAGTCTATGCTGTGACTGGTTTTAGTCTGATGTCTGTTTTATGGTGTTCATGTGTCTCTTGTCCAAGCTGCTGTCTTTAGAGTGTACCAGTAGATATCTTAAGGTGTGAAAAAGATAGTTGTAGCTTGCTGTTTAATTATCAACTGGTTGACAAAGCCAAAGCCCTTCTTAAAATACCAGCAATGATTAATCGATTTATTGATCGTCAGAAAATTAATTGCCAACTATTTTGATAACTGAACTGAACTGTTGTGGACAAAACAGATTGCTTTTTGGGCTTTAGGAAATGGTGATCAACATTATTCACCATTTTCTTACATTTTATAGACCCAACAACTAATCGATTAATCAAGAAAATAATCGAGAGATTAATCGATAATGAAAATAATCGTTAGTTGCAGCTCTAGGTAAACTTTACATCTGCTTGCAAATACATAGTATTAAAAGGCAGGACATGAACCTATTCCCTTTTTCCTTTTACTGCACAAATTTATGGCCTTTCACCTCCACACCAGAGTGTGGATTTGGGAGTGTTTCCCCTAATGTATACACATGTGAGTTTGTGCACATAATGTTTTTTTTCTGGCATCTCAAAATGATCCCACAACCCACAATAGTAGTCAGTGTGTGTTTATAAAGACACCAGTGATATAAACTCCATATGAACTCATATGAACTCTCTTGCTGCTGCCAGACAAGCACCTGCGGCTAGCAGAGCAGGAGAGTCACAGTGTGATCTTTTTCTGTCCTCCTTGCGGGAGCATTTTTATCAGCGCGGATGAGCAAAACTAGTCTTAGACAGGGAAGGGTGTGCCCTACAGCGCCGCGCTGCAGCCGCCACCGACGTCTCAACTTTAATAAGGCATTTGCATGTCTGTGAGTCTTTCTGTCCTGCTGCTGTGTTTTTGTTAATATTTACACTTTTCATGTGTGAAGAGAAATGGGAGGAAGAGAAGAGAAGAGCGCAGATGAGAAGAAGCAGCTTGAGGGACAATGTGAGGTTTTTTCCAATAATGAACCAAAACAGCAACCACAGTAGATGAAGAATGGAAGTCTACTCTCTCATTTGTCGCACTGTAGCACTATCAATTTGCACTTTTTTTCTTTTTTTTTTCAACACCAGACAACATAAGTGTGGAAGAATTGTGGAGCTCTATTTTAAGCTGCAACCGGGTGTCTGAACATTCCCACACTTTACACCCAGGAAGCTTTTCATGAATTGGAACGGTTTGAAGAACGTTGCAGCTGAACCAACTTGCAGCCCCTCATCTCTGTGAGCTGCAGGGACAGGAAGAAGAGCCACTAATCACTCTCTCTCCTTTCTTCCCTCCCTCCATCCTCTCCTCTCTCCCTCCTCCGTGGCCTTGTCTCGTGTCCAACCCAGCTGACAGAGGAGCCACCAGTCGATCGTAACTCTCGGTGGTGATTTGTACTTTCTACAGTCGGGCACGACAGCAGACACACACATGGGGAATCTCACACACACACAGCACACTGGTGATTTAGGTTCAGGCATCTCCTGGTGGTCCTGAGTTTGCTTTGACTAAAATCCATTTAAGTACCTTCCTCTCATTAATTGAAATATAGCCTAAATCAGAAACTGTGCTTCAATTGTACTAATGCAATTTGTGCTTTGAGTTTCCTTAAAACTAATTACTGCTGAATTTTTCAGCCTTGAAGCAATCTCAGTGTGTGTCCGGCTGTGCGTGCACAGTACCTGTCTCTGTGTGTCTATACTGTACTGGGTATCCGTATTTATGCACGAGAGTGTGTGTGGATGCCTGTTTTGTAAGTGTTCGCCATTGTGTGACCCTTTATGTTCCATGAAAAGCATTTTTCTCTGTAGGGGCTGAGGTTCTACAGCAGGCGATAAATCACTGCTATCCAGGTAAATGTGAGTACATGCACATACACCGAGATACACACGCACACAAAGGGAACCTTGAACGTTCCCTCTTGGGGGTGTGTTAATTTCTGTCAGTCGTGTGAATACCGTTGTGTGTTGTTCTGCAGATATTGCTCTGAGTCATTTATGTCTCTCTGACTCTGCCGGTCAGCCTCCAGCTCCCATTCCTCCTCCTCTTTTCCTGTGTGTGTGTGTGTGTGTGTGTTTGTGTGTGAGACTGATCTGAACCCGGTCACACTGAAACAGCACACTCTGCAGTTCCTGTGATGTGTACCTGCAGGTTTGCTCGGGTAATTCGCGGCTGGGGAAAGCGGCCGCTATGTCGTAGCGCTCCACATGAATGGGGTCATTTGTGGCTCGCGGTGCTCACGCAGCAGACCTGCAGCACCAAGGTGATTGGAAATCTCATGATTCCTAAATCGGTTTATGCAGTACGTTGGCTAGTGGATCAGAACAGAAGCTAAAGCACTTGTTGTTTTTATTGTGGGTTAGTGGGATTGGAGACAAAAACTGTGTGCTACAGAGTGGAGCAAGAAACAGGTAACACACAAAAAACACTTAGTCTTTACAGCTTGTAGTGACCTAACGCCCACTAAAGCTGCTTAATAATTTGTGTGTTGCATTCAAGGGTCAAAATCTCAAATTCCTTTCGTTCCTTGGTGGTGTTTGCCAAGTGCCTGAAAGTTTAGAAAGTTACAGGTACAACACCTCCTAATGCATCTAAATTATCTTAATGTAAAACAAGTCAAATCGATCCTTTAGGGATTTATATGCAGCAACTGTTTGACCCAGCAAATTTAAGTCAGTTATGTTCCAATCATGACTTTTGAAGTCATGACCTTTAATCCATCTACAGTTACAAAGGAAAACCTTGTAGCTCCATAATCCCCACAAACTGATTTACTCAAATAGAAATTTTAATGGGCGTATTGAATCTCTGTTCCCTCTGAATCCTCCCCTCCCCTCACCACTGGCTCCAAGCTACAACGGCTGGTTTCTGCAGATGTGATCTATCAAAAACATCTCCAGCGCAGGGAGGCGCCCCACAGCGCAGCCAGTCATGTCTCATAGGGCTTGCGGCGGTGGCTGCCAGGAAAAGGATGCAAGCTGCATGACTGGCAGATCAATGAAGTGGATCTCTGCTTTTTGATTAAGAATTAAAGGACCAGTGTGTAGGATTTAGTGGCATCTAGCAGCGAGTTTGCAAATGGCAACCAACTGAATACCCCTCCCCCCACCCTCCTCTTCCAATTGTGTTAGAGAACCTTACAGTGGCTGCGAAACTCGTGAAAAACAGAGAAGGCCCTCTCTAGAGCCAGTGTTTGGTTTGTCCGTTCTGGGCTGCTCTGAATGTGCCGTTCCACTACATGCTGCTAAATTCTACACACTGGACCTTTAACTTTGATGTCTTTCAAGAAACTTTAATATCACTAAATTCTAATCCATTTGTTCCTTTTGGTCTGCCTCTTTTCCTCTGTATCATTCTAATTATTTTGGCATGCACTGATAGAAAGGTGTTGAATGAATAGTAATCTTTCTCTCCCCCCTTTAACTTCACCCGTGACTTATTCTCTCTCACTCTCTTCCGCCCTCGTCCCTCCCTCAGGCAGATGTCTGATCTCCTGCCACAGTGAACTCTCTGTAGCATGAAAGAAATAAGATATTGACGCCGCAGGATTTTCATACTCATTGCACATTCCTCACCCGTCAACCCAAGATTCCTCTGTAATGAAAGAGAAATATTCGTTTTTTAAAAAGTATTTTAGTTTTTCTGCTGAATCTTAAGTGTGGATTCATTTTCAATTAAGTATTTTTAAGCAGAATTTAAGTACAAAATTACTATTGAGAAGGGTGCATAGATAGGGGTGACCCAGAGGACAGTGACCCAGCTGATTGGTGTCTGCAGAACTAAAAATATTTGTAATCATAACACATTGCTACATATTTAGATTATCAAACTTAATCAAATCACGACTCAAAAGTGTATTTGGAGCACTTCTTTGGGGCGATTATTCATAACTCACCTGCAGGCTGACAGTGATGAGCCTGAGGCTGCCGCAGAACTGCTCAGTAATTCATTCAAGTGGATGACCAAATCAGTATTTATGGAGGCTTTAATTTGAATTTTGAGGAGTTTTTTTTTCTAGCTCTAAGTCATAATCAATTTCATCTGTGTGTTTTTAAGTTAGAGTTTTTTAAATGAAATATGGGCAAAAAGGAAACCGTGAATATTTAAGTAGGAGACAAATCGACTGTGAGACAGAATATGTTAAGACATATAAAAACAAAAAATTTAATTTAAAAGCCATTTGAACAATATTTTTACAAGCCATTTAAAAAGTCAGCATTTCATTTACTTCTGAAAGTGAAAGTAATGAAATAAATTAATTAGTTTGCATATTTGGTTAAAATAGTCTTTGAAGCATGTGCGCATGCATGCTGAGGAATACAATACACCCATCTCACACACACATGGACTTTGTGGACTGGGAAATAGAGCTATGGCAAATGAATAACAATTATCAGAATATGCTAATGTTAGTATCCCACTCTCCCTGTGCTGCTGGAGTTCTGAGGGACTTCAGATGGTGTGTATATACACTCTCTCTCCCTTTCTCTGCTGCATATCAATGGTTGTGCATCGCTCCAGGCCTCTGTCTCATTGCACCTCCTCTCCCATTTTTCAGCACTTTAAATGAGGCTTAGCTTCAGAGCTGTCTGCACTCCACTCACCTTGTTTAGTCATGATTTCCCACTTGAGCGAGAAGTGCTGTTTGATCTCATTTATTTAAAATCATCGGATGTTATTAAGTCTGTACCTCCTGGCCTCTGGGACTAGCAGGTTGGTGCTGGCCGGCTCCCTGTACACTTGTCTTCTTGCTCCCCTGGTGGACTTGAATGCAGTTTGGAAAGTTATTCTTACCTCAGTCCTGCTATATTTTTGAAGTAATACTGTTTTATTTGGCATTTGTTGAGGTAAATTTAGCCAATAAGCTGAATTTCTTTCAATCAATTCGTTTATTTTTATTATTTATCAATGAATTGTTCATTAAACCATCTGTGTAGTGGAGTAAATAGAGAAATGATACAGAAAATCAAACATTTGCCATAATTGCAGACACTCCGTTAAGTGTTGATTGGCTTGTCATGATATGTACCGTCAAAACAGAGCATTTCACACCATGTTGCTATTTTCATGCATTGAATTCAAGCATAAGTCCTGCATCTGTTTTATAATAAGCAAATAAACTGATTATTACTTTAACTTGCTTCACAAAAAAACATTACGTTTAAAAAAAGTAAATACCTTATCATATAACAAGGGGTGAATGTTCAGTTTTATGAAGCTGTTGGCAGTTGAAGTACCACAAGACATCTTGCAGCAGGTGGCTGCTCTACTGTTGAAACACAGAGTGGCCCGAAGCAACCAAAACAACGGGAAAACAACCCCCACCCCCCCACCCCCCCTCTCTCTTTCTCTCTCTCTCTCTCTCTCTCTCTCTCTCTCTCTCTCGCTGTCTCTCTGTCTCTCTGTCTCTCTCGCTGTCTCTCTCTCTCTGTCTCTCTCTGTCTCTCTCTCTCTGTCTTTTGGGCTATTTGTTCAGAGCAGCAACAGAGGAGCCTGGGTGATGCTGTCTGATTCAAACGGGATCAAAGCAGCCGTTCATATCAGGCCTGCCAATGGGAGAGATATCAAAGCAGCAAGTAGACACACACATGCACACACTGGCTCCCAGTTAAAACACACACACACACGAAAACACAAAGTGAGGCACTGTTTGCACATGAGAGCTCATATACACACAAACAGAAACATACACACAAATGCTCCACTGTAAGTCTATCTGGTCTTGTGGGTAATTTTTTACAAGGAGATTAGAGGCAAGACATTTTGTGCGTGTGTGTGTGTGTGTGAGTCTCAGTCAGTTGTTTTGGTCCGTACCTGAGTACTATTGCTGTGCTCAGATCTGCCCAAATGAATCGTACCAAGTGAGAAAACAAACCAGAGTCAACCGGATCAAACAACGCAGGTTTGAAAACACTCTCAGTGTATTTGTGGTCACCTGCAGAGGTGAGCTGTGGAAGCCCTGCAGCATCTGTAGTGACTGCCTGACTTGTGGATTCATGCATTTTGAATGAAGGTCTCTCCTCCTATCTACCAGTCCCTCTCTCTCTCTCTCGTTATGTATCTCTGCTTTCCTCTCTGAGGCGACGAGTCTTCTCCACTTGTCTTCAGCTGAGATCATTTTTCACACCATCAAACAGCCGCAGGACGCACATCTCCACACTCTGTTGCTGTTTACTTCAACACCCTCTGAAACATACACATCTTGGATACATTAGTTCCAGAAAACACTTTTTTCCCCCAACCAGAGTGACTGAGTGAGTTTGAAACTACCTCCCTCCTCTTTGTCAGTCTGCTGTTGATACACTGATGGTAAATATCAGATTGCCTGCCTACCTGCAGAGGACGCACACTGGCGTAATGGCTTCCACCTGGTGTCAGTGCCTCAAATACCTGCAGGCACATAAACGCACAAGCACACCAGTACACACACATACACCATTTCAAACACACAGGGATGTAACCCAACATGTAGGACAAAGTAGCAGCTGCAAAAAGCATCTTTAAACATGACCAAATGTGCAAATCCAAGAACAAGGACATAATGAAACAAACATAATGAACACACAATAAAAGGGAAGGTAGAAATGAGGCAGAGTGTAGGCTAAACACGTCTTTGGGTAAGCTCGTCATGCTCACTAATCCCTTTCCCCACCGCCTCCACATGCTACACACACACACAAACACACTGCATTTCCTGTCAGCACTGTAGTTTTCTTATGTGATGTTAGAGAGGAGATGTTTTTTTGGGAAGCAGCTTGATTTTGAAGCAAGCGCAATTCATTACTTTGTCCCACCATTGACCTTATTTACAACCTCTACATATACAGAGAACACCCAGTTTCCTTCTTTAAGCTCCATTCAACAGCGTCCAACATTTACGTTCCTCCCTGTGGGCCGCACTTCAGTGCTATAGTACTACTTCAGCTGTACTATTCTTACAATCAAATCTCCAGCATTTCGATTTTACACATTTAGCTGATGTTTTCATTCAGTAAGGAGTGCAGCAGTCCCAGCCTGTACTACATAAATTAACATGCACCAAGCAGAAAACTGTGATTTTCCATTTTGTCATTGTTTAAACTCACACATACAATGAGTATTAACACACATATAAAACCCCAAACTTAAAAATGTCAATATTTTATTAATGTAACATTGTCATTTCTTTATCCATGTTGCATGTATTGACAAAGTTACAGCGTGCTTCACAGAGAATAGTAAAACAATAAAATAGCGCAAATAAGAAAGAAAATAATGCCACAGTTTAACTGTGCCAAATACAGCTGAACTTTAAAGCAAGACATGCACCTTGTTACATAAATGTGAAGGCAGTTTTACATGTCAGTGACGAGTGTCTAACAAAGAGTCACTTTTGCTTTGGACGTAGTGTTATTTCTGTCTCACATTGAATACAAGTCTGGATTGAGTGCCATCAGAGTAATGTAGAGGCCATGACAGTGCACAGTTAAATATGCCCAGAGACAAATATAAAGCAAATCTACATAAAAGCACAGTAATTATTCACCAAATTATTATCTCCCATGCATAAAGAACAAAAATTGGTTAAATAAACCATGAAATATTGTAGGGCTGCAACTAACAATTACTTTCATCTGTTGATGAATTTCTCAATTAATCGTTTGGTCTACAAAATGTCAGAAAATGGTGATAAAAATGTTGGATCACTGTTTCCCAAAACCCAAGGTGACATCCTAAATGTTTTGTTCTGTCCAAAGATATTCAGTTTACTATCAGTGAAGACTAAAGAAACCAGAAAATATTCATTCGTATTATATTATATTGATTTAGGAGGCTGGAATCAGATAATTTTGGCATTTCTTTCTTACAATTCAAAAATGTTCAATTTTCATCCATTCCAACAACAAATGTGCAATGAAACTATGATAATTCAGCCAAATGCTACTTACAGCATATGAGCAAATAGAAAATTGGTAAAACTCCCAACATAACGTGATTTCGTTTTATACTTGTACACTGTCACGCTTAATAACATCACCAGCCGAATTCTCAATTTAATAAATGAGAAGACGGGGTGTCATTCAGTATAGCCTCAAAGGCAAAATAATTTTTTAAATCCATCAGTGATGCAGCCTGTGACAGAACAGACAACACTTTTTTCCCCTGATTTCATTACTTTTCAACTGCTCAACCGCTCCCTCTCTATCACCCTGTGCCAAATATGACGCAAGCATTGTGGTTCTTTCTATATGATCCATGTCTGAATGGCAAAAATGCATTACTTTAACAGATAGATCAGATAGCATAGTTATGTATTCTGAAAAGGGCTTCATATTTCCAGTAACTAGTTTCACCAGCAGCCTGCAGTGCAGCTGCATATTCCTACATTGGCCTCCCCAATCTCTTTCAGTATTGACTTCACCCTCAGATGGAGAGTATCACCTTGATGTCTGCACTGATCGCACTCAGAGGTCACAGATAATGATCAAAACAATTTCTACTGAGAGGCAGAGAGAGAAGGTGTCTGTCCGCCCCCGCCTTCCACCCTCCGCTGCTTCATGGCTTCAATTACTCAGTGTGACGGCATCGGTATGAATAATGCAGCGGTCCCCTGCCCTGGCCTGGAGTGTGATGTTGGCCTGCGTGCACACACACGCTTGTTTACATGAGAGAGAGCGAGAGGGCAAAGGTTCTTTTGAATGATCAAAGCCAAGCTGGAATAAGAGCAGCAGCAATGCCGAAGCTTAAACAGCTATGTGTTATACACTGGTCATCCAAATGAGCTTTATCACTCATACATGTAACCTCATGTGATCTTTGTACTCAGCTGTCTTTATTATCCAGCGTTGCTGGTTTAATAGTGTTTACAGCTGATCTTTTTTGCTCTGGGTTATTTTTGCTTCAGGCTACTCTCTTGCTGTTTATCCTAATTAGGCTGACACGGGTAATTAAAAAACTAGATAAATATACCATATACAGTACCAGTCAAAAGTTTGGACACACCTTCCCTTGAATAAGAAAGTTTGTCTAAACTTTCGACTGGTGCTGTATATACAGTATATATAGCACAGAAATTATAACCTAACTGCATTTTGAAATAGTTACAAGGCCAAATTTTGTCCCACACTGTGTAGTCACACTGTGGTAAATCCCTCCTGTGATCGGTAAGTTATGCAGGGTAGAGTTGACTGTCACAGGGGCCGGTTGATGGATGGTGCTGTATTTCGTCTATGTGGCATCCATCTCCGCATGCAATCTGTTATCCTCACTCCTACTTCACACCGTCACCCCTTTTCCAGTATACAGTCCTCTCATATGATCTCTAGCCTGATTATACGGCAGCCATCTGGGCATGACCGCACTGTTACAGTCTGACTAGCATCATTTACATCAAACATAAACACCATTCTTTCTGAATATTTATTTGTTTTTCAGATTTTGACACGTTCAACAGGAGGATTTCAGAAAAATTCTTCAAAATTCGATGCATTTCTCTCTGAATATCTCAATATATTTGGTAATAGACATGGATGGAGTGACAAGCAGGAAAAATAAAGGGCAAAAAGAGACTAGATCCAAAAGGCAGCAAAGTCTAAGCCAGAAGGACAAAGGCCAACAGTGGCTATTAATGTTATTTCGGATCAAAGTAAAACACTGAGGGAGATTTTCTCCTCTTCTGTTGGTGAGACATTCCCCTCTCAATCCCTTCATCTGTCTCTGTCACCACAAAATCAGTGACGGTACAGAGAAAAACACCACGCAGTAAATGGGAAAGGATGGATGAATAAGAGGAGAGGAGATATATGTGTGTGTGCCTGTGTGTGTGTGTGTGTGTGTTTGTGTGCATTTGTGCCTCTGTGTTTTGTTTCTGATCTGTGTGCCGAGCATCAATGATTCATCGTCATTCGTCTCCCACGCCCTGTCTGCCAGACTGAGCCGGGAGAGTGTTGTTTGCTCTGTATCAGCATGTGAGTGCTCAAGGTATACGGTCACATGTCGCTTCAGTCCAACAAAAATGCCCTGAACTCAATGCCAAGAAAAAGCTTGTGATGTCACGGGTGCAGTGTGGATAATTAAGAAATATTGAACAGAGCGATCGTAAAGTGTAAACATTCTGATGCAGTAGTTTGAATAATTGCCCCTTCGTTTTCTAACCCAATATGCATCAACACAACACTGTTTCTATTGGCCGAGCATAATGGTGAGTTTTGACCTTTTAGTCTGCTGGATCTCACACTGAAAACAGGAAACACATTCTTCAATTTCTCAGCTGAATGAGCTTCAATTAAAGATTGATTGTACACCCTCCACACCACGGGTCTAACCAGTAAGAAATGCAAATGTAGCAACAAAGCAATGATCCTAACTAGTTGTGTTTACTAAATCACACAAATAAGCCAAGTTTCACTGCAGGGATGCACCTAAACTATGTGTTTTTTTGCCCTGAGTGAGATCTTGACTTTGTTCTTGTGCACGGCCAAGTTGCTGAGTAGCTTTGTCTTGTAGCCAGGATGCCTGCTGTTGGGTGTTGGCATTGCTATTCATAGTGTGAAGTACACAAAATAGTTGATAAATATATGCATACATACAATTACGCTGTAGTAAAGTGGTAACAGTTGGAGTCAGCTTATGTTCAACACGTCTGCCCTTCAATTAGCCATCACTACTTCACATCATTGCTCATTTGCATAAAGTTGGACGAATTTCTTATTTCCAAGTTCACAACCTTCACTAGGTTTCAGTCTTTGCTCTCTCTTCTCAATTTTTGTGTCCGAGTGCTAATTTGAATCCAGTGAATAAAGTTTGTTTCGTCTGTTGCATGGCATTAGTAAGAGAACTTGATACCGTGTTATTACATGGTGCTCCATTCACAACAAGCTTTTCAGACTGCGTTCATGGTCCATAACACGCGTACAGTAGTGTCACATTAAATTAAATATATACTGGTGCTAATGGTTCAAATTGGTAATTATAATAAGTTTATAGGAGTATTTTTTGTGTATGTACTTTGTGGTAACTACATCAAATCATTCCCCAGCACAGAAGTGTTTCTGGAGGCTCGGTCTGTTGCTGCTGCCAGTGTAACTGTAGTGTTTTAATAACACAGTCCGACAGTACGCCACATTTATTGGGGGAGAGAGAAACAATCAGGCCGACAGACGGCCGACAGGTGAAATTGAGAACACGATGGAAAACAGACAGTTGTTGAAAGTTGTGAGAAGAGTCTGCTGCTCCAGCTGTGATTTTGTCTTCTTGGTTGGTGTTGTGTGATTAACTTGATGGGAACTGTTCCCAGGATGAGGGCAGCCAGAGGCTTGCTTGGGAAGTGGGCCAAGTGGTTTCCAAATTTGTGGGAGTGCAGTGAAACGGCTAACTTTATTGGCCTGTTTTTTTTGTTGCCTTTCCTCCAATGAAATGCACTCAAGAGAATGGAGTATGTGGCCCTGAGGTCACAACTACACAGAAATCATTTCAGTAGGAAAACACTGAAACACACGCAAACGACTAGGGAACTTGTTTGTTAGGCCTATCAAAATGTCTTCATCTTTATCAGAGAAAAGCTGAGGTCTTCAGGCGAGGTCATTCATAATATTCATGAAATGGCTCAGTAAAATAAAGCCAGACATGCTGGTGTTAGTGATCAGATTTGTGGATATGGATTTTAATGTGCTTCTCTGCGTCTCTTGACTTATGCCCCATTTGTGTTTGGATTTCAGACACAAAGCACTATCGTGTTTTAGTCTTTGACAGGCAGCAATCTGCCCTTAAAACATTACAAACAGTGTTAATCTGATTTATCTTTAACTGCATGTGGCCTCTCTGGTGTGCAGAACATTAAAGCTCTGCTTATGTGAAAAATACACTGGTGCATTAATGGGAAATGTCTTTAAAGGCAAGGACGGGTGCAACCTGAAGCCTTTTTAATCTGGAGAGCGCACAAGCACTTTACAGACAGTTTACAGACAGACAGAGTCAAACCTTTACATTTCCATTTGAATCGGTGTTTCTGTGCTCTCTGCCTCCTTTGGTCACAGTATAGCCAATTTATATAGACAAATGTCAAACCTTGATGTCTGGAGTTGCTCTGTAACCTTCTGTGAAACTTCCCGTGCACTATGTTCTTCCTCTGTGGGGGGGGGGGGCTTTTTCACAGCTTCCTGGCTTATCAGGCACTTTCAACAAAGAGCGACGAATCACACGGTCACAGAGATCTTAAAAGAGCAACTGCAGCCAAAGACAGTTTTCCTGCTTCACCCACTTTTCCACTGAAGATTGATTCGCATGGATTACATAGACTGGGGATGTGCTTTGAAAAGGACTTCTAAAAATAAACCCCAGGGAACAATTGCCCCGTGTGCTCGGGCTCCATGATGTCAATCAACGCACTGACCTTTTCTTCTCAACGTCTCACATGCTCACTGTCCTTCCTTTGCCTGTATTTCCCTTCCCCTGTCCTCCTCTGCCCTCTCTTTCCCCTCCATTGCTCCTCTCCTCCATCTCTAACAGGTGACAGCATATATGTAGTCTGGTGTTGTCAGGCTCGGTTCCCTCTGCTCCCTAACAGGCTGTTAAGACTGACACTTCAGTACTTTGGGCTCTAGCAGCTTCAGCATGCTGTTCCCCCATTGTCCTGTTTGTCCTTTTCTGAAAATGACTTGATGTCTGGGTTTGGAATGACCTTCACCCACTGCCTCCCTCTCATTGTGCGTTCTCTCACTCTCCACTGAATGTTTTTACATTTTATGCACTGTACCCATATAGCTGACACTGTACCCATATAGCTGACACTGTACCCATATAGCTGACACTGTACCCATATAGCTGACACTGTACCCATATAGCCGAGCTTATGTACAATACTGAGCACATAGGGGGTTGATACCTTGCAAATGATCACTTCTGCAGGGTTTTTGATGGAAACAGTGGCAGTCGAGGTCCTCTGGTTATAGAAAAGTAACAAGACTGTATGTTGTGCAATAGGAAAAGAAATCATCATTAAAAAAGCTTTCTTGTGCACTCATTGTGTAATCTCAATAATCCTGTTATTTCAATGGATTTTCATTTACTGGTTGAGGTGTTTGATGCGGTAAGAGGATAAAACCAGAGTTCCCACCCTGACAGTGACCTTAAAAAAATCTACAAAAAGTCAGTGATGCCACCTTATTGTAATTTAATTACCGCCACATGCTTTGAATTTCTTTTACAAGGCTTGTAACAAATTTATTTTGTTTACAGACTTTTGCCTCTTTCAGCCTCTAATCATATTGGCTCTACATGATTTAGACACTCCATAATTACTCAGATAAAGGCTGCAGGGAGCTGCAGTTTTCATTATCCACACAGAATAGCCAGATGGAGGACGACTTGAGCGGTGAAAAGCGTAACCGCAGCCTATTTTGTCACTCGATTTCCCACATTGCTGGGCTGCTGCAGAGCGCTGCCTCCCCTTAAAATCCCATGTGGTGCTCAGGCTATGCAGAAGCAGAGAGCAGATTATCTCCCTTCCCCATATGCTCTATACATCCACGCCGAAATAAATGTAGATATACCGCAGCCTGTGAAAAACCTCTCCGTGGACATACTCACACTGAAGGTGTTAGCTCACATTAATGTTTAAGTGACCTACTCTAATGTCATCCTAAAATGACCCACATGTGCGACTGAACAACAAATGATGTGACATCTGGCCAGCTGCTATGGGAGCCAAATTGCGCTCAATGCCCTAACCTAATTGTTTCTAAGTGCTGGATTACACTACTGTATAAATGCTCTAGCTTTGTTTGGAGGCATTTCCATAAATGTTATTTACATTTTATTCAGTACAGTAAAAACTACATGCACCCCCACTGCGTCGACGAAGGGGCCTCGAACTAAATGAGAGGGCTTTTCCAGTAGGGCTAACGTCAGTCAGAATGTGATGTAAGTCTCTGCAGTACTGAGTCATTACATAGTGGTAGTAAAGGCTGGGGTACGCTTGACTTGAGCTAGTTCATACGACTAGTTCAGCTATGGGGAGAATGGCGCACACTTTCGGACAATCTCCCTTCAAATGCATTCATGGTGTTGCACTTGCTTGTATGTACAGAAAATGGCTGAAGCAGCTGTGTGAAGAATGAGAAAAAAGAGCTTGAGAGAGAAGTTTTAAACCGTGCCTACTTTCTCACCTCTGCACCCCGGGCCAATCTCTAAAAGAAGCGGGCGTCAGTGTCGAATGGTTGCTTTCAAAAAGTTACAAAAATTGTCAAACACAGCCCACCCAATTACAACGTCAGAAAGGTGTTCTGCAAGAGGGTCTCTGACACTGTTCAACTATCTGACAAGCACTTTGTTTGAAGCATTCTGAGCCCTTGAGCATTCTGCAGAGGATGGTGATTCTTCACGCAGAACATTTTTTGACAGAATGAACAAAGGTGAGGCGAGATTTCTCCGAAGCCACTCTGAAGTAAGACGATAATAAACTATTGTATTACTATACAAAGATAGACACACTCATCCTCTGATCTACAGTGGTGAAAGTACAATCTATTGGTGTGTGTGGATGCACTAATACCGGTATATCAGGTGTAAGATATTAGGTTTACAACCTAAAATAGGAAATTGTACAGTATTGAAAAAACCCCATTCACTTTCACTGTCTGCCTCATCCATACAGAGAATATTAGATGTCTCAAATAGGGAAAAAATTGATTATTTAATGGTGTCGCTTGTTGTCAAACTTCTGTAAGGGTCAAGGTCTAATCCTGTTTTTCAGTAATTAAAAGATATTTTAAATCAGTATTGGCAGTGTAAATGTTGCACAAACCTGACCGTCTAACCCCAAAAAATCAGGACCACTGCTTAGGAAACCACAGTGTGAGCAGCTGTGTAATTCACTTTGCTCCCTCTATCCACGCTCTGTCTGAGAGCACTTTGTCCAAATATGACTCATTCCCAAGTCCCTCATACTGTGCCACGGGCTCCTGCTGCTGACACATTCATCTGTAACACCCCGGATAGTGAAGGTCTGCAGACAGAGCAGGGTGATAAAGAGGAAGAGGAAAACAGAGGAAAAGACAGAGAGCAAGGGAGAGAGTAAAGATGACAGCTTTGGGTCTTGAAGGAAAGCTCGTAGGAGGAAGAGATGGCAGAGTAAATTGCTTGACCGCTGCCTGGAGCTGAGCTGCTCCTAAATTTAGACTTTTTTTTTTTTTTTTAAAGACGCAGGTAAGTGAAGTGAATGCAGCGTTATTCCAATCTGAACGTGCCGTCGAACGCTGCGCTGCATGCAAATGTGTCTGCTCTCTGACCTGAGGCCTGTTTATTTAATGAGCCTGCCAACTGATGGGTTAACTATGAAACAGAGAGAGATACTTTGTGTTTTTATAGACCCCCGCACATATGGTCACACACTTTGCTGTAAGTTCACAAATCCTCTCTCAACTTAGGCGAGTTTTACTTCAAATGAATTAATATTCTGAGTAAGCAGCACACAGTGTGTTTTTGTATCGCTACATTGCCTGTGTGCACACGCACAAAGCTGAAGTGTTTATACTACGCTGCACTGCATACAGTTTATATACAGGAACATACACTGTAGTGGTCCTTGGCATTAAGAATCACAGCAGAGAGTCTCTAACGAGTGCAATCATTTTAATCTTCTGGCATCATGATGAGCATCACATCTGCGCTGTGAAAATTAAAAATAAATACAAAAATTGCTGCTTGTTAACCTTTTCACTTTAGACAAGTACAGTAGGTTGTGAACAAATCATATACATTTTAACAGTGTAATTATTATGTTTTGTTACCTACGCTGCACATTTAATGACTTGTTAAACAATTCAAATTTTTTAAAAAACACATGTATTGACAACAATGAGCAACTAGTGTTGCTAAATTAGAATATGCAACGTTTCTGGCACCAGATAATGACACTGTAACTTTCAATAATACTGCATGTAACTGTTTTATAGCCTTTAAGTTTCTTACCTGCCAAATACTACAAACCTCACTCTGCTTACCTCCGCTTTAGCTATTTAGCTATTTAGCTATTCAGATTCCTGGGCTCACAGTGTATCGTTATGTGAGTGACACTGACCATGAATGAATAATTGAGCTTGTGGTCATTGACACACACACACACACACACACACACACACACATATGTTAAACCAGGAAGGTTAAAAAAAAAAAAATTAGACAGGGGAGACAAAGACTGAATGGACACTAGAGCAGCTCTCACCACCTTACAATTATTATACATATGAGCTCTTTCCATATTTCCCTTCCTGCCAATCTGAATGGCATTCACAGAGCCACAGGCAGGAGATCAATATTCCAAAGGTTATGTGCAGGACAGCTGCTGAGAGAGACCTGTTTTCCTGCCTGCTGCAAACCAGATGCTCTTTTAAATCATACCGACAGGTTGGTAAGGCTGTGCCCATGCAGGTCAGCTGAAAATCTCATTGGCTTTTTAGCAGTTGACCCGCGACCTTGTACTTTGTCCTTCGGCCTGTTCTGCCAAAACTGAATATATTTTAGAAGAGTGTCTTTAGTGCTGTGCTGTAGCAACACAGACGACATAGCCCAGAGAATATCCTACTTTTCTTATGACACAAATACACCAAATGTATATACTGTATGTAGGTTCTGTCTTTTTTTATTTTTTACATAACACAACGCCATTTACTGCATGTACTGACAATATATCTCCTTTTTCCACTTTTTCCCTCATACACAAATCTGCCATGTCACGTACAAATACACGAACACAAACGAGGCAGGGGATGTGGATGAAAGACCACTGATTCTTCTGAGTTCTCATAACAAAACTCTTCAAGCAGGAGGTGTAATCTGATGTCTCTTGGTGTCCTCTGGTCAAGGTTAATGACTTAGTACTTTCTTATTCCTTCATAAAAAAAATACTTTTCATTATAACAGAACAGAATCATTTCATCCTTTGTACACAACAATAGAGTTGATATAAAGAAAGCTGCACTAGATACGACAAGTCCTCCAGCTTTTACTCATTAAGACCTCACAACTCGAGGGCTTTAACTTCCCGAACATCAGGCTCTTTGATTTTACCCCGGAGCTGAGAACAATCTAATTTTTCGTCTTATTTTCTTCTATTAACAAGAACAGTCACTCTGCGAGTTTTCAGAGGAGAATAGAGTCTATTTGATGTTCTGTTATAGTCAACCCCCTCCCTTCTTTCTTCTCCCTTTGCTCTCCCCTCTCTCTACAGCAGCCTCAACAGAAGCTGAACCAATTCATTAGAAGGCTCAGAAAGTCAATTATGGTAATAGTTCCCTTTGCCAGAGGAGGCGGGAACTCAGCAAAGCTAGATACTTTTTCTTGCACTTCTTCTACATATTCTATATGTTTTATTTAGACCTCATTTAGATGGGCAAATCGATCTTCTGAAGTATAGAGGGCAAAACTGCTGCAGTGAAGAGGAGAAGATGAGAGGGGGAAGCGTTGGTTCCCAAGCTTCCACGCACAGCCAGGCCAATGCGAGCGAAGAGATGATGGAGGAAGTGTAGACCCCAGTGTCAGGAGACCATCCACAGGAATCCCTCTTACTTATTCATGCAGCAGCCGAGCATCAGGGACTCTCCCAGCCTCATTATGAAATGTGTATTTGCAGGAGCTCAGGCAGCGGTGCAGCTCTTGCTTGAAAGCCTCTGCTTATCCACTCCACTCTCCTCCCTTCTTCCTCTTTTTTAGATTGCATCACTCTAGGGGAGCGATGTCATGCTTGAGTCATCGAGACGCTTCTCCCCTTGTCTTAAATCCCCCTTTCTCTCTCTCTCTCTCTATCTCTCTATCTCTCGCTCTCTCTTTTCTCTGAAAGGCAAAGCTTGGCTAATTTTAAGTTTGTGTAGCTGGCTTGGAAGGAAGCAGATGCGTGAGCTAAAGTTTGCATTTACTTATCATCTGTTTCTGTGCCAGTCTGAGTGACAGGCAGGCAGAAGAATGAAAGCAGTGCATCATCCTGGAATAAGCTAAAATGAATATGTGGCAACACTAATTCTGCATACATACATTATGTATACAATTATAAATTGACTCTTCAAGGATATGTTTGTGTGTGTGATCATGCATGTTGCTCAGGCACACAGTTTAATTCAATTAGGATTCCACTCACATAACTGTACGTACACTGTTACCTTGCAGCCCTTTCCTGTTTTTCAATATACCATTCAGTTCAAAGGTCGCTCTCTGTGGCTCTAGCTCATTTCAGAGTACAGGTAGAACCTATTTGTATTTCTGCCTCATCCCCTACAATGCCACCTCGGCACTCTGTTGCTATTTCAGATTAATTTCTGAGCCTTCTTGCTCGAGCCGAGAGGGAGATAAAAAAGAGCCTGCCTCTTCACTGGAGCTCGGCAGCTACCATTAGAGCGACTAGGTTGACCCGTGGCATGAAATTAAGGAGCTGAGGCCCATTGAGCAGCCTGGCTGATAGAGGCAGACCAAGATAATAAATCCACTGAGGAAGAGAGAGGGAGGTTAAGAAATAGGGAGGGAGGGTGAGGATGGATGTGGTAGCCCATGGAGCCTGAGGGGCACTCAGGATCCCTTTATGAGCATGGCTATTTTCACCCTCTCCTTTAACAGCCTGTCTCTTCATTGAGCAGAGGCATCAACATGAACGCACACACTGAAACGCTCGTGTCATGCGCTGTGTGTACTCCCTCTCTTTTTCCTCCGCTCTTTCATAAGCAGGGTTATTTGAGTCAGTCTTAGCGGGATTGGTGGTTACAGGAATAACATGAAGGGGTACACTGAGGACACTGAAATCAAAGCTCCCTTAAAGGACAAGGCTTAATATATTCTATATTTTTGTCATTGTCAACAAATCCCATGAAAGGACCAAAAGGAGAGTCACCAGCCTCATCCTTAAAAGACAGGCTGTGTTGGCAATGTTTCGACTAAAGGCGATCTTTGTCATTCAAACACCCATGTGAAGGAAAAGAGCGACGTAATCAATAACATCATAATTACCTGATCATAAACATATGTGTTACACCATTTTTTCTTTGTCAGTAGGTAAATACAAAATATTAGTATAAATAAGCGTATAATTCAAAGGTTTTTCACAATTTCAAGTCAGTAAATCACAAAAAAAAGTATAAAAGTCCACTCATTTCATTAATTAATACTATGAAGGTGCCATTGGCTATTAAAAAATGATTAATGTGTGTGATACTTTAAGGACATCTATTTAGCAGTATAGCAAAACACAGTAAAAACATAAAATATGCCTTCATATGAGAAGTTATGCACAGAACATTAAGAAACACTTAAAAATGGCCTTATAATTGCTTGTAACTACATTATAGTGTGTTATTAACCACTTATTAACTGTTTTTATGCCTATAAATGCTAAATGGGGGACTTTAAATAGAGTGTAACCACTACTTCATTTTATTTCATGCACAAAATGTTCACACATAAACCAAAGAAACATCATAGGTACACGAATATTCATACTGCTCAACATTTACACTTATAAATATATGAATAACTTTCATTTAAATATTGTGGTTGTGTGTGTATTTGAGCGTGTGAAGTTTTCCTGAAGGTGTGTCATTGGAGAAGGATATGGTTCTTCAGTCTTGGCGATTTGGCCTGTTTTTGTCTGAGAATTTGATAGTAAATCTGTCGTGTGTTGCGCCTGTTTAGTTTTTTTTTACGAATGTGTGTGACAGTGGCATGAACAAGCAAAAGCAGAGCGGGAGGGGACTGCGAGATTAAGTTGGCAGAGTTTCATTCAATCAGACGCAACACTGGCGCAAAGGGAACGCTTTTCTGAGGGCTTTTCATAACACACTCCATTATGAATTACCGCTTATGTAATCATCTGTTCTGTGCTGAGGTCTGACGGGTTGGCATTCAAACACCGAGCAGCCTTGCACCAAGAAATTAGGAAAAGCCTGGAAAATGATGTGGCGTTCAGACCTGAAAACCAGAGCGTTCACCGCAGTCATACACACTGCTTGGATACTGCATAATAGTAAAGTACACAAATCTCTCATCTCTTCAGTACAGCCTCCACATACATACCAGAGTTAATTATTTGCTTCAAATCATAGAGCAAGGCTTTCGTCTGAAAGCAAACATGAATCTACATTACAAATACACCTGCCTGGCTCTAATTTTTATTTTATTTTTTAATTAGGAGAAGAAGAATTTTCATTTTTTCTTAAAATGATTGAAAAAGTCTGGATATCTGCACTTAAATAATTGAAAGATACTCAAATTAAGCAGATTTTAATGGAAGTCTTGGCTTGAACTCAAAGTTATAATCCTAATGTAGCTATAATAAAACCTGATTCCTGCCAGTTTCTTTGCCATCTGTTCTTTTTGACTTCATGTCATGTTTTCTTTCTTTCTTTCATCTGTTCTCCCTTCTTTCTTTCTTGTCTGCAGGATTTTGAGGACACAGTCCCTTGAATGGTATTATAACAATGTGAAGAGTCGCTTCAAGAGGTTCGGCAGTGCCAAGGTTTTGAAGACTTTGTACAGAAAGCACATTATCGAGAGAGGAGCGCTCTCCGATCTCCCAGGTAACTTCAGCCTTTTTTAATCAGCCATGCATGGTCTCTGTTATGTTGCCACTGTTTTGCTGTTTATTTTTATCTATTATGATTCTCCTCTGCATCATCTTTTGATGGTAGAGCAGTGTTCTGTGTCTGTGTGATGTTTGTGTCAAGCTATGATGAAAGCAATTTCACTGTTTTGGCCAGAGACTTAATAAAAAACTCTTCCTCAACTCGGAAAAAATGAGGCTTCATTTGAGATGCAAGGCTCTGGTCAAACATTAAGAGTAAACACAGACAAGCTGACTCGATTGCTCATTAGTTTGTTTTGTTAAGTGATCACTCACGTTGTTTCACACATTTTGTTCTCTCGCTGGCTGATTCACTTAATGACTTTCTCGCTGGCATGTAGAAAGAAGGATTTTCTCACAGAAAAATACACATGATTATGCATGCACACACACACACATACACACACATTTCCCGGGTAAAGTTCAAGGTGGGTAATGCTTATGTGAAACTTGTCAGTTGTTCTTTCGCTTTCCTTTTACATTTAAATTTTATCAAAACATTGTTTATTTGATTTGAGAAATCCAATTTCTTCCATGGCTTGGCGTACTTTTAAAAATGCTTTTGCTATTACACCCGTGAATGTGAATCAGGCCTCCCTCGCTTGAGTGTGTGTGTGTTTTTTGCGTGTGACACGCTGCTTTGTGTGTGAGCGTGTCAGCGGCGATGGTTTCCCCGCAGACATGTCCTGCCAGTTTATCCCTGGGGTGGCTCAGGCCACTTTGCATCCTCCGTGCATTGTTCCTGTGCAGGACAGCAGCAGGGCAGCTTTTATCCAACCCCCCCACCCCCGGGAACACAAGAGAGCACAGAGGGGATAAATCAGGTCAGATGAGGCGAAACTGGATGAGGTTGAGATGAGGGAATGTTTTGGAATTCACTGAGACCACAGCTGAAGAAAGTTTATTTGGGCATGAAATGCAAAGTGAGACAAAAGTATTAGTAATAGTAAGCAATGATAAAAAAAATACATCTGCTAACATGCAACCCACACAGTAGAGAAATACTATAACTAGCTGGCAATGCTACATTTATGTTATTACTGCAATGCTATTACATTTTCCTCTCTGCAGACAGCACGTCTAGCCATTGTGAAACCTGACATAGCTATCTTGAAGGCTAAAAAATAGCTAGAGTTAGCTCATCGGGGATCTAGAAATATGTCGGTCAGAAAGAAGCTTATGTTGCTTAATAACATGATATGTCAGTTCACTCTTTATTGTCCTGAGGATATTATTTTGCAGCAAGGCAGCATTAAAAACATGACACATAAAGACAATAAATGCACACTAGCAAGAAAGCCACAGAACTAGATGAACATGGTTGAATTTCACTCTAGGTAGTCAAATGCCTTCCTTTCCAATGCAGGACAATCATGATTTTTTTGTGGTAGCCCTAGCTTCTGTGCTGCTGTGTGAGTGGACAAAATGAATTCCTTTTAAACCTCCACTCCATTCCTTCTCTCCTCCTCCCCCTCTCCTGCCCACTTTCCACTCCTCTCCCTCTTTCCTCCATGTTTTGCTGGACTATTCTCCTCTCCTCTCTTCTCTTACATCATCTGGGGAGGAGGAAGGATTATGCGACTGGGTTGCTGGTGTCCCATGCAGCTCACATGAGCCTAACAGATTATACAGCTTCCAATTCTCGAATACTCACATCGCTGCTCCTGCTAACTGGCTAGCTGACTGGCCAGCTTGCCATATGATTATGGATATACTTTGATGTGTGTGCATGTGTATGTCGCTTGTGTGTATATGGATATCAAAGCTTAAAGGGGCTGTAAGTGATATTGGCATTTTGGCTAACGTCCTGTCTATTCTTGCAGTTAGCACTCCCCGCATCACCACATGAACGCGCAGTGGTCTTTACCACAGCACCTTACAATATTAGGCACAGCTGGCTAACAAATATCCGTATAGCTACTGCAGAGGAAAATATAGCTTACCTGTCCAGATACAGTACGGCTAACTGAGCATCGCTTTCCAACCCCTTTCAAACCTTTTAGGCTTTTCCACTGATCGAAGGCCACACCAATATAAATGCGGGTCTTGCATGACTCCTGTCTCTTTTTTTTACTGGCAGCTTTCTTTCTTCTTTCTTCAGCCATCTTAATTTTCTTGGTGTATTTGGTTGTGCAAGCCATTCCTGCGAGCG
The DNA here is from genome assembly GCA_038419695.1 of Scomberomorus guttatus. Lineage (NCBI taxonomy): Eukaryota > Metazoa > Chordata > Actinopteri > Scombriformes > Scombridae > Scomberomorus > Scomberomorus guttatus. The sequence continues at coordinate 13,473,498 of CM076464.1, read as the reverse complement.
CCTGAATCAGTAGCTTCACCTGTTCCACCATGGTCAGTCACACTGAAAGTCTGCTGCCTGCCTATGAACACGGAGAGAGGAGTGCCTTTTTGTGGAGTTCTCTCTCCTGATTGGATAAAGTGGGAACAGGATACCAGCAAACATATGATTGAATTTTTGATTTATTTGAATTGAAGAAAATGCCTTTTAAAACCCCTTTTGGGGCGAATAATTTACCTTGCGAGGCAGCTGGATTTGCAAGATCACAAGATCACACAAGAATCCATCTCGTCAGGCTTCAAGTTATGCGCTTGTGTCCGAACTGCCAGTGGTTCGGACCAATCAGTGTCGCGAATCCAGCTGCCTCGCAAGGTAAGACGGTGATAGATGGTGATAGACAGATGGTTCATCCAATCACCTGCCAAGTATTTTTTGAAAGTGCCTGCCTTTTTCCAAAGAGTTTCCAAGGACGACTTCTCAGATGGTTCTGTGTAACAAACCATCTGGCACTTCAGGTTAGTGAATAATGGGACAGGCACAATTCTTTTGACAAGTATATCACAGTAACAGATTATCTGGATGTATACATCAAGAGTTCACCTGTCAATGTGAATCAGTCGTCCCTCGCTTGAATGTGTGTGTGTTTTCAGTGTGTGACATGCTGCTTTGTGTGTGAGCGTGTCAGCGGTGATGGTTCCCCCGCAGACATGTCCTGCTAGTTTATCCCTGCGGTGGCTCAGGCCACTTTGCATCCTCCGTGCATTGTTCCTGTGCAGGACAGCAGCAGGGCAGCTTTTATCCAGCCCCACCCACCCGAGAGCACAGAGGGGATAAATCAGGTCGGACGAGGTGAAACTAAATGAGGTTGAGATGAGGGAATGTTTTGGAATTCACTGAGACCACAGCTGAAGAAAGTTTATTTTGGGCATGAAATGCAAAGTGAGACAAAAGTATTAGTAATAGTAAGCAATGATAAAAAAATACATCTGCTAACATGCAACCCACACAGTAGAGAAATACTATAAGTAGCTGGCAATGCTACATTTATGTTACTACTGCAATGCTATTACATTTTCCTCTCTGCAGACAGCACGTCTAGCCATTGTGAAACCTGACATAGCTATCTTGAAGGCTAAAAAATAGTTGGCTCATCGGGGAGCTAGAAATATGTTGGTCAGAAAAAAGTTCAGTCTTTATTGTCCTGAGGATATCATTTTGCAGCAAGGCAGCATTAAAAACATGACATATAAAGACAATAAACGCACACTAGCAAGAAAGCCAAAGAACTAGATGAACTTGATGAATCTTTCCAATGCAGGACAATCATGATTTTTTTTTTTTTTGTAGCTGTAGCTTCTGCATTGCTGTAAGTGTTTTCTGATTTCCTCTCCACTCCACTCCCCCAATCATCTCTCCTCCTCTCCCTCTCCTGCCCACTTTCCACTCTCTCCCTCTTTCCCTCTTTCCTCCATGTTTTGCTGGACTATTCTCCTCTCCTCTCTTACATCATCTGGGGAGGAGGAAGGATTATGCGACTGGGTTGCTGGTGTCCCATGCAGCTCACAAGCGCCTAACAGATTATACAGCTTCCAATTCTCAAATACTCGCATCGCCACTCCCGCTATCTGGCTAGCTGACTGGCCAGCTTGCAATATGATTATGGATATACTGTGATGTGTGTGCATGTGAATGTTGCTCGTGTGTATATGGATATCAAAGCTTAAGCCAGATATTGTCTGTGTATGGATGAAAAGATACGATTTATTGGCTGGTAAAGATTTTTCCCTGAGTTATGGTATCATTTCTTTCCATTTTGTGTTTTCCTGTGTGTGTTTACATTGAAATATCTTGTTGATTCCATCCTTCATCCTTCATGTGATATGTCAGATTGAAAAGGGATCGTCAAACTGTCAAGAAGAAGCCAAGGCTGCAACCAACAAAAATATGATTGTGTTTTTAATTTATCTGAATTGAAAAAAATGCGTTTTTAAAACCTCTTTTGCGGCAAACGATGGGACAGGCACAAGTGTTTTGACAAGTATGTCACAGTAACAGATTAGCATGATGTATATATCAAGATTTCTGTGCTTTCGATTGAACAGAATATAATGAGACTTTAGTTCAAGCAAGTAAATCAGCACTAGATTGGAAAAAATTCAATTAGATAAAGATGTTGCTCATTAACAAACTGATGTTACACCATCTTGCTTGGTCTACTTTGCCCTGAGAGAAAAAGATTTTATTATGTAGCCCAGAAACTCTGCCAGAGTCTTAATAAAGGTCTCCTCTCTTCATGCATATAGAAAAGCAGCCACACGGGAATGTAAAACATTCTCATAAACATTCCCCTTCTATATGTGAAATATAGGCTGCCTTTATATGTACCCCAGTTAAAAATGTCTTATTTCTTTATTTATCACCAAGGGACCAGTGCTGGTGAAATCAATTGTATGCCAGTGTGAAATGGCAGCTGACATGACAGTCGGCAAGAGAGATGTGACTGTTTTACATCTATCATGTCCCCAGAGAGAATGTGTGACCTTCAAACCACCAGGCAGTGAAGAGGGAGAGAGAGCGATTTGTACTTTCATGTCTGTCATCTCCGGTGGAAGGGAGTAACGAATACTCTTCCCCTGGAGAGTCTTCTCATTAAACATGGATTAAGTGTTTATGGACGGTAAACCACACAAAGAAGAACAAATATATCAGAGAAGAAAAAGAGAAGATTTTAAGGGAATCATCCATCTTTTTTACTTTTTGCGTGAGCAGCTAAATTTCCCTTTTTCAGACCTCATCCAAGCACCTCTCTCATTAAGTGGATCGGCAGATGCCAAGCACTCATCTGAGTACCTATTAAATTAGTAATTAATGCCTTTGACAGCAGTATAGCATGAAATGAAGCAAATATATGTGCAGCACGTGTGTTTACTCATACATTAATCTGTCCTGAATGCCACAGTATTAAACAGTCTCAGCCTGTGGTGCATGAGAGGCCATACGTGTCAACATACTGAAATTATTAGATGTGACAGAAAACAGTGGAGCCACTGTAGTGTCCTGGAAAAAAAAGGTTAGACACTTCCTTCAAGTAAAATAAGCACACGTCACTTTTTAAAAAAATGAAATAAATCAATACAGTATTAATTCTTATCATTAAAGTGGCTAAACACATTGACTTGGGATTTGTGTATGTCAATAAGAGTAAAAAAGCAACATGTAAGGTTATTACCTTTAAATACATGCCTTTGAAAGGAATAGACTGACATTTTGGGAAATATACTCATTCACTTGCTGGCGTAGAGTTTGATGAGAAGATTAATACCACCAGTATGTGCTAAGCTAAGCTGGTTAGCTTAGCACAAAGACTGGAAACAGGGGAAAACAGCTAGCCTGGCTATGTCCAAAGTCCACAAAAGTGTTAACACTTTGCATTGTAATTTTATGAGGGTAGATTATGTGCTGGACAACCTCACGGTGACGACAGATTCCAGGAAGTTACTTCAACTTCCCGGAGTCCAAGAAATCACAGGCCAAGAAATCATTTTCTCACATAACCCCCCTCTAAAACCACAGTGTGTCATTTGTACACTTTGGTTTTTGTACAGATAAAACAAATGTGTTAATGTGTTAATCAATGGTCTCATCTACCGCTCAGCAAGAAGAGTGTTTCCCAAAATGTCAAACTATTTCTTTCAACAGTGTGTATTCAGTTTTGAATACACACTATGAGCCAAAGCTGCAGATATTACTGGTGGCTCAGCAACTCTCTAAAATGTATCTTATGTTTGTTTCCACCGTGATAAATAGGTATAAGCACACAAGCTAATACTGCTCAGCTGTTCGTTTAATATCTCCATCACAGTGTTTTTATACATCACTCTCTACCACTCTAGTCTGGTTTAATGGTATAGCATCATAAAATTCGCCATGAAATGCAATGTGATGAGTCTGTTATGAAGTACCAAAAGCAGGAATGATGTTTTTTTTTTTTTCTTTAAACCTCGTTCATTTCAAACGGGGGATTACTGTTGTCCCACTTTTCTCCTGCCTTTTGTGTTTGCCGTCACATCCTTCCAAATGTCTGTGGGAGGCTTCTCACCTATCCAGTAAGATAGCGGTGACTTTAGAAATGTCAAAACATATCATCACCTACAAACATGCTTTTCTCTCTGGTGAGAAAATTGAGAGTGCCGTGTTTTGAAGCTTTTTATGGCTGCAGCCGCTTTTTCAATGTGATAAGAAAGAGAAAGAGTTAATGTCCTTGTGTGTCTGCACTATATGTTTGGCGTTAATACAGAGACACAATCAGAACTGATAGCATCAAAGAATGCAGCAATGCACTTTATTATCTGGCAAGAGAGGATTCACTTATGTATAAGTTAATGATGGTAACTTTCAAACAACAGCATGACAGCATTTCTTGCTCATTCAGTTTAATTGAAACTAAATCTCTGTAAGACAGAAGCAAAAAGGCAGTTTTTTTTTTCACTGTATGTACTTTGTGTGTGTTTGTATGCTCTGTGTGTGGGTTTTGTGTGTGTTTGCGTGCTTAAACATGCAGATCTACAGTCAATGTGTAGAAAAATTGTCACCAGAGGAATCACTAAAGATCACATACTATGTCTACTTGTAAAAGTGTGAGTTTTTAAGTGAGTTTGGCTGAAAATTGGGGTCACATTACTCTTGGATCAGTAACTGCATGTTTGGTGTTGATCTGGATGTGAGTTTTACATCATTTGATTTTTGTCTCTGTCGCTCTTATGCTCCATTTGTGAGCTGGTGTCAAAGTCTGACATGTGGGCTTCTGTTTGAGCTGCTTAGAAGCTTTACATGATATTTTGTCAAATTAAACCCAGAGGATAAAGAATAAACAAAATGTTACAGAGCCTGCCACCTTGCAAGTGGCAATATATATAATATCAAAACCAGAGATTTACAAGGAAAAAAATGAAAAGGAAAACGGGAAGGGAAAATACATAAATACACACATGCGGACAAATTTAACCAAGTTGAATAAGGGATTAAGGTAAAAATACATTTTCAGAAGCAATATGAAAAAAGGGTATCTAAACACGAGGAAATGAAAGCATGTGTGATGGATTCAGTGTCTCTGAAGCTCAGATATAAATGGATTTTAGCAATATTCCCTTTGACAGAAGACTTAGTGTTGTAAGAAAAGAGACCAAGTGAGGATTTTAAATCGATATGCAGATTGTCAGGGCCAATGATAAGGATCTCAGTTTTATCTGAATTTAATTGAAAGAAGTTAGCAGACATCCAGTTTTTAATGTCTTTTATGGTGGCTCCAGTGGGGTTTTCAGGCCCTTATTCAACTTGGGTATTTTCTACATATAGATGTGTATCATCAGCATAGGAATGGTAGGTCATGCCATGCCTACAAATGACAATAAAATTGGTCCCAAAATGGAGCCTTGGGGCACTCCAAAGTGTACTAAGGAGGGGGGTGAAACATGGTCACCGATAGAAACAAAACATTTACAGTTTGACAAGTAGGAGGTGAACTGGAGTGGAGAGTAATCCTCCACTGATTGCCTTCTAATCTGTATTTGTGTTTCTGAAATCCTAGTTCACTCTTTGGACAAACTTTTATTTTGTGTAATTAATCTCCAATTCATTAACATTGTTTTGCTTCCGGGCCATTATTACAGCTTTTGTGAGCAGCAAAGCCAAATGAATTCAAATAAAACACTGTTTTCATGAGAACTGACAGCAGTATTCTTTCATAAGTGTGGTTATATTAAGAAAAGTGAGTCAGTGCCAGAATAATACAGACAGTGACCTTGTTCTGCCTTTTTCCTGCTCTGCCAAAATCAAAGCAGAAGGACTTCCTGATTCACCTGGTCTTCCAAGAGGTTTGTACTCCTTTAAGGCTTCCTACATCTCCTTGACAGATAAACCTACTTAACTGTGGCTCAAGAACTTCAGACACTCACGGGCATATTGTCACTTTTTGGCTCAGTGTCTGTATTCTTTGAGCTGAAAGCTTGGTGACTCAGAGTACAGTGTTGTGTCTGTAGGGATTGGAGGGCAGAATGTTAAACAGAAGCCCAGAGCCACTGCTGACAAAAAGCTACAGAGGTCAGGCCACTTTGGTGTCAGGAATGAAACTGACTGTTACACCCATACACCAATATCTGCTTGTGATCAGAAAATGCAGGAGATAAACTAAACTCCAAACCTCAGATTCACTTTAGAACTACAAAAGTAGTACGAACAAGCACTGAACACAGAGAGACACAGCTGTCTCTCTGGTCTCCAGTGCAGCCACATATTTTGAGTCGTACAAAACACAACTTGTTTGAGAGGGAGAGTTTGTCACAGGTTAGCCACGGTCAGGCCTGCTACCAAGCAGGACCATGGCAGCGCAGCTCAGCATAGCTATCCCTGCGTGAGGTTGTAGAGCACAGCTACTGTATGGTTGACCAATTCGGGTACATGGAAAAACAGCCAAAGGCTTCTTTTGAGTCTAGTATGGTAGATCGCAGGTGACAGTAGTTGCATGTAAATGTAGAAATGAAATGCTAAAAGCTAATTGCTAATTATTGGAGACATTTTGCTCATTCATTTTGCATTCCTCGTACATCATTTGAACTTTAAAGGGCATGTTTGCCCTGGGACCACTTCATTTCTGCATGCACACACAAAGACACTTGTGAATGCTGCAAGCACCACAGCAGGATGGTAGTGATAAGTGTATGAATACAATTACTATTATGATTTCAAAAGGGCGCAGTTTTGTCTTTAAACACCCTACTTCATTTGTCTTTGAGTTTATTTTTATGACAGATTGAAATTACATTGGCATCATCTCAACAAAAGGTGAGTAAAACTCCCAAATAAAAGAGACAAATGAATGTACAGGCTTGTTTACTTTTCTCAACCTCCCAGCCTGTCGTGATGTAAACAGACATCCTGTCACTTCAGCCGTTGTTCTGAGGACGCTGTGTATGAGACTGTGTGTTCTGCCAGATGCTGCATTGTAATTAAAAGGAAACCGTCTGGACTCTCGTTCCTCCTCCTGCTGCCGCTGCTGGCACTTCAGGAACGTAAGCTCTAAGTGGAGCTTTACTGGCTCATTTATTTATACACTCTCACTCTCTTTCTTTTGTTCTCTCTGTCTCTCCACATATTCTGTCTTTATGACACTCTATTTATAATCCCCTTATTCTGAGAATTTGCAATTTTGCAAAATTTCCAACACTTTTTTTGGGCCAAAACCACATAGGACTGATTTCTTTTGCATGAAATGGTCTCATCAAACCATATTTTTCAACTATGTGCACATTGGTCGTCTCATACACTAACACTAGCGACTGGAACTTTTAAAGAAGTGGGAGATATCAGAGAGGACGGAATAAAAAATACACAGGCTAAATATGTCAAAGTGCCTGTGATATGCAGGAGGAACATTTTTTATTTATTATTTAGTCATTTCTCCTAATTGAACATAATGTATAAACACATAAGACTAAGAGTCTACAGCTCTCTCACTTAAACAACAATAAAAATAAATTCTTGAAGATCTAAAATTCAAAACAAGTCTTGTTGCCTTTGACTCAGCTCTTCTGGATATACAGTAACCTGGATGACCCACACACAGACATAGAGCCACGCTGCTGGTGTCTTTTGTCCTACCTAAATCTGTACGTCCCATTGCACAAAATGGTAACTTTTAGGAAAGTGTGCTGACGCTATTTTATCAGCCAACAATAGTAACAAAGGACCAAATGGGGAAAAAACCACTAGCTGACTAACTGGAAGAATCATCAGTGTGTTTTGGCGCAGGGTCTTCGTCAAGATGTTTTACAGAATGTGTAAAAAAGCAGCCTATATACTGTACATGAAGGCTGAATCATATCAGTTATCCAATGAGAGCTACACACATAGTTGGCCAGCTCGGCGCTGAACCTCTAACACAGAAACTCCAAAATAAAAACACACAACAAAATTACATCTGCAGGGGTTCAGTAGGCTTTTGATTTTGATATAACAGCTGCTTCACTGAGTGCTAACAGCTCTTGCTTTCAGTAACAAAATGTACTTGTACTGTACATCAATCATTGACAAAAAACTGTTGGAAAACTAATTTATCTGTATAAATAACAAAAAAGAAAAAAAACATCCAATAGCACACGCTTGATATCACACACGCATGTACTATATGTGAAACAACACACACCCTTGCAGATGCAGGCTGCCGCTGTCGTCTGTGCGGTTACCATGGCGATATTGAGCGATTTCCTCCACTCCTTTGAGCGGTGGAGTGGAAGGCAGTGAGGAACAAAGGTGAGATGATGGTCATAGAGAGGAAATATGGAAGTTGGACGTGAGGAGGAATGTGCTGGACTGGGAGATACGCACTGACCTTCCATCACCTCTGTAATGATGAGGCAGCGATGCCAGTCTGGGCCAACCACTGAAGTAATCACTTACTCAGTGTATCATAGCTGGCTTGTCATATATGATTCATGGATAAACAGCAGGCATGAATGAAGAGAATGGCAAACAAAATGGTGATGCGGTGACTCCCTTTGGCAACATGACATATTAAAAATGCTGTGAGACACATAGAGACATAATTAAACCACGTTCAATCATGCATGGTGTCATGCATGATTGAACGTCTGACCAGTGGTTGTTTACTTAAAGGTACCCTCCAGACATGTATTAAGACATATAAAATGACTCTGCTTGGAACAATAATGTGTCTAATATGTTTTTTCCACAAAAAAAGAATAACAGCTGGACACAAGATGTCTCCTACTTCACTGTAAAGTCCATTCTCAGTGTTTGTGCACTGGAGGTTTCAAGTTTCCACATATGTATGCTGAATATTGGACCAGAATTGGCCTCCAAACTAGTTGTGTGTCACAAATCATGCTCGAAGGCCCGCCCTTAAAAATCTGATTTTCAGTGAGCTCAGAGAAACTTTTGACTTTCAGCAGATGAACGTGAAAACAGCCTTCAAGTGTCAAACTCTGCACATACATCATTCATCAAACATCCAACCGTAGGAACAAGAAGAAAAACATATTTTTGAGTGGAGGGAAACTTTTAAAAACTTTTAAAATTAGCAAAGCAAAGTTTCCCTTCCCCTTTCAGTGATAATTCACATATTGGATATCTGATGGCTATTATTAATGCATTAACATGTCAGCAGCACTTTGATGTTGTAGCTCGTTGAGTTGGAGCTCACTTTGGCACTATATATACTGGTGGGTAATCTGTAATGATCCATTATATTTAATGAGCCTGTTTTGTATGTGAAATCTCAATCTGCAAAGTAGAATTGGTGGTAACTATAACTGCCAAATAAATGTGGAGTAAAAAGTGCAAAATGTGCCTCTGAAATGTTGTGGAGTAAAAATATGAACTATTGATAATAAATTGGAGCCAATATATTTACCAGACTGATATAGTATATTGGCAGATATTAGTTCAGATGTATTAGTGTGTGTGTCGGCCAGTAAATAACAAGAAATTACTGAAATGCCAAAAATATGTTGGAGGTAGTTTAGAAGCAGTGTTGTCTCCACCAGAGAGCACTGAGAAGTTTATTCTTTCTTCATTCATTCTTGATCTTCAGTCCCGTTAGACAGTAACACATACCAGATCACTTTCCTTGCTTGTCAAGGATAAACACAAGAATGCCACACGAGAAGGCATGCAGGCTGCATCCATGACATGACTGACAGATGACAGCACTGGATTATTCTTTTTGCAAATCGCCAAGTTCTGCTGACAGGCTGCTGTTTCAGTGGTTGGTGTTGGGATGTAAACAGCGCTGAGCTGTGCGCTGTGAGTCTGGTGTTGGTGTGAGATGAAGTGTCAGGATGCACAGTCCTCAGAGGGTCTATTAGTCTGTTTATTTGTGTATTAGCTTCCCTATTTGTCTTTGTGTGTGTGTGTGTTGCATTACCTGCCTGCCTGTCAGTGTGTGTGATTCTTGCAAGGCAGCTCACTTTCCCCGACAGCAGTCCTTTTACGTCTACATTGTCCTGAGCTGCGGCAGGTAATTTCCCCACCTATTGTCCCTTTTCACACTGCCAGAAACTATAATTCAGGTCTAACCAAGCGAGAACAGTACAGCTCTGTTGAACGCGGCTTCAGTCAGAGTGAGACAACTCTGGGAGTGAAGGGCGGCTGGAGTGTGTAATGGTTTGGAGACTTGTTACACCGTGCTGTGACTGGGAGGACTGGGCCCGTAAGTGGAGAAACACAGCATGGGCGGCGTCAAATCAAATACACACTCCTTTAGGGTGAAGCGACTGTAAAGGCAGCTGTTGCCTGTAGTTAGATGGGTAGAGAAACATCAAAGATTGTCTTTTCTGGTTGAGTTACAGCATGTCAAAGCGAAGTAATGTAAGGGTTTGTGATTGCTGGCTGTACGCTTACAGGCTCCGCACTAAAACGTAGCAGTGCTTTGACAAACAGCAGTTCGTCTTGCAGTATAGCTGGAATAGTATAACACATCTGACAGCTGGCTGTGTTACTGCTGCTGTGAAGTGGGGAAAAAAAAGAAATGCCAGCTTCTTTGATTTTGATGTATTTGTTTTTTGTTTGCCTGGCCTTGCACTTTTATGGATTGTGGTCTCGTTAACCCTTTCTGAAATCATTTTATGAAGCGTATTGCTCATATTTGCGCAATATATGTATTTTAGTGAGTCATACACTTGTGGGAGAGTTCTCATCCAATGGCAACACTGTGGTGTAGAAGAGTGATGGCTGTGTAATGGCGGCTTGTTTTCTTGGCTGTGTTGCTGTTTGCTATGGCAGAGATCGGTGAGTGGCTCTGGCTCCTTGAAGGCAGGCTCGCACCAAAACCACCGGCAGCATTCGAATGTCTCTGTGCATTCAGCCACAAACTGTAAACAGGGGTAGGAACAGGACGCTGCTGACTAGATTAGTGGCTGAGGCGAGGAGACGGGCCAAGGATGGGTGTCACGGAGTTTGGTTGCGCCTGTTTTTTGTCAGCAGCAGGGTTCGAGGCTTTGGAGCAAAGCTGGCTTTGGCTCCAGTTAGTGGATGGAAATGAGCTGAAGTGAGGACCAGAGGTGGAACGGGAACCGGGATGTTCCTGTGTTTTGTCTGGAGCTGGGTTTGAGGATGATTTTGGGCCGTGGTTAGGAAGTGAGATGAAGATGTGTCTGGAGCTTGGTCAGTCGTGAGGGCTTACTGCCCTTCTTCCAGTAGCTTTATATTCTACCTTGGTGGTCTGGCAGATCCCTGTCCTGTGCTGGCTGACACTTTGTCTTCTTAATAAGGTGCACCTCCATGTACACGGTCTTCATTTTTACAGCCTGGCTGTTGAGAAGGCCACAATAAACGGGAACCACAGGAGAGATGTCTAACATGAGTTAATGGGCCACAAAGGGAATATGTGGTTTTCGAAGGCGGGGATGTTGTAACCGCTACACCTTCTCTGGGTATTTCACCATCTCAACTTTACTCTCATTTTCTCCCTCTGCTCTTTAAGTAGGCCTGTCTAAGAATTATAATCACAAAATTTCCATTTTAGGTCACATGAATGTCCCTTTGCTAAAACTGTAGATTCTGAAGTTTGTCTGAGGGAAGTGTTTACGTAAATATAGCAGCACTAACTCTTTTGAGACTTGGCCTGAATGAGCTGTACAGAAAATACACAAAAACATGACTGGTTATATACACTGAGAATATGCCTGTGATAAGTGCCAGTGTGTGATTTGTGTGTGATTTGTTTGAAAGGCAAAGGGAATTATCAGATGAACTGTCACTTTCTTTCAACTGTCATTTTGTTTCTTTTTTTTGTTGTTGTCTTTTTATGCACAATAGGGGGAAAGCATGTAGAAGAACACAATACAATTGACAAGATGACAAAATGGCGCTTACTAGCTGACAAGAGTACAAAAAGGGGTTTTAATGGCATTGTGTGCAGGTTAACCTACTTATAATGTGGCAACAGTGCAAAGGAAAGTATGTCGCTACGTTATTACATGGTATGATATGAGCAGAGTATTTGCATGTTTGTGACAGGCGACAGATTGACAGCTTTTATCGCTCTCTCTCTCTCTCTCTATCAGAAAGCAGCGTTCACGAGGGAAGCACCGGCAACGACAATGATGGCAGCGTCTGCGGCAGTGACTCTGCCTTCTACAAACAGAGTGAAGGTGAGAGATGCGCTGGTGATGAACAGGCGGCATTTTGAGGCAATGCAGACGGGTCATTTCAGCCACGGTTATAATCGACATTATCTTTGCCACTTTACAGTCGTTTCTTGTAGCTTTATTGTTTTTTCTCACCATTTGTCCCTTTATTCCATTTTCTTAAAAGGTTGAGCTTTTATGTTTATTGCTCATTAATTGTTCCCTTAACAAATAGAGACCATTCTGTAAAGGGCATGTGTGAGGGGTGAAGCACCATCAGAGCTACGCCGCACTGGGATTGAACTGAAACACGGAGCGACAGTCCTCTTTTAAATATTTAACCGCATGCCTCCTCGCACAAATGCGCACACACACACACACATAAAATGATACCCTCCTACACACTACACACAACCCTTTTAGACGACATTTACATGCACATGCCTTCATACACAAATACACAACAACCAAATAGTCTCTCTAAAGCTAACATTTATTTGCTGATAATTATGAGTTGTTTATGCAGTGATCAAGATCTGCTATTTTTTGGCAGCTCTTGAGAGGCCAACAAACACTCTCTATGTGTGTGTGTGTGTGTGGGGGGGGGGGGGATCTATGTTTTCATTTTGACTGTGGTGTTTAAATGAACCACACGGACAGTAAAAAACGGTCTTTTGGCTAATGTGTTAAAGTTAGGATAAAAACTGCAGTTTGGTTCAATTGTGGGTAAAAGTTAGGGGTAGGTTTGTGTGTTAGGGGATGTTTATGTGTGCTTCATGTGTGTTATGTCAGGACACAGTATGGCAGAGACGCTCACAGTCGCCCTGCGTGTTGCTGAGGAGGCTATAGAGGAAGCCATCGCTAAGGCAGAGGAGTTCAGTGACAGCTTGGTGAGACTCCTCTCTGCTCCTCTTCTTCCTCTCCTTTTTTCCTTTTTTTTTTTTGCGCTTTTCTATTTCCTCTCTGCTCTTCATTCCCCACTTTCTATCCCCGCTTTCTCTGCCATGGCCTCTTACTTCACCTCTCCTTGCCTCCCTCTCGGTCTCAGTATCAGCGGGATGCAGTCATGGTTTTTGGCTAAGACGTTTGCACAGACTGGTAATTCGCAGTCGCTTTGAATAAATGTGTGCGTGTGTGTGTGTGTGTGTGTGTGTGTGTGTGTGTGTGTGTGCAGGAGAAGCAGAATGAGGCTCGGTATCTGCGGGACCACAAAGAGGAGCTCATAGAGGAACTTGCTACAACTATTGTACAAAAAGTAGGTTGGGTAAGAGTTTTTTACATGTTTATTTTTGAGAATCATGTATAGTTTACTTAATTCAAATGTTAATGCACACTGGAAAATAAAGATGTCATAAGCCTAGGTCTTCACCTTGACAGAGTGACTGACAGACCATCAACATTTTAGCTCAAGAACATAGAAATGTAAATGAACACGACTGCAGTTCTTTTCCTCTTTTGAAACTGGTATTACAGAACAGTCCAAGAAAAGTCTTTGAAAATAATATCAGTACATTAAAATGCATATGACAATTGCTTTTTTTTTTTTTTTAATTGGAGACACAGTTGTTTGATTGCTTTTCGGTTTTAATTAACATTTGTTGGCCATTTAGTCTGTGGAATTGAAAAAAAGTCTTTTTTTTATCTTCACTTTGAGGCTGTTGTTGCATAATATTACATTTTACAAATTCACGTGGAAGCTGGATTATTGGTTATAAAGTTATAACAAATTATTCATGGCTAAGTGTAAAAGTAAAAAGCTGTTGTCCATCCTTCCTTCTCAGATCATCCAGAGGAGGAAGCGTTCAGAGATGCAGACAGAGTATGACTTTGTCTGGCCTCAGCCTCAGTCCCTGATCCAGTCCAGTGAACTGCCCTCCCCTTCACAGCCTCAAGCTTCTTCACAAGGACCACAGGACCCACTCAAGACTTCCTACTCCCTCTGGGTCAGTAAACGTCAGTAGCAAAGAATACATTTCAAAGTCAACCCTCCACATGATATATGTGGCCTCCCTGATGCCCCTTTCAAACCATTTGTTCTTTGTTTCCAGACTGTGAACACAGTTTCATCAATATTGTCCCGTTAGTGGGTGTAAACTGCTGAGTCTTCACCACAAGGATTTGCTTTTCTGTTGTGCAACATGTGTCTAAAGAAGGGTGGTTTGTTTTTTCCAGTGTTCAGGCTCCTCACTTAATTTCAAAGCACATACAGTAAAATTCTCCTCTGTCTGTGTTTTGATGTGCAGTCCTCTGGGTGGACCAGCCATTGTCTCAGTTTCTTTGCCAAGTTTGAACAGAAACAAGAATGTTTTGTTTGGCAGAAAGTCACTTTCACTTTTCTGTAACACTGTGCCACATGTGAGGTGAGGATGTGGTCCCATTTTGCATTTTGCTCAAGTCTCTTTCTTTTCCTGCTGTGCTCTGTGGGTCGTGTAGTTGTTACAGTGAAATCGAGTGGTCAAGAGTCTGACTCGCTTGAAATTAGGCACACTTAACCTGTGTAATATTCCCAGGATTAGGGTATTCTCCAAAAATCAGCATGATCTGGATTTTGATGCGGTTACAGATCCAGCTGCAGATTAAAAATGTAAAAACAAATTTTATTATTGAAATAACTAATTCAGAGGGTTGTTTGGACTTGGCAGAGATATGCCCTCTTTGAGTTTTATCGCTATTTTCCTTTGGATAAGCGGAAACACACCACCAAGCAACAAAATAAACCCACAGGTGCATGTCTAATAGCTCTTCCACTGTTTTGAAATATTTTACAGCGGATTTTCTCCTTAACCAAGCAAAAGCAAAGCATGAAAATGTGACTTTGAACCAAGCATGAACCAATTCTGATTGATATATAAGAGTGGGTCAAAGATGACAGTTTACCTGTTCAGTATTCTGATGTTAAACCCTCTCCAGCTTACATGTAATAGCAATGGTTCAATAAATGTGCCTGGTTGGTGAGAAGTACACACAATATAACACACTCATTACACAGACACCCAGAGATATACAGTTACACGTACACACAAATCAGCAATACACACACACACACCTGGCAGTGGTTCACGCTACTATTCAGCAGGGAGTGGTGGAGATTTGTCATCGTCCCACGTGTGAGCGAAGCATCAAAGCTGTGCTCCCCAGGCCTCCCCGTTCTGCTTCCCGCTGTTTCACTCAGCGAAAATCAAAGTCCTGTGAAATGCGCAGGGATCCCCCTCAACTGCTCAGCCTGCCATGGGACGGCTCTGTTTATCAGCTCTCTGCAAACACACTCAAGAAGACACAATACTTCACATGCAAATACTCACTTCCATGACTCTATACTGCCTGAACATCATCCCTTTTAAATCCCCACAGCCCCACACTGTATCTATGAACCTGTACCAGTGTTTCCTAAAGCTATAAACAGGAGAACAAACCCTTAAAGAGCTCACCTTAACTTGTGCTGCTCCTCAAAAGACAACCTCAAACTTGTGACGTTGCCTCTATATAAAACACATTGACTGAACTGTGCAGTAGTGTAAAAATGTAAAAGATTATGGAAAAAAACAAATATTTTCTGCCTAACTTAACCCTTTTTAGATGGCATGTTTGGCAAAATGCTTTTTTTTTAGGGAGAATTTAGGAGAATCTCTCATTCATTGTCATTGTAAAGACACTTAATGGGCCTAAATTAAGATAGCACAAGATCTCTGTCTGTCTGTCTGTCTGTCTGACACACTGACACAGCTTCTCCTCTCTGGCTAGTTATTCAGTTGATTTCTAGCTCCACCTGCTGATGGTAATTTTGAGGTGCACAGATTTCTGCCAACACAGGAAGGAGACTAGCCAGGTGGACCAATTGCTCTCCTTTTATATTATATTGTTACTATATGTGGATATGACTGTTCCTGAACACTGTGCAGCTGCCTCTGTCCAAGCAGCAAGATTGAAAGTCTGTTTAAAGGTGTCTCTAAGAGTCAAGTGAACAGTGTGACAATTATTTTAAAAATTTCCCATTACCTGCACTTCTCTGACTGAGCCTGTCCTCTGACCTGTGCGTGCACGTCTGTGAGTCTACAGTGTGTGCGTATATATACTGTGATCATTCCAGCATTTTATTGCTCACATTCGTGTTCCTCTACCTGTGTGTGCTTGCAGCGGTCACGCTCAGCCTTCTCCCTCACCAGTGACGACTCCCCAGAGAAAGGTCCAGAGGACGAGGGTGCCGGGGCGGGCGGTGGCTTGCAGGAGTACGCCTCTCTGAAGAGGGAGGCCAAGGCCACATCTCTACCCAGCTGGAAGAGTGTAGATCGCCTGGACAACTCCAGTAACTACTTTTTAACACTTTTTACAGCAGCCAATGTCAATTCATCCTCCTAAGCATTTGGTGTAGGATACGTAATTGAATGGATTAAAAATGTTCCTGTATTGATAGCTATGCACAATATGGTATAATCATTTTTAAATGTGTAAAGGAAAGTTTTGTGTCTTCTCCCTCTCAGATTAGTTATATTCAGAGTAGTTACTCCAGTCATCAAGACAATGACAAGAGTGGCTATTGTTGAGTCATATTTAACACATATTAATTTTTGAAATTCTGTCTATTTTCCTAATGTTACACATAGTTTTTCAATAAAGTGTAGGTGGAAATAAGATGGTGTTTTACTAACTTAACGTCCTGCTCTCTGGTCATGTTCATCCAGGTGCATCCTCAGTTCTCCAGAGCCCAGACGGTAACTGGATTGCTCTGCACAGCTCCCAGCTGTCTCGGCCCAGCCTGCTAACCAAGAGGAAGAGCCTGGTGTTCAGCGTGTTGGAAAAGGAGTCCGGCGTCGTCTCAGCTTACGACGAGATGGGCTCCAACTCTGAGGAGGACGATGAGGGTGGCTGGGGAGCAGCGTTGAGACAGTTCCGACGCAAACTGTCTGACGAGACTTACTACACAGACTCGCAACACGACCCCGAGTGGACGTACACCCAGCACCTCCCCATCACCTCACCGTCCTCTGGCCAGTACACCAACACGGAGACTCTCAACTCGGACTCTGAGGCCTCGTCGGTGCTGTCTGCATGTCCTCGCAAACCACCTCACAACCTGCTGAGGAAGAAAGGACCTCCGGACACACACCTGCACCCTCACCACCAGCCACTCTACCACCAACACCATCACCAGAACTTCTCTCCCTATCCACTCGTCTCAGAGACACTGGATGTGAACTTTAACCCTAAGGTGATTTGTCTTAACATTATCGCTTTGGATATTCTACAACACATAGTCTGAAGTAAATTTTGTCTTAATCATCATTAGATGGGATGACTTTACACAGAAAATGTGACTTATTGAAAATATATTATATCTACATAAATAAGTAAAGGGCATGTGAAAAGACTAATTGTGTTTAATGAATTTACAATAGAATATGTTTTTACTTAAGTAAAAGTACCAATACAGCAATGTACTATAAAAATACAAAATCCTGCATCTTAATTAAGTCAAAGTATTAGCAGCAAACTGTACTCAAAGTATCAAAGTAAAACTACTACTACTGCAGAAAATGGCCCCTGTAAGTGATATATTATTATATTACATTATGGATTGTTAATACTGATGCATCAGTGCATAAGCAGCATTTGTAGCTGATCAATGTGGAGCTAGTTTAACTTCTTTTTATAAAATTAGGTAGTTTACTGCAGTGGTTCCAGTGGAGGGTTGGACCTCCTCCAGAGGTTCACAGGATAAATCTGAGAGGTCGTGAGATGATTAATGGAAGAGGAAAGAAGAAAAACCAAAGTTCATCTACTACATTTGTATTCAGTTTTTGGATTTTTCTCAAATCTGGTATAATTTTACATCTTTGAAGCTTGAACAATTATTCAAATAAAACCATATGAGAAGTTTACAGGGGAAATTTCTCTTTGGTGTAACTGCTAACAACTCAAGGATGTGTGAAACATGACAAGAAGCCCTACTAGAAACTGTTATTTTACAAATAGTCAAAAGCCAAAAAGGCTAGGAATCACAGGTTTATTTTTAACAATTTATTTTATTTTATAAGCTTAACATATATTTTTTTATGGAGAATCTTTAAGTGTAAAGTAGTAACTACAACTGTCAGACAAATGTAGTGGAGTAAAAAGTACAATTTTTCCCTCTGAACTGTAGTGAAGAAGAAGAAGTAGCGTCAAATAGAAATACTCAAGTAACGTAAAGTACTAGTGCTCAAAATGCTACTTAAGTACAGTACTTTAGTAAATATATTCTGTTTCTAGGTGATGGGAGACAGCAGCGAGGCAGAGGAGAGGCAGAGTGACCCTGTCAGAAGATCACGGCGACGCAGGAAAAGCAAGAGGGAGGCGTCATCAGAGCAGAGCAGACCTGCAGGCCAAAACCATGCACAGTCCCTCTACCCCCTGGTACAGGTAAAATATCACTCCTGTAGTTGATTATTAATAGTAACTGACTCGAAATTCCCACCACGCCAGTGAAAATGTTGAGTATATGTGGTTGTAAAATATTGTTTCACCATTGGGAGGCAGCAAATTACAATACTGTAACTGTTAATGCTCCTCAGGCTCCATAATCTCTTCAGCAATTCTGGTGTCTTTCTGCTAAATGAAAGGCTGAATATTTTCTGATTATTTTTTCTTTTTTGTGTGTGCTCCTGTCCCTTTTTGTCCACTCTAGGAAAACAGTGGTTTTCTACTCAATGCCCTGCTGAAGAGGGGTTTAAGTGAGGAACATCCAGTACCTGACACTTTGCCAATGGCCACAGCTGCACCAGACGCCTTCAAATTAGATGCCATGACACCCGAGCCAGAAGACTTGGAAACAGTGGCCCCGAATTCAGCAGCTCCCAGCCCCCCTCAGCCCCACTCTCTGGCTCCGGGGCCCCAGCACTCACTCAGCAGCTCGGGGAATGGCTCCGGCTCTGGAGACCCTCTGGAGGAGGAACTGCAATCCAGACTCAGAGAGCTGGTCAGCCGTGCCAACAGCAAAGACAGCAGCTCATCCGAAGAGGAGTTTGCAAAGTGGCCTGCAGACAAACAGACAGATAAAGAAAGTGACAGACAGAGAGAGAAGACGAAGCTGAAAGACGCAGAAAGAGAGAGGCAGAGGGCAAGTGACAGATTAAGAGCCAGCAGTAAGGAAAGAGAGAAAGGAAGTGAAACAGTGGAACAAGTGAACGGACAAGAGATGACAAGACGTGAGAAACTAATAAAGAGTCCATCGCTGAGTGAAGAGGGAAGAGTTAGGGAGAGGAGGTTAGAGAAAGGAGTAGAGAGTTTAGAGGAGAAAGTAGACGACCAGGAGCAAAAGAGAGGAGACAGAAGAGAGGGGAACAGACAAAGTAAGAGGCAACGTAAAAGAGATGTGGAGAAGGAAGCAGGACAGAAAGGAGGAGGATGGAGGAGCGGATCCAGCGCAAGCTCGCCTGCTGTTACGCCTTCTTCCCAGGAGGGAGTGCTGTCTGACAACCAGGTAAGGGGATGAGAAGAAAGTAAGGCAGATTTATTTGTATCCACTGCTCATATTCTACTTCTGTCGCTGCCCTGCTAGAGCTGTACTGTCTGTCTGTCTGTCTTCTGATAAATTTATTTTTCAATAACTCCTCAACCACCCACCTTCCTCTCTTATCCATGTATTCATGTGACAAACACTTCTGTTCGTCATCCTGTGCTTTCCCTCTTTCTCTGTGCTTCACTTCTTCTGGCCTGTGTGTTTCTTTGTGTGTGTGTGTATGTTTGTATGTGTGTGTCAGGAGCAACAGAATGACTTGGAGCAACAGCAGAGGCTTCATTTGCTCTCCTCTCTCTTACAGCAGGTGAGACATCAGCTCGAAAAGCAAAGGCATCGCGAGATATCTTGCGCAGGATGCAATGCTTTGAAACACATCTGTCCTGACTAAATGCACAGTAATGCATCTACTTAATACGTGACGGTTGTGTTGAAATGGTGTAACAGGTTTGGATAGCACTTCTGTTGGTGGTATGTTTTTCTTATTTGTAAAAAATAAAGTAGACGTGTGACATTGACAGTCCAGCTAAAATAGTTTGCGGCAGCAGAAAATCTAAACACAAGTGGAAACATTATAGCTGTCAGTGCTTCAAAATCAAAAAAAAGCAAGGTCTTCTTTGTAGACTTGCCATTTTGCAGTGGTTTTCGAGAATCATACAGGAAAACATCCATCATAGAAGTGCTGCAAATACATTTTTTTTTCATTAATAAAGGCCTCAAAAGGTCAGACTGCAACACAGCCACAAGCCTGGCAGTGTTTTGCATAAATAGCAATTTTTACTCTTCACAATGTGAACAGCTGCTACCAGTTAACCTCTCTTCTCTGGAAGTTGCTAAAAGGCATTTTGGGAAATGTAAGAAATAACTAGAATCTGAGAAATAAGTACGTACAGCAAAAACATAGCAAATGGCAAACTGAAATGCATTGAGTATAAGAATGGGATCTGATATTAACGAATGACATCCAGTATTTTCACTCAAAGTGACAAAGTGTCCTTAAAGATGTCAGTATGCAGACTTAATCTGCTTGATTTTGAGTGTGCTGCTGATTTTCTGTACACTAGTGTGCACAATGCAACACACAAAGGAAATAGAGGAATTACTCATAGCTATGCTGGAAAACAAAAAAGGAAGTATTAAATCTTTGGAAAAAACCCTTTGTTTCCTCTTTGTGAGGGTTAATCGGCAGAGACAGAGTGACTGATATCTGTTGGCTTACATATTGCTTTATCACTGTGAACAAGTGCTGTGTATACTAACCGCAAAAGCAATTTAACTGAAAATCTGTTGGACACATTGTAAATTCATTAACATACAGACACGTCAAAACCCACGTGAAGTGACGTAGATGGACACACAAAAACAAACACACACACACACAGAGTCCTGCACGTTCACTTTTGAGATCTCTTCCTGTACTACTGGTGTTACACTTGATGCGTGTGGGTTGATGCTGTACCAGACTCATTATAAGGGCTGCTATGAGTAATGCTCATCTCTTACAATGTGTATGACACATCTACTAGTGTGATCTATTTCTGATGGTTTTCACAGCTCCCTTTTAAAACCCACCTGGACTGCTCATTTTGATGTGAATAGGGGGGGAAAATATATCACAGTGACAGTGATATTTGTGTCTTTTTATTTTTTATGTTGTATTTACATCAAATGTGCAAATTATTTTAAAAACCTTGTCATTTTAAAACTCCTGCACATTGTCTGGCTCACTGCTGATAAATGTATTAACGTTTTGGGTCTAAATGAGCATCAGGTATATGAATAAACATCACAACAGTTCCATATATATATATATATATATATATATATATATATATATATATATAGGACCACAAAAAATAGGTCAATTGGTGAATGAAATACTGAGAAAACCTACACAATGCCATCCAGTTAATCTATAAAGAAGGCCTTTTTCTTAAAAATTAACAATAAAACATCATACGATCAAAGATTTTGAAAAAGATGAAAAAAAGTTCATTTGAATATGAACATGTGTGCATGTAATACTGGCACTTTGGAGATTTTATTGATTGTAGAAGACATATTGTGTATGTGTCAGACTGTTTGATCTGTTTTTTGGAGTGGATGAGAACATCAGACTCTTACAACGCATCCATTTCTTCATCGACCAACTCAAGTCAATATCTCAGAACGTCCATGCCTCTCAGTTATTAAGATCACTGAATGGTGCTTTTTTTTTTTTTTTTAAAGAAAGAGATAAGAGGTTCAGTTTGCTGCCTCTCATCTCTCACCCAATACTGTCTCTCGTCTTGACCAAGTGCTGCCCCTCATCCATTTTCCTTCTCTACCTGCCTCTCCTGTCACCGGCTAAAACTCTGCCTTTCAGACTGTCACGCTGTCTGTCTGTCTTAGAGGGATCAATACGCCTCCGATCCTACTGATCAAAGCTTCAGCCAGTGATTCATTCATTATCGAATTACATCTGTCTCTCTTCACCACGCTTTCCATTTCTTGCACAGTGTTTTCATCTATTCAGTAAAAAAAAAAAAAAAAACCCACTGCTTTCTTTACCAGGCATCTTCACAGCTGAATTATTATTTGTCACAAACAGCCTGAATTTGGAAACAAGCTTGGACTTTCGGATGAGCAAGCTGCTCCAGTTAATAGAGACACTGACCAGTAAACAATGTTTTTTCAGATGTCTGTCAATAGCATTTTGATATGGTGGCGAGTCTGCCAACTGGTTTGTCTGTCCATTCCAAAATTAATTTATTTTTGGGGTATTTCCTGTACTGGACATACATTCTTGGATAAGGTCTTTATAGCACCATATCCACATTCACCCTCTAATTGCCCTTCCCAGGTCAAGCGTGTGCGGATGTGAGCGTTCACAAAATAACCGATGAGGCATGAGGAAAAAGTGTGACAAATATGTGTCACCTGCTTTATATTCTTTTACAGAACCTTGCAGCATGAGCAAGAGTCTGAGGTGCTGATAAAACGCACATCGTTTAAGGGGTTAAACCACATTGAGTTTATTTGCTCCCGTTCATTTTAGAATAATGATTTTAAAATGTTTTTCCTACCCTAATGATTTTATAATGTCCCAAAACTGGGATTGCATAATTGCCTTTTGTTACATCTCCTTGCTAGCAAAATGAAACACATTTTTTCATCATTATATCATGTCATTATGCTACATTAAGCACTTGGTTTTGCATTAATGAGATGTTTACAGATGTTATATAGTTACATGCCTCCCAATTTGTCCTACTCATGCATTAAGCTAACATCTTAAAGGGTTTTCTTGGTTCAACACTGAAACTGATTTGTGTGGCTATTCTTCACAATTTTTATTCATATTCCTTTTTATTCATAAATATATTTTGTAAGTTATGTCAAATTAAGCCTTTCAGAATGTATTATTTCGATTACTGACTGCTGTACTGTTTGTGTGTTCTTTAAATGAAGCAGAAGTACTCGGCTGCCTCTCTCTGCAGCATCACCACCGAGGTGCTGAAGGTTTTGAACGCCACAGAGGAGCTGATTGGCGAGGCGGGAGGTGACAGCTACACCCCGTCTGAGTCCATCAGTGCTTCCCCCATCTCCAGCAGCTCTGAGACCCGCAGGCTGGACCAGAGGCTTACCAAGATGGAGGAGAATGTAAGCTAGAGAGCCTGAAAGTTTTCAATTAGAAAAGTTATGTTGAATCCGTCCTAATGGGAACTAAATGTCTGGGTCTTTTACTCCATGCAGGTGTACCTGGCTGCTGGTGCTGTGTATGGCCTTGAGGGGGCACTGGGGGAGTTGGAGCAGTGTGCCCGCAGTATTAGCAGTGATACCACAGACACAGAACTGGCTTTCCTGGAAGACCAGGTGGCCACCGCAGCTGCTCAGGTCCAGCAGTCTGAACTACAGGTACTGCAAATACCCCAAATCCCAAACCTTTGTCCCAGCTCACACACATTCTTTTCACACATGCCATTAATTCTAAAATTTGGGGGTGATGTTACACGCTGCAACAAAATCAGTTATTGGACTACAGTGTAACTTAGGCACAACTAGCATTGTTGCTTGTTGGTGGTTCAAACAACTTATTGTTGACAATATAATTAGCAGCACATGATCTTACTTAACCGAAGCAGAACAAGTATTGAATTATATATCTTGTATTGGATTGTGTTTGTTGAATGAAGCCTCTTTCTCCTTTCAGATATCAAACATTGAGGCCAGGATATCAGCTCTGAAAACAGCTGGGTTGAATGTGACTGTCTGCAATCGCTTCTGCAAGTCCAAGCCAAAGGTATCTCACTGCCCTTAAAGCTCCCTAACAACTCTCACACACACAACCATACACACTTTTTTTTACGTTTAGGTCACCTATATTCTCTGGTGAAACCAAATATCTTCTGTCTGATTGTGTATGCTAACATTTTATCATATTGTACGGGTATGATAAGCAACTGAAGGTAACTGGCCTGATACTAAAAGTGAGAAATGTAGTAGTTTTAAGTGTTGATGGTTTGTTGATTTATCAACACTCTCATTACAGCCTCAAACCCTGGACTCATCACGCCATCAGAGGAGGAAGCTGCCAGCCCCTCCACTGAAAGGTACCAAACAAGGTTATTGTTGTTAGATCTAGAGGATTTCATTTCCATCAAGACTTACAGCTGTACCAGCTATTAACAGGCCACAACATACACTGTGCTCGGCTCAGGCTAACAAACAGAAACTAGAGTTATCGTTCATTGTTACAGTCTCAACAAAAGAGTTCCTTGCTATCAGCAGCACGCTGCTCTCGAGCGCTTGTATCTCTACTCTCCGTCTTCTCTGTGTCTGTCTTGTGACAGGCTCATATTAGATAAGACCCACCCTCTTGATGTTTGGCAACCAATCAAAATGACAAATGACAACCGTGAGCGTGACAGTGCACACATGAAAACCAAGTGTATGCTGAAATGTAATACAAGGGGAAAAAAAGATAAACTAGACAAATCCACTTCTAAATTACCATTAAATTTAAAAATGAACATTTCTTCCTTTTTCGATAGAAGTGAAGTTTTAACACAGTCTGTCTGGCTTTTAGTCTTAAATTGAAACTAAAACTGAAAACCCCAAAAAATTATACACTCAAGCTGATTTAGTAAACACTCTATGATTAGAATTATTAAAGTTATCAGTATAGACGCAAAATTAACTTAAACAGTAACTAGTTCAAGATGCAGATTCACTCCAAATGTATTTTTTGAGACACCCCCCAAATATTTTCCATTAAATTAGACCAACTACAGTGATGGAAATTATTTTCAATCATTACTAAATAACATAATCACTTCATATTTTTAATAATTCCTAATATTGATAATTGATGAAATGTGGAAAATGTGACATTTAAATTTGCAGTAGCAGACTAGATGATCCAAGCTCTTGAAGGTTGTTATTGCTGTGATGTTGTATACACATTTTACTACTTATCAGTCATCAATAGGTTAAACGGAAGTAATGTGAGTGTCTTAACCTATACGTTATCAATCCATACTCTCCTGACCACAGACACTGCTTAACAGCCTTGTAAGCAAACATTCTGTGTGTGAGTCAGAGAGACACTGAGACAGCTAGAGATGGAGAGTGAGACAGAAACAAGGGGACACTTTCATTCACCTTTAGTTAACATCACACATTTTGCGCTTTGTCCTAAAAGAAAAGATCAGGGGCTGAATGGATGCAAAAGTGAATACATCTGCTAGAAAGGGACTAAGTAACTGAAAAGCTCCATTAGATGTAAAGCAGCCAAATGGAAACACGCAGTACAGGAGGATAAGGCTGTTTTATCAACCAACAAGAAGTCGGTTCCTTTTCATGTCAGTGAATGGCTTTCTTTTTTTTTCTGTTGGGGCTTTCTTTATTTTCTATTTGTCTCATTTTTTTCTTCACCAGCATCCACACAATAGCTCTGATTCAGGGTGGCTTTTTAGCACAGCTCAAAAGACATAGAGTATGCAGGACAATGGGGAAAAATCAGTGACCAAGACTTGTGATCATATCATTTAAAAAAAAAAAACTTATTGAGTTTTGTAAGAATATACAATTGTGTCATCAGAGCATTTCTAAAAAGGTAAAAAGGTATATATTCCCTTTATTCCTTTTCCCTTTATTAAAAGACATTAGAAAAAAGTGACAATTGACATATAGCTAAACACCAAAACTGCTTACAAAGACTGAGAAAACTAAAATAACACAACCATGAACAAACACAAATAAAAAAAAAACACAAAAAAAAACATCATCTATGTCATCTAATAGTAAACCGTGTCAGTAATAGACACTAATAGTCAGTACAGCAGCGTATCACCCACGCTATAGCAAACACAATATTGATACCCCTCCAAACCGCAAAAGTTGCTTCAATCAGGAATGAGTGGGAAATGTATCCTCTTAACGAACTGGAGGAATGGACTCCATATTTTCTCAAATTTATAAGAATAGCCACTTAATAAAAGTCAGATTTTTCCCATCTAAGAAAATAAAGGATGTCTCTTGTCCAGCGGGTATGAAAGGTAGATACTGTTGATTTCCAATTGGTCAATATTAATCTTCCAGCCAGTAGGGTGACAAAAGGTAAGACATCTTTTTTGGATGTAGAGAAGGAAGGCAACGAGGGGAAGACCCTAAACAATGCACTGAGAGCATTTGGTTCTACTTTTTCCCCATTTATCTCTGGTAGAGCATTAAAAATGTCTCTCCAATAATTATGTAGGGATGGGCAAAGCAAGAACATGTGTATGAGGTTCTCAGGAGATTTCAGGAGGACACCTATCATAGGCTGGTGATACACCAGGTCAAAAATCTTTAACAACCAAGCCTTAGTGTAGAAGGTGTACTACTTTACATTGAATAAGACCATGTCTTGCACAAATAGAAGGTTTGTGTACCCGTTCTAAAATCTCCGCCCAAACTTTTTCTCTTATTACCTCCCCCAGATCCTCCTCCCAAAGGGCCTTTATAGAGTTTTATGACTCTGACGTAAAAGATTAATTTGGCTGTAGATAAATGAAATTGAACCTTTCAGGGTTGGGATTGGTGTTTGAGGAAAGACATGATTAGCATCTAGTGGGACATAGATAGAAAATGATTGTAGACCAAAATAGCGCTTAAACTGGACCCAGATCCTAAGAGAGGTTTTAACAGTCACATTCTTAGTATAGGGGGAAGTGGAAGGATGAACAGGAGAGTGTACTAAAGCCTTCAGTGATACAGGTTTGGTGGCGTTTGCCTCTACAACCAGCCAGGTTGGGGAAAGATCAAAGACCTCATATTGAAGCTAGTATTTAAAAATCCTGATATTGGCAGCCCAAAATTTCGTAAAGCCATCCCTCCAAGTGGCCTAGGCCTTTGCAAGTATTGTTTACATAGCCTAGGAACCTTCCTATTCCAGATAAAGGCCAAGATCAGGCTATCCACTTTATGGAAGGTCTGAGGGAGGAAAAGTGGTATGCATTGGAACAAGTAGAAGAACTGTGGAAGAATATTAATTTTAACAGAATTGACTAAACATTGTTTGAGCACAGACCAGCATTCAGTCTTCTCAGATTCAGGTCAACAGGGGGGGCAAAGTTAGTCTTCAACTTTGTGTGTAACATGGACTCCAAGATATGTATAGCTATGTTGGGCAAGTTGTGTAGAGGATAAGTCTTAGCAGCTGTATTAATAGGAAATATCTCACCCAGATATTTGACCTAACGATTGAAGGGCAGCAGGGACAGAAATGTTGGAAACATACAAGAGGAGGTCATCTGCGTAAAGGGAGACCTTCAACTCTATACCATTTCTAAGTATGCTTGTAATATGGGGGTTACATCGAAGCACTATCAAAAGGGGTTCAATGGTGATTGCAAATAATAATGGACTCAAAGGACAATCCTGTCTTGTAGAGCAATAAAGGCGAAAATACTTAGATTGAATATTATTTGTCCTGAGGACTTGCAGAGAAGAATAGAGCAGCTTAATCCAAGAAATAAAACTTTTCCCAAAACCAAATTTCTCTTAAGTATAAAAAAGGTAATTCCACTCCACTCTATCAAATCCCTTCTTTGCATCTAAAAATGTCAAAGCCTCATGGGTATTTGAGGTGGAGACATTGTAGATTGTGTTGAACAGACGTCTAAGGTTGGAGAAGGAATGCCTGTTTCGAATAAACCATGTTTGGTCCGAAGAGATAATAGATGGGAGAATGGATTCCAAGTGTAGCGCTAACAGCTTTGATAACAATTTAAAGTCAACATTCAGCAAACTTATTGGGCGGTAGGTGGTGCAGGCTAAGGGATCTTTGCCTTTTTTCAAGAGGAGGTAAATGAAGGCTTGAGTAAGAGTTTGGGAACGGCATCCAATGTAATCTTATAATTGATTCCAGCTTTGAATGTCCTTTTCATCCTTCCTTTCTGGATGCTACTTTTGCTCAGTGCTGTCATTTTTGCATTTCAGATAAGTGGGAGCCAGAGCAGCAGGTGAAAGTGTTTCGGCCGTAGTGACAGTCAGCAGCACGAGTCCCTCAGGGCCACTTCAGAGCTCCAGGGACGGGGGGCCCCTCTCATCTAGTGCCTTGACCCAGCGTCCGCCTCCAGCTCCAGGCCAAGCAGGAGCCAACACCTGCCCTGTGCAACCCATAAAGCACTCAGCCCTCAGCCAGGCACGGTACCGCGTCAGTCAAACGCCTCACAGATGCCTCACTACCTTCTTTCCTTTCTCACCCTGAAGACATTACCTGCTTTTCCCTTTTCCAGTTGATCCTCAAATATCTCCTTCTCGCCATGCACATAAAACGTCAAGCAAGGATGACTCGACAGCCGGTGTCTCTGCCTTAAAATCTGCAAAACACTCCTCATGACCCCAAACTGGAAAAGAATATCTGTACAGACAAAAAAAAACTGTCATTTCCTTTTTCTATCTGTTTGCAAGAGTATTGTGATTTAATGTAAAATGAAGATGTGTGGAAAAATCATGTGAAACTTTCTGTGATTCAGTGTCCAAAAAGAGGCTGAGCCGTGTTTTATACTGCATCTTTGTCTCACCAAATGAAATGTCATGAGGAATCTTTATCATACTGTAAGCCCCTTCAGAGCTTTTATGAAAGATTGTCAGTTTTCACACACATACACACAGCTATCAGATGGTAATCCTCATTTTGGGGGATGATTGTACCTTTTGACATATTAACCATTTTAAAATTCATGCACTAAATTACCAGAAAATAGTGTTTAGATGTGTAAAGTATCAGGGCCAAAACATGTTTGTCCTTCTTGCCTGCCACTAAAATTGCTAGATGGCAATAATGGAACACAAAGCACATTTTATCATTTGTGAACAGCCTAAAACAAGCTAGTTATAGGAATAGTTTTGTAATTTTACAAGGCTTTCTTGATGACACTTTGATGAAGAGAGTGGTATCAATCTTCTCATCTAACTCACAAGAAGAAAGTGAATAAGGATATTTCCCAAAATGTTCCTTTAATTAAAAGCCAACTGTAATGATATTTAACAGGGGATGTGCTCTCCTATTTATTTAAAAAAGAAATTGCTGATAAGAACTGATCAGCAGTCACACTCATACACTCACTACAGCCTTAATATGGAAATTACATTGAAATTAATCCAACAAGGTTTGAATGAGTCTGAATGTCAGACCCAGACAGAGCTCAACATAAACCTTGATAGGTCTGATATTCAGGTTTGGTCTGAGAGTGATCTCATTTTTGATTTAAAGAAACACAAGCCATCCCCTCATGCAGTATTCTTCAACCCAAAGTCATTTTTCTTCCTCGCTGTCATTTTCTTCGTTTACTTTCAGACTTTGTGGCCTTTTATTTGAGCAAAAGGTATTTTCATGTTTCCCCCTTCGTTGGGTCATGTCAGAACTTTTGTGTTGCATTCAGAAAATCTTGTAAAGATTTTTACATAATGAAGTCTAATGGGCTAAATAACAAAATACCATGAAACCATGATTTTGTTACGAGCAATTTATTTTTGTACTTACTGAACGTTTTTATGCAATATCGCTGAAATAGGTACTATTGCAAATTAAAGGCTTTATTCTCTCCTCAAAGGAGCCCTCCTCAATCGGTCCTGTCAAACTCTCTCTCATGTGTGATGACTCAAAGTGCTTTCAGTGTATGCCTGCATTTACCATTTGATATTCTGCCAGTAATGATGATGGTAAATGTTACAAAAACACGGCATTTTTACGGAGCGGCTAGTACGATTCATACTGTATTTGTACTCCTTAAACACTAGATTTGAGAATACTGCCTTTCATTTTTGGGTTATTTTACTTTACTCTGTGACCACTTACATCATTCAGAATATCCGTTAGCCATGCACATGGTTGTCAAAGCTTTTGCTTGACGATTGGGCTACAGTTAAAGAGCGGGGTGGGATTTCCTGATGGACTGCTCGAACTGAAAGGTGTGATGATCTTCTGTATGAATGCTCTGCCCCTTCTATCAGTGACCTTTTCATCCCAGCCTTTCACATCTCTGGTTTTGCACATTGATCCTGTTCCTTTGTCAATCTTGAGGTGTTGATGTATAAAAGCATGTTTCTGGTTTTATCAAATTGATGTACAAATGCCCATGAGAAGCACAGCTACAAGGGTCCAATCATCAGTGTCCTGTATTTTTCTAATGTAAAAAAAAAATACTATCTCATCTCAGAATTTGTTAATATATGTATATGTGTGAAAAGATGGATATGATATAGAATAATGTGTGTATTGACCAATCATAGTTGACCGATCTTTCAGTGTTGTGTGCAAGAGACTGTGTATAATTGTCATGACTTGTAAGGCTGGATTCACACAGGACGTCTAATTTACTACTGTGTCCAGATACGGTCTCGGAAATGATGAGATATTCACACTGAGCTAAAAACAAATATCACTTTGCTCCTGTTTAGATCCAGTGTGACTGACTACGATGAGGTTCACTGTGCACAGCTCCACAGGTGGGCCATTCACTTTTATGTGCAATCGTTTGTTGCAATCCATATGACATGTTGGGGAAAATATTAACAAGCAAAAAATACAGATTCTCTATGTGCCACAGTACTCTGAGAGAAAAAAATGTATTATGAAATGAATAAAATTTGCAAACATAAAACAAGCTAACTCTTCTGAAAGAAAGTGTTTGTGTGCAGCAGCTTCACCCTAACATACAGGAGGTAGGATCAACAGATATAATCACAACATCCTGGTTTATTAATCAATATAGATTGCATTCTCATATGTACAGATACATTTGGAGAGTGATTTCATCAGAGATCCTGTCAACTATTAAAGGCCTCATAACAGACACCAGAGAGAAATACAGAATGCAGAAAAAGAGCGAGGGCGAAAGAGTATTTAACCTCTATCAAGATAAAAAATGAAGACACTCAAAGTTTGGCGGACACCGTGGATGGAGGGAGGCGAGCATGCTGTCACGGTAACCAATCCCTGTCCTCCCCATCAAGCACTTTCTTGAGGTTCTCCTTGTTTCTGAGGCTGTTGAGGAGCAGCTCCAACATCCTGACGACGGGCTGCATCCTCCTGCTGCCCAGAGCCTCCACACTGCTGTGCCTCTTCCCGAAGCGCCCGATGGGTCTCACCCCGCGCCCCACGTACCAGAACGGGTCTATCTCTGGACCTGGACACCAAAAAAAGTGCATCAGTGGCAGATTTATGAAATCCTGGGAGCTCTGTACACAAGTAAATTTGTATAACTGGATATACTCTGGTGTTGGAAGGATGTTGGTCTGAAAGTGACCAATTTATGAGAAACCTTTAACCTCAACTTCAGTTCTAATTTTCATATAAAAAAGCTGGAGACCTGCTACTCTTTAAAGTCAGACTCCAAGTTAATGTACAGTAGCAACTCAAGCATCACTTCTTAAACTGTACACTTGTTTTTAGAGTTTATATAGATTTATGTGAATACAGACTATTTTCTCACCTGATTTGATGATTTAAGGAAATTTACACTGTAGACCTGATTTGTTACCCTTCCAACATATATTTAATCATCCAGTCATTCATTTATATGTAGTGACAAAAAATAAAATATGCTGAAGCAACACTGACTGCTAAAACATTACTATAATAAATACTGAGTGTCTGTATTGCAGTAACATTTTGAAGTTTAGTCTAGTAGCAAACTATCCACTCTTCAACATGGATCCAATCTAAAGTCATTTAAAAGTGTATGTAACCACTTCATACGCCAGATAATAATACTAATGAATACAGCAATAACCATAATATTTCTGTACATACATACTACATAGTAGATCACATGATAGGCTACATTATTGATTAAAGGTCCACGACAAATTACCCAAAAGGATATCCCCACATTTTGAGCTGAATAAAGTCAAGCATTTATCTTAATCTAGTTAATCTAGTATTAAAGTCTAATCGTAACCACTATTTTTTATATAATAATATATAATATATATAATATCTGACAATAAATCTCTGAGAATAAGAAAAAACAGGAAGTAGAAAGTCACTATAAACTCACCACTACGCGCCACAGAAACATAAAACAAAAAAAACATTTTAGTGATTGTGTCTGTCCTCTTAACTTTTAGCCTCTCAAATCTCCCCAACATACTTTTAAGAAAACCTGCAGGTTATAATCTAATAAACATAAAAATGGTATAATAAAACCAAGTCTTACTTCTGTTGTCGACATTGTGGACAATGTGGAAGTCGTGCTCCACCGTGGTGCTGTGAGCACAGCTGAGGCTGGAGGAGAGGAGGAGGAGCAGCGCCAGAGTTGCAGGCAGCCAGCGGCTCGTCAGGACGCAGTGCCGCACATCAGCCGCTCTCCCAGTCAGCATGCTGTGGAGTCAGTCAAGGCACTGAAAGCACGGAGGGAGGCTGATAAGTACCCACTGTTACAGAAAACAGATGCTCATAGCGAGTAAAGCCTGGTGTAACAAGTCTACCACAAAAAAAAACATTTTACTATTGAATACCAGTGAAAGACCATAGCCAGTCCTGGTTTGAACATGGTGAATTAAATAGATATTACAAGGGATTATTAATTGAGTAAATAGGATGAAGTGATTTAAACCTCATTAATGAGCACCAAAAACCCATACAGGAATATTATATGTTGAATTTACCAGGATTTAAAGAAAGGGCATCACTACATTACAGATGTCATATAAAAGTATCTATATATCAAAAGAATAATCAGTTGTGATATTCTCTATGTTAACTCTCTTGCATATGATACATTAAAATTGTCAGGTTGTAAAAAAAATAAATAATATGAAAACCCAAACAGCAACTCTTTCTCTTACCCTGAACTTTGGTAACAGGCTGAGGTCAGCTTGCGGAGGTCTGAAGTCGTTATTGTTGAGCAGGTGTGCTCAAGCTTATATATCCATGCTGCCCATGTGGTTGTTGGATGATGAATCAAGAACGTCAGTCGCACACAGTGATCCCAGACTACAGGATGCATCGCCTCCTCCCACTCTTTAAACCCCCCTCATCCCTTTGAGAATGGAGATTCGGTTTTGGAGTTTTCCTGATGTCTGTCACGCAGCAGAGCAGTCCATCAGGAAGTCAATGACACGCGGACAACTTTAAATTAGTGAAGATGGGGGAGACCCACCACCTTAAGGAGGTCTGTCAGACAGTGACCCGGAACTGTGGTGGGCGTTTTTGATGAGGCTTTCATCAATCAGCTTGATTACAAGGAACAGGGCAGGACACAATCAGCTACTGAAAAAGAATCCTGTGTATTCTTGAACAGTCTATTGAAAACGAACTTTTTGTAACTTTCTCAATGATAATCAGCTCCAAATACCAAGATTTTAAATGCAAGCAGCTTCACAGCTTCAGCTTTGGCTGCACCTATTGTCACTTTTTCTCTTCAAAGCTACACATTGAACATATAAAAACAATGTCAGATACCATACTGAAGTACAAGATTAGAGCTTTAGTGATAAAAGATAAGTGATTTTCAGCTGCAGTATTTTTTAGGCCACATTTTAACTCACTGAAATATATACACGTGCATGTGAATTCCTGCTACACGTTTATGTCAAGAACCTGCCACGTGCTGAAAGGTGACAGCGAAGAATCACAAGTGAGAAACTAAGGTGAGGAGAACTTTGCTCAGACATGTAAAATCGCCTTGGGGCCTAAAACACATGACTGTAAAGGTCAATATACTGTACGTAACAGTGCAGCTCAAACGTTTTGGTATAAATCCATTCTTTCAAGCTCCAATATTTGTGTTTTTTTTTGTAACTGATTAAAGGAATGCATGCTTTTTTGGCACCTTTACAAAACCAAGTAAATTATTTCTACAGTAGATGCAGCACTAAAACAATAAGGCAATTATAATTAATACCTGATCAATTAATTAATCAGAGACATTTTTGATAATTGATCAGTGATTTAAATATTTTTTTCAAGCAAAAATGCCAAACATTCGCTTGTTACAACTTCTCAAATGTGAAAATTTGCTGCTTTTCTTTGTCTTATATGAAAGACAAAGAAAATTGAAATTGAATATCTTTGAGTTTTGGGCTGCAGATGTAACCTTGGGCTCTCAGAAATTGGGACAGAAATTTTTCCCTTTTTTCTAAAATTTCATCCACCAAATAATTAATCAGGAAAATAATCATCAGATTAATTGATGATGAAAATAATTATAAGTTGCAGCCCCGGGTAGATGTGACTTTTTTTTAGCATAATAGTAACAATATACATAAATGTGTACATTACTATTGTGCATGTTGAGGAATTTATATCATAAATGATGATGGCACTAATTTCTGACGTGAGTTTATGTGCATTTTTTAACTGTTTATACTGTAAATATACGATTCAATTTAAATTAAACAACAAAAAAATATTAGGAGGATATCATGGTCCATGTATGTAGCATGTGATGCAAATGTCTGTACGTATGTATCCATGTGCACATATGCATGTGCACAGCTTCACCACAGAGCAGCACTTTGGCTCTCCCCCTCAGATTAGGCCAGCCGTAATTTGGTTCACAGGCTGAGATCAGATGGTATGACGCAGACAGGAGCCCAGCCTGTGGGAGAATACGGCTGCAGTAATGAGAAGATATCTACCTGAGGATGTGTAATCACACCTAGACACGGAGGCGTAGTTAAACAATAAAGCAAATTTGATTCATGACAGGGAGCCCTTATTTGAAAACTGTGTGATTTGTTGCTTTTCTTTTTTTTCACAGGCAGGTGTGTGAGATTTGTCACTGTGTAAAAATGCAGAAAAAACATGCAGTAACATTTGGCGTCATCACTGATTTGTGAGTAGAATTTGGCCTTATTGGTGCTACTCATAAGGACATTTATTATAAGTTGATTTCTCCGTGACATGTCACTTTGAACTCATCACAGTGATTTAAAACTAATTATATTGCAATATGGTTATTTTACATTCTAAAACTTCTTGGTCTTTGAATCATCACTGCTCCACGATTTACAAAATTTCCACATTTGCTTCCTTTCCTGCTCAACATTTGTTCCTTTGTATCATTATGCTGCCTCTGACACACGTGTATTTCCTCCTCTTCAAACTATAACACCATGGTCTAATCAGCACCTGATGGAATGGTTTCATCTCGTCTGTGTCATCCGTGTTTCTGTGAATCGAGGCACGGATGAGCACCGGTGAAGTCACAGCATGGGGTGAACCGCCGCCAGACTTCCTGCTCCATTACACACTGGGAATAAAATCTGTGAGGGACCATGGCAGTAAAAACAAGAATGATATTTATAAGTGTCTACTGTATAATGAAAAACTGAGTAAAGGTATTTCATTCATAAAAAGTGCAACATAATACCATCATTTACTTGGGACATGAGGGCTCTAACATCCTGCTGCTCCAGTGTTTGAAGACTGTGGTATTGATTGAGAAAAACCCTGCTAGCAGAATGATTAACAGCTTGTCCCGTCTAGCTTTGTGGTCTAAATCATTCCCCTAACGTGCTACAGTATATTTTGTTAATTGCCTCATAATTCGTGACCTACAGAGCGTGTGGGCTGGTCCCTTCATTGACCATGTTTGGTTTATCCTCTTTCTTAAAAAAGAAAGCTTCAATTGGGAAGAGAGTGGTCGACAGGGAGATTTCTTTGAAGGTATTTCCTGCTGTTGTTCCTTTCATTCAGAACATTCATTCTGATCATTTTGAAAGTATTTTCATTCACTGAGGACAGTAAACTTGTACTCTACAGTAATTCAACAATGGATCAACATCCAGCAAAGATACAATATTGCCACAAATGCAGTTTCACCAGAGCTACAAACATTGATTGATCTTAACTCACAGGGGTCCAGTGGCCTAATGGATAAGGCATCAGCCTCCGGAGCTGGGGATTGTGGGTTCGAGTCCCACCTGGATCGGGTCAGCCACTAAATTTATAATGACTGCAAAGAATACCAAATGAAACATCACACAATACGCTGCAGAGATAAAAGTGGATGTGAACTACAGTATGCAGTGATGCAGTATTACATAAAAACATAAAAAATGATTGTAATAATTGTATCACTGACTGAGCCCAAATATTAAGAAAGAAAGAATGCATCACAGAGTGATATTAGTGGGTCTAGTTAATAACTATGGTACATTATACTGCTGTTTAGCCTACTATATATCATGACTGCAACCAGTGTCTCCTGATTATATGATTATTATATGATTATATACACCATAGTTTATATTTTTTATGTTTAAATATTTAATAAATATGTAACCTACAAGTATAGTACAGTATAGACAAATGATAAATGGATTCTAAGAAATTGCAGAAGATGTCAAAAACTGATTTCAGCTTATATATACATATATATTTTATTATTATTAATATTATATTATTATTATATGGTATGCTTTGCTGCCCCTTTGTGGTCAAATATGTTGACTGCCTACACACACAGACACACACACACATGCTGTATACTGTAACACCAACATGTTTCTACTGCACTGCATTAAAACAGCAGGCTTAAAACATCTGTCTGAAGATCAAATATGCATAACCTTGTCATGTTAGCCAAAAGCCAACAGAGGGGAATACCAGCTAATTTGTCAGACATCTAATAAAAGCAACAACCCTCATGAATATTACAACAGCACACGTCACCATACCAGCGGCGCATGCGCAAACCGAAGTGAAAGCAGACGCACCACTATCAAAACACTCAGTGTTACCATTATGTAAGCTCACTAATACACTAACCTTGATGCTAGAAGGGTAATTGGTCCTGTGTAGGAAGCTATTATAGTGGGAAAAGAAACGTCATATCTGTCTGAAACGGAGCTTTAGCTAAAACGGAAGAGGAGACTACTAAAACCTCTCACTTGGACTGGAGAGTTTCTGGAAGTCGCTCCAAACAGTTGTCAGACTACGCACTTGCTTCCTGTTGTCAGTGTGGTGATTAAAACATCCAGCGACGAGACAGGATGTTACAAACGGTGTAAAAGAGCAGATACTCAAACTAAAGTGCTGGTAACACAGCGTGAGGGCGGGAGGTAAACAACCCTGTGTTTCTTCTCTACATGAGTCTGCGGGTAGGATGTCGCTGAGCTCGGACGGGTGGACTCACACCACCGGTCTCACACCGGACCAGTCCGCCGCTCTGTCGCACCACCATGGGGCCTCGCAGTCTCAACTCGGCTGCCTCACCGTCCTCATGTCGGTGCGGGTGTCGGTGTGCCATTCGGGTATTCGGCCGCTGTGTCTTCCGGGAGCAGGTGATGAGTCACTCCGCCTGCAGCTCAGCATGGACCCGGGGAAATCCGGGGAATTCCGACTGTCGCTGCAGGACAGCAGCGGGTCTGGCCGGAGTGTGGTGAGTTCACAGCTACACAGCTGTGCTGCTGGGCTTGTTTTGGTGTGTGTATGAGTGGGGAACTCCCCGTTTGATGAAAACATATCATAATGAAGATTTTTTGTAATGCTAGATGGAACGTATAGTACAAGGATTTGTATGTGAAATAAAAGCAAATTTCAGTTCAATGGGAACCAGCAGGGGGTTTCCAACCTTTTTGGCTTGTGACCAGGACTGGATTCGGACTCCTAGAGCAAAAATAACCTCTGGGCCCCTATTTGCCCCCTCCTTTACTCTTTCTTTCTGTGCATTATGTATGCCAGGCACCGATCAGTTCCAGAAAACCAAGCAGACAACCAATTGGAGCTTTATTATATTTTGTTTTGTGCATCATATTATCATATTAGTATGCATTGTGTAAACATAATATAATAGTCTGGGTATTAAAATGTCTCGACAAGACAAGACAAGATTGGTTATTACTGTTTTTTGGTACATTTTACCCAAAAATTTGCAATCACCACAAACTTAATTGCCACACAGTGAACCTGGAGCCTTCGGGCTCCCCAGTCCCGGCGTTATGGGCGGGCCCTGGGGGGGTCAGGCCCGCCCATCCAGGAATTTGGCCCTCCCATGAGAAATCAGCATCAACGCCGCTTTAATTCACGGGTTTATCGGGTTCAAGCCCCGGGCCCAACGACATGAACGGGCTCGGGAACAACATTTTTTAAATAATCACAGGGACATTAAAAACAACGTTTGTGGTGTCTGGATTTAGAGAGAAGTGAGACATCACCTCTGCTGCTCCTAAGCGGAAACCGGAGGTGCGGTGTTTGTTTTGTTGTCAGCAACAGTTGTCGCCTTTACACGTTAGGTTTCACTCTTTTTTTAATCTTTCTGCCATCTTTCTGTTTCTAAGAAGCTTGTTTAATACTCTGAACTTCGCGGCGGTTACTGTTACTGTTACTCAGAGTTTTTGACGGCGTGTGACGCCGCAGCGGGAAGTTAAAGCGGCTAGCTGAGGTTAGCATGCCGGGAGGTGTTACGATTTAACCAGTGACCGTGTTATCTGGTGACTTTCAGGGGAATGTGTCGTGGTTGTCGTGGTGACCGCAGCTGTTCAAAACACGAACAGAACATGTATGTGTCCTCCTAAAGTCTTAAATTATCGTATGTTCAACACAGTATATATTCCTCTGGTCCTTTTTGTATTACATGTAAATTAAATGGTGTTGTCAACATTCACATTTCCTCACTTATTTTTCTGAAATCAATCTTTTTAAATAGCTTGCTTGAGATGAAATGCTGAATCTCGTTGCAGTATCCACACTGACAGTCACAGTCACTAGTTAAACCAAAACACCGGGCCCGGGGCCACCCATAACAACCAAATGCCTGGCCAGTTACTTTCTCTGGTGCCGGGACTGGGGCTCCCTGTGGGTCTGGGGTCCAGGGCAGCTGCCTGTTCTGTTTATCCAGCATTGCTTGTGATCCTGTGAAGCAATATACCCGACCTCTGGTCACAGGTTTTTTACAGGCCTGGAAAGAGAAAAATAAGATAATACTACAATTTGTCTTGTTTGTTATCCTGTTAATCATCTATGGACCCCCCCCTAGATTTAGGTTGGGAATCACTGACCTAGAGGACAGAGGTTAAAGCCACCATGTTAACAAGCATGGTGATGTGTCCTTGAGCGTGACAGCTCTGGCTGTGCTGACAGTTACCTGTGAAAGTTAAATACAGAGCCTGTGTTGTTGTTTATTAATGCATTATTGTTCACTTTTTGTTGACGCTGTTTTAGAGAGGTATTGATTCAACATTACGGTCATTTTGGGGCCTGTAGTTGGTGTTGACTTGTTTTGTGTTATACTGAGAGGTGT
This sequence comes from Scomberomorus guttatus, assembly GCA_038419695.1. Lineage (NCBI taxonomy): Eukaryota > Metazoa > Chordata > Actinopteri > Scombriformes > Scombridae > Scomberomorus > Scomberomorus guttatus. Next base: position 13,434,163 of record CM076464.1, on the reverse strand, counting down.
TTTAAGTTTTAGGGTTAGGGTTGAGGTTTTATGAGTTACTTACTGTAACATTTCCATTTCTAAGTTTGTTACAGTCACAATATTAAAATTATGTTTTTGCCAAACCAAGTACAAGTGCTCACATGCAGTAAGTCATGTATTTGCCTTTTTAGCATGACGTAACCTATGATTCAGATAAATGCGTAAATTGTTTTGCTTCCCCAATTCCTTCTACCTCATCTCTTCTCATTCTTGCTCTCTCTTCCTCTTTTCTTTTTTTTTTCAGACTATCGCTGAATATGATTTGAGGACCGTAAACTATGAGGTGAAGTCACCAAAGTGCCACGAGCTGAGTTTAGCGGCGCCACCACATGACCGCATCAGCTTCAACTTTCGCTGTGAGCAGGAGGCCCAGGAGTGGGCTACCGTGGTGATGTCATCATTGAGAGAAGCACACAGAGGTCAGTGGCCAAATGCTCACTATTCTTTTTTAAACCACAGCAAAAAGATGGGGGGGGGGGGGTAAATATTTAATGCCTTGCAACAAGGTCATGTGAACATTTAACCCTACACATTTGTTGTGTATTTTCAGGGGGTGGAATTCATTCATCCTTTAGTAAACTGACATATTGAACTGTTTGGTTATTTATTTATTTGAACAAAAGAGCCTTTCAGTGCTCCGCTGGTTGCTTGTTAACATCACTATAATCAGTCTCAACCACTGTAACCGAGCTTCATATTTTGGCTTCAGAGTGAGATCCAATAAATTTCCCTGCGCTTACTGACATAATATGCCTTTATTTGCCCACTCACTCTTTAATAAAGTACATAAAAGTTGTGAATGTAATTGTGAAATGATACAAACTTACATACTTCTATAACCACTTTGGGCTGACATCATAATGATATTAAAATAAATGTATGCAGATGGATGACTGTGGCTTTATGACTATCTGACTGAACTAACAAAAAGCAGCTGAAAGAGCTGCCGGTTCAGGAATGTCCCTCTGGAATCTCCCTCGGGCGATCCACTGTGCTCAGCCAGCTGGGAGGAAACCTCAGGATTAGATCGAGGACATGCATAAAGGACTACATTTCCTAGCTGGTCTGGGAGCATCATGGGATTAGAGCTGCAACTAATGATTAATTTCATGATCGATTAATCTGCCAGTTACTTTCTCGATCATTTTGTCTATAAAATATCTGAAAAAAGTGGGAAAATGCCTGTTATAATTTCTCAGCCAGTCCGAGGTGATTGATTCTGTCTGATCAACAGTCCAAAATCTAAACATATTCAGTTTATGACACAGAAAAGCTTAAAATCCTCACATTGTACAAGCTGCATCATGTAAATATTTGGCATTTTTCCTTAAAAAAAATGATTCAATTAAAATAAAATAGTTGCTGATTAATTTTCTGCTGATCAGCTAATGGATTAATCAATTAATCATTACAGCCAAATGTAGAAGAAAGGATTGTCTAGGCTGCTCTACAGAGTTGGGAGTTTAATTTCTGTCAGACAGGTTGAGAAGTTTTTCAGGACTGGCTTCCCTTTACTGCATCCAAGCTGACATAAAACATGTAGAATCAGTGCTGGAAGGGAAGGTGTAACAGAATAATTAGCCAATTTACCTTCCCTGTGTAGACAAAGAGTTAATTATTTCAGTCTACGCCAACAGACAGAGTAAAATTAGTTAAAAGGAGAGGTCTGTCGTACAGTGTGGAACAGTAAAATGTCTCTTGTTGATCTCTTTCTTGTGTTTTGTATCTGTTTGTTTAAGTACTTTTTTCTGGCTTTCAACATTTCTCATTGGCAGTTGCCCCTCAAGATAATGGTACCCAGTGTCCAGTAGATGGTCTCCATCTTCAGAACACCTCGGCCTTGCAACGAACAGGTGTGTACACTGAACTCCTTTTTTACCTCTATAAAATGATCGTATTTTTAGATGTACGTCATGGATCCAGAAAACTAATGTTTATTTATTCATTTATTCATTCATTCATTCATTGAATCATTGTTAGCCCCCTAGTGGCTGTTTGGAGGTATGGCAACGTCCTCTGCACTCGCTTGCCTGTATGTTCACCTGCGTGGGCCTGTCTGTGTTTCCGTGTGCACGCATGTATGTATGTACGTGTGTATCCATCTGTAGAAGAAACGTGCATAGAGCTGACCCGAGCCATAGAGGCAGGTGACATGCAGTCTGCTTCTGTCTTTGCTGCCACACTTGCCCGTCAACATGCTGCGCTCAAGATCCAGCCCTCTGCCAGAGACTATGAAGACACTGAAATCAAGTAGGAGGACGATTATTAAGATTTTGACATTTTTAAACATTGTGTACATTTGTTCAATCCTAGACTTATTAACGGTTTTTGTTAAATCTATCAATTTGAAGGCTGATGGCTTGTATTTCCTTTTATCTAATAGTTTGGCTGTTGTAGTGGAGGACTCTTCTTCATCTTGTTGTGTCACTGTGAAAGTTTTCCCCCATATGACTACCGCCGTGCTGAAACAACAGGTTAGTCTGAAAAATGTTTCTCTTCTTCATTTTCCCCCCACTGAATCCACATCATTCTGCCTAATTCTGCCACTCTTTCTTTCCTTTTCTACCACCTCAGATGTTCCTTGAGTATGGCTTCCACCCGCGGGTGCAGCGCTGGGTGATTGGCCAGTGCCTGTGCACCGACCAGCGCTCTCTGGCCTCGTACGGTGTCCGTCAGGACGGTGACACAGCTTTCTTGTACCTGCTGTCAGCCCGTCATGCTCGCTTGACACTCCAGGCCCTCCAGCAGGACCAGGAGAGCGCCCTCCTCCTTGGTCCTCCGTCTCTGTCTCTCTTCACACCTCCTCACCTTCCTACCTCTGCAAATGGCCCTGCATCTCAAGATCGGAGACCTTACACCACCTTACCCCCAAGACTCAATACCAGCAGCAACACTGGTGAGTGAGGGCTTTAATTAGCATGTCACCACACGGAACAAAAGCAGTGCTTTATAATATACTGTGAAAGAAAAACTTCCACATGCTGCAACACTAACAGAAGATATGATCTCAGCACAGCAACAATACTGAATACAATGTGATACAGCATATTGTTACACCCATTTTATTTCACTGGCACGGTCACAGTACTTATACTGAGCCAAGTTGTCAGTAGAATACACAGTAAAATTGTTTTAGTGTAGGAGGGCACTTGCATGTATGTATCAAAGGTTAGAAACGGGTACAAAGACACACGTGCGTGCAGATTTGGTTGCTTCCTACATTATTGTTCTCCTTAAATGTTTTAGGTGGATCAGAGAGAGGAAACGTCGGTGAGATCAGGGATCTCATCAACCTCGAGATGCCTCAACTCAACGAAGCACTGAGCCCGAACACAACCTCCACACAGGTAATAAACAGGAGTTATGGTGTTGTGATTTAAGTGTGTTCAGTTGTTTCTTTATTCACACACAATTTAAAATGGTCAGTGTTTTGATCAAATATGTCAAAATATTTAATAAGCCATCACTTGCATGTAGGGCTTTTTTCACATGTTAAAACATACAGGAGATAACTACTGAAAAGTAGTTCAACATAATTAAACGTAACGAATAAAAGTGCTCATCTGTGCTTCAGGGTTGGTCGTGCCCCTCTTGCACTTACATTAACAAACCAACGCGGCCGGGCTGTGAGATCTGCAGTACGAATCGCCCTGAGAACTACGTCATCCCGGGGGGATACCGACCTGACGCACTGGAACTCAGACGGATCCAGCAGGAGAAGGAAGCTATCAGACAATACCAGCAGGTAGGAAAAAAACACACGCACACAGACTGAGGAAACTTTGTCACACAGTCTTACACCCACATGTTTCCAACAATTTCTTCCATCTACCTTATTTTGGCATATGACACTGGGTGAAACAGAAATTACGCCAGCACAAACACTTTGCTCCATGTAAAAGTAAAAAGGCAGACTTACCATTTGGTGACCATTACATACAGTTAAAGAGCAGGTATGGGTCAAATAGTATTTGGTAAAAAGGTGAAAAATGAAGGAAAATAATAGAGAGGAAACTTACTTTTATGTACAAAATATGGAAAAAATTGCATTAGAAAGCTGTGGAAGACATGCTTTCTTTTCAGATTGCAACTAGAAATTGCATTACTATTTGCACTGGTAATAGATAATCCACAGCTTTCTACTGCACTTTTTTATATAATGATTAGGGTTTAATTTTTTACTGTCTGCATTAACAGCATTCTTTTTTATTTCAAATTCTTCTTACAAAAGGTTAGTATTAACGTAATTCCTTTTAATGTGTTTGGACTACAGATGCTGGAAATTTCCTGTGACGTAGTCAAGGTTTTTATCAGGCTTTTTCCGTTCACATTGTGAACTGTAGAAGAATATGTTAAAGTTCACTGAACTTAAAATACCTCAATGTGCTTGTCTAATCTTGACAGTCATTGTTATTCATGCTTTGACAGCATGTCAGGTTCCTCTAAGTTATTAGTTTTAATAGTTAAATCACACACATAATTATTTGCAAATGCTATGTGACTCTTGCCTGCTGTATTAAAAAAATAACACAGAAGATATGGTCACAATGGTGGGGAGTGGTGATAGACATTAGGTGAGGCTCTCTCAGTTTGACTCTCTTCTCTTCTGTCTCTGTTTTTTTGAAGGAGAAAGGGAGAAGAGAGGTGCTGAGGAGTGCTGGGGCTCAAAACAACTCACTCCTGTTTAACCTGGACCAGGACTACTGAACACACGCACACACACACATACACACAGGCATACATACATACATGTTTATTTATGCTAGATTTACTGAAAGTTGTGCACCTATTTAACAATATATGCCAAAAAATGCAATTTCTTTTGTATTCTTATATTAAAATCCAATCATGTTTTCTTCCTGTAAAACACAAATATGACGTGTGCTTACATAGACTTGAACCAACACTGCTCCACTGAAAAGTAGAGCCTGACACATACCGGACTTCTGAGGCTAACAATAACTGACATTTGCGAGTTTTAAAAAGAAAAAAAAGTTTTTTTTCTACATGAACACATAAGAGACACCAATATACTGTATGTTGGTCAGGCTCTAGTGAAAAGCCTATGGAAGACTTTTCCTTGTATTGACAATCCAGCTGGACAATCATGATCACTGTTGACTTTTAGCATCGAGTGACTTTTTAATGAACTCTTAAAATGGCAGTTGTCACAAAATTGAATGTATTAGCCTAGTTTTTAACTTTGCACTGTGTAATTGTACATACTGTCAAACAGATTAAAATAAAATGTTTATACGGTAAACAAAGTGTGTGTCTGTGTGTGTATGCATGCATGCGTGTGACGAATAATAATATTTATTGTTGCTAAAAATAGTTGCATTACTAAGCTCATTATGCCAAACCTGGAAGGAAGTAGTATACGTTACATACGTTTAACACTCCCAACAACACCGCTGCTTGTCCCAGGCAAAGGAAGTGGAGCGCAGGGAGAATTTTGCACGGATGGTGATGATGGATGGCCAGGACTTGGTGCCTAACCCAGAGCATGTGGACTGTAAGATCTGCTACGTGGAGCTACAGCCAGGGGACGGTGTCCTGCTGAGGGAGTGTCTCCACTGCTTCTGCAGGTACGATTTGTGAAGGAGGGGAATTAAGGATGCGAGGTCAGTGTCTGTGCTGGAGCAGCGCAAGTAACATGGCGAGATTTTTTTTTTATCTTTAACTGATAGGCTACTGTGTGTGTTTGTGCTTGCCCAGAGAGTGCTTACGTTCAGTCATCATGTTGAGTGAGGAGCCGGAGGTGCCCTGTCCCTACAGAGATGAGACATATGCCTGTACCTGTTCCCTGCAGGAGAGGGAGATCAGAGCTGTGAGTTACACCAACAAACACCTTTGATCTGACACACCTGGCTAGATACAGTGCAATTCTAACTACTGCATTAGCAGGTAGTATTAGCATCCTAAAGCATTATACCTTTGCAAAATGTAAATCAACCTTAGTCTATATTGTTATAATTTATAGCTAGCAAAAGTGAATATTTAGGTCATTGTCATTTCTCACCACAACTCACTAATTTTGAGCTGCACAAAGCTGTTAGAAATCTCCTTTCAACACTCTCAGAAGTAGCCAAGGAGACTGTCTCCTTGTTTTTGACCCAGACGTCGGCCCAGCTGACATTAAGCAACAGTTAGCCATCCGCCCCACATGGCCACAGCTGCTAAATGTTGCACAATAAACTGTGATCCAACCAGGACTGCAGACATACAATAGTTTGATGGTTACTTGAAAAGAAACAGGATATTTCGGGAGAAAAGCGGGGCTCTGAACTGACAGCCAGTCATACAGCTGGACATCTTTGCCCTGAAAAAACTGACTATACGCCTTAATCTAATCACATAAAGTAGAAACAAACTGTTTTGTTCACCTGCTTTTAGGACTCAAATTTGTTACTGAGATTATAACCTGTTGCTCACATTACTTGCATTAACTAGCTCTCTCTGCTTTCTGTCCCTTTTGTCATTAACAGTTGGTTCCAGCAGAGGAGTATGAGCGCTGGCTGCAGAGAGGTCTGTCAGTGGCAGAGTCTCGATGTGAGGGCAGCTACCACTGCGCCACTCCAGACTGTCCGGGCTGGTGTGTGTATGAGGACACAGTCAATGTCTTCCACTGCCCCGTCTGTAATAAACACAACTGCCTGATTTGCAAGGTAATAAATATATACAGTATATACACACAAATAACACAATATTTGATTATTTAGAGCTGAAGTTTCGAGGAAATTGTTGTGAACACATGACAAGATGCATTAAATGTGCATATAAATATGCATATATATGGCACAAGTGGGCTTAAGATTGCACCATGTTAATCAATCAGTCAGAGCTAATTAATGACAAGTCCTTTGAAAGAAGCCAGTGACACTAGAGAGTGGTCACATTTCCACTTGGTCACCTCAGGCTAACTGCTGTTTAAAGACAGAAATGATTATATCTTAATGCATCAGAGACTCTCAATATCTTTTTCTGTCCCTGTTGCTATTTTTGTCTTCTCTCCTCAGTATATTCACGAGGGAATGAATTGTAAGCAATACCAGGATGATCTTGCAGCTCGCGCTATAAATGACTCTGCTGCAAGACGGACAACACATCTACTCAAGGTGAGCTATAGAAGGTTCCTTTGTATATGCTGTCCAACACTATTTTTGATATGTTGTTAAATGTAAAGTTGTGCAGAATTTGTCTGGTACAGCCAATCTATTTGTCCAATGCAATTGTAACATTTATTTCCTAAGCTGTGCACACACACTTGCAGGGAAATTACAGTTGTTGTTTTTTTTATTCAACTGCAGATATTAATTATGTTAACACCCACAGGTTGATGGCGTTGTTCTACATGCCTACAGAGCAAACAGAAACTGGCGCCGCTTTACCACATCCTCCCATCTCACATTCTCTCTATCTTCCTCTTAAGCCTTTGTTCTTCAACTTACTCTCGTTCCGTTTCACAAACAGACTCTGGTGCAGTCAGGGGAGGCGATGCACTGCCCCCAGTGTGGCATCATTGTGCAGAAGAGGGACGGATGTGATTGGCTGCGCTGCACTGTCTGTCACACTGAGATCTGCTGGGTCACTAGAGGGCCCCGCTGGGGTCCAGGGGTAAGAAATCTTTCCTTCTTTTCTTTCATGTCTCATCCACATGTCATTTCATCAACTTAACAAATGTACCTACCTGTCCTCTGGATATTTAAACTGTGATTTAAGGGCCAAATCTTCTTTCTGTTAATGGTCAACATCTGTGGAATGGCAGTATGATAAATTAACTTTGGTTAGATATTATCGATACAGAAAAGTTTTGCTTTTTAAGTTTTGACCTTATTGAAGGTATACAGCACAGACCTTGTTGTTAAAAGATGAGTTTTTATTTGCATGACAATTCAAAGGTTCAAGATTTCTTACTCTGGTCCTTTCCAAGGGTCCTGGAGACACCAGTGGAGGATGTCGCTGCAACGTCAACAATCAGAAATGCCATCCCAAATGTCAAAACTGTCACTGAGAATGTCCAGAGTGGTCCGATTGTAGAAGGGAATGAGGGACTGAACTTTGTCTGTTACAGGGAAAAGAGGAATAATGCCTATACAAAGGTATATTTAAGCCAAAACTAAAAAAAACTAAAAATAAAAACATCCTTATTCTTATAACTGGAGACATTCTCAGTTTCCTCTTTGCAAATTTCTAACCAGGACAAAATAATCAGTGGCTTTTCAGTGAAATCATAATAACAGAAAGTATACAGTACCAGTCAAAAGTTTGGACACACTTTCCCAGAATGAGAAAGTGTATCCAAACGTTTGACTGGTACTGTATGATGACATCAAGCTCTGGTTTTCATAAGCAAGGAAACGAGGGATGTATGATTTCAACATTTCAGTGGCCAACATTAAATTGTCACATCTGGCTGTAACGATCAGCAGTGTGGTTAGAAGTATGCTCGGAAAGTATCAACTTTAATTGCATGTGGTGCCTTTTCAAATGACCACTGCAAATGTAGCGATACAGATGTGTTGTGTTCTGTTTTGGTAGTTACATATTGTACCTGGATGCATTAAATCAAAGTGAAGTGGCCTTATTCTTGTGCACAAAAGCTGTAGCAGGGTGTTTACGATGAAGTTTTCTGGGAAATGTGATGAAATCCTTGTTGTGTCCTTGATATGCTATTTTTAGCGTTGAAATAGATCAGACTAATGAGTCTGCGGAGTTCTATATAGTTGTATATTTTTTGTGTCTGTGTGATAGTGTGACTGCGTGTGTGCTTTGTCACCAAAGAGGTTTGAAATGAGTGTGTGTCTGCTTGTTAATCAGCATTCATCTGTTGTTTTACCACCTGACTTTCAGTGGAACCAGACTGATCACTCACATATGTCTGTATTTAACGAGCAGTGCAGCTCTCGTCTGGAGTGCAAAGGTCACTGAGACAGTGTCTGCTGATCAGCTGAGTATTGAATACTGACATGCTTCATAAATGGCAGAGTGTATTGATTAATAGTCAACTAGTAATTGTAATACTTGAATATTATCTATAAGAGAAGGCACATGTACACATTTATTTGATAAGCTCATATTCCCGTTAAGGAACCCAAACATTATTTATAAGGTGCATGGTGGTATTAGCTGGCTTACTAAACGGCTTTTCCTGTTTTTATGGTCTGTGAAAATTTAATAATATTTTTGAGTATTTTCTAATTCATGTATGCATTAATTTGTTATTCTAATAAATTAATGGATTTTCACAACATATCCTATATGACCTTAACCAAGAGAAGAGCGAGGACCCTCACCAACTGCACCAACTCTGTTCACTCAGAAAAAAGTTTAAATACCACAATATACACTCGACTACACTACTGCCCTGCACTGACAAGCCATGAATAACTCTTTACTGTTACTTGTGTTCAAATGTCAGCACTGTGTTGCTGATGTACCGTTGTGCCTTAATGATCAATAAATACCCTTTAAACTGGACTTCTTTGTGTTGTTTTATGTCCAATTGAATGAACCGTATCTGACGGCTGCCAAACTTAGTCGATGTTTTCCCCTTGCTGGAATGACCACAGTTAGTAGCGTCGAAGTTTGTGAATGTGCCTAAGCATTATCAGTTTGTAAATATGAGACGCTTTGTTGGAAAACCAAAGGGGAGCATTATCTCGATTAAGTCGTCAATTATCCAATAAAAGGATGAAGCTATCATGGGCCGTGGCTATTTTTAAAATCAGTATATTTAAATATTACTACTTTAAGCCAACAAAATAAATCGATAGATGAAGGATTCACTATTTCCTCACCATAACTTTATTCCAGGCGGTGTAGATGTTTTGAAACAGTGCTTGGATCTTCATGTTGGGAAGTATTTATAGAAAATATGATTGATCAGTTGATTCATTAGATATATAAAATGTTGTTGTATAAATAAATCAATAAATTATCTTTTAAGCTAAAAGATGATGAGGGGCTGACTGGTGAAAAGAAATAATTGGGAAAATGACATTAAGAAACAAAAACAAAAAGGCACTTTAAATAAACATTTCAATAATGAAACATAAATTAACTAAAAAAAACAACAACAAATGAAAGTATGACTGATTAAAGGATTTAGTGGCATCCAGTGGTGAGGTTGCAGATTGCAACCAACTGATGAAAGTGATATGAATGTTAAAGAAGACTAAAAATGCTCGGTGTGTTTTGACTCAAAACACTGATTTTATGAGCTCTCCACACAGGACCACACCGGTAGTTTTGCAAATTTTAAAATCTTAATTATATATCACATATACTTTACATAGTTAGGGACCATTTTCGAGAGCATACAGTAAGTTTTTAGATTAGTTTCCAACCTTTCAGAAAGAAAATCAACTTACAGAGAATTAAAGTATAAGTATGAGCTATTTGTAGTTATTTGACAAAAACTTGAACTACTGGCATATAAAAGTTAAAGGTGCAGTGTGTAGGATTTAGTGGCATCTGGTGATGAGGTTGCAGATTTCAACCAACTGAATACCTCCCCCCCCCCTACGGTGGCCGCGAAACTCGTGAAAAACGCGAAAGGTCCTCTCTAGAGCCAGTGTTTGGTTTGTCTGTTGTTCGGCTACTGTAAAAACATGGCGGTGCAACATGGTGGCCTCCAGGAAGAGGACCCGCTACCTATGTAGATATAAAGGGCTCATTCTAAAGTAACAAAAACACAATGATACTTATTCAGGTGATTATACACTAATTAAAACATACTTATGAATATTATATTCAATTTCTGCCAACTGTGTTCCGCTACATACGTTCTGTTTTCATTATTTTACAATTTATTGATTGATTCATATATTTATTCATCAGATTTAACATTGAACACTTTAGGGCTCCATACACCGCCGGTTGTGAATTTATGAAATCAAACTTTTTGATACGTTTTATAATTAGCATTTACATTCTATAAATACCTACTTATATACTGCCATTAACGCGCTATTCTAGTTTGATATTCTTTGATATTCCTACTAAAGCTAGTTTATGTTGCTGGTAGTCTATTACAGTTGTTTTGTTGTTTCATTTAAAGAAAGCCACCTATTTTTTAAGCACATTTATGGCCCATTTAAATAGATATTCTCACCTGACACAGCTGCCTCACTAAAAAAGGGCATTATTATTACACTGGTCACACCACTGGTTGCTCATATCAGAAAGAGCTGCTCAAATTTCAGACCAGAGGCTCCTTGCAGGGGGGAGGAGTTAAACCCCAGACAGCAGCATAAACCGACTCGGCGATGTGGTTGTTCGTGTCCTATCGAGAGCGACCAGAGAGTTGACGGGAGGAGGATCTGACAGACACCGGATTATCAGAGATTAACACGGTCACTGTGCAGCATCGGCGGACAGGTGAGTAAAGATCCCGGTACGGTTGCTGTTTCTTCAAATCCTTGTTGCTTCTGCATGGTTGGGGATATGCATGCTCCCCTGCACACACACACACAGTGAATGGACTGTAGCCACAGCATGCTTACAGCTGCTGAGTCCTATTGGAGCCTCAATATTTTGTTTCGAGGTTGTTTTGGTCGCTTTGAGATAATGTAGTTTTCTCATTTATCCACAGCTATCGCTTGCTATCTCCCGTAGACCAAACAAAATGACTCGATTCCTGCTCAATCCGTGTGTTTATGATGGCCTTATCTTACTTTATGGTGCCCGAATGATCAGTGATATTCCTGCAGGTTTCCGCTGGGATTTGTATGTTTTCATGCGATGCAATATTCCTTTAAAATTTCATCGCCAGGCTGCATTTCTGTTCTTTGTGGAAATTTTCCATTCACTTTGTTTTTAAAGTCACAGCAGCCTGTCACCTGATCCTTTTTTTTTTGCATAAAGACACAATAGCTTCTACATGTAATACTGTGACATCCTTTAAATAGACTCAATAGCATGATTAAACTCACAATTCTGAGATGTTTTGTAAAAGAAAATGCAGAAAACCTACATAAATATGTGACAATGAAGGCAGACAAGCCAAGTTAAAATGCCAAACATCGCAATTTACAAAAAGATCAGCATAAAGTGTGGAGTTATGATGCATCATTAGTGTTGTAAATGAAAAGATTACAGAGAAATATGTGTGTGAGTGTGTTGTGAGCAGCAAAATTAAAGGAGGGCTGTCTTATATAAGCTCAGCGGTGGCCTAACAGGTGCCACCACAGTGGGCTGAATGTTGCCGGACTGAATTCCTGAGAGGATAGATTAGAAATGCATGCAGGGAGAAGGGATCATAACATACTGAATGCATTTGTGTCATTGTATTGATTTTGTGGATGAAAAGTGTTTCTCCCCCGTCCCTTCCCTTTCAACCAGTATCTCACCTGTTCCCTTATCAGTACAGTGTTTGTTACATGGCAGATAGAGTTAATCTCTCCCTTTCTCTTACCATCTCTGTCTCCAGTTAGTCACAGACTCAGGAGCAGCTTTCTTCTCTCTTCACCATGGCTGAGACTAAGGGGAAATTCGACTTTGCCATCGACCGAGGTGGCACCTTCACCGACGTGTTTGCCCGGCTGCCCGACGGTCGCGAGAGAGTCCTGAAACTGCTGTCCCGCGACCCCCAGAACTACAAAGACGCTCCCACTGAGGGGATCCGCAGAGTCCTGGAAGAGGTAACATGATGGGATGGATGGATGGATGGATAGATAGTATGAATGCATACTTTTCTTATATATTAGCAAGCACTTTCTAGTTCATATTACATTTATATAAAGAGTTTTGTGGGAATAGAGGTCAGGCGGAGATTAAGAAAAACAGGTGGTGGTAGCCTGAAGTCTTAAACATTATGAGGCTTGTTACTGGATTTGGATTGAAAAACTGTATTAGATGCCTTTCACTCACTCGCTAACACAGAGTGTGTGGTTGAGTTTGAGATTTTCAAGAGAGCTGTCTTTATTCTCAAATCCCAAACTGTGCCTTTCAACACTAATTATAGTTTTTACATAAAAATATGACGTGAGTCTGACTCGAGTTCAATTAATGTAGCTCTAGTTCACATTTTTACTAATGCAATTATATCAATAAACTGCTTTAATAGCCAAAAGAAAGAGATTGTGTTTGTAATGGGCAGCTAGCTCATGAAAATGTGTTATTTCATTTGTAAAGCAGAAAAGGAGCTAGCATGCTCTGAACATTGAAATAGAGTTATATGTTACAACTGGCATGAAATGTGACCTTGTCTGTAAGTAATGTCATATGTTAGTGGATGAATGTACGTTGCAGTGGCCCATGTAGGTTTTTTATTTCTTTATTTTAAAAATGGAAAATCTTTGTTTTGATCCTGATCATAAGGAACAACACAGTATATTTAGATTATTTTTTTTAATGAATTTTAGATAATCATGTGTACTCTTTAGACTACAAGACAAATTATCAGATAGCATGAGATGTCTACAAACCAGATCAGACAACTAAAGAAAGAGACAGCATATCATGTCATGTATAATATCACAGTTACATCATCTGTATGAACTGTACATGACATATTTCTGTGCATTTGTTGACAGGAAACGGGGCGCGCCTTTCCTCGCGAACAGCCCGTAGACACCTCTCTGATTGGCTGGATCAGAATGGGCACAACGGTGGCTACCAACGCTCTGCTGGAGAGAGAGGGAGAGAGGACCGTGCTCCTGGTCACGAAGGGCTTCAAGGACTTGCTGCACATTGGCACTCAGGCCAGGCCAAAGCTGTTTGATTTGGTTTGTAACGCTTGTTTTGACCTTGAGTAGCCACTCACAAACACACTCTAGTAGCTCATCATCATTATGCCTTTTTTGACTATATGTGATGTCAATGAGTATCCTGGGCACAGGGCTAGTGCCCCTTCGAGGTTTAGTCATTATCTCCTGTTAGAGAGACAAGGAGGTCTTGGGAGTTTGCCCCAAGACCAGTGTACCATTAATGGTTTAAGTGGTCACTTATCTGTAAAGCTGCAAAGCAAACTGTCAGAAATGCAGCAGAAGAAAACATTAGGTAGAATGACACTGTAGGTTATTCTGCCACAAACCTTCTTTGGCTCATTTTAAGTGCTATTCACATACAGTAGAGCTAAACTATAAGACAAACACATGGAGATTTACCCTGATTGACTCCATTACTCTCATGCTTACATTATTTGACCTAACCACAGGTATGCATGTTGCAATATGTTACGCTCATTCTTATCTGTATGTCATTAGCATGTACTATTAGTCCGATGTTTTTTCTTGTCAGTGCACCTGCTCTGAATTTACATAACATGTGTGTGTTTGCATTCAGGAGGTGGCAGTGCCTGAAGTGCTGTACGAGGAGGTAATAGAGGTGGATGAGCGAGTCGTCCTCAGGCAAGATGGCTGCCAGCTGCCCAGGAAAGATCCCAAACATATTGTCACAGGTGTGAAACAAAACTATTTGTGCTCTTTTTTTAAATTGTGGTAATACTAATACTCAGACACATTTCCAGGTCTATATTTATATTCTGATTTTGTTTCTTTTTCAGTCTTTACTCGAAATATAAACTTCTCAACTCAAAAAGTCAAAACCACATCTTTTCTATCTTTTTTCCCTCACTTGTACTTCCTCTACTTCTCCTTTCTATCATTCAGTATCTCTTCCAAACTTTTTCAGTGGTTACGGAAATACAGCAAACACTATACACTGTATTTTTGGTCGGTAATGTAGGGATGTAGTCCACTGGCACACACATGTTAAGCTGCATTGACTGAATACTTTACATTATTTGAAATAATCCTGACAATCTCTGCGTGTGTGCTGGTGTTCCTCAGGCAGCACGGGGGATTCTCTGGAGGTGTGGAGGGAGCTCGATCTGGAGCGCGTGGAGAAAGACCTGAGAGGAGTTCTGTCCCGCGGGATCACCAGTCTGGCTGTCCTTCTGCTGCACTCATACACGTCAGTACAGCTCGTTTCTGTACTTTTAGGCATGGAGCCTTATTTGCTCAAACATTTGCTCACAATCTCTCCAGGCATGGGACAGATTTTATGAATTATTTTTACTGCAAATTTACTACTCGCTTATAGTACTCTCTTGTTTTTCTTCTGTCACTCTGTCTCTGTGGGGGTAGTAGTATGCACACTGTACATGTCAGCGGTGTCTGGTGTCCAATAGCCTTTTTTCCATTGTGTGTGCAACCCATGTGGTTTACTGGGTGGAAGTTCATGTTTTTCTATCTCTTCTCTCTTTGCTTCAAGTCTATTCCCAGTTGTTCCTTGAAATCCATTCACATTTGAAGAAACTACCTCTAGTTTCTAGTAGTTTCCAATAGGAAAAAAAGGGAAAAAAGGTGGTTTTGAGGTTTTTAAGTGATTAGACAAACACTATATACTGTACAGCAGCAGTGAAGTTGCATAAGAGCTATACTCTGTGTTTGACATTCCAGCTCCACCCCATTCCTCTCCCCTTCTCTCCCCTCTCAGATGGTCTGACCATGAGAAAGCAGTGGGTGCCCTAGCGCGTCGTCTGGGCTTCACCCAGGTGTCTTTGTCCAGCGAGGTCATGCCCATGGTGCGGGCGGTTCCTCGGGGCTACACCGTCTGCGCCGACGCCTACCTCACACCCAAAATTCGGCAGTATTTAAAGGGCTTCACCTCCGGGTTCAAGGGTGGCCTGAAGGTGTGTCTTGTGTTTTTCCTCACATCAGTATGTGTGTTGCTTTCTCAAGTGCTCAGTCTACTGCGGAGGTATAAATTAGGTCCTTCATGCTCTCCACCCTGCAGAACACAGGCGTGATTTCCCAGATATTCCAGTATCCCTATAGTGATTGTTTAAAAAGGATTATCTGGGCCAAAGCTTAAGATCTTATTACATCTGACCATTAATGATGATCTCCTGTTTCCCTCTGTCCTCAGGATGTGGACGTCCTGTTCATGCAGTCAGATGGTGGTCTGACACCCATGGAGCAGTTCTGCGGTTCGCGCGCCATTCTGTCTGGCCCAGCAGGAGGTGTGGTGGGATACGCCATCACCTCGTACAGCCAGATGGAGAAAAAACCTGTGATTGGCTTTGACATGGGCGGTGAGTCGGGGGAAACATTGAGGGAGTAAGTTTAGCACCTAGAACAAACAGCACGTACACAGACTATGGGAGTAACTTCCTGGTATTGTTTTTCTAGCTCTTCTTTCTTTATTTCTGAACTTTAACTTATTTTTACAAAAGCTATTAAGTGCCTAAATTTAATTACATCTGGAGAAACTTTTTTAGACATCAGCTTTTCATGCTTCTTGTCCTCCTGACTCCTTCAGTCTTGTCTTTCCCTCCAGGAACATCCACTGATGTGAGTCGGTATGCTGGCCAGTATGAACATGTGTTTGAGGCTACCACAGCCGGGGTTACCCTGCAAGCACCTCAACTGGACATCAACACTGTGGCTGCAGGCGGGGGGTCACGACTCTTCTTCAGGTCTGTCAGTGAATCACCAGTCTTGACTATGTACCATACTAACTATTGATTTTTATTTTTTTATTTATTTTTTTAATGTTTCTGTCTGACTTTAATTATCACACCAGGACACAGTGATGGAGACCACATCGCTCACATTGCTCTTAAATATTCAAAACTAGAACAACAAAATTTCACAGTGATTTATATTACAGAAAAAGCATGCATACGTTTCAGGATGCAAGTAGAGTTATGTCGTCTTTTGAGTTCATTTCATTTTTGAACTTCATTAAAAAGAGTAAACATGTCCCAATGGCAGTTTTGTTCACTGACCACATAATTAATGCGTACATCTTGGCTCCAGTAGATTATTAACTTAGTGGAGCACTTGTAAAGATTGGAATGTAAAAGAACAACCTGTAATTGAAACACTGTGTATGTCTGAAAAGTTGGACAACAAATTAAAAAATTTAACATATTATTTCAGTCTTTTCGTAATAATAAA
Source organism: Scomberomorus guttatus (assembly GCA_038419695.1). Taxonomy (NCBI): domain Eukaryota; kingdom Metazoa; phylum Chordata; class Actinopteri; order Scombriformes; family Scombridae; genus Scomberomorus; species Scomberomorus guttatus. The sequence goes on along the minus strand of CM076464.1, from coordinate 13,417,232 downwards.
GCTTTGAAAGTTTGAGATTTGATGTAATCTTGCTAAGACTCTGGTCATGTACTCCCACATCCACGATGCTCTTTCTGTTTCTCTGAATCTAGCTGTTTTTAATATAACTTATTAATTAGATTTGTATATTCAATTATTTACTTAAAACTCTTTTATGTTCCCTTTTCCTGTTCTCCTTTCTCTCCTTTCTCTGTTTTCTCTTCCTTTCTTTTTCTTTCTCAGATCAGGAATGTTTGTGGTTGGACCAGAGTCTGCAGGTGCACATCCGGGACCGGCTTGCTACAGAAAAGGTAACAGACTTACTGTGTTTTTAACAGCATTCCTCACCTTTTCCTTTATTTCTGCTTTACCTTTTCCAGTTGAGCTTCTTTGATAGATGGTAAATTATATATTTCTAGCTCACATTTTACACCCTCAGCGGTTTTACCCTCACTCTTTAAATCACTCTCATTCATCCATCTGTCTGTCAGACAAAAATCCTGGGATTTGTGTGTTCTCCTGTCCCGTTCCCTTCCCCCTTCCCTGAGTTGATAATCTGGTTCAGCTGTGTGAGCGCTGTAAATTGGCACAACTCCAAGTTTTCGATGATATAACTCAGGCTTGCCTCATGGCTCTCAGTTGGAGCTGTAATGTGTGCTCTTTATTGTTGATTTTCCTTGTGGGAGAGTTGGGTAGTGGCTAGCTTCATTTTGTACTACATGGTCTCCTGTGCCTCTATAGTTTTACTTGCACATTTCTCAGGCAATACAATACTTGTTAAAATAAAAAGATTGAAACACCAAATGGAGCATCTTGCACAAAAGCCGTCTTTTAAATATGTGTACATGACTATGGAAAAATGTAATAATAATGATTCCCTGCTGGATTTTCCTAGGTGGCCCTCTGACTGTGACTGATGCTAACTTAGCTTTGGGTCGCCTCCTGCCTTCCTTCTTCCCAAAGATCTTTGGACCCGGAGAAAACGAACCACTGTCCTTAGAGGAGACCATGAAGCATTTCCGTCATCTGAGCCAAGAGATCAACCTCTTCCTGTCTTCTAACCAAACACAGGCACTTATACTTACTGACATATTATATATCAAGAGTTCTAATTGTCTTAACAGTTATGTAAGGGAGTATTAATTATAACCGGCAAGAGTCATTTTTTTTTAATGTGTTCATTTGCAGGTTGGTGCAAATGGTTCCCACCACTCACACAACAGCACGTTGCCAAACAGCCAGTCGGAGATGAGTGTGGAAGAGGTTGCGATGGGGTTCATTCGTGTTGCGAATGAGGCTATGTGCCGGCCAATCAGAGCTCTGACACAGGTATTTTGGGTATTTGGTTACAAAAAATAACCCCATATGTCCTGAGATTCATGGCTATTAAATGTGTGGAACACAATTTTTTTCTCTGTGTCTTTCCCTTCCCCCACCTCCCATACCCTCAAAGGCTAAAGGCCATGATACATCTCAACATGTGCTGGCATGTTTCGGGGGTGCAGGTGGCCAACATGCCTGTGCTATTGCCAGAGCCCTGGGGATGAAGACTGTCTTTATACATAAGTAAGAGTGATAGATTGTGTTTCTGTGTTGTGTGTGTGTGTGAGAGGCACAGAAATCCAGTATAAGGTCATTTAAAATGGCACAATGGTCGTAACAACTGCTTTTCTTTTATCTGTTCATTGACAACAGTAGCAGAAGCCATATTAATGTAATGTGCGTTTGTGTCCTAGGTACAGCGGCGTGCTGTCGGCCTTCGGTCTGGCTCTAGCGGACGTGGTGGAGGAGGTGCAGGAGCCGTGCTCGCTGCAGTACGAGCAGCACTCTTTCACTGAGCTAAACCGCAGGGTGGAGCAGCTCTCAAAACGCTGCCATGATACACTCTGCGCACGCGGATTCACCAGGTCAGCACCAACAAACATGACATGCTTTGGGGGTTAACCTCATGCCTCATCAGGTGTTTGTTGTCTACCATGATATGTACAAAAAAAACATGCTGACTTTCCGATTGAAATATGAATACAAGTTGTTAGAACAATCTTTGTAGTAGACTTTGACAAAAGTGCACCAGATTAAAGCTGTCTTGTGTTTCTTGTCCTCTCAGCGGTCAGATTACCACTGAGGTTTTCCTCCACCTGCGTTACCAGGGCACAGACTGCGCTCTCATGGTTACCGCCGCCGGTCACCCCAGCAACGCCCAGTCCTGTCGAGCTGGCGACTTCCGCACTGCCTTCACGAAACGGTTAGCTCTTTGTTTAGGCATTTTTCTGTTTCATTGTTTCAACCATGTATTCACTCATGAGTAGATATATTATTGCATTTACACTTTATAAGCAAACACACCATCAGGTTAATGTGTCCTTTCTCCATAAGAGATAAGCTTGGTAAACTTTGGAGCAGACATTTGTTTACACTTCTCATGTTTTCTTATGTTCTTAAGTGCACATTTCTTTATGTAACACACCTCCTCTGCTCTTTTTTTTCCTTTCAAGGTATCTGAAGGAGTTTGGCTTCACCATCGCAGACAGACCTATCATGGTTGATGACATCAGAGTGAGGGGTTGTGGCAAATCTGGTATCAAATCAGTGTATAAAACTAAGATGGGACACGGACAGGCCAAACCTGTCACGGTAAATAAACAAACACACACATACACACAATTGTACAACTCAGAACAAAATAGAAGTTGATGGTCTGAAAAGTTGTTTTATGACATTATGTTTCATCTCTGTTCTTCTCTGTAGATGACGAAGTGTTACTTTGAGGATGGTTACCTTGACACCGCTGTGTATCTATGGGAGGAGCTGCCGTGTGGTCACAGCATCCAGGGACCAGCCATCATCATCGACAAGAACAGGCAGGAATTTTCCACATCTTTTTTCATTATAATATCTGCTATTCTCAATTTGTTTTTTTTACTTGAAATATGTTAAATATGGTTAAATGATGCCTGTTTTCTTGCTTTTCAAGTGAGAAATTTCTGTGGACATGATCACATACTCATGCTTTAAAAATTCAGTAATACCATATAACCTGTATAAACATCTGTGCTTCTATAATTTGTATTTTTTTTCTCCTTTAGCACCATCCTGGTGGAGCCGTGCTGTGAGGCCTGTCTGACAGAAGGAGGCGACGTGTGCATGACTGTAGGCTCTGACCCTCACTGCGCCTTGGGCACAGAGCTCAACACTGTGCAGCTTTCTATCTTCTCCCACCGCTTCATGAGCATAGCAGGTCAGTGAATGTACAGCTACAGAGAAAATGGGATGGAGAGAGCACAGAGTGGAGCAAAGTATAGAATGATCAGTCAAAACAAGTGTTCTTTTTCTAAATTTTTATTTTCCTGTCCGTCCTTTTGTTTTTATCAGCCTGCTCAGTTTCTGCTCCATCTTTCCCCGTCTACAGAACAGATGGGCAGAGTTCTTCAAAGAACTTCCATCTCCACCAACATCAAGGAACGTCTTGACTTCTCCTGTGCTGTGTTTGGACCAGACGGCGGTCTGGTGTCCAACGCACCGCACATCCCTGTCCACCTGGGTGCCATGCAAGAGACTGTCCAGTACCAGGTGAGGGATGTGTAGCTGTGTGTGTGTGTGTGTGCAGACGTACTGTCAAAGCAACGCAGACAGAGTGAATGAAAGGATATTCTTCTTCTCTGTGCAGATCAGATCACTGCAGAGCAATCTGAAAGAAGGAGATGTGATTCTGAGTAACCACCCGTGTGCCGGAGGAAGCCACCTCCCAGACCTCACAGTCATCACACCAGTCAGTCTGTCGAGCTATTATTCAGCATCCTTGTTCTCCTTAATATCACTGTTTTCTTTTTTTCTTACACACCTCTTCTATCTCTATCTCATTCCCTCCTTTTCATCCCAGGTGTTTAGAAAAGGGGTGAGCAGTCCAGTGTTCTTTGTAGCCAGCAGGGGGCACCATGCCGATATTGGAGGCATCACGCCGGGCTCAATGCCCCCACACTCCACCTCCCTTCAGCAGGAGGGCGCTGTCTTCATTTCCTTTAAACTTGTCACTGGTGGGGTCTTCCAGGAAGAGGGTAAGACAGGAGCATGGATGTATTATAAAGAGCTGGATGGGGCTCAGCCTTGCAGCCAGTTTTTCCCAGTACCCACTCGCGGTATTGCAGCAAAAAAAATCCCCCTGCGGCCCAGAAAGCATTTTCCCCACAGACCACCATTGTGATAGAGACGTCTGTAAAACTGTTGACAGGACACCTCCAACTGCAAACAAGGTCCATTATGGAGGTTTTATATTTGTAAAACTTTTCTCGAGCTGAGAAAAGAGATTTAAAAAATCTGTGACGTCATCACAATATAAAGTCTATGGGCCCAGCGGGAACTCGCAGTTAAACACTACTGCACATATTCAGTGGGCCGCATACCACCGGAAGTAAACCTGGAAGCTAGAAACTTTCTTTCTCTTTTTAAAAAAATAAATAAATAAAAGTAGCTCAATGTTTACTAAGAAAGATTACTTGTCTTAAGCAAGTTTTAATTCTCTGTAAGTTGATTTTCTTTCTGAAAGGTTGGAAACTAATCTAAAAACCTACTGTATGCTGTGGAAAATGGTCCCCATCTATGTTAAGTATATGTGATATATAATTAACAATCTAAAACTTACAAAACTACCAGTGTGGTCCTGTATGGAGAGCTCACAAAATCATTGTTTTGAGTCAAAATGCGCTGAGCATTTTTAGTCTTCTTTCTTCTTCTCTCCATTTCTAATCTTCTTTAACATTCACGTCACATTCATCCTTATTTCTTTCCATCTTTCTTGTCCCTCTTTTCCCTACTGCATTCCTCTCGGCTTCTCTATCAGCTGTAACTGAAGCCCTGATGGCTCCGACCCAGTACCCAAACTGCTCTGGGACTCGTAATCTCCATGACAACCTGTCAGACCTGCGGGCTCAAGTGGCAGCCAATCAGAGAGGCAGCCAGCTGGTGGGGGAGTTGATTGACAGCTATGGGCTGGCTGTGGTCCAGGCGTACATGGGGTACATTCAGGTAACCATGGCTACAAGTGAACCAGTATGAAAGAAAAGCAAAAATATTGTATTTCTGAGAAGTAGTGATAGTAAAAAGTGTGACCTGTGTATTTCAGAGTAATGCAGAGCTGGCAGTGAGGGACATGCTGAGAGACTTTGCACGTCGTCGACGGCAACAGACAGGCGCCTTGGAGGTGGAGTCGGAGGATTTCATGGATGATGGGACGCCAATCAGACTGCGGGTCCAGATTAATGAAGAAGAGGTGTGCACGGAGAATCTCCTTGTCATAATCCTGACATTTTGTCTCGCACAAACCCCAGGATATAGACACTAAAAAAACTTGCCTAGACAAGAGGTCAGATCATTACTGACATGTAATAAAATGTAAAAAACCTTCATCACTACAGGGCAGTGCGGTGTTTGACTTCACAGGGACGGGGACAGAGGTGTGGGGGAACTGCAATGCTCCTCGGGCCATCACCCTCTCTGCCCTCATCTACTGCCTGCGCTGCATGGTCGGACAGGACATCCCCCTCAATCAGGTGAAGTGGGTTATTCCAGAAAGCTTATTCTAAATGGGGTTTAAGGTATTTTTATGGTTTTATTTTTTGGCAGGCAAGCTCAGAGCAGCTTTGGGACACCAGATGCTTTTAACACCTGCACAGGAAAATCCTGTACTTAAAAACACATCGAAAAAATGTTAATATTCATGTTTTTATTAATCAGCTTTTCCCTTTTTCTACATCCAGGGCTGTCTTGCACCAATCAAAGTCATCATCCCCCCGGGCTCAATCCTCCAGCCTTCCCAGAATGCAGCTGTGGTTGGAGGAAATGTGCTCACATCCCAGAGAGTGGTCGACGTCATTTTTAGGGCGTTTGAGGTGTGCGCCGCCTCGCAGGTGAGAAAGTAGAAAAAAAAGAAAAAAAAATGACGAACATGTCTCTGTGTGCGTGAATTAACAAATTTTGTTGGCATTGTTTTTATCAGGGCTGCATGAACAACATTTCGTTTGGCAGCGAGAAGATCGGTTACTATGAGACAGTTGCCGGGGGAGCTGGGGCGGGGCCAGGCTGGACTGGGCGCAGTGGAGTACACAGTCACATGACCAACACCCGCATCACTGACCCGGAGATTCTGGAGAAGAGGTGAGACATGAGATTTAAAAGAAACAAAAGGTGCTAATTTTAAAGCCTTTAATCATAATGCTTTGTAATCTGTATGTTTCTGTTTGCTGCTGTTCGTCTGGTGTTTAGGTATCCAGTGATTTTGGAGCAGTTCTCCCTGCGGCCCGGCTCAGGAGGTGCAGGGAAATACTGCGGTGGAGACGGTGTGATTCGGAAACTGATGTTCAGGGACCACGTGGTGCTGTCCGTACTGACCGAGAGGCGGTCCACCCGCCCGTACGGCCTCCAAGGTAAACTGTCAACCTTTGAACCTCTTTACAAAAGTCCTCAGCAGTCAGTGACCAGTGGCCTCTTTTCTTCTACTGTTTATACTCTGTCTTTTCTCTCTGCTGGTTCAGGGGGTGAGGATGGTGCTGCAGGGCTGAACTTGCTTTACAGAGCAGACGGTAGAGTCCTCAACCTGGGAGCCAAGACCAGCGTCAGCATTCAGCCCGGGGTAAGACTACGCTGTGTGTGTGTGTGTGTGTGAAAAAAAAAACGCTATCAAGAATACCTGTTATAATGCTTCTTTTTTTTTTTTTTTTTTAAACTTAACTGGATTTTTTTGCAATTGCATGAAAATTATGTATTCTAGTCAAAGTCAAAAACTCAGCAGGGTATCTTTTAACTTAAATTTAATGTTTCACATGTGTCTCCCTCTTCCTGGTTTTCATAAAAGCTACTATAACCTGATGACTTGTCAGCTAAATCTCTCTTTCTCTCTCCCCCTAAAGGACATGTTCTGCCTCTACACCCCCGGAGGAGGAGGACACGGAGTGGAAGAGGAAGCAAATAAACCCCAGACTAAGCGCAGGCGATTGAATGAGACTTTCCCTGAGAGAGGCAGCGTCTTTGAATACCGAATGGCACAAGAGGGAGTGTGAGAAGAGATGAGAGGGAAAGTGAGAGTTAACAGACAAGTCAGAAGTAAGAGGAGAGGAAGAGAGGCGGGAACTCAAGCAGAGTAAGAGATGGAAATTATGGAGTTGGAGAAAAAAAATCAGCTTCATAGTTATACTGTGAGAAATAAGAAACGCGTGTTAAAAGTCAGAAGGGAAAACAACATTGTAAGCAACTAACAGTTTCTACTCAAATCATTTTTAGACGATACTGTTTTGCAGTATCTGGTGCTAACAGATATTCAGTAGACATTTAACATGTAGAAATGTCATCTTTTATCAGAGTTTATGAAAAACAGGCTGTGCCACATTAGCAGGGCCACAGGACTGAACAGTAGTAGCTCAGGTTAAGGCGTCAGTGAAATGTGTTGTAAATTTAATATTCCACTTGTTAGTCGCAATATTTTTCATATTACTGGCCAAGAAAACTGAGTAGCCCTGAGCAAATATTGCTGCACCATTTTGATAACACATATTCTAGTTTCCTTTTTTTTCCCAGAGACATAGTGTGTGTATTTTCCTAATTATTTTTTTTGTTTGTTTTATTTTTTTCCAATCTAACTGTTCAGGATAAAGCCAACCATGTGAAGCAGCTGCTAATCTGTTTTAACGGGAAAAAACCACTAATCTAACAACACTACCTTATGATGTGGTTACTGCTCTTCATGTTCTTCACACATCTAGAGTTATTTTCACAGGGCAGACAAATAAACCTCATTTCTACTAATGAGACTGATTTATTTTTTCCCTCCAAATCATATCCTTCAATAGAATAGTAGTTTTGGTTCACAATTTTTGGGGTGTTGGACAGGAATCCATTAAGCATATTGAGATGATAAATATTCATTTAAATATGTGCATTTAATTTATATTTATTTATCAAAGCAGAACCATATGAGCATGATCACAACTAGTTTAGAAGCCAGTTGTGGGTCCAGTGTGCAACTTACACAAGTGTGATGTGGAAACTTGAAGCCTCCAGTGCACAAACACTGAGAACTGACTTTACAGTGAAGTAGGAGACATCATGTGTCCGACAGTTAAACTTCTGAAATGAAAAACATGTGCATATTCATAGCTTCTGCCATTTTTAATGAGGGAGGAGTAGATGTCATTTTAATAAATTTTAACTACTTAACTGAACTTTTTTGTGGAAATGAACACATCACACACAAATTATTATTCAAAGCAGAGTATTTTTATATATCTTACATGTCTGGAGGGGATTTTGAAACACTTTCAATACTTTTTTGGTCAGGTTGCCCATGAACATTGATTTAGCTCACTCAAAGTTATTTCTCAATGGGGAAATATCAGGAAAAAATGAAAATGAAACTTTACTGCCTCCAAGTGTTGGGGAAATACACAACACATACTGTACACTCCGCATGAGTTATATCGGTCATTTAGGGACTCGCAACAATAAAAAAAAACGTGCAACTTATTAGAATGTGACTACCAGTCGTACATGCAAATTCATGAGAGGGAGTGTGACACAACCCAGAATGTTTTTTGTGTGTGTGTGTGTTTGGGGGAAGGGGGAATGTCCCAAGTGGCGTCCCCTCCTCCCATCATTGGGTCAGGAATGATCTGGGAGCATCAGAGTAAGGATGGTGAAGGAGTGCAGGCATGCGTAGGCAGCTGATAAGGAGATAGGGGCCACTGTGGTGGAAGCAGCAGGAGGCTGACGGCTGCTGGATTGTTGATGTAAATCAGCTGACTGTGTGTGTGTGTGTGTTTTGGAAACTCCAATACAGTGGCCATGGACTGTGGATCAAAGATAGTTTCCTTGTTTATGGATTACAAATCATGTGGTAAAACAATCTATCATACTGAGAGGATTTGAGACTCACCCCCTGGTGCTGCCCGGAACAATCTCTCTGCGCTGACTAATCATCAGCTTTAGAGATCTGTGCTCTCATTATGAAAGAGTGAGTTCTGTGTGGACAAAAAAATACAAGCATGAATCAAGTGAAAATCCACATTTACAAATTACAATTTACAGAATAAACACTTTTTGTGTCTTTTTTTTGTTTAAACAATTATAATCACAGGGTTTGGAATAGAAAGTGACACCCTGGCTCCCCTGTTGTAGCTGCTTTAACTCTCCCTCTGCCATGTATCTGCAGAGCTATGTATTTACAACTAGAATATAGTAAGTAAGTTCTAATTTATGGAACAAATATTCACACTTTAAGGAAAGCAATTTCCTCTAATGAAGCTCAAATTCTAAACTGTCAGTATAGCAAATACCAGTCAGTGCCTGCAGTTTAAAAGTGAACCAAACAAACATGGGCTGTTTACTATCTATACATGTTTGGTAACTCATATAAGTTGAAATGTTCAGCTATAAAGACGTAGAAAAGTCAAGCAAATAAACCGGTCAGGACTAAACAGCCATTTGAACAAATATGCTAAAACTGAGTAACATAAATGATACAGGGATAAAATAGATTTTTTAGATTCCTGTAAAGATTCACATACACACCATAAAAATGATTGTGCAGTTTCAGTTTACTTATTAGCATATACGACACGGAGCAAGACAGTTAAAATACACAGCATTTTATTACATACCCTGTTCAGCACCATAAACTTCTTTTGATACTTCAAGCTGTTTCAACTTCAGCTCAATACTGTACAAACCTTTTAACAAGACCACAGGACAATGGCAAAAAAAAAAAAAAAACAACTAACAAAACATTCACCTGTCGAGGTAGGCAGACATTCATAAGAGATGTTTCCTTTAGAAGAGGATCATAATGACATCAAAACAGTGCAAATAACCCGCAGTGCAAACTCCACAACTCAACAGCAAACATGTTCCATGTCCACTTTAATAACCTGAGGTAGGTAGCGGTGGTTGTGCTGTGATAGATTGTCTCCAGTGTCACGGGAACATGCAGCAATTTCACAGACTGACTACAATCAAATACGCTGTCAATTTTCTTCACGAAGAATATTTTTTTGTAATGTGATTCTCAAATGTCAGCACAGAAGACATCAGTAAATAGAATCCAAATTGAAAAAGCCAACCATAGTTGGCCCTGTAATCAGGCTAATGAGCAGATAGTCCAAGCAATAGTATAAATAACTTGTCCTGTATATTTAACCATCTGAACCAACAAACTGAAACTCACAAATAACACAAGGATGACTGTAGTGTGTTCACACTGATCTGTGCACACAGACACCCTGAGAAAGGTAAAAACAGTGGCTGTTTTCACTGAAATAATGCCAGTTTTGTACCTACCAATCCTATATTGTATACATATACTGTGTTCAATGGTGGCAGGAAAAACATTTGTCTGTACTCTGTAAATGGGTTTTACTTCATATACCCTTTAAAATCCAGCTCACTGGCGTTTCACATGGACCCAAGAATAAAATTCACACAACACATTCAGCAGTAACAGTAGGCAGACAACACGCAGAAGCAATTCATGGAGGAATGAAAATCAATAGGCAATAAAAAAAAAAACTGTGCAAATAAGACTGGCAGTGCAAAGAGCCTGTAGTAATACACACTCCATTCATTGAAAGACTGAGGTAGATACTTGTTTGGTTGTATAGTTGTTTGAGGTAGTTTTTCTCCAGTGAAACCAATTCATACTTCACAGATTGATGAGAAACTTTTGAATGTTGACCTTAAAATAATAAAACGCTGGCCCTTAATTGTGCTAAAAACAAGAATCCATCAATAGCACTGTCTGTAGTTCAGCACCCTTTTGCATATTGTCAACCTCTCTTGAGCTGGAGGTAATAGCCAAGACTTGATTTGGGAGAAGTTGCAGCAGAAATGTGTTTTCTTTGTGTATCTTGTTTTAAGCTCCCGAATTGTGTCTTAGTGGTTTTGCGACCATGCATATTAAAGTGACAGTATGGCTCAGTTTGAGTGAAGGAGTGGGTAATTCAGAGTCAGTCAGTACTGGGGGTACCTGTTTATGGGAGGGCCATTTTGAAGGGTGTACTGACTGGGTGGTTGGTGATGTGAGTGGGAGTTCTGATTGGCTGGGACCAGCACATCAAACACACTTTTATTTGGAGGCACAGATTGCAACATGTTGTCCAGGTCCATGATGAGAGGGGGAGCTTGGACAGAAACTCGCCCGCTTGGAAGGATGGGCCAATAAGCATGACTTAAAAAGTGGCCTGGGGCCATAGGAGAGCTGCCATAGCCGTAAAGGGGGAGTCCGCCATGTAGCTGCATTAGAGGCCCTCCGTTGAACCGCATGCTGGGTGGGGCAACGGCGTTGGGGGGAGCGTATTTGGCGTAGGAGGTAGGGAGCTCCCACGGAGGTGCAACAGTCTCCCGACGGGCTGATTTGTGCAGTGGTGGTTTGTAGTCTTCATAACCATCGGACCCTGCTTCACCATCAGGAGGAACACGCTTCCCAGACAGCGACACGCCTTTCCACTCTTCATCAGAGGAAGAGGAGGAGGAGGTGGAGGCTGGGCTAGCAGAGCTGGCAGAAGCGCTCCGGGCAGAGGAGGCGTAGCGAGGTCGTGGAGGGGGTGACGGCCGAGGGTGCTCCACCTCGCCCCAGCAGTCCCTGGTAGCCACGTCTATATCCCCAGAGGCACTAGTCGGCCGCAGGCTGTGCAACAAAGAGTCGATGGCGAATGATGAGTCCAGCTTGGGTAGGAACAAGTCCTCTTGGCGTGGGGAGAGGTTTCTGGAACGCATGGGAGGAAGGGAGGTCACGGGGTCAGAGGGTGGCTCAGATTCTGGCTTGTGTCCCTGCAGGATGTAGGGGGCCAGATCCTGGGCAAAGATTGTCTCATCCTGGCGCGATACAGCCGTGTTCTGCCTCTTGAGGAGTTCCAGGGGGACACGGCTCAGCTCCACAGCCCAGAAGTTGCCTTTGCCCTGGGGCTTCCCGGGGTCTTTCAGCACCTGAAGGCAGGAGGAGGACTGACAATGAGTGTTTGGCCTGTCAACCTAGTCAGGCAGGATTGACCTAGTTTCAGTTAACCATCACAATAACAGTAGATGAAAGCTTCACACTGGGTTGAAGCTAAAATCTAAGGCTCTTCAGATCATATTTCTATAACAGAGGGAGGCAAACCTCAACCTCAGGAGTATTGTGCTCTTTTAATAACCAGGACACACACCATGCAATCCAGATGTTAAGCTTGTGTTTCATAAAGATTTTCCTTGTCTTGTGACAAGACACAAGACTAGATATGGATTTAACCATCAAATTTGTTTTGAGGTTTAAACATACAAACCTTAACAAAGCAGTCATAAGAAGAGAGGTTGTGTCGCACAGAATCCCGCCAGCCCTTGTAGTTTCCTTTAAAGAACGGGAAGAGAGTACTGATCTCCTTGAGGATCTAAAAATGAGGAAATAAAAAAAAAAGTCAGTATGGCAGCCTGGTTTAATGTGAGCACTGAAGTTGCTGCTTGTCTACACAGTATTGTAGTATTTATGTAGGCCTAATTCAGCCACAGGTCTATTGAATTGCACACTTATGTGGTGCTGACTGTTAACATTCCTACTGTTATCTACTGGAGATAGAAAAGTTCACGTTACAGTAACTGTGTACATTAAGAATTGGCTGCAGTAGTGCAAACAAATACTGCCCACTTCCCTTAAAGGTTTATCATTAAGACTGTGGATTTCCTTTGAATTCAAAATATCAGAAAATACCTATTAGACCCTAACTGCAACGTGATGTGACCATGTACTGTATCTTATCTGTTTCCTGATACAGATCAGTGCCTGGTTTCACTGCAGTCCAGCCTTATCAAAGTAAACCAAGAATGGTGCGGGGTGGTAGTCACTCAATTGTCATCAAACGTTGCTGTTTTGTGTCACTTCGTGAACTGTAAACGATCTGTCAGTGTGTTATCAATACGTTTTAATAGAAAGGAGAAATTAACTCTGTGATTCAACCTACTTTCCCGATAAAAAAGACACTACAAATCTTTATAGTTTGCCTGAGATTTACTCATAATAATAATAATAATAAAGTACTGTGAAGCTCAAAAACAGTACCGTGCGTAAAACACACCAGGCGCGTCTGTATCCGAATTACCTCCGGTATAGCACTGTGCACTCAAACACATGAGCAATATAAATTCATTTTTACCTCAGATAAAGTCAGCTTCTTCTCTGGGGATCTTTGAATGACCATAGCAATCATTGCAAGATAGGAGTACGGTGGTTTCGGGTACCGCTGATAGTTCTTTTTCTTCCCACCGCTGGAACTGTTCTTCTCCCGATCAATGTTCCACGAGTCCCGGGTAATAGATTCCTGCTTAAAGTGGGCATCTTGAGCATTCGGGTAAGATGAGCCCGGTGGTGTGGCTTTATCCATGAGTACCGTGGCACTGGTAAGGTGTTCAGGACAAGCTGCGGGCTTCTCGAAGCGCGGCGGCTGCTGGGGAACCATCTGAGCCGGATGATGAGGCCAATGTTCTGCTGGAGAGCTCCGCGCTACACCGCTGGGAGGAAAACTCTGCTGCGCATTTCTGTGGAAGTCAAGTTGATGGTCGTGATGTTCTCCGAGGTGGGACAGAGCGGGTGGTGCCAAGAAGCTCTGCCCCGGCCAGTGCTTTGTCATGCTGATCAGCCAGAGGGGGAAGATCGGCCCGCACGTTCGGACAGGAGGACGGAGAGGGGGAGGGAGGTCAAAGAGTCGGTCCTTAACTTCTGGCAGACTGCTGGCTCCAGGCTGACTCTATTTGAAGAGCAAACAATTAACAGTTTCATGTAAATCCCGCTGCGTAATCGAGGAGAGAATGACGCGTTATCTGAGAGCAGAATGACTGATCACCCCGGGGGGCTGGGGAGGGTCTGTGTACGAGAGGGGGAGAGAGAAATACAGTAAACCTGTGAATAACCCTAATATCAACATGCCACTAACCGCGCAGAGATGCCGAGTTTGCTTTGGAAACAGGCTGCGGTTAGAGGATTTACGCACGAAGACACCTAAGTGCATTTTAAGTGCATTAAGCAATAAACTTATAAAGTTTATTTTTGAACGATTTCAGAGTCAAGAGAAACAGCTTCATCTTTGTATCTCTATAAAAAGTATACTATTCAATTAGTATTTACTGATACTGAAGACTTTCTTTTCTATAGTGACACTTGCAGAGGCTCAAGGAAAAGTAAAGCTTGTGGGGGTGGTGGTAGGGGGGGATACACGAAAGAGAAGTAATTTCGATTGAAGCTTACATGCAATCAACAATTTTTGGCGAGCAATATACATTAGGAGTGGCTAATATACAACCGTTGAAAGATTAAGAAGTTGGCAATTGCAATAATTTGGGAACCAGTGCTTTCAATAGCCTTCATTAACTGAATTATTCTTTGTTTTAAATTATGAGTTTTTGCAGTTCTTTCAAATTTAGGAGGAAGAGAGTAAAAGTAGCCTAAGTAAACAGGTTATTATTGATAATCCAGAGAACGAGCCATACACATGCGCCCCCCTCTAATAGGCGACTCCACTTTGAGGACATTTTAGAATTTGTAACTTGTCAGCAGATGCAGAATTTAAAAAAAAAAATTGATGCATAATTGTAATGCTCTGAGAAGGCGCAGCAGTCGGGGGTTGTTTTGCGCACAGTAGGGTCTTCCCGGGACTATGCAGGATGTCATTCACTGTTGAGAGACTAAGTTTCGGGAATGCATGTCTTTTGTTCAAGTTAACGTAGTGCTAATGTGCAAACTCTTGCTGCCCAGCAAGACAGTGAAAACAAGTTGGATTAGAAGAAACCCCATTGGCAAGCTGGAGACTGTTCCTTCCCAAAGAAGCTGCTTAGCATGTGAGGAAATACGGGGGCTATTCAACACCATTTGTGGGTTTTCTGGCGCTTACAAGCTGCTAAGTGTCCTAGTTGGGTAGGACATTCACACCTTGAGCAATCATGTTTCCCCCAATTGTTGTAAACAGCTTCAAAATATCTCTCGGAGTTATTTTACTCAAGGCAAGAATCAACAAAACCACACTATCTTTCTATATCGGGTCACTGTGACACTGAGCTGTAAACTTTTACTCATGTTGCCTTTTTATTACACTAATCGACATATTACATCTGATAAGATAAAGAAACGTAACATTTGAATAAAGGATTGTGTCCCCAGAAATACACAGAAACAAAAGAATTAGAAATAAGTCGATTAGCACTTGTGTTGATACCTTTGTTGAGATGTCAAAGAATTTAAACTTGGCTGACCTGAGGTTCAGGCTGCTTAATCTACAATTAACTGACAATTAACCTACATTTTTGGGATGCCACAAAATGGCAGCTGGTCACTCAACTGTTAAGCTTTAAATATCCACTTAGCAGATCAAAATATGGCCCCGGTTTGTGCCTCTCCTGTAAACCGAGACCTAACATAACTTGCAACGTCAGAAGCAGGTGACCTTTAGTTCTTAGTTGATTTGTGCAGAAGCCCTGGTGTTGTTTTCACTAATCCATTCCATAAATAACTGTGTGAGACTCTTACCACGTGAATTTGCCGCTTTTGTGCTTGTTGCAGTAAAACACCAACTGTGTGAACTTGTTTTCCAGCTCAGATGGCTTCCCTAACATGGTGAGCAACGAACCTCCTTCACCTGCTGCAATTTGCATTAGTGGTTTTCTTCTCTGATTGCAAAGCACTATTGCATAGATAGAAAATGTGTCCCCCTCTAGTGGTTTCACTCAAAACTCAGTGGAATGCTTGACTCTACCTTTTAATAAATAAGACAATTCTCCAGAGATGAAACAGTCACTCTCTGTTCAAAAAGTGAATTTGATGCAGTTTATTGTCTTTTTTCTTCTTTGTGAGCTGGGAAATTAAACATGTACAGGCGAACCACTCGCTCATAATGCACAATGTTTGGACCTTATTTACATGCCCTCTCATAGTCAAGTGCTCAGTTCAAAACTAATTTAAATACAAACTGTCGATCTATCTCTTCCTGTCTGCTGGAGTGCCAGTTAATAGGTTTTGCCTGGATTAGTAACGAGAAGAATGGGAAACCATATGAATAGGACAGCATTCAGGACAAGGTTGTTCACGTAGGCTGATTGTGTCTGGACAAATCCCCTGTTTAGAAGCTGTCCTGGGATGCATCCTGATACTGATGGAGAGGAGGAATGAAGCTAAGCCCCTCTGAGACTGAGAAGGATGGAGAAAGTGAAAGAAAGTTTTCATAGTGCTGTCACAGCTACATTACTGCAAGATTGATTAAATAAACTGTGAGTGTTGATTTTTTTTGTTGGTCTATTACAATATACACCAAAAGAGTGAATGTAGGCTCCAACCTTCAGTTTGAAGGACTGGCTCATTCAAAATATGATTTTAAAAAAAAAACATGTTTTCTTTCTGTTCCCTAGTGGTATCTAGCCATGCAGATATTGAGATTTTAAGTCTCTTGAGTCTATTTCTGCCACCGCCCCAGTATAACAGCCACACTCAGACCACTGAAAAGTGACATTTTAAACTTTTCTGCAGTGGAAAAATGTCCAGTAAAAACGGTTTCCAGTGAAGTCTGTAATGTGGTTTTTGAAAGGACATAGTGCTGATGAAAGTTTTAAATGTAATTTTTTAAATGCTGTGAGCACCACAGTGGAGATAGAAATCTCAGAGATAGATATCTCAAAACCTAGACACATAAAACCAAAACCATGTGCACAACTAGACAGCCAGATACCACTAGAGGTACATGAGAGTATACTTCTGTTTATGGGATGACCCAAACTTTTAAGAAAACTTTCTTATTGCGTTATCATCAGTAAAAGTTAAGTGTTCTCACAGTGCTCTTGAAATTTTTGTTCCACTGAATAGGATTTAATACATCTTGCACTAGCCATCTTCAGTCTTTTAAAGCTTAATATGTTTTCTTTGATTTTTGTTTTAAAGCACTTGGTAACTTTGTATGCAAATATTCCAAACAGTACAAAAGTACTGCATGGCTCATGCTCCCAAGTTGTTTCCTCGTTGCGTCTGCTGTGTTGGTTGGCTGGGTCACTGTAGGGGTCAGTTGAGAGTCATCATCACTGTCTGTAACTGTATTATTAGCTGATTCTGGTGCTGCTGGGAGCTTCATTTGGGTTAAGCAAGCAGTCAGACAATATACATCATACTTTGCTTACTCTGATAAGACTCACACCATCAAGCCAGGTTGGAATAATAATCTGGCTGCACATTGTACAGAAGCTAAGGGGGCATTTAAGGCTTTGGCTGTGGCAGGTAGGCCCAGACAGGGTCCTATCCAGCATTGCAAAAAGCTCACCAATGCTAGGTATAAATATGCAGTTTGTTATGTTTGCAAACACCAACAAATGATGAGGACGGACTCTATAGCTGAAAATCTACATTGTAACAATGTCATTGACTTTTGGAAGGAGGCGAGAGCTCAGATCAGGGGCAATACATTGCTACCAAGCACTATGGAGGGAGTTCCTGGAGTATGACTCTGTTTTATTTAACTGTGTTAAAAGTGACCCCTAAAAAGTGGGTAATATTGCCAACAGTGATACATTAAGAATCACAAATAATGAGGTCTATCAAGCAATAACACAGCTATCTGATAATAAAGCAAGTGGTTCAGATGAAATCACTGCAGAGCACCTAAAGTTTGCAAGCCCAAATGTCAAAGGACAAAGCTGGCAAGGTTGGTGCCTTGATAAAAAACATACAACAACAAGGACAACAACAAGGTACAATACATACATTAAAATAGATATTTTCCTTTATTACAAACACACAGCACTTGCCCTGACAGATAAAAAATAAGACAATACAGTTGACACAAAACATAACATGAATGTGTTCAGGACATGGATAACTAATAAGCAGATAATTATAGGTGCCACCTTAGTGCAGAAATGACAGAGCCTGTCACTCCTGCACAGACCATCAGAAACTTGGATAATGTGAGACTCATACAGGCATGTTCTGAACATGACTAAAATCAGGACAACAGGCAAACCGTGTAGATGTAAAAGTACTTAGTAACAGGCTGTGTGTTGTTTTTGACTCATTACAGAACAGAGGCTTTGTCTTCGTGAACCCAGTGACGTGGCGAAGATCTCAATCAAGTGACGTGCTCGGCTCACTTTGGCCAATTCGCAGCCAGGCTCGCCGGGCGCACCTGATCGGTACTTGTTTTCATACATTGTAGTTGGCAATGTTAGAGAATGTGACAATCATGGCCAATCACATTCGCTACTTCCAAAACAGTTAACACAAAAAAGGAAAGAGGACAGAAAAGGAAGGAAAAGGAAAACAGCTAATGATCTGAAGCTCCCATGTAGCCTGGGCCTCCCATACCAGCAAGGATAAAAGGCACAGACCTGGCCGGGTCTGTGCGCTGGTAGGGCCCCGAAGTGTCATCACCAGGAATTCAAATATACACCTCCCTAATATTTGGCATACTTATACAGTATGCCAAATATGCTTTGGAGGTAAGATTTGAATTCCTGTTGCAGGAGACACTGAAATTCCTGTCACCACGTGTAGTGTGCACATTTCTTGGCAGACAGTTAGCTTATAATTATAAGAGATTACAGGAAACCTGCATGTTTTTGTAAATATTCCTTTTGCAGAACTAATCAACTTTAAAACACTCCTACATTTGCGTCACTAATTTTACTAAGCTGTATGACCTATCACATGTGTAATTTAGGAAAAAATAGTTATGGAGATAATATGGGATCATAAGGATGTCTTGTCATACTATGGGAAAACTGATGTCCTCCTGAGTGATGTATATCTACCCAAAGGTGCAATTACGTGTTCTGATGTAAATTGCAATGAAATTTCTCACCGTAAAGCCCTCTGTGCTATGTGTGATGATGTTGTGGGAGCTGTGTATGAGGCCAGCAGATCATACTTTGCTTACTCTGATAAGACTCACACCATCAAGCCAGGTTGGAACAATAATCAGACCATTAAACAATTGAATAATCCTGTTTAAAAAAAAAAAAAAAAATTTCATTATATTAATTTACAGATTACAGTTTTTATTTTATGGTTAATATTTTTTAATAAAAATAATTTACTGTGTTTCTATGGCATTTACCCTTAATGTAAAAAAAAAAAAAAACTGTAAATAATACAGTAAATTTCTGTGGAAAAAAAATTACAGTGCAGTTTCAAACACACACATTTGCAAACACACCCTTGACATTTATGTTAATAAACAAGGGTGCTTTAGCACTATGGCATGTAACACCTACTTGTTTTTACAAAGTCAGTGTACTTTCTTTTTCCACCATGTGAACTTACCAGAAACACTGACGATATAGGTTAGTTTGATAACACATTTCCCACTGACAGTCACACAGTTACTTAAAACAAAACAAAACAAGATTCAAGTGAACGGGAAATTGTGTCCAAACTTTTGACAAGTACTGTATATGTATTTTTATTTTTATTATAAATGTTTTGCTGCTGTAGCTGCGAGCTGTGAGAGCATTCAATCTATGTTTACATGATAGATGAGTCATCTTTACTTATTCTAGTAAAAATCTCACACGATAGCTCTGTAGTCATTTGGCACTGAAAGTATGGATGCAAATATTTTGAGATTGTGAATGTGTAATAAAGTTTTGCAGCTGTATTCTCACAGCTACAAAAACATTTTTTCACATGTGCAAATTATGTCTGTGTGCACAAAACTTTTGCACACATGCAAACTATTTATACAGCTGCAAAACTTTCTTACTCATTCACACACCATTTCACAAGCTCAGAATATTAATGACCCCTATTTGCTTCCATACCAAAGCCCCTGCATTTAGTACTAGTTGTTTGAGAATGTGGTAATCCAAGTATGAAGCATCAGTCTGATATACCACAATTAGGCCTAATACTATCACAGTAGCTGTGACTATATTTGCTATTATAACATATCTACCTTATGAATACATAGAACAGTACCTAAGTGAGATTTCTGGCTGCATTGTATGAGGAAAAACCACAACATAAAAACAGCCTGCAGATCTGCACCACAGCTTTTACACTCTGTCGCCCTCTGGTGGAGGCCTTCCCCCGGGAGGAGAGGGAGAGAGGGCGCAGGTCCGGTTGTTATGGTGAAGCATTTCCCCGGAGGGCTGGGGCTGTAGCTCGAGCAGGAGCTGGAGTTGTAGCAGGAGCAGCAACAGGAGCGGCAACAGGAGCAGGAGCTGATTCAGTTTCACCGCCGCTGACCTGCACAGGAGCTACTACAGACAGTCAACTCAACAGGTAAGATGTCGCCACATTGATTTCTATCACTTTACGTCGATATTGTTCACTCTGCTCGGTTTAACTCCACTTGTATCAGGTTAACTAAGTTGCCGTTGAGACGACGTAACATTTAATTCGCTAAAAACACCGGTACGACTGAAAAGTAAGCTAACCTGAGCCTAGCGTTATGTTAGCATGGCATAACATTCAATGAAAGCTGCTCAACAGGTGTGCTTTTCTTTTTTTTTTTTTTAACAAGAGTCAGACACATAGGATGAACTCGCCGGTGTGTCTGCAGCCGGTGGCGGTGAATGGAGCCAGGTAGCTTAAATGAACTGTTACCTGTCAGACAAGCCACCTGTTGAGCCTGTCTGTCTGTGGACCGCTAGGTTAGCTAATCTGCTGCTCACAGTTTAACAGCTAACGCTTCCGTTGTTTCTGTTTAAGCCCTTTTAGGGCATTTTACAGCGATTATATGAACATGTCAAAGTCTGTAGCTACAGGGCAGTTTATCGCTAAAGCTAGGCTGACATATCTAACTTATATGGTACATTTATAGTTCAGCAGGCTGTAAGTTATCTCCATTATTAACCTTCAGATAGGTCGAGTGCAATCCAGTACAATAGCATTGTTTTGTATATTGATTTACATTAAAGGACGGGTTCACAATTTTTCAAGTCTGTCTTAAAACAACAGTCAGCAGCCCAAATGAACATTGAAATAGGTTTTCTTGCCATAATCATTCCTCATGTTCATACTGACCATTAGAAAATCCCTTCATAATGCACTTATAATGTAAATGGGGCCCAAAATCCACAGTCCTCCTTCTGTACAATAATGTATTAAAGTTTATCTGAAGCTAATACGAAGCTTCAGCGTCCAAATAAGTCAAATCAAGTAGATATCTTTCAACGTTATGATCTTGTTAGAGCCAAAGTCCGTCTTTTTGGTACTATACTTCAACTGCAGCTCAACAGGGAAACATTTGAAGGAGATCTTTTAATAACCAGTGTGAACAGGAGGAATGATTACAGTGAGCAAAACCTCTTTCAGTGTTCATATGGACACCTGACTGTTGGTTTAAGACATGACTTGAAAAACTGTGAACCTTTCCTTTAAGTAAGATAGTTGGATAAAATAATACAAACAGGTGAAGTAAAATGTCAAATGTCTCTTAATTTTCCATGCAGTTAAACACCTTTCTGACAGACGTTTAAAAATGTAGACATAAGCATCACATAAGCAGTTTTTACTTGCAGACTTATTGGATTGGATTGCATTAGATTGTACAGCTTATCATGTTCATGTGCCAACCTCTAGTATCTGCTATAGAGCTAAAACAATTAGTCAATCAATCTGTTGGCCATTTGACGGACTCAGTAACAATTTTGGTAAGCAATTAATTGTTTCAATCATTTATCAAGCAAAAATGCCAATCAGTCTCACTTTCCAGCTTCTCCAAAGTGAGAAAATTGCCGCTTTTCTTCGTCACATATGATGGTAAACTGAATATCTTTTGGATTTGCGTTGATGATAGGACAAAACAAGGAATTTGAAGATGCCATGTTGAGCTTGCGGAAATTATGATTGCATTTTATACTGTTTTCTAACATTTTATAGACAATTAATTGAAAATAATAATTAGCTGCAGCCCTAATCTTCAGATGCATTGTCTCAAGGAGAAATAAGTATTATCATTGAGTTTTGTTTGTCTCTGTGGTTGTTTTCACTCTTGATGATTGCCTACTGGTGGCCTGACTCTTTGATTCTGACACTACATCCCTGAGTTATTAGCCTAAATAAAGTCGTATTAATTTTATTGTTGTCGAGCCAGCCTTGTGGTCTTGCTCTCAAGAATTGCTGTGTGTGGTCTAAAGTACTTCAAAGGCTGCAGTATGTACTTTCAAATATTTGCAGGTTTCACAATATATAGACCAAGATTAGCTTGTAGGCTTCTTGATACATAAGAGGACAAACACACATGTGTGTGGTATGAAAGATCTACAAGTAAATCATGCAAAGGTTAGATGACATTTCAACACTGAACTTAGACTTTAGTGGACTGTAACCCCTCTAATCTTGTAAGGAGAAAGCACTTTTAGATACCAAGGCAAAGACCAGATGCCACTGTCCATGTTGAGGTAATCATTATAGAAGGATTTCTCTGTAATCCTAGTATAGTTTTATTCTTCATGATAAGATAATTCCAACAGGTCAGATGACTCAAGGAGTTATTTAAAGGTCAAATTGTATTTGCAAGAGGTTGGTTCGCTGTTGCATTCCTTCTCTAGTACGTATACCTCCCCTTGCTTTTCTGTCTTTTCTTGGTGAGGTCTGTAACTGAGGCTCTTCTTTACCATCATGTCTGTATGACATGTACGGATGTCATATACATCATTTCATCCTGCGGGGACCATTTAAAGATTCTTTATCCCTGTTTTTCGCTCCACCTCTGCGCCTGCAAGACATGACCCTACTTCCTGCTTAGGAGTAAGTCTCCTCTGTCTCCTCCCCCATCCTTCCTCCTCCTCATATTCTCCTCTATCTGCTTCACATTCTGCCCTCCACATCCTCTTGCCCTCTCATTCCATATCCTGTTATCCAGGAAGAAAGAAAAAAAAAAAGCGAAATCTTTGTCTGTTTGTGTGTATCTTCAAATCTGTCCGAATATTTTCAGATCTGCCTCCATCGCACATGCACAATATCTTGTTCTCGCCCTACTCTCGCTACTCAGTGGCATTGCTGAGATTGCTGAGTGATTATGGAGCAGCTCAAACCTTTACACATGACAGGACTTAATAAGTAGATCCCCCCTCCCCCCCTCCTCCTCTCTTTTGCTGTAATTCTCCTCCTGTCCCTCCTCCATAAATGATTTTGAAGTTGTATAAAGTGCTGTTATTAATTTCATTTCCAGTCATTTTTTTTGATCCTTGGAATAATAATTGACGAGAACTTGAGCTGAAAAGAACATACTGATTATATCTGTATAAAAGTGGCCAAATTTATTGGTATACTTAAGAAATTAAGCTATTTTGTTGACAGAAAATGTCTTCATATCCGTTATGATATTAACATTTTCCAAAAACGTACTTTTATATACAAGATACAATTCAGGGAGGGAAATTTTCCAGATAATTTCAGGTCTTATTTGAAACCAAGTCTCAGATTAACTCTTACAATCATCTAATCTTCATCTTCCCAAACATCTGACAACCGATACAGGGGTCCAAATTTATGAAACTGCTATTCTCATTGGGTTAAAAACAGTTAAAACTGAAAGATATTTCAGGAAATTCAGCAAATGTTTGACATTTTTGCTTGAAAAATGATGTACTGTAATCAAAATAGATGCCGATTAATTTACTGTTGATCATCACCTCGTCATTTTCTAGTTGCAAAGTAACAGGAAAACAACGTTTCTGATTATTTGGCAGGCAGATTAGGTCACTTGGCTTTTGTTCAAATAGTGGTCGCGATCATTCCCGACTCATCAAGCTGCATTGACTCAGCATTGTTTGTTTCAATGCACGGAAAGGTCTTACAGGTCACATCAAATGGCTCACTGGGCTGGTGGTCGTACACAACAACTGTACAATAACAACAGGCCACAAATGAAGCAGAGCAGGAGTTTTAAACTGTGTGTTCTGTTGTGTTCTTGTAAGTTCAGTCACACTTAGCTTAGGTACCACCCACTTCATGAATGTATGAGCTTCAGTGTTGTGTGTGTGTATTCATAGTAGTCTATTCATTCCAGCTGTTGAATGAATGTTTATGTTCCTCAGCAGCTGTAGACAACCCTTCCTGTGAAGTCATTAGGTGGAAAAAGTCCACAAATGTCAGATTGATGCAGGGATATTTTTCTAAACACCAAAATATTTAGTCATATTTCTCAGTGTGCATGCTCTGTTCTGCCATGGCAGAGTTTGTACAATATCTATATTATGATTTAGCACTTATTTTTCCTTCTGTCTGGGCTCTGTCTGACTCAGAGAATCACAAGGCTCTTACACAGAACTGCCACCAACAAATTCCCTATTCCCTGTGTGCGTAGGAGCTTAATTTGGCAGAGTCAAATCTAACTGAGGCTAAAGAATTGCAGGCTCATGTCTCTGCATCCGCTGATAATGGTCCACAAGTTCTCAAATTGTTTATCAAAGTACAGACTGTTGATGAGGGTGAAATCTGCAAGACACAGAAACGACAAGGTAAGATCACAAAATCATAAACGGTTTGCTTTATTATTTTTCCCAAGCTGTTACCGTTCATTACTGAATTTCTTTCCTTACTTTCACTTAAAGCAACCATTTGTTATTGTTATATGGGTCAGTTAGTTTGCTAGAAATAACCCTGGTTGTATTGGTGCTGAAGTTATTTCTGACTCTTCTGTGATAGATTTCTTTCTGTTTTTTGCTTGAATATTTGTGGCAAAAATATAGATTTAGACAAGGAACTATTGCTCTTTGATTCCTGATGCTTGTCGAAAATACCGCTTTTAATCATAGTTGTGCTGGAAATAGCTTTACACTAAGTTGTGTTATCTATCTATGACCACAAGAAATGTAATGCAGTGCTCACCAGTAGACCTTTTTCACAGCAGGCAGACATTTTGACTTATCATAGCAGGAAAAGCACAGTTTAATTGTTGTCTATCTGTCACTCTTGCTCCTAGTTCACTGTTGGTGAGTGATGTAGGCTGATTAGTGCCTGACAGCATGCTCAGACTGACTGAGCTTCTAGTCTCAACTGTCCCATGCTGTGAGGTTCCTGAAGCTTTTTTTTTTTCTTTTTTCTTTTTTTTTTTTTACCACACCCTGCTTTTTAGTTTGTTTGGTTACATTCAAATGATGGCCCTCAACCTCCCTGTCCAGGAGGCTACTTTCAGACTTGTCTCCACTTTCAGGCTCTAAAAATAAATTGACCTATAGCTATAGTTAAGAGAGAGTAAATTTTTTTTAAAAAGAACACATGGAACTCTTGACTTTCTGTGTACACCAACAAGTTTACATTGTACACCTTGGGGAATGATGGGGAGCGACATGTGACAAAGGTGCGCTGCCAGGATCTAACTACAGATGTTGTGATTATGTGTTATACATCTTAACAAGTCATGCCTAGAGTGAGAAATCAGGCACAACGCCAAATAATGATGTTCTTGGTGGGACATGATGCATCCTTTATGTGTGTGTGCTTGGACTAGCCAGGGTTAGGGGTAAACATCATAGTGTCTGCTTGAGCTTCTGCCTCAGCTCCATTCCCACGATACCCTGCACTGATTGGCTTTGGCCGAGATTTGACTTGTCTGGTTCGCTCTGCCAAGACTGCTAATCAGGAAACACTGTTTTTTTTTTCCCCGTGTGTGTGTGTGTTTGTGCATGTAAATGTATTTTAAGTGGGAGAATGTTTGTCTTTCTGTGTCAGTCCGACTGTTTCTTTGCATATGTGTTAAAGATGGTCTGTGTGTAAGTGTGCACGGCTCATAACAGCTTTTAACTTTAATGTTATGTAATGAGTAAGCCTAATTACTACTACCACCACCGACCTAACCAATGACCCATCAAATGGTCAAACCTTATCACTCGTCTTATGTACCAGCATATCAACAGGTATAATCTACTTTAGCTAGCTGACATGGCATCAGATAGGTCTGTTGTGGTCCATTAAGAAACACTTTAAGGAGTCTATGGCTGCTTTTAAGGTAATTAACCTGTTATCAAACAGAAGCTTGAGTTCCTGATGAGATTTTTGTCAGTCAAGTGACTCTAGGTTGTTATAATTGTTTGACAGATGATATTTGGACAGATAGGAAAGGTCTATGTTGCTTTTTGAGAGCAGGTTTGTGTCCTGACGGTTTCAACATGGGCTTGATTTTTGTTTCCCATCCTAAAAAGAATACTAAAAAGTCTAATTTCCACCAAAACACACTAACATTGCCATTAGTATCCCTAAAAAAGCTATAAAATCACTTTAATCTTCACAGATCCTAGGTTTAAAACTTACAGCTGAGTGTGCAGTATAGGAGGCACAGCACATGCTAGTATCAGGCCAGCACAGATCCTGCAGTAAGGTGAGCCAGTGTGTTCTGGATAAGGGTGGAAACACAGTAAACCGGTTTTATTGTCATCATCACATGATCAATAATTGGTGCTAAAAGAAAAATAGACGGAGACAAAGGGATGCACATTTGTCATCTGCTTAGTCAGTCGCCCTCATCCAAGCTGCTACAAGGGTGTGAATTTTTAGTGACATTATCTTGGATTTAAACTCAAAACGTCTCATTCACCTACAACAGAACAGGTTGTCTTCATTGTCACAATGCTCTCGAGTTAATATAACAAATCCAAACCAGGCCGACTGTGTCAGTGTAAGGCCATTTATTCCTACAATTCCTTCCCCCTGAAATGTGCAGCATCATCACATTGAAGCTAAAAAACATGTAACACAGCTTGTTTCTTATGGCCTATTGAGCAAACTTTGAAATGTTAATAGAGTCCAGTAAAATAACGTGATGATCAGTGGAAGCATCTTGTTTGCAAGAAAATTAAATATTTATAAGATTCAGTTTTGCACAAATCCCCAAAAGTGCATGCAGAGCAACAGATGGATGAAGTCACTTTATAGTAACATGCCGATGGCCCAATCTGTCGTTTTGTTGTTCATATTAAGCCCTGTTCAAAAAAAATTAGTTTAATTTGTGAGTCACACATCACACATTAAGAGTCGAGTCTTTCTGATCTTTCAGATTGTGTGGAATTATCCCACTAATACAGCAGTTAAGTTCCTGCAGGAATTTTCCACGTTTCTCCAAAACCTTCACCCTTTAAAGCCCCTTAAAATGCCACAAAACATGTTGCCTTTTTACATTTGTTTACTCTAGTTGAGAGTTGACCAAAAACAGGTTAGACTACTAACTGTATATGGCCTTGCCCCAATTGTACCATAAGGGTTTGGCATAAAAGTTTGTTTCCTGTTGACCTTTTACCATGAACATGGACTTTGGATATCATGGCTTTTCTCCTGTGAGAGGAAGACCAGTTAAAAAAGTCACCTCGTGGATTGCTGGATTATAAATTAACCTAATCATCCATGCCTAATCCATGTTCATGCTTGTATTGTTGGCATGAATGATCCTTGTTGTGGCCTACCAGTCTACAGGGGAGTGTTAAGCTTTTGCGTCAATCTGAGGAAATCCTTACATTGTAGCTTGTGACAAAGGTTGAGAGGTATCCTAAAAATAGTAGGAAGGCATGGTAAAGGAACAAATGACAAACGTTTGTCTATCCCCAAGGCAATAACAATTGAGATTGGTGAGGCCTAATGGATACTGTGCCTGATTGGTCTCCATTAGACTTGATGTCTTTATTACACAATGTGAAATCCACAAGCATTTATTAATATATTACCAACATTTAGAACTGCATTATTACCAAACAGAAAGGATAAACATCAGCTAAAGGGATGTTTCACAGTCTGGGAACTCAAAAGTTGTTGTTATTAATGGAATAAAACTCATTTTAAGCAATTAGTAAATGATTTATTAACCATTAATAAAGCCTTTAATCATACCTTAGGGTGTCCCGTTAGACAGTGGTACCTATCTTATTGACTTGCTGCTCTGTTTGCATCACCGCCAATTCAATTATCAATCCACCATCCTGAGTTGATTCAAAGTTTGATATCCTGGTCAAACGTGGATGCTAGCTGCTCTAGATATGTCTAAAAACGTGCAAATAGCTAATTTCCTTAATATAATAGTATAGATTGTACTCCTTTAAAATCAACTGTTCCACAAAAATCTAAAAAGGAGGCATAAAAGATGACTAATTGTGTTTTTTGTTGAGAGAGAATCTTGGAAAAACTCATGAAATCAAATTTTAAAAGCCTTAAACCTCCTCCTGTCAGTTAAATGAGATAAAAACCTAAGAGGAGCCCTGTAACTGCAACTTAGTTATTATGATTCACTGTCTGTTTCCTGTCTAACAAGCTGATTTGTGGGGCGCTGTGGTCTACCCATCCACCACCTACCTTTTCAGGCAGTTGGCTGCTTGCTGCAGTGGCTCTGTGGCTCAGGACTGCTGTCTTGTCAGTCACTCTCCCTATCTCACTGAGTGCCTTTAGTTGACCTTCCTCTCAGCGCTCACAGGCCCAAGCCTAAATAATAAATGAATAGCCTAGAAAGAGCCAAGCGTGTGTGAGCCACGTAACTCGTCTGGGAAGTTAATGACAGGTAATGAGAGCGATCTTGCTCACCGAGGCTGCCTGGGTTAGAACTTGCACTGAAACATGTCGCATATCATCTATTTAACCGCTTTTTCACAACATCCCTCTCTGAGTCTGTGCATGTGCCACCGGCTGTAAAGTGTGTCGGGCCGCAGGGTGTGTCAATCATTAATGAAAAGCGTCCCCACCGTCTCAGGTTTCCTTCGGTAGAGGAGTGGGAGAAGAGGGAGTAGGGTGAAGGAGCTCAAGGGTTAAAGATAACAGGATGAGGAGAGCAGTGTGCATACATTGAACTGTAACACAGCACTCACGTTTTCCCTCTCTGCCTTGTTTCTTCTCTTTTCCAGCCCACAGTTGCAGACAGAAGATAATGTCACTGTGGTACAAAACCTTGAAACCTTTGTGCCTAACTTCCTTCTCATGAAGACCTGCCAAAAAGTGCACCAACAACAAATTGACTTTGGAATAGTCTCCACTCACCACCAAGTGATACTTGAAAGCTGTCAGTAGGCCTTGTGTGGATTATCATAGACTGGCCCCTGTTTTGGATCCAAGTCTTGGACACAGTCACCACCAAAATGGAAGAGAAACTACGATGGAGCATCTAACCTGGAGAGTAGTTTGACTCTGCTTTTCCAGCTCTTTCTCTCCCCTTTCTGTCTCTCTCTCCTGCAGTGGATCATTGGCCAAGTTTACCCACTAATGACATGGATGGGAGGACTGACAGTTGGTTGCAATCCACAGCTTGGATGGTTATGTTTTGGACATCTTTCTCCCACCTGGCACAATAAGAGTCTAAAAGATGGGAAAGAGACATTGCAACAATTCAATGTGTTGCTTATTTCTGAAATCATGGAGATATTCATCACCTGATCCCACTACATAATTTGCTTTAATTTGTCGAACTCTGAGAATTTTTTCTTTTTGCTTAATTTTTTTTTTTCTTGAAAAGATGTTTTCATCTTTTTGCGCTAACTGCTAAGTCCTCACGTGTTGTCCCACAGGCCCTAACATAGGCCTGTTTGGCCTGACAGGAGGGCCTATTTAAGGGGCACAAGGGAGGCATATGAGAACTTAAAAGAAGTCTGAAGCTTGGATTTAAAATCCTCCTGGACTAAGGGAAGCATAGTGTTGTGGTGGCATGGCAGCAGAACACGGCGAGCTGCTGGCTGAGATGTCCACTGTCGGGCGTCTGAGTGCCACCGAACGCCTGAAGCACGCCCAGAAGCGGCGGGCGCAGCAGCTGAAGGCTTGGGCACAGATGGAGAAGGATGCCGCACGAGGAACAAAGGCCAAAGCAGATAAGAAGAAGGGGCGCACCAAAAAAGTCACATTCCCCAACACTGTCACCCTGCTGGATGCAGCTGCACGCAATGATGTGGATGAGGGTAGGTAGAAACATGCTTAGAGTGGATATGTACACACACACACTCAGAAAAGAAATTTTATGTGTTTAACATCACGCTTTATCAAATTAAGTTTATAAATAATACATTTCGGAGCATCAAAGTGCAACCCTAGACTAATCCAGGGCCTTCCCACCTAGACCAATCAAAATGCCATAACATGTGACAGCAGCCCTGCTCTTGAACGTCAGGGGATACTGTGACCTCTGCATTTGTCCTCTTTGTTTCGTATTAGACGGTGGCCTTTCCCAGTGGCATGGTGCTCTGTAAAACCCACGATTCAAAGGAAGTGATTCATGCATAATGTATTCTGGATACGTCACACTTTAACTGACCAGGCATTTTGTTTTCAATGACTTTATTGAAAGCCACAGGATCAAGGCTAATTATAGAGGCAAATATGTTAAGATCATTGTTAACTTACACGCAGACACACTGCACACTTATATCTATTTAGAGAAACAGATTTCTGCCACGTGTTGTAATGTTTATGTGGAAAAGTCATAATGCTGTGTGTGTGTGTGTGTGTGTGTGTGTGTGTGTGTCTGTGTGTGTCTGTGTATGTTTGTGCTTCTTCTAGTGAGGGAGCTGCTAAACAAAGGTGTCAGCCCAGATCTGGTCAACGAGGATGGACTGACAGCCCTCCATCAGGTACGCACATACACCTAGTTAGGAGTTGCTAGTGCAGTGAGGAGGACATGATCCCTCACCGGCTTCCCGCCTACAAACCTGGAATGTACAATCAAAGTCAGTGACAGGCTGACAGGGAAATCAGACTGGTTAACAAAGAATTGCGCCCCAGCTAATGATTCCTTTTTATATTCAGAAATTCCTAGCACCTCACTCGCAGCATGCCAGAAAAACAGAATCAATTTGAAAAAACATCAACTGGCACAAACAAAGCAGGATCCAAATATCATGCTCACACTTCCACATCTGTTAATATGCAAATATGCGTGTCCACTGAAATAACCAACCACTCACATCTTCAAAACAAAATGGGCAGGTAATCCACACACTATTGATACAGTCCTGTCGGCATTTAGACCATTTAAGAGTCTTCCATGTACATGTGCACAGGTATCCACTCCCATTCTGCACAAGCTTGTATAAGAAGTCTTGCAATAAATTGGATGAGATTACAATACATAGTTTTACACTAACAGTTTGTGACTGCCCTTAACAAGTCAAGTCACCTTTTGTGCAGGGTGTGTGTTTATGTTGTGTGTGGTCAAAGCTTTGAGCTCACTAACTACTGTTTGTCTTTATTTTGTCTAACCCTTAACTTATCTTCAGTCTGTTTACATGAACACACTGATTCATTCCCACCGTTTTAGTTAGAGGGGTCCGAATTTGGAAGAAGTGAGGGCAGCTTGCTCAAGCCAGCATTCCTTCCCCGAACAGTTTTAGAGGGAATACATCATAAGATTCCTGTGTTTTATATGACGAGACCTTGAAACCCACAAACCCAAAACTACCCTGCAACCTTTTATAATTCACATGGGCACTTTTCCCACTATTGGTGCTCTATGTGTTTTGAATTTGGTTTTATAAGTTAGCAACACAAACACACTACTATAAACTCATCAAAGTAGTACTTGTGAACACAGAGGCTCTTTATAGAAGCATTTGACTCTGCTTTTCCCCTCGGTGTTTACACAGCAAAGGGCTGGGCCATGCATGCTATTTTTTTTCTATTAGTGTATTAGTGTAAATAATCCGGCATGGTTTTATCCATGTCTCTTTCTGCTTGTTTACCTGCAGTATGTTTTATGTTTGTCTATGCCTGTTATGTGTTCCGTCTGTACTTTTCTTCACATGTATATGAATGTACATTTTTATACATATCTACATCTGCCGTGTCTTGCCAGTGCTGCATTGATGACTTTGTGGAGATAGTGCAGTGCCTGCTGGACGCTGGTGCCTGTGTGAATGCCTGTGATAGTGAGCTGTGGACACCGCTGCACGCTGCTGCCACCTGTGGACACACCGGACTGGTGCAGCTCCTGATTCAGGCGTGAGTTTGACCATGAATTTCATAACTTTACTGTTTTATGCATCCTTTCTCCCATAGCAAGTTTTTTTTTCTTGCTGCCATAGCACTAACAATATCACAGTGTAGAAATTCATAAGCTGATATTCGGATAAATGTTGCTTGATTCTTTCATTCAGACAGAATTGATATTATTCTCTAGATCCAAGAGCCATTTTGGCCAGACTACCTAGTTTATATAGAC
The DNA here is from genome assembly GCA_038419695.1 of Scomberomorus guttatus. NCBI lineage: Eukaryota > Metazoa > Chordata > Actinopteri > Scombriformes > Scombridae > Scomberomorus > Scomberomorus guttatus. The sequence continues at coordinate 13,385,154 of CM076464.1, read as the reverse complement.
AATGCAAATGTGGCTGCAGCTTGACTGTCTAAACACTTTGCAAGTGTATGAATATTCTTGGGTCAGGGAGTGTCACTGTGTCATACTCTAATCTAATTGCATATGGGTGTGTGCGTGCCTTCTGTTTGTGTGTTTGTTTGGATGCTTCTAGTGGTGCTAACCTGCTGGCTGTCAATGCGGATGGCAACATGCCCTATGACCTCTGTGAGGACGAGGCCACCCTTGAGCTGCTGGAGATTGTTATGGCTGAGCAGGGTCAGTGAGTTGAGTCAAATGGAAACCATCACTGACATTTTTGTAGCTTATTTTATAGCATTTCTTTCTCTTCTCTGTGTGTGTGTGTGTGTGTGTGTGTGTGTGTGTGTGTGTGTGTGTGTGTGTGTGTGTGTGTGTGTGTGTGTGTGTGTGTGTGTGTGTGTGTGTGTGTGTGTGTGTGTGTGTGTGTGTGTGTGTAGGGATAACTCAGGACCGTATAGATGAATGCCGAGGGGCTAAAGAGATGGGCATGCTGGCTGACGTCCAGGCTCTGGTTCAGAGTGGAGCGGACTTAAACGCTCAGGATGATAATGGAGCAACACTGGTGAGACAGAGTGACACGTGTAGATAAAAACTTAGGGGAAGGAAAACACAAATCCTTAGTTTTGGAAAATGCAAGCAGTATACTCACCTGTCTTCCTAAATCCAAACTTTTGTCCCCTTTAAACCTGATAAAACTATATCAAACCTAGGTAATATAAATACTGAGTGTGTTCTATGTTGAATTTTTCTTCCAGCTCCATATAGCGTCTGCTAATGGCTACATGTCTGTGGCAGAGCTGCTGCTAGAGCACAGGGCTCAGGTGGAGGTGAAGGATTGTGATGGCTGGACGCCGCTACACGCTGCCTCCTGCTGGGGACAAGTCAGTGCTGCAGTCATATCAAAAAATAAAACCATATCTTCTTCCTGAACTTTGCAACTAACGGCGTTTATATTTGTTTCATAGATCCAAATGGTGGAACTGCTGGTGGCACACGGAGCCAGTCTAAACACAAAGTCTGTCCTAGAGGAGACACCTCTGGGTAGGACCTCAAAGTGTTTTTGGTGTTTTACTGTATTTCAACAAAGCAGAATACATTGTACATAGTAGCAGCCTCTGATCCAGAACCACTTCCTGTCAGCCTTTTTCCTTTCATACCTCACAGTGTCTAACTTTTGCGCTGTGGCCTTTTCAGATGTGTGTATGGACGAGGAGGTCAGAGCCAAACTGATGGAACTGAAGCACAAACACGATGCCATCATGAAGAGCCAGGACCGGCAGAAGGGCACGCTGCAAAGACGAGCCTCCAGTACTGGAAGCAGAGGGTAAGAGGGGATATTAAGTCTGGATACAGAGAGCACATAACATTGGAACAGTTTAGTGTTTTACTGTTCCCCTCTCTCTTGTTTGTACAGTAAAGTGGTGCGTCGCGTCAGTGTGAACGAGCGCTCCAGTCTGTACCGGCGGGAGCACCACAAAGAGGCCATGGTGTGGCAGGAGCGCGGCCGACAGCCAGAACCACAAGATGATGATGAGGATAGACAAACGGACAATGAGCTGAACCAGCATGCCACCATGGTGAGTGAGCACAGTTTTTTTTTCTTATTACTGTTGTTAAATTTACAAAGAGTTGAAGTTGATTAAAATACATGTTTTGTTGAATGTTCCCCTTGTGTTTCAGGCTGCTGGCGGCGGAGCCACATCACGTTTAGATGAACTGGACTCTGCAGACAGGAAAATCATGTCCAGCCTCGGGAATGGAGGGACCTCTGTTTCTCTGGCCTCCTCTGTGCCTGGAGAGCTGTGGAGCGGAGGAGGTCGCATGGAGCGCAGCGCCTCCTACCAGCTCAGCCCTGCAGCCGGAGCAGCGTTAGCATCTGGGTCTGCAGAGGGCGAAGGGTCAAACAGTATGACTCGAGAGAAATCGCACCACACGCTGGCTGACCTGAAACGCCAGCGGGCAGCTGCCAAGCTCAACAAGTACCCAGCTCCTCCACCACCTTTGCCGTCTCCCTTAGAGGAGGAGCCTCCTGTTGCAGGAGCCGAGGTGACTCCTCAGGCCCAGCAGGAGCTCCAAGGGACACCCAGCACAGAGCAGGTGGCCTCTCCCAGCCAGGTGTACTTCACCCCAGCCAGCGGAGATCCTCCGCTACTGAAACTTCGAGCCCCTGAAGAGGAGCAGTCAAACAACAAGGAGCCTTGCTGTGGACTCATGTAGACAGCCTCACACACACACACACACACATACACATATATTGCCTATAGAGTACATAAGCTGGGCATGTTACACTCCAAAGTGGCAAAAACATTTCAAAACAGATATGCTTGAAATTAAGATTTTTGTTCCCACGTTAAGGCCACATGCCAATGAGGGTTTGATCTGCACTGCATTTCAGAGATCTTTGTGCTCCCCTTGTTTATCTTTTCTAAGCAATATGATACACATTTTACACAAAGGTCCCAGCATTCCCAGTTGCTCCCTCTCAATTAGAGGCTGCGTGATCTGATGGACATCAGGTGTCCATCTAGTGACTGAGAGGAGAACTACAGGTTCCAATGTCTGCTGTACTCAGTCTCTATAGTCATTAGTTTACTCATCCATTACTTCACTCTCAAATAGATTGATGTTTCATTGAAAAGCCTTAGAATCACGTGAAAGTTGAATTATTTATGTAAAGCTGAATGAAATTAACTTGCATCTCAAGATTTATTTTAAATTAAGAACGAGTGAATGAGGTTTAAGTTCTGTTTTCTTTAGTGAATGACTGGTTTGAAGGTACATGATCTATTCTTGCATATATTCACATTTATCATAAGTAAAATATTTTTATGGTTGGGAGATTGCTTGGTCATGATAGTTTCAGTATGCAGTACAGCTAACATTTACACAAAGTAAACAAGGACTGTTTCCTTTTTTTTTTTTTTTTTTTTTGGACTGAAAATATTCTGAATTGTTTTCTTTGGTCAATTTTAGTGCACACAAAGCCTACATGTCAATATCTGAAATGGTGCAATTTGTAAATTGCGTGTTTCTCTTGAAAACAATGAGTTAATTTATAATTAAATCCACTGATAATTTACTCAGCCCATCATTATCACTTCTAGATTTCTATTTTGCTGTCAGTATTTCTATTTTTCTACCCTCTGAATGGAATCATGTTATTTATTCTATCTGATACTGAATGTGGCTCATGGTGTACAGTTCTTGTACCATTTTTTTGAAAGATAAATATAATTCTATAAAGAACTTCAAAAGGTATGAGGGCAAGATATTTTGTGACGAGAACTATCAAAGAGATGATATATAGTTTTATTGTCAAACTAGTAAACTTGTCATATGATGATTTATCAAAGGTTGGTGCCTTTTTTTTTTTTTTAGGTGGCAGATTTCATTTAGGTTTGCAATGCTTGCACAAAGTCCCATGTGTAAATTTGGTGAACAGTGGGATAAAATGATCAGACATGGACTCCAACTGTCAATGCACTCGATTTCTTTATTGCATTTCAGTTTTGTTAGTGATTTTTACTGATCCCTGTTTAGACGAAACAAAAAACTTTGTTTTCAGAAATGATTTTTGTATTTTTTTTTTAATGCAAGTGGTCTTATTTAATGGATGTGGAAATTGTGACTGGTTATGTCTGATTATTTTTTTGAAGGAAGGAATCAGATAAACGTGTTTTGAAATGAAACATCGTATTGCAACTTAAGTTTTTGAGGCTTTTTCTACATTTGACTTAAAACAAATAAGACATGCTGGAAGCCAGTTCAGGGTCAAGTGATGGCCTCATGGTTAGAGAAGGAAGGTTGTGACCAAGATGTTAACCTTTTAAATCCCTTGATCGACTGTTTGAGCCTGTCTTTACCTGAAGTTGAGGATGTCTTCCCCTTGTGGTAAAATGTAGCAGCTGCACATTTCACCAATGCCTTTTCTCTTACATCTTACATCATGTGCTCACTCAATTTGGGCACATTTGTATGTCACAATCTGTTCTGATCCACCTGTCCCTGCAGCACAAAATACACATAATATACACTCCACTACACTTTAGATGCACTGTAGAAGTATTTGGTTGTATCACCTGCTAATTATGACATTGCAAGTCGCAGCTTTACGTTTTTAAAAACTTGTTGTAGCATGTTTTTCACTCACAAGAATTTCAGCCCTACCTCTGTCTACTTACATCAGAAACATGAATGCACACATAGATCTTAACACTTTCTGGGATATGTATGTGGCCTTGGCAACAGTTGTGCATGGGGTGTGTTAAAAATGGAACCCACTTAAGTCCAGACATGTTTTGACTGTGAGCCAAGGCTTCTGAGCTTCAAGTTGGACCTTTAAATCTTCAAATCCTCACATTTTAGCCATTTTAAAAGTATTATCTATTACTTAATGTTGATCTGTGATTTAAAATTAGATATACGTAGACTAAGCGGAACACACTGTGTCGTGTGATGCTGCCAAAATATGCACAGCGTGACACACAAAAGTCATCAGGGCATCACATGCGTTTACGTAAACCGTTTTAGTTTGGGATATCAAATATCTTTCCCAAGCTCTCTCCAATATATCCAGGAGGTTTCACTGTCTCACACTCCATACTCTTTACCCTCTACACACAGTTATCTACAGTAAGTCTGTCTCTGCCTTGTCCAAACAAAAGATAAGCATTTTTGCATATCATTTAAATCTTATAATCTTGTCCCTCTGCATTCTTGACTCGATACGTGGCGCTCCTGAGGTAATGTGATTCCCTTTGCAGTTCCTTCATGTTCAAGGTTCGACATCGTTTTGAGGCCAGAGGCTGGTGTGACGTCAGGTTACAGCAGCACTGTGTCATGTAATGTTTTGCCTGGTTTAATAAAGACCTAAGTGGTGCTGTGAACCATGTAACAGGTTGGCAAATGCTGAGATTCAAGATTTCAAATATCATTTATTTGCTAAGTATAGAAATACAAGGAATTTGCCTTGTTTCAGCTATTTATATTCAGTAAAAAATATAACACAACATTTAACAGACACTGTTACGCTGGGTGGGCCCAATAAAAAAATCTAACAATAACAGACTCTGTTATGATGACACTGTTACACTGGGTGGAGGGTGGGTGTTAAAGTGGCAGGGGCAGATAGCAGCAGATCTGTAAGCTGAGGGGAGAGTTAGTTAGTTTTATGGCGCAGGGGGAAAAAGTGTTCTTGTGTCTGGCCTATGATTAACTGCTGATCTCTGGCTGCCCCACACCTTCATGCCCAAACTGAACCTTTGTCCTAATCCTAGCCGCAGAGATCAGCCTACAGTAAACAGTATTTGGAAACAGACTTTGCCACAAGACATGCTATAATGGGTGTGATCGGTTAGTCTATTTTTGTCAACTTAATTTTATTAACATTGCGGCAAAATGAACAAAAAATGTACACTAACATTTGCAATTTAAGGGTCTTTCTGAAAAATCTCCTTGTTCATAATGCAGGGTACATGAGAGGTTAAAGGATCCCTGACAAAACAACATGCAATCCCAAGATTCATTGCACCAAAGCAATGCAGAGGTCTGTTGTAAGATAGAAACCCTTATCTCACAGTGGCAAAGACAGAGCCCTCAATGTAAAGGTCCTCAACATTCATGTTTATGAGAAGTTCATTTTTTAAAGACAACTTGGGATCCCAAAACAATAAGTAAATAAATACTCAATTACTGTACAGTTTTGATGTATTAAAAGTGTTTCAATTTAATTCTACATAATTATTTTCATCCACTACATTTTAAGAGGAAATATTGTACTTTTTACTCCATTATATTTGACTACTATAGCTACTTGTTACTTTTCAAATTGAACTTTTTATCCAAAACATGGCTATTTTATAAAATACGATTGATTATATAACTACCCAACAGTATGTAAAATAGTTAAAATTAGCTCCACCATGACCAGTTACAGTATTAAAATGTTGCTGACAAATTAATGCATCAATGAGAATAATCCAATAACATACAATTTCTAATAGTAATAATAACAGTTTAACATGGCTGGATTAACCTGTGTGGGGGACCGTGGGGCAAAAAGTTGCCATTGGGCCCCAAAAACACAACATAATACTTTACTGATAATACTTTTGTAGCTTTAAAACTGCTCTAATCAATACTTTAATATTAAAGATCCCCTCCAGACATGTTTTAAGACGTATATTTTATATATATAAAATACTGTACTTTGAATAATAATTAGTGTCTGAAATGGTTTTTCCACAAAAGAAGTTCAATTACCATGTTAAAATCCTTAAAATTACATCTCCCTCCATTAAAGAAATCCAGAATCTCTTACTATGCAAATATATTTCATTTCTGAAGTTTAACTGCTTGGACACAAGATGGCTCCATTCTCAGTGTTTGTGCACTGAAGGCTTCAAGTTTCCACATCACACTCGTGTAAGTTGCACACTGGATCACGAATGGCTTCCACACCGTTTTTGTCAGAAATCATGCTTGTAGACCCACCCCTTTAAATTGGATTTTCAACAAGCTCAGAGAAACTTTGTACTTTAAGCATATGAATGTGAAAACAGTCTTCTAATGTCAAATTCTGCACATACATCATTCTGCACAGTGAAGCTCAAACATCCAACTGAAGGAACAAGAAGAAAAATATATTTTTGAGTGGAGAGGGGCTTTAACAATTGATTAAAGCTGGAGTGTGGGACTTTTGTCTCCCCGTTCTGGCAGTGAGAGTAATTACAAAAACACTGTTGATACATGCCTATGTCTCCGCCATAGCCTACTCTGTCTACTGTTGTGGCTGTAAAACAGTGGATAAATTCTTTTGAGTGTCACACAACCCCCGCAAAATGACTTGTTTCACTATCAGAATGTGATCCATTGAGTCCGATAACATTTGGAAAGTCTAGAAGAGCCGCATCATTAAATTATTTCATCCCTATTCAAGTTAGCAGACAGCTAACCGGAAGTTAGCCGGCTAGGCCGGCCGAAGTCTCTAGTGCGCATGCTCTTCCCACAGAGCATGCGTTGCTGTGCATTCATCCGGCCAGTGAGGGAATGTCAAACCCGACACCAGATTAAATACTCTGCTATACTGTGAAATAGGCCTACAGAGAGATTTACCTGGTGGTGATAAGCTTAATCAGCATTGTGTGAACTTGTTTGGCAAATTGAATGAACAGACATTAATTTATATGTAAAAGTTCTGCACTGCAGGTTTAAATTAGTATGTGTATTGTGAAACGGCTCAATAGCAGTGACAAACTCAAGAATTATCATCAGACTCAGTTCATTGTGTTGGTTTTGAGAGCCCACAATTTTCAGCACAGCTTGTTTTTAACTCCCACCAGTGTTTTCAACGCTGTGAAAGTAAGTGGAGCATTTAAGGAACCAAATATGTCCCTCGGGAGTTGGTGGAGAGCTAAAACGGGAGTGAATATTTGGACATTTCAAAATTTAGGTTTGTTTTTTTATGTGGCAGTATTATTCTTTTGTTGTATTGGTACTTTTACTTGCACTGTTGACAGTTGCCTCTGAAACTGTTTTCAAAAGTTTTTTTTTTCTCGTGCTGCACGCAAAGAAATGTAAGCGTTTTCTCCGACAGCATGTGAAGGGATCATTTGGCAGGCTGAAAACCAGTGAAGAAATCCAACCAACCGCGTGCAGAGACGGGTGAAGGCGTGTCGGTCGGGTGGGAATATGAACCGATAATAACACCGAGAGGCTCAACTGTCAGTCGGAGCTCAGAGGAGCGGGAGGGGAAGAAATCACACACACACGACGTGACTTTGTACTGCAGCGGACAACTGGTAGCTAATCGCCGATACACTTTATATGCTCATGCACGTTCACAGCTACAGTTTTGTGCCCGTTCTTGATATTTTCTCACTCTCCTTCATGTTTCTGTCCACAGTGAGACAATGTCCCAGCAGGCAGTGAACGGGGTCCCGTCCCAGGGCAAGGTGCTGACTTTGGAGACCATGAACCCCAATGTGAAACGGGTCGAGTACGCGGTTCGTGGTCCCATAGTCCAGAGGGCGGTGCAGATAGAGAAGGAGCTGAAAGAGGTAAAAGTCAAGTGTGGGGGCTGCGACACGCGCACGCGGACCGAAGTAAAACTGTGAGAATGCACGAGGAAAAACAGAAAAATAAATATGGGAAAAAAAGCTAATGTTACATTTGTGGCACTCTGAAGGGAGTTAGGTAAAGTTATGAAAGGCTTTTTATTTAAGTCACATGGTATCACCATTCATACAGACATATTTTGGGGATTCTTGTTTTTATTATTCCTTTCCACTTAAATATATATTGTTCTTCCTGTTCCTACATTGGGTGTTTGAGCTTCACTGTGCAGAATGATGTATGCGCAGTTTGACACTAGAAGGCTGTTTTCACGTTCATCTGCTGAAGGTGGAAATTTCCTCTGAGCTCATTGAGAATCAAATTTTAAGGTGTAGGCCCATCAGCATGATGTGACATCACAAATAGTTTGGAAGCAGATCCTGATCCAGTATTCAATTTACATGAGTGTGATGTGGAAACTTGAAGCCTCCAGTGCACAAACACTGAGCTGGACTTCACAGTGAAGTAGGAGACATCTTGTGTAAAGTTTTCCAGCAGGAAAACTTTAGAAATTAAATATATTTGCATATTTATAGAATCTGGAATGTTTAATGAGGGAGCAGGAGTAGATGTAATTTTAAGGATTTTAACAAGATAATTAAACTTTTGTGGAAAAACCATATCAGACACTAATTATTATTCAAAGTAGAGTGTTTTATATATGTCTTAAAACATGTCTGGAGGGGATCCTTAAGGATAAAAGTGGATGTATAGTAAATACAGAACTGAAAGTGTGTATATGTGGGAGGAGGAGAGAGGATGACCGCATGATCTGCGCAGCTGTTAAACCGCCACAACAGCTGGAATTTAACTTCAGTCAGCAGCCAAATACTGGTTCCTGTAAACTTGTAACGTTGTCTTTTCTATCAAACACATTTTGGAAATCCCATCTAAAAAAATAAAAACACTTCAGCTCAATAAGAATTGAAAGTGCCTCTCGGTGACTTTTGGCACCCACACACTCAGCTGCTGTGAACAATGAGCAAAAAGAGATTTCCCTGCTGTTTCCTTGAGATATGATTAAAAATGGAAGCGATAGGAAAGAGAAGTATCTAACCCTGATGATGCTTGCCTTGGACAGTTTTTGCTGACTGGCAGAGAGAGTGAAGGCAGGATATACACAGCGGGTCAGCTTTTAAAAGTCCCGGCATGACTGTTATGTTCTGCTCCTGCGCTGCCATGCAAAACAACTCGTGTTACATTCTCTTTTGGTAATATTGATCCACAGCGCTTTCCTCAGGAAGGGCAAGCAAGTTCAACAGGGAGTCTTTTTAAAAGCTGTAACGCAACCCTCTCTGCAGTTATGTCCTCTTCACCGGACACGGTAATGAAGGGAGCAGCTCTAGACTGCTTTGAATACATGTCACTCTCTCCTCTAGCCCGAGGTGTGCGCAGGATCCAGAGTAAAGGATGTGTATATCTTGGAGAGTTATTACATAAGAAGAGAGAGTACATTCTCTGTCCTCTTTTGTCTCTCTTGAGTTTGCCTACCTCCCTCCTCCCCACAGGGGAGAGAGTTCATTGGACTAAGCTGCAGCTGTGAGGCCCAGGAGCGTCAGAGGCCTTTCTCTTACAAGCCGCTCCAGAATTCTTTGTAGTCCACCTCTTTTTCCTCCACTTATATAAGGAAAACCAAAAACAAATGCTCCATGTATTGACTAGAATAACTGAAATGATTTGCTGCAACGCCATAACATTTTTTTATTTGGGAATTATATCGGTTTATGTTACAGCGGTTAAATCTAAACTCCACAGGAGTCATTTTCAACACACACATTAGTCTAGAAGAAAAACTGCTTTATTCAGGATATGCTAATAGTGTGTAAAATCAATATGATTTGTATGGAATAGTGTCAATTAACAGTGTGAAGTGTTTTTCCTGAGAAAATACAAGAAAACTAGAAAAGCGAAACTTTTTTTTTTTTTTTTTTTTTTACATTTTTCATTTTCTCTTTTAACTTTTGCGCCACTGCTTGCAACAATATAAATGCCTGAACCATCAAATCCTGGAGTTTTCTGAGAGGTCAGGAGTGTTTGTGTCGTTGCGGTTGCCTAGTCGTCTGAGAGAGTGCTTCCTGTCAGATCTGTGACTGGAACACGTTTACTGACAGCTCAGCAGAATTTATGCAAGTGTGTGTTTGTGCATGTGTGCGCTGGTGTGCTGATGACCCTTATAAATCCTTACCCAGACATCTGGCATGACAGTGCCTGCACGGCAGTAAGCTAATTCGGGGCTTGGATCTCAGCCGCTGGCGAGTCTGCATTGTTTGTGACAGTGGAGTGGTGACAATAGAGCAGGAGAATAGAAAAAGAACTGATACTTTTCTGAGTTATTAGTTACAGAAATGTCATATATCCACTCTGTGTTATTTTTTATACTCTTCTTCTATTCCCTGTATCTGGGATCTTTTTCTTCAGAGTGAATTGGGAGGGTTAGTTTCATCTCAACATAATATTAAGCTGGATAGATCACATGAGCAAAGCAGCAATGGTTAGTTTTCAATTTGCATCAGTTAGAGCTTGAATTAGAATAGCTCAGAGTACTCCAGCATGACTGAATACTGTTGGAAGGATGACTGTTTTTAGATTAAATCATAAGACTAAAGTGAAATGTGAATTCCGGACGGTTGTCAGGTCCGACTCTATTCAGCCTGAGTAGCCACAGGGTTTCCTGGCCTGGTTCACAGGTCCGGGGCTGTTGTAATCAGTGCCTGGTGCTGACTGAGCAGGAGAACTTTAGGCTGAGCGGGGAACCGGCTGGCTCCTCTTTTACCCGGAGAACAGCAGCCTCTTTGTTGCTTGAGGTCAAGCCGGGGAGAGGACTAAAACTGAAACGTGATGCTTTCAGTTATTTAGATTTCAAACAAGCTCATGTCGGATATAAGCTAACCCAAAGAACCTCGCAGGCCTTGCTCTTGCAGTCATGCAAGGACACAGAAATGATAAATATTGGCTCAGTCAAAAGGAAAGTTCTCCCTTTGCCCTTGGAGGCCTTTAGTCTGGTATTTTATCATGTGTGATATGCTGAATCATGACACGATCGTGTAAACAGCATATTTAGACTACATTGCATAGTAGTATGGCAATCCTGGTTAACTGGACATGCATTGGGGTGAGACAGTGCAGTGTTACAGCTATATTCCACTTATATGTATTAAGGGAAATGTCATAAATTAGGTATAAATGTAAGTTCTGGTGACTACAGTTCGGTTTTAGTGAGAGCACGGCTTGAATATCCAGATGACTGATGAGCTTTCAGGAGGTGGAACTCCATAAAATTACCTGTTTGCTAACCAGCCACCATGACCTGCCTGCACTCGCCCCTACTCAAACACCTGAGGCAGTTTTAGGCGAAGTTACAACAAAACGTTCACAAGATTGCTTTAGTAATCAGAAACATCTGGTGAGTTTTTGATGGACGGAGACACAAACACAAGGCGAGAAAGGCTCCAGTCAAACATTATTTGCAGTGTCTGTACCTGAATTGCAAATAAAAAATACATGTTTGGATGACTTTAGTTGAGTCTGGGATTACTCTTCTAATGGGGTTTTAAGCCTGCATTTTTAAAACTCTGACAATAATTGCGAAACATTATAAGGATTTTTTTTGACGTTTTCGGTTTTGTTTGTTTAATTTCACATCCGCATTCAGTAAAATGTAATGACTGATTCATTTGATGATGGTTAACCCTGACATAAAGTATCAGGGGACCTCAATTGTCAAATTACCTTGTGATAAACAGCAACAGGTGCAGCATGTTCTAAGCAACAAACAGACACGCAGGCACCAAACCAGAGCTTTACGAGATCTAATTAGGTCAGAGATGAAGATGAAGAACTTGCTGATTCAATGAAGATCAGTAACGAGTGGTTAGAAGGAGCAAATGGTTTAGATGAGGAGAGGAATAAAATGGAAAAAGGCTCAAGCTCGTCATGTGATGTGATTAAACCAGCAATTCCCCTGAGTAGTTTCCCCCCGACCACAAACAGTGAGGGTTTGTGTCTCTGTGAGCCCCAGCAGCATCGTCCCTGCTCAGGCCGCCACTTCCTCCTCCACAGGCCCTGTGCCAACCAGACTCTGTGCCAGGGTCTCTGTAAAAACAAAAGGGTGCTAATGAGAGAAGATGCATGAGGGGACCAAGGGGTATGTCTGTGAGATGCATGCAAGTGCCTCTGATTTGATTTACATGCTGAACCATCAGGCGGTAACAATTAGAGGGGTGGGAGCTGTTATGTAGTTGTTGGTCCTCTGTCTGTTTGGCTTGTGGAAATGACAAAAATGGAGAAGCTTTACTGTTGCCAAGTGTTCCTACTGTGATACTCTTATTTGATAACCATGTTAATATCAATTATAGTTGCAAGTCTTTCATGAAGCGACTTTTGGCACAGTAGAGATTTTTCCAGCTGTTGCTTGACTTGTGTCTCTCCGTCCTTACTTACTTTACTCCTTTTTACACGTTCAGACACATCGTGTGCGTCTCTTGTTTGTTGAAGAGCCGTCACCACGTATAAGAATGAGTGAGCACAAAGTCACCAGGTTCTCACTCTTCCCTTGTCTCTTACCTCTCCCTTAAATCATGCTTATTATGTGCTTAAAGATTCAACAGTTGTCTGGCTTGCTTCTGAGTAATTCTTACATACTTCTGTTTTTGTCTTTCCAGGGAGTGAAGAAGCCTTTCACAGAAGTCATCAAGGCTAACATAGGCGACGCCCATGCCATGGGTCAGAAGCCAATCACATTCCTCAGACAGGTTGGACCACTTAGTACGGTTTTGCCTCAAGTCTTTTGAGTGCTTGTGTTAAATAACTCATCATTGTAGTTGCACGTGAAACTGGGCTTACTGCATACATATACTGCACATATCAGGATGCCTGTTAATGTCAGTTATATTGTGGTTTTTTTTTTTGTTTTTTTAAATGTTTTTTTTCTCAGGTCTTGGCTCTGTGTTCTTACCCCGAACTCCTGGAAGACAACAAGTTTCCAGAGGATGCCAAGAAAAGGGCAAAGCGTATTCTGGATGCCTGTGGAGGCAACAGTATAGGTAAGACAACTCCCCCTCACTCCACCAACCACGTTCACGCCTCCTCCTCCCAACATGTCACCAGCGCTACCTCCATTTGTCTTTTCATTAATAATTTCTCTGGACTGTCTAAGCGTGTACACTAAACAAACACAGCTCTAACTGATCAGTGTTTGAATCAAAGTTCATTTTCATGTGTTCAAGGGGCCTACAGCGCTAGCCAGGGTATTGAGTGCATCCGCCAGGATGTGGCGCGCTACATAGAGAAGAGAGATGGTGGAATCTCCTCCAACCCTGACAACATCTATCTGTCCACTGGGGCCAGTGATGCCATTGTGGTACGTGTTACACTTCTTATTGTCTTTTTTCCAGCAAAGTGCTGACATACAGTAGACTAGACTTCCCAAAACTGTCTACGTAGGTTTTATGAGTTAATATGTTGCCTCAATCCAACACAGTTGACACACTTTTGGTATAATTGGCCTATGAAACTTCAGCTTCTGTTAATTATATACTCAGCAGCTGTACTTTGCACATCTGTGACTTTTACTCCACCCACAGACCTTTGTCACTGTCAATATAGCTTTCTCCAGTTTTATGCAACCTAATCAGGCTATTGAATGACCTTGACTACAGCACAAAATATGTGTCCTACTACTGTTGCCTGCAGTGATAAACTTTGACATTTTTAGCCTAGTGTGTATACATGTAGGTGTGTGTTTGTTTAGTCTGCTATCATAAAGTAGATCCGTTCTGCGCTCTGTGTGACCACTTTTTGCATTTTACCCTCCAGCAGTCTTGTATTATGTAACTGCCTCATCATGTGTCAGCACCAAACAGCCAGGCCTGATTAGCTGTACATCTACATTCCTTATTAAGTACTGTCAATGCTCCAAAATTGTGTCTTCTCAACGTTCTTCCTTCCTTCTTTTTTTCCCCTCTCCTTTCTTTTCCTTTTACCTGCTTTTCCCGTCTCCTCCTCCTCTTCACTACGACTCTTGATCCCAGACCATGCTGAAGTTGCTCGTGTGCGGCGAGGGTCGCACCCGTACCGGAGTGATGATCTCCATCCCCCAGTATCCTCTGTACTCGGCCGCACTGGCAGACCTGGGAGCCGTACAGATCAGTTACTACCTGGACGAGGACAAATGTTGGGGTCTGGATGTCGCAGAGCTCAGGAGATCCCTGAATGCAGCGAGGCAGCACTGCAATCCCCGCGTCCTCTGCATCATCAACCCTGGAAACCCCACTGGTATGTGTTCTAAAAAATCAACTCATTTCTTAGATGGAAGTTAAGACATCAAAACATATGCAGATGCAGTCTTTCTCTCTCTCAGTACATATCTCCCCTAATGATCAAACCTTGGTTGTCTTGTGCGACAGGTCAGGTCCAGAGCAGACAGTGCATCGAAGATGTGATCCGATTTGCTAAAGAGGAGCATCTCTTCCTTATGGCTGATGAAGTAATTTACTAATGTCATTTCCTCAATTCAGATTTTTATTCTGTCTTCAACAGCAAAGAGGTTCATCAGGATAGGATTTATTACAGGGCTGCTGTATTGGGTTGTGTTATATTATACATAGTACATAATAAACCAGTAAATTGTGTGTAATTGCCAAAGTCTAAAGTTATTGTGGTTTGTTCTTCTGTCACGGACAGAATAACTCATTTTATGGATAATGATGAAAGTGTAGTCATTTTTTTATGAACAATGATGTAATAAGGCCTTCTGTATTTGTATATTGTATCTAAGTTGTTTTCCCTCTTTAGGTCTACCAGGATAATGTGTACGCAGAGGGCTGCAAGTTTCACTCTTTCAAGAAGGTGTTGTTTGAGATGGGACCCGAGTACTCCAGTACAGTGGAAATGGCTTCCTTCCACTCCACCTCCAAATGCTACATGGGAGAGTGAGTAGCTGGACTCCCACACACACACACACGCAGACTCGTGTATGAAACATCTACTGACTCTGCTGCTATCGCTGATGTGTACATATCTAGCATTATGTGTTTGCTTAGTGTTTGACATTTTCCACTCCTCTGTTTGCTGTTGCAGGTGCGGATTTCGTGGAGGCTACATGGAGGTGATTAACATGGACCCTGAGGTGAAGGCCCAACTCACCAAACTGGTGTCGGTGCGTCTGTGCCCCCCTGTCCCCGGACAGGCTCTCTTAGACCTGGTGGTTAACCCCCCGCAGCCTGACGAGCCCTCCTACACCACATTTATGAAGGTCTGAAAAACGCACAAAGCACCCCAGTTAATACACATGCTGGCAAAATGCTCCGAGTCTATGCAAACACAGACTTTACTTATGCAAACACTCGTAAACACCACGGCATAAAATATATGCACACAAAGCCTGTATTGAGTGGGCTGAAGTCCTCACACAGCACACTGGATAATCAGCTCTTGTCAGATTATCAATCAGACAATCTGTCATTCACATACTCAGCATCAACAACATATAGAATCATCAATGAATATTGATCATTTCCTAAGTAAAGATGTCTATTTTCATGACTGACTTGACAGGATAATATCATATATGATAGATGATTAATATGCGTGAACATACTGTATCAGTCAACCAAAGAGATGCTAAAAAAATGGAGACTCAGTGTACCTGAAGTAGGTAGAGGTAGTACTTCCTCCCACCTTTAGAGTGTGTGATGTTACGCCAGAACCAGGACCTAAAAAAGCACTCTGCACAGTTCAGCAGTATTGCTGGGATGAGGCGAGTCAAAGACTGTGGCTTTTAGTGTGGTTGTAGGCTGCATATTGTGATGCCTGCATTGGCCACAAGGGGGTGATAAAACTAAAAAGGGCTGGATCCTCTAAATCCTGTGTCTCAACAGGATATATGATAAAGCCCGCCTATTGTAAATGCTACTCCAAACGCAGCTGTCATTGCCCAAATACTGTGGACACAAGTAGTGTAGCATCCTTTGTCACCCTCAGTTTCTCACAATCTGTTGTGCACCAGTCAGTTTAGTGTAGTGTTCAGGCAATTCAAAAAGTCACTGGAGGATGTAAATGATGGAGGACTGTTGTTGTAAGTGACAGGATGTTAAAGATAGAACTTACATGGATATATTTACCATTAAGCTGGCAAACTGGTCTGAGGTTCTTGATATCTGTATGTGCTGTAACATTTATCTCCAGTTTACCACTGATATTCAACTTTGTCTGGTGATAAACTTTTTGATTTAATAATTTGAGAAGCACCTGAATGCACCATTAGTTTCATCCTCTGTGAGACAAGATTCATTTGAAAGGGGACATATATGTGTGTATAGCAAATTGGCTTGCGTTTCAGATTTTTAATTTTTGATTCACCCCTAACAAGTTTAACCATTGCTTTCCCTCCAGGAACGGACAGCAGTGTTGGCAGCTTTGGCAGAGAAGGCCAGGCTAACAGAACAGATGTTCAACACAGTACCTGGTATCACCTGTAACCCTGTGCAGGGGGCCATGTACACCTTCCCCCGCATCACTCTACCTCAGAAGGCAATCGACAAGGCCAAGGTCTGCTCTACACACACACACACACACACACACACACTCCTAATTTTCTCTTTTAACATTTGTAATTCTCTCTGAAAGAACTCTGCGTGAATACAAATATGTGCGTGTCCATCCGCAGGAGGAAGGCCAGATCCCAGACATGTATTACTGTATGAGGCTGCTGGAAGAGGAGGGTATCTGCCTGGTGCCAGGTAGTGGCTTTGGGCAAAGAGAGGGAACTTTCCACTTCAGGTTAGTACAGCAACTTGTGCACCTCACTAAAAACTGGATTTTGTTGTCATTTAAATAAGAACTATTAGTATACTCAAAAAAATATTACTGGTTTTACCACACTTGTGACATCAACCCTCCTTCATCGCCCTGCTGTTATGTCTTCCTCTGTCCAGGATGACCATCTTGCCTCCCACTGAGAAACTGAAGGTTGTGCTGGAGAAGATCAGCGCCTTCCACCAGCGGTTCACAAAGGAGTTTTCATAACGATCCGCCACCTTCATCTCAAGAGCCAACTCATTCAGTGCCTCTGAGTGGACGAGGCAGCACATTAACCATCTCTCTCCTCAAGGCCGTTTTCACATTAGATCTGATTTTTTTTTTTAAAGATCTTTTTTACTGTTTTTCATCAGTGAAGTGTGTTGTGAGGACAGCTGATGAAAATGTGTAGTCAGGCTTCCTGCTCATGTGTATGTACAGATTCACAGTGCATGATGCACTTTCCCAAAGTATTACCCGGCCAGGTTTATAATGTTTAAAAAGATGGTTTAGTGCTGACTGTTGTCTTCTAGAGTTTAATATATTTCAGATGCTGCTACTGTGAGGTACATATCTCTCCTGCCAAGATTCAAACAGCCAAATTAGTTAGTATGTATGAATTTAACACATTGAGAGATTACTTGATTAACCTGATGATGCGCCATGTTGATTGAGTACTGCCTTGGCTATCTATGTATTTCAAGGCCTGTCAGAATGTAGCCATTTGTATTACTAATGTTAAACTTGTTCTTAAAATATGATTAAAATACTTTAATTTCTAACACTTGTTTTCTGAAATTGATGCAATGCTGACTCTATGGTATAGAGTTGCTAAACATTTTCCATCATGTCATGTAGCCTGTTATAGCCTCGTAATAACATTTTAATTTTACAATAACAAATTCACATTTGAGTGCTGGCCGAAAGCCATCATTTTTAGTTTTATTTAAAAAGACTTACATTTTCAACAGTGCTGACATGCTTTTGGAAACAAGAAAGCTGAAAATCTCTTGGAATGAACAGAAACTAAAACGATGATTGAACATTGTAATCATCACAGTAACTCAGTAACACCGTTACACTGCGTTCCCTTCACCTTCCCAGAGGCCTCCTCTCGGTAAGAGTTCTTAGCTACTCGAGAGAGAATTTTTCAAAGTTCGTCTCTCTTCTGTGATAGCTTTGTGGCGTGCTTTTCTAAGAACTTGCTGAACCCGTCGACTGTTCTGTCTCCACCTTCAAATTTGATGGGGCTGTTCTTGCTGTTGCTTGGGGCAAAGTATATCGTGGGGAAGCCTTCCACTTTGTAGCTCTCGTTTGGCACGTCGTTGGCTGTTGTGTCCATCTTGGCGATCACCAGGTTCTTCTCTCCCTTGTACTTCTTGCCCAGAGCCACATAATCAGGCTCCAGTTTTTTACAGTGGCCGCACCAGGGTGCGTAAAACTCGATGAGGACATCCTTCTTGGTATCCATGACGATCTCATCAAAGGTCTTTCCCACCACAACCTTAACTGGTCCTTTATTGTTCTTTGGCACAGGCTGGGACTTGATGATGGGTTTGAGTTTTCCTGTGGACCAGAAGATCAGAACAAGTGAATTTATTTTCATATTCAAAATGTTAAAACTACTTAAGGTGAGCACAAAACGATCCACCACTAAAATGTTTCTTCATGCTTTATCATTTACTGGAATTGAGGGTTTTAGTCAGTGTTATAATTCTTCAGATTCAATTTATTGTCATTGCTCTGTAAAAATACTAATGCAAAAAAAAAAAAAAAAAAAAAAGGCAACTCACCTTTCTTGAAAGCCATAACAAAGTCTCTGAGCACCTCAGAGTCAAACTCCTCTGGTTCCATGGCAAACTTTTTGCCTCCATCTGCCAGAATTCCCACATTTACTTCCTCACCGCTGTCGCTCAGGCCCAGGCTCTTCAGCTCCTCTGCGTAGTCCTCCTCATCAGCGATGGCAAATGTGTACTCTGGGAAGTCCTTGGCCACCTCGAGCACCTTGGACCTCCAGTACTGTGTAGCTAAAAATGAAAGACGTCATAAGAAGTTTGTTAGTATGACGTTCTCAAATTTTCCACAGGTGGTGTTTGGAAAGAGTGAGTTACTGTACTTGGTACAAGTCAATGTGTCCTAGAGTGAGAATTAGTGCAAGTTTGACAACATTTCTATTGAGAAAAAAAAATAATGTTATGTGAATTGTTAGAACTGACAATTCCAAACAAAATAATTTTTTTTTTTTTTTTTTTTTTTTTTTTAAAAACCATTCTTGAATAGCTGCATTAAGATAAAAACAAACATTGTAGGGCTGACCTTCAGTTGTACTACTGGGCTGGCCAGTTGGATACAAAAACACAGAACTGCTCACTGGACAGATACTGAAGAACTTTGCTTTCCTTCCTCTCGGACCTCTCTACCATTTATTAATAACAAATGAACTACACTCAGTATCAAGATTTCACAACACTCTTTGGGTTTGGCAAGATGTAAAGTTTTGTGGGTCTTTTGTCAGAATCTCTATGCTAGCTCTTCTATCCTCCAGTCCAGACCTGCCACCCTCAACTGGAAAATCTCTGTTCATAAAGTGGAAGAATATGGTATAAATCAGTTTCAACACTTGTTTACTGAAGGTTCATTTAAATCTTTCTCAGATTTAAGATCAGAGTTTGAAATTCCAAAACAGGATTTTTATAAATACCTACAAATCTGTCACTTAATTTCTACTCTGGAAGCGGCTGGACGACTATCTCGGGGGTTGTCCAGGATAGAGGAGATTCTGGAGAGCTCCACATCACTGAAAGAGAAAATCTCTTTGATCTATAGTGCTAGGTTTGACCATCCTGGTTCTTCCTTGACCCCGCTTGGCAAAAAAATCTGGGATGTGATTTTAGTGATGACCAGTGGGACTTTAAGCCCATGAATTATACATTTATGCACAGGATGGACTTTACCCTGCTCAGTTTAAGTAAGATGTATCCTAACATCTTCTAGATGTCATTATAAAATATGTACAGGGTCAGTTATCCATATTTCCTGGTAATGTAGAAAATTAAAACTCTTTTGGAAAGTGGTACACGACCTGACTGTCAAGGTTTTGGAAATTCCGTTGGACATTAACCAGTATGGTGCACTAGACCCTATATCTGTGAAGAGGATCGGCATAATATCATATATAGTGAAGAAATGCATCTTGCTCAATTGGAACCAGCAAAGACCCCCAACATTTAACTTGTTCAAATTAATTCTGAATGAAACATAACAACTAGAACAGCACACTTATACTTTAAAATAAGGGGGATTTCTTTCTGAGAACCTCTTATGGACCTCTGACCATCTGCCCAGCCGGGTTAGATGTGCTTTGATTTTTTTATTTATTTATTCCTAATCATTTTATATTTTATTTCACTTTAGTCATTACTATTATTTTCTCTGTACTCTGTCTTTTGATTGTTTGTTAAATGATGAAAATAAACAAACAAAAAAAAAACATAGGTGTCACTATACGCCATAAAGGTTCCAACACGCAGGCACACACATTTGTTGATCTTGATGTTCTTTTTATTGTGGCTTCTTCCATACAAACAAAAACTCAAATACATTCATAAATAAAAAAGGCCTCTAAACACTCCTTTTTTTAACCTTCGTTTGTTTTATTTTCTACTAGTTTCTTTGCGGCTGTTTGTGGTTGAGAACTATTGCTCGACGGCATCTTCCAGCTACTGTCTAGGCAGTGCAAGCTATTTGCCAACCTTTCACCTATAGGTGGCATTGTTTTCTTAAAAACAAAACTGGCTCTCTATCAAACATGTTTCGACAGAGACTAGACCAAATAAACAGCATTATGAACTTACCTTTTCTGTAGTCAAAGCTGAAGTCAACTCCATAGTACACAACCACCAGTGGCCTTTTGGTGTAGCGTTTAGCATCATTGCTCGGCTTCCTGTGGCCCACCAGAGGGATCACATGCTTTTTGAAGAACTCCTGCACTTCTGACACCGACGTAGAGTCCTGTAAGATAAATGAATGTAAGCTGTTGTATCATTTTTTTTCCCAAATATGTCCGGAATTAGACTGGAGGTGAAACCCCTTTATTGCTACTTTAGTTTATTCTTACACTGATACTAGAACTGAAACTGCACCCTGTCATTTTATGATTCTGCTGTCTTTCATACCCCACGAAACCAATTCAAATCAACCCCTCCCCCCCAAAAGAACCCACTGAAAATGAGAGAAAAAAAAAAAAAAAAGACTACCTTCACTGTGAGTGTGTGTTCCGCTGGTTCATACTTGGAGCGGAACTTTTCAGGCTGAACGATGACAATCTGACCAGGTGAAGCTTTGAGCAGTTTGGCCACATCGGAGCTGAAGGAGTGACGGAAGCTGAAGTCTTCCCTCAGTGCATTACCTACCGGACAGACAGCAGTGAAAATAATATCCACACGTCCACTTGATTGGCATTTGAAGAACAAGAAAGACTCTCAGACAGTCACACATAACTATCTTGCCACGCTGAGACATAGGACATAACCGTAATAAAATTTGATGATTATCTTCCTTCCTGTAATGACTGTTTAAAACATAAGACGCACCAAATATTTTGCACAGTCAATATTTATCTTAAGTTGCTATTTCCACTTCCTTGTGGTTAGCATAGATTCATGATAGTTCTTACTTACAGGCCTCGGTGTAGATCTCAAAGGTTGCGTCCTGTTCGCTGGAGAACACGCCGACAATGACAGCATCATCGCCGTCCTTGGTGAGCTCCTGCACTTGTTTCACAGTCTGAACCTGTTTGGAGGGAGGCCCTGCCTGCTCACTCATGTAGTCAACAATGCCTAGAGAGAAGAAGAAAGAGGTGGGTGAGCGGAAATGAATGTGCACACACAGGCCCACATGCAGGGAAAAACAACAAGCGCAGACTTGAATGATTTGTGACCTACCGAACTTCTCCCTGGGACCGTTGTAGTCGAAAATCTTGCCCTTCCTGAAGATCTTGAGGGTGGGATAGCCGGTAACTTCAAAGCGCGAGGCGATGTCACTCTCCACAGTGGCGTCCACTTTGGCCAGAGGAATGGGAGGAGAGCGCTCACTCAACTCCTTGGCTGCCTTCTCGTACTCTGGAGCCAAACGTTTACAGTGCCCACACCTAAAAAAATCAAATATATGAGACAAATGATGAAGCTTTTATTAGTCGTAAGAGCTGTAATGAAAAAGCTCCTTAATCACTGTCCTCATGTCATTCCTAAGCCAACAAAACAGACATTTACAGTGACAATTAAACCATCTGTATTTTATAATTAGTCAGGTGACTAACCATGGGGCATAGAACTCCACCAGGATGATGTCGGCGTTGTTAACAGTCTCATCAAAGTTGTCCTTTGTGAGCACCAGCGTGGCCTCAGGAGGGGGTTTCCAATCTGGCTGGGAGACCTCTTTCACCCGGGCCACAATGGCTGCAACAATCATGAAAAAAACTCACCACATTAATGCCAATTCTTTTCAAAAAACATGACAAGTTTTGGGTTGAAAGGTTGCATTGTGTTCCTACCCTTCTCTGTCCTATCTCCATCATAGTCCACAGGCTCCCCTTTTTTTAGGATCTTGATGGTGGGATAGCCCGACACCTCGAACCTGCTCGCTAGCTCAGTGGCTACCGTCGCATCTACTTTGGCCACAGGTATGGGAGGGTCATTTTCCTTAAGAGCCTGTGCGATTTTTTCATACTCCGGGGCAAACTGCTTGCAGTGGCCACACCTAAGAGGATAGAGTAAAGTGAATTATCACTAGACTCAAAAATGAAACATGAGCACGCTGAAAACAGGTTTGAAACACAGATATGGTAAATTTCTCCAGCTGAGGAGACATGACAGACGTACCATGGGGCATAAAACTCAACCAGAACTGTGTCTTTCCCCTCCATGAACGTCTCATAGTTGTTGTCGTTGAGAACCAGCACTCCATTCTCTTCTTTCACCTCGGTGTCATCTTCATCCTCCTCCTCGTCATCGCTGTCCTCTTCATCAGACTCCTCCTTTTCCTCAGCAACATCTTACAGAAAACAGGAAAAGGGACACCAACTGATTTCAGGAGGATACAAACAAACTAGGGACAGTATGTTTCTGCCATTATAACTTTAACATAACATAATGTAATTTTTTTAAAACTGATTTTACAGATTAATTATCAAAGCAGGTGTGGACATAACATGTAGCAACATAAAACTTGTCTGTAACTTAAGGAAATGAGCAGAAACAGAACCTGAACACTTTGGATATCCCTAACGTTGTAATTAACAGTCACAATACATTTAACTGAAAATGTTTGTGTGTGTGTGTGTGTGTGTGGCAGCAGTCCTGTTGACATTAGCTGACCCGTCCTGTTAGCTTGCTAGCAGACAATCTACAGTAACTTAGCTTAGCTACTTTGCAAGACACTAACTTGCAGGAAACACAAGCCAGCAGCGACATTACTCCACTTACGCAGCTTATTTAGTTGTAATAATCACATATGGTTGACAAATAGTTAACTTACCGTCTTCACATCTGCTGACAGTTGTAAAATATGCAACGCCGAGCAGCACGACCAGCAGCAGAGCAGCCTTCCTCATTGTGCACAGATGATGCGGCTTCTCCGGTGATAAACTTAAGTAATAACGCTGATGAATGTCATTAAAACACTGTCGGCAGCACAGACTCGCTGGTCGGATCGATACAATACTGACGTGTAGCTGTAGGTGTCTTTGGTTTGTGGTTTCATACAAACTAATCACTTCTGAAATCACGCACGCCACCTCCTTCGTCTGGAACTTGTCTGACTTGCCACGTTCTGATTGGTCCTCATCATCGGCTGTCCTCCAATCACAAGTCGCCACTCAATTGATGAAGGCAATACGTTGATGCATGCTATTGGATAGTTTTATCTATTGTTTCCCTGTTGGACTTGTTTATGGGCCAGTGGGTTAGAGCAAGAAGGTTAGAGAGACTGTTTGTTTTAAAAACTTTATTTAGTGATAGTTTACAAAGTCAACACATATATATGCATATTCATCAGTTTATGTTGCCTAAAGGGTCACAGTGTTATTAAATATTTATTGTACAAATCAAACCTGACAACATATTTGAAAAAGCATTTCAGTGTCTTTAAAGTCCCCTTCCACTCAAAAATATGTTTTTCTGTTTTCACATTCATCTGCTGAAAGTGGAAAGTTTCTCTGTGCTCATTGAGAGTCCAATTTTAAGGGATGGGCCCATCAGCATGATTTGTGACATCACAAATAGTTTGGAAGCCAATCCTGGTCCAATATTCAACTTACACAGGTGTGATGTGGAAACATGTGTAAACTTCTGTCTGGTACTGTACACTGAGAATCATAGATGTATTAAGAAGAACTGAAGAAGCTGAGAATGGAGTTGAAGTTTAGTTGGTTTCCCTTTAGTTGGGGTGTATCCTCAGCTTACTTTGTCTTTGCAGTCTTCAATTTTAATAATCAGGATGAACACTTGTGGTGGACTTCATTCCTTTATCTAGAAGAAGGCTGCAGAACATTTGGCCCAAAACATTTAATGACTTACTAACATTTACAACTGCAGGCTTGATGCCTTCTAATGTAGAAAAACTCACAACACATACCAAAAACTTCTTATCCACAACCTGGCAACTCAAGATTGTCTTTAGTTAGACTATTGTGTGAGTTATTAATGCATAATATATTAAAGATCCCCACCAGACATGTTTTAAGATATATAAAATACTCTGCTTTGAATAATAATTTGTGTCTAAAATATTTTTTCATCAAAATCCAGAATCTACAAATAGACTATGCAAATATGTTTCATTTCAAAAGTTTAACTGGATACAAGATGTCTCACACTTCACTGAAAAATCCATTCTTAGTGCACTTCGGAGGCTTTAGGTTTCCACATCACACTTGTATACTGGACCACGATTGGCTCCAAACTAGTTGTGATGTCACAAATCATGCTCGTAGGTATATGTCTGAAACTTTCCCCCTTCAGCCTTCTAGTGTCAAACTCTGCACAGTCAAGGTCAAACATCCAAGTAAAGTACCAATAAGCAAAACACATCTCTAAGTGGAGGGGGACTTTAACCAATAATTTAGCGAGTAGCAACAACTCAAACAAGTCTTTCTGAGTTTGTATTGTAAAGTCATATCAAACAGTCTTGTCAAATGGGCAAAAAGATGGTAATAATGATAGCAGAATACGATGATGGGCAGATGCATCCTAGCAGAACAGGAAAGCTCACAGATGTCTTGTTTTCCTACTGTTTATCTAGCTATACAGTGCCAGGCTCCTCGTGGACCAGAACCTCCACCACCACCTCTGTATGGGTGGCCTGAGTGGCTGTAGGACCCTCTGCCCTACACTTATCACTTTTACTGAACCAACAACTGTCACTTGTCTTAGTACATTGGCTGCTTTGCATCTCCAGAACATCACAAAGGACTGATTGAGACACTGGCCGTCCACTTTGCAGGTGCTCTGCCATCCAAAGCCCTGTAGGAGATGCTGACTCTGGGAAGGACAGACAGTTTTGTCCCTTAAAATAAGACTGTAGCACTGTGGATTTTGGATGTTCTTCAGATCTTGTTCCACTTTGTTCCACAGGATTATCAGAAGCCACAGCGTTGTCAGAGGAGGGACTGTCTGTCCTTCGGCCTCTGTGTGCAGGGAGCTGCAGTATCTTCAGTTCAAGCTGGGATCTGGTAATGCAGTGCAGAAATTTGGTGGCAGAAAACTGTGGGTTCTGATCATTTTTCAACATTTGCTTAAAAATGGTCTATAGGCAATGTTATTACCTGAGCAGGTGAGGTGCAGGTGTGGTTTCTCCATGGTCACTGACATCTGTGTCATCATTCACCATTGTTTGTTCTGTCATGTGTGCTCTTACAAAGCTCTGTAACGCATGCACAAAGTGTTAAAACAACAGTAGCCTTCCAGAAAACCACCTTCTATCAAATAAAGTATTGTGTGTGAGAGCATGTTTATGCTGTATGGGTGGATGCGTCTGTGTCTTTTTCTTCTGACCTGTGAGTCCGTGTTGGAGGGTTCCTGTATGAGTGAGATGACAGGGCTGTCCTCCCTGTAGCGATGGGCTTTGGGGGGCAATGTGTGGTGCAGGCTGTTGGAGAGCGCGTTGAGTCTGAACAACAGTTCATCTACTAAGCTTTCAAACTCCTCGAGGTAATAGGTCTGAAAACAGGAGGATTTAAAGGCAAAAGGCAACAAGATCTTTAATAGAAATGGAGTCTTAATTTCAAGAGACGTCCTGACCATAGTTTTAATTGTTTACAGTGATTACACCAAGGCAATTTGACAATGATATGTAGATATTTAGAATATCTTAAAAGACTAAGCAGCTTTTTCCTCACCCTCGTCTCCACACTGTTATCAGTCCTTGTTGGTCTATGCTGCCCAGTAAACTCAGAAACTCTCCGTCTGATGTAGCTGGATAATTCTCTCATGGTGAGGACATCACTCCTGCTCTGAGATCTTTTGGCACTTCTGACCAACGAGGACACCACACCAATCATCTATAAGGAACAAACGCCTGTAAGAACACAACTAGACAGACTGTTTGTTCTATGAGAATAAGTTGAGGTAAAACTTCCTGTATGCATAAATCAGTCTGTCTCTTATCTATTCAGTCACAATTAGGATTTTACAAGGAAGAAAATAAAAATGATATAGTATGTACCACTGCTGTCCACACTACTGTGCAGGACAGATAGAGAGCTCTGTAGTAGAGGAAATCTTGTCCTGAAAGGAGGAGGCCCCTGACGGCCCTGAGACCCCGGTAGTGAGGGAGCACAGTCTGAAAGGAGCGGGGAAGGGAGCTGAAAGCCCAGGAGCTTTGTGCAAACAGCAGGTTCCCCACACAGGACAGCGCCACCAGCAGGATAAGACCTGAAATCTAGGACAGTAGAAGATACCAAATTATAGCGCTTTCTTCGTCTGTCTGTGTAGTGAGCTTAGAATTTGTTTCTAGCCAAATCCAAGCTTTAAAATAATTATTTTCTGTACAATCTGTGAAGAAAAAACCTGCACAAATGAAAGCAGAACATATGTAAAGCTATGTTTTTTATTGCAGTTCACTTTCAGACAACATTATTTCTGATGACACAATCACACTCTACATATTTTGAAGTTGACTTGCAACAATATATTAAAAGGAAGTGCTTAGAATCAACATCTTTCATAACTGGTGATATTGCTGCAAGTGTAAACAAGTGTTTACCATTGGCCAGATGAGGCTGGAGAGTGAGTGGGCGAAGAGTGTAGCAGAGGTAGCCAATGTCCTGTTCACCCCCAACACAGTCACACACCTCAGTGTGAGAAGGAAGAGCATAACGCCACGCAGAGCACGAATATACTGCAGACACAAAACATCAGCATCAATGTGACCTCAAAGTTTGGGTTTCCATATGTATTTAATAAGGGTGTGTTTAGCAAAAACAACAAACCCTGTACACAGTGTGTCCTCTGAAAAAGTAATCTTACTACAATGTATTGTTAAGCCAGTTTTAGTAATGTTCTGCAAACTCTTTATGTTTGCTCTAATAAATTAAACACAAAGAAGGACGCGGAAAGTGAACTGTTTTAATATTTGTGTTCCTTTCTTTTCCTCTCACTTGTTCCCAGGTAGCCAGCAGGCTAACATCCACATGCCCTCTGTAGTTGTGTCTCTGCAGCAGCTCCACAACCTCCATGATGACAACAGAGTGGTATATGTAATGAACATAGTACACTATGGTCACTGTCAGCAGAATGACCTGCAGAGAGAGACAAATACAGTATATTTCTGGTACGTTTCATACTCGGCAGGCAAATGCTACTGTGTGCTTTGACCTTCAAATGCTTTTCTGTGTGGTTTACTTAAGAGCTACAGGTTGCCGTACCCTTTCAGCTAGGTCACTGTGATCTTGTTTACACTGGTGTGTGCACAAGAGGGTGACTGTGTGTATGTGCCTGTCTCCAAGTCAGCTGAGTTTACATGAATCTTGTAATCTTTTTGTGAAAACATTATGTTGGAATTAATATTTTGTGTGTTTATGCATATGTGGGAGACTCACTTCCAGCCAGTTGCAGGGTGTCCTGCAGTATCCCATCAGCCCTTGCTGCCCTGCAGTGTACACTTGAAGACAGAGATGCAGCAGAGACAAGAGGAGGAAGAGAAGCTGAAGGAGGGGTGAAGAAAACATGAGGAACATCTGGTATTTAACAAAAAAATGATAAAAACTCATGAGGTTGATGTTGTCATCAAACTGTACATGTTAGTGTGAAGTTAGAATGTTATACAATGCAATATTGGGTTTGTTTTTCCTTTTAAAATCAGCTGAATCATTACTATTTTGTTGCCTTTTACCTGGAAGACCATGACAACATAGTCCCACAGAGCAGGAGTGTGATACACCCTAACTGACTGGACTTTGGCAGAGGGCAGCAGGGCACCGGCAGGGCTCTGCTCAGCCAGCAGGGTCACACTGCTAAACAAGTTGGGAGCAGGGCTGTACAAGGTGAACTGGACCTTCAGGGCCACCGTCTGTCTGCCCAGCCAGCCACATGAATGCAGGAGCTTCAATCTGAACACAGCATCAGACCTGCAGAAGAGCAGAGGGCAAGTAAATCATTGGTTATGATGATGTCAAAGACACGAAGGAATTATTTCATTTGGGAAAGCTCAAATAACAATAATTCTCCTCTATATCCGAACTGTGTGTTTCTCACTTTGTGTGGCTGAGGCTAACTGTAGCACTTGGTCCTGAGTAACAGCCCAGGTGACCACATGTCCTTGGAGGTGTTGCCATGGGAACCATGGCATCTGATCGTGGGTAAGTGGATGCTCTGCTCCCAGATAATAAGTGAAGACATTCTGGTACAAGAGTCACGCTAGAGACCTGAGCAGTCACAAACAGCACATAAAGCAAAAAAAAATAAAAAAATAAATAAAAAAACTCAAAGGTACATGCAAAAACTTCCAAAATGAAAAATGTATGCATATTGAAAAGGTGAGAATCTTTAAATGTGACACAAAGGTATCTTCAATAAAGGTACAGTGCAGGTTTTTCCCTAAATCTGAGCACCTATCAGGATTAGGACTCATTATCTCTCAGTGTACTCAATTCAAAACCTTTAAAGACCCTGCAGCTGTATATTAAAGTTGTAATTAAAGTTCAGAACTTAATTGTTTTGAAGTAAATCTGCCCACTGGATTGTTTGCATTCAAAATACATATTGACTGGTCTATTTAGTTGAGGCTTAGGCCCATGTTTGTGAAACAGCACTCTCTACAGGAGGTTCATTGCAAAACACAGACATGTGAACAAGACTGAAGAAAGTGACTTCTAATGCAATACTGATTCTTTTATTGAAATTCAAGTGGCTAAAAGAATACATCCGGACCATTCAGAAATATTTGGTTAATTTTTCTTAAATTACTGTTAATTAAAAACACATATTTTATTACATACTTTATTTATCATGGAAAACTAGTGTCAATCACTTTTCAGTGTGTGCCAAATCAGAATCTTTTCCTTTTCACACATTTTAGATAATCAACATTTTATCATTCTTGTATTTTCATGTCTGTAGTAAAATGAGTTCAATAAGTAATGGGGTACATATAAATACATGTTTCTTTACCTGGTCCTGAAATGAGCTGGAGATCTCTGTTTTCCACAGGATTGGCTCACCAATCAAGATGTGTGATTGTTGTAAGACATCAAACTATTGAGTCATGAAAAGGGTGAAAAAGAGTTTTGTTGTTGTTTTATTACATATGGTGAAACACAAAGACATTTCTTTTAATGTGTCTGAGTGGCCTCCACACATGGTCAAGGTACATAATAAAACTTTTAATATTATTATTTTAATATTAATATTATTATTGCATAACAATCTTTGACAGAGTGACTGAACAGGACTGAAACTTAATTCTTTTTAGTTCAAAATTTGATTCAGGATTAATGGATGAATCCTTTTCAGTGTATCTTAGAAACCTTCATGGAGAATCTCTGCACATTCCTTACTTAATAGTTTACCTTAGTAGAGGCTGAAGCATTCTTGTACAGTAATTTAAGCAGACTGGTCTGTGTCCACCTCCACCAGTCATCATGCTTTTGTATGGAAATGAACTTGTTATCTTGTCCGGTACTGAAAGAAATAAAAAAATATATATATAAAAGATATGATTTGTAAGTGCTTGTGTGCTAGTGTTTGTGAAAGGAGACAAGAGAGACTGCATGTGTGTGTATGTATTACCCTAGAAACTGTTTTCTGACAGCTTTATTGAGGTGGTAATGGTCACTGAATGAGCTGCCATAGGTTATACACAGCATCAGGAAAAGCATGGAGACACAGATAGTGAAATCCCTGAATGACAAAGAGAAAGAGACGATTCCTTACACATTTGCACACAAACAAGTGCACATATAAACAGAAACATACACACACATACACACCTGAGGGTTTTACAGATAAGAGTCTCTCTTCTTTTCCTCCCACGAGTCCTCCTCAGCTCTGCTGGAGTCGGCGGACGCACAAGACGTAGGTACCTGGCTCGCTGACGAACTCCAAGCAGCTGTCAATCAGAAATAATTGACTTGATGTTTTAATAGAGTAGACTAGTGCAGGTTAAAATTAAATAAGATGTTGCTATCACCTTTTCGAGGTATGAGCATCTTTCCTGGGAGAAAGCAGATGGTCTAAACTGCTCTTCTGGTCGATTAGCATTATTGTGGCTCGACAGTATAGAAGTCTCTATCTCAAAGTCTCTGATTCTTGAGAAACTATGAAAGTCGGGTCTTCTTCTGTACCAAAGGGAGGCAATCACTGCCACTGCAAGTATCTGGAAAAGGAAAAGGACAATTGCAAAGAGTTAAACATAGAACTACTTGTTTGATAGTTGTTTTGTTGGTCATTTTAATTGAGCATTAGGGATTATACTTTTATATGGTTAAAATTCAATTACCACAGCTGGCTGGATCACAAAGATGCAAGACAACAAGGAGAAGAAAAGAGAGTGTATCCAAAGCAGAACCTTGCTGCTGCTGAACCTGACAAATGAAAACACGTTAATAAATGTAACAATCATACAGCATGATACAGGTTATATTAACAACAAGAAAACACGTTATTAAAAGTTAGCTTTAATAATAAATTAATTGAGCATGTATGCTTCATAAAGTTTCACATTCGTCCATTTCATGCCTTCACTCTTCCACTACCTCAGTCCCAGCACTGCAGAGAGCACCAAACAGGAGAGAGACAAAAGCAGACACAGTGCCCAGGCCAGATAGTGACACCACTGCGACGTTGATCTGACTCGTCTCCCTCTCAGCCTGTCGATGACGTGGGAACCACTGCTGTGTCCGGACCACGCTGCCTGGTGAAGCCTGTCATCCTCGAAGCCACCGTCTGATGGATCTTTCTCCTTTGTACCAGACAAATGATCTTTCTGGGTTCCATGAAACCTGCTGCTTTCACTAACACTATCCAACTCTTTTCTCTGAGGTCCTCGATCAACCTTGTTTCCGTCTGTAATCAGAAATGAGTTTTGAAGAGCTGGTCCCGTACTGCTCTCAACTGCCAGTGCATCCTCCTTTCTTATGACCACATCTGTTTGGATCACAGATTTGTCAGTTGCGTCTTTATTTTCCAGATCTCTAGCGGACACGGATAGCCAGTCTGTACCCTACAGCAAAAATGAGTAAGGATGAAAAAAAAAGAAATGCTATGAGAGCAAAGAACAAGAGAAGAGGAAAAACAGAAAAAGATTTGCTAGCTGCTTGAGGTGTAACCTGGTGTTTCTTCCTCCAGGCTTCCTGCGCCCACTGCTGAAGGCTGCTCCAGGAGGGCTCGAACATACTGTTGTTCACTGAGAGGGCATCTGTACAGAGACAGGACAATGAACGAGTGAGGAGACAAGAAAATAGCAGTAAATGAAAAACTGGAATAATGCATAAAGAAACAGAACAACATGGCCAGACAGTATTTCAGTATCATACAGTAGAAAATAATGAGAAATTCTCACCGTCAAAACAGTCATTGTCAGTCTTTCTGCCCTTTGTGTGTTGGACTCCTGACCCCATCAGCTTGACCTCACGTAGCCGGAACAGGAACGATATCACTGTTGCAGCGGGCAACACTGCCACCACACTTAATACTCCCGTTGTCACGGAAACAGCTGATAAATCAGTCATGCCCAACTCAAATGGCAACTGTAAACAAAGGATTAGGAAGCACAGCTTTATAGGTGACATGATTTATAACTCTCATGCACCAAATCTCAAACTTTAATGTTTTGTTTTTAACCAACCTGCTCATCCATTTCTGATATGATTACTGCGCTGACACATGCGTACCCCAACAGTAGCAGCAGGCACACGCTAAGTCTCTGAGTGCGTGTGAACGAGTCAGGGCAGGGGCAGGTGTACACAGATATCCAGGTGTGGAGGTTGGCCAAGTAGTCAGATAGCAGGAGGCACAACATCTGCAAGCATGCAGGCGGAGACCCACAGTCACACGGGAGAAGAGATTAAAAGATGTTTTCATATGTGTGTGTGCGTGTGTGAGTGTTGTACCTTAGCAAAGCTCATTCCCTGGGTACAAACACGTAGCGTTCTCTCCACCTGGCCATCACCTTTGTTCACAGCCAACCAGCACTGATCGACAAAGAGCCAAGCACGGCCCTTCACGTGGCCTCTGTTCACCTTTGTTGAAAGGAGACAAACAAAGCTTCTTGATGGTCAAGTTGAAAGTGGAAACAACACATCCACAAAACAGGCAGAGCTTACCTCAGATACCTCCACCAGTTTGAGGAACCAGGTCGGGGAGGGTCCCGAGTTGTCGTGCCAGATATGAACCCCCCACACTGTGCCCAGGCTGTATGCTGTACTGTAGTGTCAGACATAAAGAATACATTGAAGTAGGAGTTTATTAATGATTTTTTAAAAGCTACTGTACATATACTGTACTATACTATACTATACTGTATATATGTAGTATTATAGTAAAATCTGTGGGAAACTAAAATGTATTTATTTATTTGGAGATATTTAAGTTTTACCTGAGTATAAAGGTGGCTTGAGAGTTCCTCCTGAACAGAGTGCATCCTGGGACTTGTAGTTCTCTTGTCTGTGAGAACCCATCTTCACCACACAGCTCTATGTAGACCTGGTAAAAACATAAAGACGGTTGTCCAGACATGCACTGCAGTATGTGTACCATGTGCTGGACTAAACTGGATTTTATAAGGATAGTTTAGTAGCAAAAACAAGTTCTTGTTTATTTTAGAATCTAGTAAGTGGTCAAGGACCTTTAGCTTTAATTTTACATTTGTTATCAAAGACACCTGTTTAATTCTCATACATCAGTTCAGTGGCCTGTTTTATGTGTATATAAAGACGGGAACTGAGCGAGACGTGTCAGACTGCATCTTGCTGTCTAAAGAGGTGATATTTCACAATGAGGCGTGCTGCAGCTTTTCTGGCGTTGCTGCTCTGTCTGTACTGGACGAGGGCTCAGGGTGAGAGTGGAGGGGTGACAGAGAATGATATCACTCAGACAGAGCTTCAGTCTGAGATCCTGGGTGTCAAAGCAACCACTGATCAGACTAACATCACCCCTGACATCTGGGCTGAGCTGAAGGAGGTGAGAGACATGGTGATCCAACACAGTGTGGAGCTGAGGAACAGCAAGAGCAAGATCGAGAAGCTGGAGCAAGAGAATACAGGTTCATTCACATAGTGCTAAACAGATTCCTGCAATGTTCACATATTCATTACTTTTAGGAGTAATTTACTGCTTTTATCCCAGCCATACAGGCCAGACTGACAGCCAGTGAAACCAAGAATGCAGGTAGATATTTACATTTTATTAAATGATATATAATTCATTCTGAGATTAATATGTAAGATTCAAAATGAACCTTTTGGTAAAAAACTTTAAATGTATTCACAGTTTTGGAGGCCAGAATGAACGCCAGTGAAAATTTGGTGAAGGAGCTCCAGAGAGAGAACATCGGTAAGCTTAAAAACAGATTGAGTATATTATGTTAGCAATGAGAAAATATTTAGTGAGGTTAAGATAAGAGTAAGTTTCATTAATAATATTTTGGTGGGAAAAACATCAGGCCAGATTGAGCGCCAGTGACAACATGGTTGAAGAACTCAAGCAGGAGAGCGCAGGTAAGCTACAAAAATCAATAAAAAACTAAATTAGCATTGTATGTTAGAAATAAAAACATATTTAGTCAGAAAATGATCAAAGCATAATTAACCTTTTTGTGAAAAACGTTACAGTTTTGGAAAGGAGTCAAAAAGATTGAATAGAAATGTAACATCTGGGGTTGTTAATCAACTAATCTATTTAATTTATTAATTTTTCCCTCTATTGCAGATCTTTTGGCCAGAGTAACAGCAACTGACAATAAGAATACAGGTAGGTCTACATAGTAATCAGGGCAAAATGGGAAAACTACAGATCATAATCCTATTTTACAATAAAAATGATAAATGTGTTCACAGTGTTGGAGGCCAGAATGAGCACCAGTGAAAATGAGGTGGAGGAGCTCAAGAGAGAAAATGCAGGTAAAAAAAGAAAAAAAAACATAAGTAAAAATGTCATATTATTAGAAAACATGTTGTTTTAAAGTCTGTCAGATGTGAGGTCTAAAAGTGATGAAAGAGGAGTAAAAAGATCTATTTAGCAGAAACAACTTTGACATATTGATAAAATTTTACATGTGGATGTTAATCTTAATTTATTTCCTCCTCTAATGCAGATCTTCAAGCCAGAGTAACAGGAACAGAAAATAAGAGCACAGGTAGGTCTACATAGTAATCAAGGACAAATGTGAAAACTGCAGACCATAATCCTATTTTACAATAAAAATGATAAATGTGTTCACAGTGTTGGAGGCCAGAATGAGCACCAGTGAACATGAGGTGGAGGAGCTCAAGAGAGAAAATGCAGGTAAGCTGCTTAAATCACTATTGAAAGTCTAAACGCTGCGGTCAGCATCAAACTGACTGCAGTGTCACTGTGTTGTGTGGTTGAAAAGCAGTGTGTCAATGAGGAAAATATTTTACAAACAAAAGATGCAGTTACATTTCTCAGAGACTGCACATCAGTGACGTTTTCAACATGCACGTCTCCCACATTCACACAGACCGACCAAAGGTGGCGTTTTCAGTGGGTCTTACTGACGCAGGAGCAGTTGGACCCTTCAATACTGAAACCACACTTAAGTTCAGTAAAATCTTCACCAATATCGGCCAGGCCTACAACCCAATTACAGGTATTGAGCTCTTTTATATTCAGTTTTCAGTACTGATCTGGGGAGAAGTTCTGACCTCTCACTGATTTTCTCCTCTGATGCAGGTATCTTCACAGCCCCAGTCAGAGGAGCCTATTACTTCAGATTCACCATATGGGACAACCGTACTTCAGCTTGGATGGGTGCTTTTCTGTATCACAATAACAAGGCAATGATCTATAGTTCAGACTACAGGGATAGCTTTGTCTATGTCTCTGTGTCTAATGCTTTAATTCTTCAACTAGAAAAGGGGGACGTGATCTACATGCGTCTCCCATCAAACTATGGTGTTTCGGATCAAAACATCAGTCGTACCACCTTTGATGGTTTTCTGCTTTTCCCTCTGTAAGTGCAGCTGTAAAGTACCCACAGTTAATTTTACAGTTTCAACATTACTCTGTTAAAAATATAAGCATTTATAAAATCCAAATAACTTGTATGTGTTTGTTTTCTGGTTACATTAATAAGACTCTACAAGGCATAGAGCATTCTCATCTAAAATATAAAAAAAGCACATTTTATAAAG
The DNA here is from genome assembly GCA_038419695.1 of Scomberomorus guttatus. Classification (NCBI taxonomy): domain Eukaryota; kingdom Metazoa; phylum Chordata; class Actinopteri; order Scombriformes; family Scombridae; genus Scomberomorus; species Scomberomorus guttatus. The sequence goes on along the minus strand of CM076464.1, from coordinate 13,349,363 downwards.
AAGTTAACTTTAACTGTTAAACCCATGTTAGTGAATGACCACAACTCCTACAGTGACACTCTGTGGATCCATCTATGCACCCCAGAGCTTTATATAGTGCAGTAGAGTCTTTACGTATTTGGACAGTACATGTTTTTTGTTGTGTTGGCTTTGCTCTACAGCACTATTTGCAATAAATACTTTAAAAACACACACGTTAATACACATCAGATGAAGCATGTCCCAGTTGTAGCGCTTTAATCTGGGAAACAAACGCAGTACTGTAGTTTTTAAAGGATTCACTACAAATGATTTTAAAAGAACATCATTCTAACTTGTTGTTTGCTTTAAATTCAGTTCAGTGTTCAAGGATCTTTGGTGTTAATATTTATATTTGTTATCAAAGACACCTGTTTAATTCTCATACAGCAGTTCAGTGGCCTGTTTTATGTGTATATAAAGACGGGAACTGAGCGAGACGTGTCAGACTGCATCTTGCTGTCTAAAGAGGTGATATTTCACAATGAGGCGTGCTGCAGCTTTTCTGGCGTTGCTGCTCTGTCTGTACTGGACGAGGGCTCAGGGTGAGAGTGGAGGGGTGACAGAGAATGATATCACTCAGACAGAGCTTCAGTCTGAGATCCTGGGTGTCAAAGCAACCATCGATCAGACTAACATCACCCCTGACATCTGGGCTGAGCTGAAGGAGGTGAGAGACATGGTGATCCAACACAGTGTGGAGCTGAGGAACAGCAAGAGCAAGATCGAGAAGTTGGAGCAAGAGAATACAGGTTCATTCACATAGTGCTAAACAGATTCCTGCAATGTTCACATATTCATTACTTTTAGGAGTAATTTACTGTTTTTATCCCAGCCATACAGACCAGACTGACAGCCAGTGAAACCAAGAATGCAGGTAGATATTTACATTTGATTAAATGATATATAATTCATTCTGAGATTAATATGTAAGATTCAAAATGAACCTTTTGGTAAAAAACTTTAAATGTATTCACAGTTTTGGAGGCCAGAATGAACGCCAGTGAAAATTTGGTGAAGGAGCTCCAGAGAGAGAACATCGGTAAGCTTAAAAACAGATTGAGTATATTATGTTAGCAATGAGAAAATATTTAGTGAGGTTAAGATAAGAGTAAGTTTCATTAATAATATTTTGGTGTGAAAACTTTAAACATATTTGCAGTTTTGGAGGCCAGATTGAGCGCCAGTGACAACATGGTTGAGGAACTTAAGAGAGAGAGCGCAGGTAAGCTACAAAAATCAATAAAAAGCAAAATTAGCATTGTATGTTAGAAATAAAAACATATTTAGTCAGAAAATGATCAAAGCATAAATAATCTTTTTGTGAAAATTGGTACAGTTTTGGAGATCAGATTAAACACCAGTGAAAATTTGGTCGTGGAGCTCAAGAGAGACATCCTAGGTAAGCTACAAAAACATGATTAGAATATAAAAATTGCATATAATGTTATCAAACATGTTTTTGCAAAATGTGATGTGCAAAAGTAATTGCAAAGGAGTCAAAAAGATTGAACAGAAATGTAACATCTGGGGTTGTTAATCAACTAATCTATTTAATTTATTAATTTTTCCCTCTATTGCAGATCTTTTGGCCAGAGTAACAGCAAGTGAAAATAAGAATACAGGTAGGTCTACATAGTAATCAGGGCAAAATGGGAAAACTACAGATCATAATCCTATTTTACAATAAAAATGATAAATGTGTTCACAGTGTTGGAGGCCAGAATGAGCACCAGTGAAAATGAGGTGGAGGAGCTCAAGAGAGAAAATGCAGGTAAAAAAAGAAAAAAAAACATAAGTAAAAATGTCATATTATTAGAAAACATGTTGTTTTAAAGTCTGTCAGATGTGAGGTCTAAAAGTGATGAAAGAGGAGTAAAAAGATCTATTTAGCAGAAAAAACTTTGACATATTGATAAAATTTTACATGTGGATGTTAATCTTAATTTATTTCCTCCTCTAATGCAGATCTTCAAGCCAGAGTAACAGGAACAGAAAATAAGAGCACAGGTAGGTCTACATAGTAATCAAGGACAAATGTGAAAACTGCAGACCATAATCCTATTTTACAATAAAAATGATAAATGTGTTCACAGTGTTGGAGGCCAGAATGAGCACCAGTGAAAATGAGGTGGAGGAGCTCAAGAGAGAGAATGCAGGTAAGCTGCTTAAATCACTATTGAAAGTCTAAACGCTGCTGTCAGCATCAAACTGACTGCAGTGTCACTGTGTTGTGTGGTTGAAAAGCAGTGTGTCAATGAGGAAAATATTTTACAAACAAAAGATGCAGTTACATTTCTCAGAGACTGCACATCAGTGACGTTTTCAACATGCACGTCTCCCACATTCACACAGACCGACCAAAGGTGGCGTTTTCAGTGGGTCTTACTGACGCAGGAGCAGTTGGACCCTTCAATACTGAAACCACACTTAAGTTCAGTAAAATCTTCACCAATATCGGCCAGGCCTACAACCCAGCTACAGGTATTGAGCTCTTTTATATTCAGTTTTCAGTACTGATCTGGGGAGAAGTTCTGACCTCTCACTGATTTTCTCCTCTGATGCAGGTATCTTCACAGCCCCAGTCAGAGGAGCCTATTACTTCAGATTCACCATGTGGGACCGTCGTACTGCGGTGTGGATGGGTGCTAATCTCTATCGCAATAACAAGAGAATGATGTGGAATTCAGACTACAGTGATAGCGTCGGCTATGTCACTGTGTCTAATGCTTTAATTCTTCAGCTAGAAAAGGGGGACGTGATCTACATGACTCTCTGGTCAAACTACGTTGTTGCAGATGAGAGCGACAATCGTACCACCTTTGATGGTTTTCTGCTTTTCCCTCTGTGAGTGCAGCTGTAAAGTACCCACAGTTAATTTTACAGTTTCAACATTTTTCTGTTAAAAATATAAGCATTTATAAAATCCAAATAACTTGTATGTTTGTTTTCTGGTTCAGTTCAGTGTTCAAGGATCTTTGGTGTTAATATTTATATTTGTTATCAAAGACACCTGTTTAGTTCTCATACATCAGTTCAGTGGCCTGTTTTATGTGTATATAAAGACGGAACTGAGCGAGACGTGTCAGACTGCATCTTGCTGTCTAAAGAGGTGATATTTCACAATGAGGCGTGCTGCAGCTTTTCTGGCGTTGCTGCTCTGTCTGTACTGGACGAGGGCTCAGGGTGAGAGTGGAGGGGTGACAGAGAATGATATCACTCAGACAGAGCTTCAGTCTGAGATCCTGGGTGTCAAAGCAACCATCGATCAGACTAACATCACCCCTGACATCTGGGCTGAGCTGAAGGAGGTGAGAGACATGGTGATCCAACACAGTGTGGAGCTGAGGAACAGCAAGAGCAAGATCGAGAAGCTGGAGCAAGAGAATACAGGTTCATTCACATAGTGCTAAACAGATTCCTGCAATGTTCACATATTCATTACTTTTAGGAGTAATTTACTGTTTTTATCCCAGCCATACAGGCCAGACTGACAGCCAGTGAAACCGAGAATGCAGGTAGATATTTACATTTGATTAAATGATATATAATTTATTCATGTTTGTGATTTGTTTGTTTTCCTGTCAAGCTCAAGAGTTAAATGTAACCACATCTTTAAGGTGTTTACTGAGATTAATATGTAAGATTCAAAATGAAGCTTTTGGTAAAAAACTTTAAATGTATTCACAGTTTTCAAAAATTTGGTGAAGGAGCTCCAGAGAGAGAACATCGGTAAGCTTAAAAAACAAAATGAGTATATTATGTTAGCAATGAGAAAATATTTAGTGAGGTTAAGATAAAAGTAAGTTTCATTAATAATATTTTGGTGGGAAAACTTTAAACATATTTGCAGTTTTGGAGGCCAGAATGAGCGCCAGTGACAACATGATTGAAGAACTCAAGCAGGAGAGCGCAGGTAAGCTACAAAAATCGATAGAAAACTAAAATAGCGTTGTATGTTAAAAATAAAAACATATTTAGTCAGAAAATGATCAAAGCATAATTAACCTTTTTGTGAAAAACATTACAGTTTTGGAAAGGAGTCAAAAAGATTGAATAGAAATGTAACATCTGGGGTTGTTAATCAACTAATCTATTTAATTTATTAATTTTTCCCTCTATTGCAGATCTTTTGGCCAGAGTAACAGCAACTGACAATAAGAATACAGGTAGGTCTACATAGTAATCAAGGCAAAATGGGAAAACTACAGATCATAATCCTATTTTACAATAAAAATGATAAATGTGTTCACAGTGTTGGAGGCCAAAGTGGAGGAGCTCAAGAGAGAAAATGCAGGTAAAAAAAGAAAAAAAAACATAAGTAAAAACGGCATTTTATGTTAGAAAACATGTTGTTGTTTTAAAGTCTGTCAGATGTGAGGTCCAAAAGTGATGAAAGAGGAGTAAAAAGATCTATTTAGCAGAAACAACTTTGACATATTGATAAAATTTTACATGTGGATGTTAATCTTAATTTATTTCCTCCTCTAATGCAGATCTTCTAGCCAGAGTAACAGGAACAGAAAATAAGAGCACAGGTAGGTCTACATAGTAATCAAGGACAAATGTGAAAACTGCTAATCATAGTCCTACTTTACAGTAAGAGTTTTAAATGTGTTGGAGGCCAGAATGAGCTCCAATGAAAACAAGCTGGAGGAGCTCAAGAGAGAGAACACCGGTAAAAAAAAAAAAAAAAAGAAAACGTGTAAAAATGGCATTTTATGTTAGAAAACATGTTGTTGATTTAAACTTACAGATGTGTCCAAAAGTGATGAAAGAGGAGTAAAAAGATCTATTTAGAGGAAACAAGTGTAACATATTGATGAAATTTTACCTGTGGATGTTAATTTTCATTTATTTACATTTATTTATGTTTTTCTAAAGTTTTGGAGTCCAGATTGAACACTGCTGAAAATGTGGTGGAGGAGCTCAAGAGGGAGATCACCGGTAAGCTGCAAAATACACAGCTGCCAGTTTATTAGGTGCACATACAGGTATTTCAAATTCCAGTTATGTAGTTTAACTCCTTTACAATAAAAATGATGAATGTGTTCACAGTGTTGGAGGCCAGAATGAGCTCCAGTGAGCTCCAGGTGGAGGAGCTCCAGAAAGAGAATGGAAGTAAGCTGCTTATATAATTAATAAAACGTCACAATGTCATATTACGGTTATTAAATGAGGCAGAAGTGACATTTTGCAGCTGTTACTGATGTGAGAGGAAAATATTCTCTCTACATGTGTCTCCCACATTCACACAGAACGACCAAAGGTGGCGTTTTCTGTCGGCCTTACTGATGCAGGAGAACTTGGACCCTTCAATAATCAGATCACACTTAAGTTCAGTAAAATTTTCACCAACATTGGCCAGGCTTATACCCCAAATACAGGTAATTACCTCTTTCACCTACTCACACTGATTTTATTTGAATTATTACACAGTCTTATAGATTTATGATCCAACTTATCATTTTTTTTGGAATTGCCTTTTCATGCATAGCTTCTAGTCTAAAAGGGGAATATCTCTCTTTGTGTGTATTTCTTCTTAGTAGGCGAGTTCTGAGTTGAAGCTCTTATGAAGCTCTTTCAGATAAAGTATGTTATACTGGGATATACATGATGCCATTTTGGTGAAGGGACTTTCTCTTTTACATATTTTGCACATGTTTTAAAGTATTATGTAGCTATTTTTATTCTATTTGGCAGTCTTTTTTATTCGAATGGGTTCTTCTGTGAAAGCTTTGATAGTTCTCACTTCTATTTGGTTTGGTTTGTGTTTTCACTGAATTGACTCCTTGATTAGATCTCTAACACAATCTACCATATATGGACTTGGCAAGAAATTCCCAGAGTTAGACACACACCTATAAAGTCTGACAAAAGCAATTAAAAGACTGAATTCCTCCTTTGTTGCAGGTATCTTTACAGCCCCAGTCAGAGGAGCCTATTACTTCAGATTCAACGGGATTGGATTAGGTGATCCAATAGATATTGCACTGTATCACAATGACAAGCTCATTACTTTGTCTCTTGATACAGATTTCGGTGGTTATGTCAATGTGTCTAATGGACTTGTTGTTCAACTGGAAAAGGGAGATGTGATCTATGTGGTTCTCCGCTCAGGCTCCAGAGTTTATGATAATGCCAATAATCATACCACTTTTAGTGGATTCCTACTTTTTGCTCTGTGAGCTCTCAGTCAGCTGTAAAAACACCTACAGTTGATTGCTTGAAGTTTCAACATTACACTATTAAAAATATGAAATCCAAATCATCTGTTTGTGTGTGTGTATTTTTGTTACATGAACAGGATGAAAAAGTCCTCTACTGACAATATCAAACAACCTCTCCACAGTTTAAAAAACAAGTTACATTCTAGTAAAAAAAAAACTAAACCAAACCCATCCTGCAACAGATCCCGCCCTCTGCTTATTTTTTATTTCTTTTCTTCACTGTTACCTATTTGTGTCCTTTTATGTTTTGTAAACCAAATCATCTCCTGCTGCCTTTGTATTTGTTAATATGTCCATATTGTCTATATATGTATGCACTTATTGATGAATTAAAAAAAAACATTTCAGTCTTAATGAACATGAAGAGGATGTCATATGTAATTAAAATAATTTCACAAAGCATTTTGAAGAAAAGTACAACTCCTGTAGTAGCACAAAAATATTCTATGACTCCATACACAACTGTTTTATGATGAGTGAACACAGCAGAATAAACACCAGTGAAAATGTGGTTGTGGAGCTCAAGAGAGACATCATTGATAAGCTATAAAAACATCATTAAAAATAAAAATTGCATATAATGTTAGAAAACGTGCTTTTGCAAAATGTGATGTGCAAAAGTAATTGGAAAGGAGTCAAAAAGATTGAACAGAAATGTAACATTTGGGATTGTTAATCAACTAATCTATTTAATTTATTAATTTTTCCCTCTAATGCAGATCTTTTGTCCAGAGTAACAGCAAGTTAAAATAAGAATACAGGCAGGTCTACATAGTAATCAAGGCAAAAGTTTCAAAATTACTTAAAAATATAAGCATTTATAAAATCCAAATAACTTGTATGTGTTTGTTTTCTGGTTACATTAACAAGACTCTACAAGGCATAGAGCATTCTCACCTAAAATATAATAAAAGCACATTTTATAAAGAAGTTAACTTTAACTGTTAAACCCATGTTAGGGAATGACCACAACTCCTACAGTGACACTCTGTGGATCCATCTATGCACCCCAGAGCTTTATATAGTGCAGTAGAGTCTTTACGTATTTGGACAGTACATGTTTTTTGTTGTGTTGGCTTTGCTCTACAGCACTATTTGCAATAAATACTTTAAAAACACACACGTTAATACACATCAGATGAAGCATGTCCCAGTTGTAGCGCTTTAGTCTGGGAAACAAACGCAGTACTGTAGTTTTTAAAGGATTCACTACAAATGATTTTAAAAGAACATCATTCTAACTTGTTGTTTGCTTTAAATTCAGTTCAGTGTTCAAGGATCTTTGGTGTTAATATTTATATTTGTTATCAAAGACACCTGTTTAATTCTCATACAGCAGTTCAGTGGCCTGTTTTATGTGTATATAAAGACGGAACTGAGCGAGACGTGTCAGACTGCATCTTGCTGTCTAAAGAGGTGATATTTCACAATGAGGCGTGCTGCAGCTTTTCTGGCATTGCTGCTCTGTCTGTACTGGACGAGGGCTCAGGGTGAGAGTGGAGGGGTGACAGAGAATGATATCACTCAGACAGAGCTTCAGTCTGAGATCCTGGGTGTCAAAGCAACCATCGATCAGACTAACATCACCCCTGACATCTGGGCTGAGCTGAAGGAGGTGAGAGACATGGTGATCCAACACAGTGTGGAGCTGAGGTACAGCAAGAGCAAGATCGAGAAGCTGGAGCAAGAGAATACAGGTTCATTCACATAGTGCTAAACAGATTCCTGCAATGTTCACATATTCATTACTTTTAGGAGTAATTTACTGTTTTTATCCCAGCCATACAGACCAGACTGACAGCCAGTGAAACCAAGAATGCAGGTAGATATTTACATTTGATTAAATGATATACAATTCATTCATGTTTGTGATTTGTTTGTTTTCCTGTCAAGCTCAAGAGTTAAATGTAACCACATCTTTAAGGTGTTTACTGAGATTAATATCTAAGATTCAAAACGAACCTTTTGGTAAAAATGTATTCACAGTTTTGGAGGCCAGATTGAGCGCCAGTGACAACATGGTTGAAGAACTCAAGCAGGAGAGCGCAGGTAAGCTACAAAAATCAATAAAAAACTAAATTAGCATTATATGTTAGAAATAAAAACATATTTAGTCAGAAAATGATCAAAGCATAATTAACCTTTTTGTGAAAAACGTTACAGTTTTGGAAAGGAGTCAAAAAGATTGAACAGAAATGTAACATCTGGGGTTGTTAATCAACTAATCTATTTAATTTATTAATTTTTCCCTCTATTGCAGATCTTTTGGCCAGAGTAACAGCAACTGACAATAAGAATACAGGTAGGTCTACATAGTAATCAGGGCAAAATGGGAAAACTACAGATCATAATCCTATTTTACAATAAAAATGATAAATGTGTTCACAGTGTTGGAGGCCAGAATGAGCACCAGTGAACATGAGGTGGAGGAGCTCAAGAGAGAGAATGCAGGTAAAAAAAGAAAAAAAACATAAGTAAAAACGACATTTTATATTAGAAAACATGTTGTTGTTGTAAAGTCTGTCAGATGTGAGGTCCAAAAGTGATGAAAGAGGAGTAAAAAGATCTATTTAGCAGAAACAACTTTGACATATTGATAAAATTTTACATGTGGATGTTAATCTTAATTTATTTCCTCCTCTAATGCAGATCTTCTAGCCAGAGTAACAGGAACAGAAAATAAGAGCACAGGTAGGTCTACATAGTAATCAAGGACAAATGTGAAAACTGCTAATCATAGTCCTACTTTACAGTAAGAGTTTTAAATGTGTTCACAGTGTTGGAGGCCAGAATGAGCTCCAATGAAAACAAGCTGGAGGAGCTCAAGAGGGAGATCACCGGTAAGCTGCAAAATACACAGCTGCCAGTTTATTAGGTACACATACAGATATTTCAAGTTCCAGTTATGTAGTTTAACTCCTTTACAATAAAAATGATGAATGTGTTCACAGTGTTGGAGGCCAGAATGAGCTCCAGTGAGCTCCAGGTGGAGGAGCTCAAGAAAGAGAATGCAGGTAAGCTGCTTATATCATTATTAAAAAGTCACAATGTCATATCATGGTAGCAGTGAGAAAAGCAACGGTAAATTGAGGGTCATCCTCTGTGCAGCAGGATGCAGAGTGACATGAATACGGTTATTAAATGAGGCAGAAGTGACATTTTGCAGCTGTTACTGATGTGAGAGGAAAATATTCTCTCTACATGTGTCTCCCACATTCACACAGAACGACCAAAGGTGGCGTTTTCTGTCGGCCTTACTGACGCAGGAGCAGTTGGACCCTTCAATACTCAGATCACACTTAAGTTCAGTAAAATTTTCACCAACATTGGCCAGGCTTATACCCCAAATACAGGTAATTACCTCTTTCACCTACTCACACTGATTTTATTTGAATTATTACACAGTCTTATAGATTTATGATCCAACTTATCATTTTTTTGGAATTGCCTTTTCATGCATAGCTTCTAGTCTAAAAGGGGAATATCTCTCTTTGTGTGTATTTCTTCTTAGTAGGTGAGTTCTGGGTTGAAGCTCTTATGAAGCTCTTTCAGATAAAGTATGTTATACTGGGATATACATGATGCCATTTTGGTGAAGGGACTTTCTCTTTTACATATTTTGCACATGTTTTAAAGTATTATGTAGCTATTTTTATTCTATTTGGCAGTCTTTTTTATTCGAATGGGTTCTTCTGTGAAAGCTTTGATAGCTCTCACTTCTATTTGGTTTGGTTTGTGCTTTCACTGAATTGACTCCTTGATTAGATCTCTAACACAATCTACCATATATGGACTTGGCAACAAATTCCCAGAGTTAGACACACACCTATAAAGCCTGAGAAAAGCAATTAAAAGACTGAATTCCTCCTTTGTTGCAGGTATCTTTACAGCCCCAGTCAGAGGAGCCTATTACTTCAGAATCAACGGGTGGGAAATACGTGATACACAAATAGCGGGTATTGCACTGTATCACAATAACAAGCAAATTACTTTGTCTTATGATCGAGTTGTTAACAATGGTTATATCAGTGTGTCTAATGCATTTGTTCTTCAGCTGGAAAAGGGAGATGCGATCTATGTGGTTCTCTACTCAGGTTACGGTGTTTATGATAATACTGATAATCATAACACTTTTAGTGGATTCCTACTTTTTGCTCTGTGAGCTCTCAGTCAGCTGTAAAAACACCTACAGTTGATTGCTTGAAGTTTCAACATTACACTATTAAAAATATGAAATCCAAATAATCTGTTTGTATGTGTGTATTTTTGTTACATGAAAAGGATGAAAAATTCCTCTACTGACAATATCAAACAACCTCTCCACAGTTTAAAAAACAAGTTACATTCTAGTAAAAAAACTAAACCAAACCCATCCTGCAACAGATCCCGCCCTCTGCTTATTTTTTATTTCTTTTCTTCACTGTTACCTATTTGTGTCCTTTTATGTTTTATAAACCAAATCATCTCCTGCTGCCTTTGTATTTGTTAGTATGTCCATATTGTCTATATATGTATGCACTTATTGGTGAATAAAAAAAACATTTCAGTCTTAATGAAAATGAAGAGAATGTCATGTAATTAAAATAATTTAACAAAGCATTTTGAAGAAAAGTACAACTCCTGTAGTAGCACAAAAATATTCTATGACTCCATACACAACTGTTTTATGATGAGTGAACACAGCAGAATAAACACCAGTGAAAATGTGGTCGTGGAGCTCAAGAGAGACATCATTGATAAGCTATAAAAACATCATTAAAAATAAAAATTGCATATAATGTTAGAAAACGTGCTTTTGCAAAATGTGATGTGCAAAAGTAATTGCAAAGGAGTCAAAAAGATTGAACAGAAATGTAACATTTGGGATTGTTAATCAACTAATCTATTTAACAGCAAGTTAAAATAAGAATACAGGCAGGTCTACATAGTAATCAAGGCAAAATGTGAAAACTACAGATCATAATCCTATTTTACAATAAAAATGATAAATGTGTTCACAGTGTTGGAGGCCAGAATGAGCACCAGTGAAAATAGGGTGGAGGAGCTGGTACAAACTGTGTGTGTGTGTGTTCTGTTGGCTGCAGGCTGGACGAGGCACACTGAGAGCTGAGAGCCATAATGGCCACGGTACAGATCATAAACTGTGAGGACCAAGGTTTTGTCATTGTCAGGGTAAATGAATGGCAGGATAAAGGCTTCAAGTATTTTTGTCTGAAGGACTCAGTTTATCATGTTTGACTGAACAGCATATAAAACTATTTGCTTTCAAAAACAAAAACCTCTGAGTGGTGAAAAGGCTGCTTCTTGAAAGACATTTAGCATATACGTATTGTTTCTAAACAAAGAATATGCTTTTGATGTGGTGACAATCGCTGATTCAGAGCATAACATATAGCTCTTCAAATCCCATAATTACAAAGAAATATAAAAAAACAAACTACAAGACAAACAACAACTGGGATGGAAAGAAGAGAATCTTTAAAGACTATAAAATACGGCTAAAAATTAATGGAGAGGCAGAGTTCAAAAGTAGTGCAAGAGACAGTTAGACAAAACCACCAATAGTCTTATTTTAAAAGAAACTGCAAACTGCAAAAATATTTAGAAATGCTTGGACTCCATTTGCTGTATTTGTTTTGGTTGAAATACCTTATTGGATGTTTTAATTGTTGTAAAATGGAGATGCCACTGAATAAAGACTCTACTTTGCAGGATTCTTTAATATACGTTTTTCCCAACCAAAATGTGACCAAAATGAATTGTGATTATTTGCCACTGGATGTTTTTTCTGATATACACAATATTTTTCTGCTACTTCTACTTCTAGTCAGCACATCAAGGTTTAAAACAATAAGAAGCATCCACTGAGCTGGGATGTGACATTTTCAGTTTTTTCCAAACATTGTCAGGAATGATATTAATAACTATAATAATATAATCTCCCAAGTACTTAAATATTTACACAGAAGATTTTTTTTCTCTGGCATTTTACCTATTTCAACCTTTTAACAGCTTGTGAAAACATCATGATAATAGAGTTGTTGTGTAATGTTAGTACCTGTATTAAAAGCTCTGTAAGTCCTTTTATAGCAGGTTTCATTCTTGTGCTTGGACTTTTGTTAGTGGGGATACCTTTAGTTTACATTTGGATAACAGATTGTGCCTTTAAAAATATTTACCAGAACAGTAATTCATCTAGATATGACTGTAAGTTCCTTACCAGGTTTCCTGCTTTGAATGTGTTTATGTCTCTCCATTACCTGACACCTGGGCTGCTTCTATGTGTTTCTCTTTCCTCCTTAAAGTTTTTCTTTCAATCTTGAATCAGTTGTGTCTTTACTTTCTCCTTGTTTTTCTTTCAACACCTTTACATCCTGCAATTCTTCCTCACTTCTGTCTCCTCTCTTCTAATTCCTTCACTCACTCTCTGGAAATGTAAAAAAGCCTTCCTTTAAAAATCTGACTGAGCATGAAGCAGAACTTTAACTTGTATGGTGTTAATTACAGTAATTGTGGACAAACGACACACAGTGGGAATACATCAGCAGTCCAGCTATCCAAACTATCAAGCCAACATTATATTAACATTACTGTAAAGTTAAGACGGTTAAAACAACACTAATGTCAATTTAAAAAACAAAGGGACACCCTCAGCCCCCCACCCCCACCTCCTCCTCCTCTGCATGTGCCAGTCACTCAGACAGAGGTTCAGTCTGAGATCCTGGGTGCTTTAGTTGCAGCTCATGCAGCAGAACTGTCTGTCATGTGGGTCCAGACGAACAGCCAGCGGTTTTATAGGCTCACATCTATTTATATGGGATTAGATCCATCCATGTAACTTTTATATCAGCTTTATGGTGGATATACTGTATTTCCATTTTTAGAAAATCCCACTTATCAACTTTTTAGTTCTGATGGTCATTCAACATTAAAGGACGAGTTCATAATTGTTCAAGTCTGTTTTAAAACAACAGTCAGGTGTCCATATGAACACTGAAAGAGGTTTTCCTCACTGTAATCCTCCTGTTCATACTGGCCATCAAAAGTGTCCACACAGTCATCTTGTGCAAAAATGCATTTAAAGGTTTATCTGAAGCTTATATGAGGCTTCAGCAGTCTGAGTTAGTCATATCAAGTGGATATCTGACACATTTACAGTCTCTTTAGCATCAAATTCCCTCTTTGTGTTTCCTCAGACAGTGTTTCCCTGTTAAGCTGTGATGGAAGTATAGTAACAAAAAGAGGGACTTTCACACTAAAAAGACTGATATTGAAAGATATCTACTTGATTTGACTCATTTGGACGTTGAAGCTTCATTTCAACTTTAGATGAACTTTTAAGCACATTTTTGCACAGAAGGAGGACTGTGGATTTTGTTCCCCATCACTTACATTGTAAGTGCATTATGAAGGAATCTTCTAATAGTCAGTATGAACAGGAGGAATGATTATGGCAAGAAAAAACTTGACTGTTGTTTTAAGACAGACTTGAAAGATTGTGAACCCGTCCTTTAATGTTGTTATATAGAAAGAAAGAGAATCCTTCTAACTTGTTTGCTTTAAATTCAGTTCAGTGTTCAAGGATCTTTGGTGTTATTTTTACATTTGTTATCGAAGACACCTGTTTAATTCTCATACATCAGTTCAGTGACCTGTTTTATGTGTATATAAAGACGGAACTGAGCGAGACGTGTCAGACTGCATCTTGCTGTCTAAAGAGGTGATATTTCACAATGAGGCGTGCTGCAGCTTTTCTGGCGTTGCTGCTCTGTCTGTACTGGACGAGGGCTCAGGGTGAGAGTGGAGGGGTGACAGAGAATGATATCACTCAGACAGAGCTTCAGTCTGAGATCCTGGGTGTCAAAGCAACCATCGATCAGACTAACATCACCCCTGACATCTGGGCTGAGCTGAAGGAGGTGAGAGACATGGTGATCCAACACAGTGTGGAGCTGAGGAACAGCAAGAGCAAGATCGAGAAGCTGGAGCAAGAGAATACAGGTTCATTCACATAGTGCTAAACAGATTCCTGCAATGTTCACATATTCATTACTTTTAGGAGTAATTTACTGCTTTTATCCCAGCCATACAGGCCAGACTGACAGCCAGTGAAACCAAGAATGCAGGTAGATATCTACATTTGATTAAATGATATGTCATTCATTCTGAGATTAATATCTAAGATTCAAAATGAACCTTTTGGTAAAAAACTTTAAATGTATTCACAGTTTTGGAGGCCAGAATGAACGCCAGTGAAAATTTGGTGAAGGAGCTCCAGAAAGAGAACATCGGTAAGGTTAAAAACAGATTGAGTATATTATGTTAGCAATGAGAAAATATTTAGTGAGGTTAAGATAAGAGTAAGTTTCATTAATAATATTTTGGTGTGAAAACTTTAAACATATTTGCAGTTTTGGAGGCCAGATTGAGCGCCAGTGACAACATGGTTGAGGAACTCAAGCGAGAGAGCGCAGGTAAGCTACAAAAATCAATAAAAAGCAAAATTAGCATTGTATGTTAGAAATAAAAACATAATTAGTCAAAAAATGATCAAAGCATAAATAACCTTTTTGTGAAAATTGGTACAGTTTTGGAGATCAGATTAAACACCAGTGAAAATTTGGTCGTGGAGCTCAAGAGAGACATCCTAGGTAAGCTACAAAAACATCATTAGAATATAAAAATTGCATATAATGTTATCAAACATGTTTTTGCAAAATGTGATGTGCAAAAGTAATTGGAAAGGAGTCAAAAAGATTGAACAGAAATGTAACATCTGGGGTTGTTAATCAACTAATCTATTTAATTTATTAATTTTTCCCTCTATTGCAGATCTTTTGGCCAGAGTAACAGCAAGTGAAAATAAGAATACAGGTAGGTCTACATAGTAATCAGGGCAAAATGGGAAAACTACAGATCATAATCCTATTTTACAATAAAAATGATAAATGTGTTCACAGTGTTGGAGGCCAGAATGAGCACCAGTGAACATGAGGTGGAGGAGCTCAAGAGAGAAAATGCAGGTAAAAAAAAGAAAAAAAAAACATAAGTAAAAATGTCATATTATTAGAAAACATGTTGTTGTTTTAAAGTCTGTCAGATGTGAGGTCCAAAAGTGATGAAAGAGGAGTAAAAAGATCTATTTAGCAGAAACAACTTTGACATATTGATAAAATTTTACATGTGGATGTTAATCTTAATTTATTTCCTCCTCTAATGCAGATCTTCTAGCCAGAGTAACAGGAACAGAAAATAAGAGCACAGGTAGGTCTACATAGTAATCAAGGACAAATGTGAAAACTGCAGACCATAATCCTATTTTACAATAAAAATGATAAATGTGTTCACAGTGTTGGAGGCCAGAATGAGCACCAGTGAACATGAGGTGGAGGAGCTCAAGAGAGAAAATGCAGGTAAGCTGCTTAAATCACTATTGAAAGTCTAAACGCTGCGGTCAGCATCAAACTGACTGCAGTGTCACTGTGTTGTGTGGTTGAAAAGCAGTGTGTCAATGAGGAAAATATTTTACAAACAAAAGATGCAGTTACATTTCTCAGAGACTGCACATCAGTGACGTTTTCAACATGCACGTCTCCCACATTCACACAGACCGACCAAAGGTGGCGTTTTCAGTGGGTCTTACTGACGCAGGAGCAGTTGGACCCTTCAATACTGAAACCACACTTAAGTTCAGTAAAATCTTCACCAATATCGGCCAGGCCTACAACCCAGCTACAGGTATTGAGCTCTTTTATATTCAGTTTTCAGTACTGATCTGGGGAGAAGTTCTGACCTCTCACTGATTTTCTCCTCTGATGCAGGTATCTTCACAGCCCCAGTCAGAGGAGCCTACTACTTCAGATTCACCATGTGGGACCGTCGTACTGCGGTTTGGATGGGTGCTAATCTCTATCGCAATAACAAGAGAATGATGTGGAATTCAGACTACAGTGATAGCGTCGGCTATGTCACTGTGTCTAATGCTTTAATTCTTCAGCTAGAAAAGGGGGACGTGATCTACATGACTCTCTGGTCAAACTACGTTGTTGCGGATGAGAGCGACAATCGTACCACCTTTGATGGTTTTCTGCTTTTCCCTCTGTGAGTGCAGCTGTAAAGTACCCACAGTTAATTTTACAGTTTCAACATTTTTCTGTTAAAAATATAAGCACTAATAAAATCCAAATAACTTGTATGTTTGTTTTCTGGTTCAGTTCAGTGTTCAAGGATCTTTGGTGTTAATATTTATATTTGTTATCAAAGACACCTGTTTAGTTCTCATACAGCAGTTCAGTGGCCTGTTTTATGTGTATATAAAGACGAGAACTGAGCGAGACGTGTCAGACTGCATCTTGCTGTCTAAAGAGGTGATATTTCACAATGAGGCGTGCTGCAGCTTTTCTGGCGTTGCTGCTCTGTCTGTACTGGACGAGGGCTCAGGGTGAGAGTGGAGGGGTGACAGAGAATGATATCACTCAGACAGAGCTTCAGTCTGAGATCCTGGGTGTCAAAGCAACCATCGATCAGACTAACATCACCCCTGACATCTGGGCTGAGCTGAAGGAGGTGAGAGACATGGTGATCCAACACAGTGTGGAGCTGAGGAACAGCAAGAGCAAGATCGAGAAGCTGGAGCAAGAGAATACAGGTTCATTCACATAGTGCTAAACAGATTCCTGCAATGTTCACATATTCATTACTTTTAGGAGTAATTTACTGCTTTTATCCCAGCCATACAGGCCAGACTGACAGCCAGTGAAACCGAGAATGCAGGTAGATATTTACATTTGATTAAATGATATATAATTTATTCATGTTTGTGATTTGTTTGTTTTCCTGTCAAGCTCAAGAGTTAAATGTAACCACATCTTTAAGGTGTTTACTGAGATTAATATCTAAGATTCAAAATGAACCTTTTGGTAAAAAACTTTAAATGTATTCACAGTTTTGGAGGCCAGATTGAGCGCCAGTGACAAAATGATTGAGGAACTTAAGCAGGAGAGCGCAGGTAAGCTACAAAAATCAATAAAAAACTAAATTAGCATTGTATGTTAGAAATAAAAACATATTTAGTCAGAAAATGATCAAAGCATAATTAACCTTTTTGTGAAAAACGTTACAGTTTTGGAAAGGAGTCAAAAAGATTGAATAGAAATGTAACATCTGGGGTTGTTAATCAACTAATCTATTTAATTTATTAATTTTTCCCTCTATTGCAGATCTTTTGGCCAGAGTAACAGCAACTGACAATAAGAATACAGGTAGGTCTACATAGTAATCAGGGCAAAATGGGAAAACTACAGATCATAATCCTATTTTACAATAAAAATGATAAATGTGTTCACAGTGTTGGAGGCCAAAGTGGAGGAGCTCAAGAGAGAAAATGCAGGTAAAAAAAAAAGAAAAAAAACATAAGTAAAAACGGCATTTTATGTTAGAAAACATGTTGTTGTTTTAAAGTCTGTCAGATGTGAGGTCCAAAAGTGATGAAAGAGGAGTAAAAAGATCTATTTAGCAGAAACAACTTTGACATATTGATAAAATTTTACATGTGGATGTTAATCTTAATTTATTTCCTCCTCTAATGCAGATCTTCAAGCCAGAGTAACAGGAACAGAAAATAAGAGCACAGGTAGGTCTACATAGTAATCAAGGACAAATGTGAAAACTGCTAATCATAGTCCTACTTTACAGTAAGAGTTTTAAATGTGTTGGAGGCCAGAATGAGCCCCAAAGAAAACAAGGTGGAGGAGCTCAAGAGAGAGATCACTGGTAAAAAAGAAAAAAAAAAAAAACGTGTAAAAATGGCATTTTATGTTAGAAAACATGTTGTTGATTAAAACTTACAGATGTGTCCAAAAGTGATGAAAGAGGAGTAAAAGGATCTATTTAGAGGAAACAAGTGTAACATATTGATGAAATTTTACCCGTGGATGTTAATTTTCATTTATTTACATTTATTTATGTTTTTCTAAAGTTTTGGAGTCCAGATTGAACACTGCTGAAAATGTGGTGGAGGAGCTCAAGAGGGAGATCACCGGTAAGCTGCAAAACACACAGCTGCCAGTTTATTAGGTGCACATACAGGTATTTTAAATTCCAGTTATGTAGTTTAACTCCTTTACAATAAAAATGATGAATGTGTTCACAGTGTTGGAGGCCAGAATGAGCTCCAGTGAGCTCCAGGTGGAGGAGCTCAAGAAAGAGAATGCAGGTAAGCTGCTTATATCATTATTAAAAAGTCACAATATCATATTACGGTTATTAAATGAGGCAGAAGTGACATTTTGCAGCTGTTACTGATGTGAGAGGAAAATATTCTCTCTATGTGTGTCTCCCACATTCACACAGAACGACCAAAGGTGGCGTTTTCTGTCGGCCTTACTGACACAGGAGCAGTTGGACCCTTCAATACTGACATCACACTTAAGTTCAGTAAAGTTTTCACCAACATCGGCCAGGCTTATACCCCAAATACAGGTAATTACCTCTTTCACCTACTCACACTGATTTTATTTGAATTATTACACAGTCTTATAGATTTATGATCCAACTTATCATTTTTTTTGGAATTGCCTTTTCATGCATAGCTTCTAGTCTAAAAGGGGAATATCTCTCTTTGTGTGTATTTCTTCTTAGTAGGTGAGTTCTGGGTTGAAGCTCTTATGAAGCTCTTTCAGATAAAGTATGTTATACTGGGATATACATGATGCCATTTTGGTGAAGGGACTTTCTCTTTTACATATTTTGCACATGTTTTAAAGTATTATGTAGCTATTTTTATTCTATTTGGCAGTCTTTTTTATTCTAATGGGTTCTTCTGTGAAAGCTTTGATAGTTCTCACTTCTATTTGGTTTGGTTTGTGTTTTCACTGAATTGACTCCTTGATTAGATCTCTAACACAATCTACCATATATGGACTTGGCAACAAATTCCCAGAGTTAGACACACACCTATAAAGTCTGAGAAAAGCAATTAAAAGACTGAATTCCTCCTTTGTTGCAGGTATCTTTACAGCCCCAGTCAGAGGAGCCTATTACTTTAGAATCAACGGGTGGGAAACACGTGATACACAATTAGTGGGTATTGCACTGTATCACAATAACAAGCAAATTAGTGTGTCTTATGATCAAGTTGTTAACAATGGTTATATCACTATGTCTTTTGCATTTGTTCTTCAACTGGAAAAAGGAGATGTGATCTATGTGGTTCTCCGCTCAGGCACCGGTGTTTATGATGATACTTATAATCGTACCAGTTTTAGTGGATTCCTACTTTTTGCTCTGTGAGCTCTCAGTCGCCTGTAAAAACACCTACAGTTGATTGCTTGAAGTTTCAACATTACACTATTAAAAATATGAAATCCAAATAATCTGTTTGTATGTGTGTATTTTTGTTACATGAACAGGATGAAAAAGTCCTCTACTGACAATATCAAACAAGTTACATTCTAGTAAAAAAAACTAAACCAAACCCATCCTGCAACAGATCCCGCCCTCTGCTTATTTTTTATTTCTTTTCTTCACTGTTACCTATTTGTGTCCTTTTATGTTTTATAAACCAAATCATCTCCTGCTGCCTTTGTATTTGTTAGTATGTCCATATTGTCTATATATGTATGCACTTATTGATGAATTAAAAAAAAACATTTTAGTCTTAATGAACATGAAGAGGATATCATATGTAATTAAAATAATTTCACAAAGCATTTTGAAGAAAAGTACAACTCCTGTAGTAGCACAAAAATATTCTATGACTCCATACACAACTGTTTTATGATGAGTGAACACAGCAGAATAAACACCAGTGAAAATGTGGTTGTGGAGCTCAAGAGAGACATCATTGATAAGCTATAAAAACATCATTAAAAATAAAAATTGCATATAATGTTAGAAAACGTGCTTTTGCAAAATGTGATGTGCAAAAGTAATTGCAAAGGAGTCAAAAAGATTGAACAGAAATGTAACATTTGGGATTGTTAATCAACTAATCTATTTAACAGCAAGTTAAAATAAGAATACAGGCAGGTCTACATAGTAATCAAGGCAAAATGTGAAAACTGCAGATCATAATCCTATTTTACAATAAAAATGATAAATGTGTTCACAGTGTTGGAGGCCAGAATGAGCACCAGTGAAAATGAGGTGGAGGAGCTGGTACAAACTGTGTGTGTGTGTGTTCTGTTGGCTGCAGGCTGGACGAGGCACACTGAGAGCTGAGAGCCATAATGGCCACGGTACAGATCATAAACTGTGAGGACCAAGGTTTTGTCATTGTCAGGGTAAATGAATGGCAGGATAAAGGCTTCAAGTATTTTTGTCTGAAGGACTCAGTTTATCATGTTTGACTGAACAGCATATAAAACTATTTGCTTTCAAAAACAAAAACCTCTGAGTGGTGAAAAGGCTGCTTCTTGAAAGACATTTAGCATATACGTATTGTTTCTAAACAAAGAATATGCTTTTGATGTGGTGACAATCGCTGATTCAGAGCATAACATATAGCTCTTCAAATCCCATAATTACAAAGAAATATAAAAAAAACAAACTACAAGACAAACAAAAACTGGGATGGAAAGGGGAGAATCTTTAAAGACTATAAAATACGGCTAAAAATTAATGGAGAGGCAGAGTTCAAAAGTAGTGCAAGAGACAGTTAGACAAAACCACCAATAGTCTTATTTTAAAAGAAACTGCAAACTGCAAATATATTTAGAAATGTTTGGACTCCATTTGCTGTATCTGTTTTGGTTGAAATACCTTATTGGATGTTGGATGTTTTAATTGTTGTAAAATAGAGATGCCACTGAATAAAGACTCTACTTTGTAGGATTCGTTAATATACGTTTTTCCCAACCAAAATGTGACCAAAATGAATTGTGATTATTTGCCACTGGATGTTTTTTCTGATATACACAATATTTTTCTGCTACTTCTACTTCTAGTCAGCACATCAAGGTTTAAAACAATAAGAAGCATCCACTGAGCTGGGATGTGACATTTTCAGTTTTTTCCAAACATTGTCAGGAATGATATTAATAACTATAATAATATAATCTCCCAAGTACTTAAATATTTACACAGAAGATTTTTTTTCTCTGGCATTTTACCTATTTCAACCTTTTAACAGCTTGTGAAAACATCATGATAATAGAGTTGTTGTGTAATGTTAGTACCTGTATTAAAAGCTCTGTAAGTCCTTTTATAGCAGGTTTCAGTCTTGTGCTTTGACTTTTGTTAGTGGGGATACCTTTAGTTTACATTTGGATAACAGATTGTGCCTTTAAAAATATTTACCAGAACAGTAATTCATCTAGATATGACTGTAAGTTCCTTACCAGTTTCCTGCTTTGAATGTGTTTATGTCTCTCCATTACCTGACACCTGGGCTGCTTCTATGTGTTTCTCTTTCCTCCTTAAAGTCTTTCTTTCAATCTTGAATCAGTTGTGTCTTTACTTTCTCCTTGTTTTTCTTTCAACATCTTTACATCCTGCAATTCTTCCTCACTTCTGTCTCCTCTCTTCTAATTCCTTCACTCACTCTCTGGAAATGTAAAAAAGCCTTCCTTTAAAAATCTGACTGAGCATGAAGCAGAACTTTAACTTGTATGGTGTTAATTACAGTAATTGTGGACAAACGACACACAGTGGGAATACATCAGCAGTCCAGCTATCCAAACTATCAAGCCAACATTATATTAACATTACTGTAAAGTTAAGACGGTTAAAACAACACTAATGTCAATTTAAAAAACAAAGGGACACCCTCAGCCCCCCACCCCCACCTCCTCTGCATGTGCCAGTCACTCAGACAGAGGTTCAGTCTGAGATCCTGGGTGCTTAGTTGCAGCTCATGCAGCAGAACTGTCTGTCATGTGGGTCCAGACGAACAGCCAGCGGTTTTATAGGCTCACATCTATTTATATGGGATTAGATCCATCCAGGTAACTTTTATATCAGCTTTATGGTGGATATACTGTATTTCCATTTTTAGAAAATCCCACTTATCAACTGTTTAGTTCTGATGATCATTCAACATTAAAGGACGAGTTCATAATTGTTCAAGTCTTTCTTAAAACAACGATCAGGTGTCCATATGAACACTGAAAGAGGTTTTCCTCACTGTAATCCTCCTGTTCATACTGGCCATCAAAGTGTCCACACAGTCATCTTGTGCAAAAATGCATTTAAAGGTTTATCTGAAGCTTATATGAGGCTTCAGCAGTCTGAGTTAGTCATATCAAGTGGATATCTGACACATTTACAGTCTCTTTAGCATCAAATTCCCTCTTTGTGTTTCCTCAGACAGTGTTTCCCTGTTAAGCTGTGATGGAAGTACAGTAACAAAAAGAGGGACTTTCACACTAAAAAGACTGATATTGAAAGATATCTACTTGATTTGACTCATTTGGACGTTGAAGCTTCATTTCAACTTTAGATGAACTTTTAAGCACATTTTTGCACAGAAGGAGGACTGTGGATTTTGTTCCCCATCACTTACATTGTAAGTGCATTATGAAGGAATCTTCTAATAGTCAGTATGAACAGGAGGAATGATTATGGCAAGAAAAAACTTGACTGTTGTTTTAAGACAGACTTGAAAGATTGTGAACCCGTCCTTTAATGTTGTTATATAGAAAGAAAGAGAATCATTCTAACTTGTTTGCTTTAAATTCAGTTCAGTGTTCAAGGATCTTTGGTGTTATTTTTACATTTGTTATCAAAGACACCTGTTAAATTCTCATACATCAGTTCAGTGGCCTGTTTTATGTGTATATAAAGACGGGAACTGAGCGAGACGTGTCAGACTGCATCTTGCTGTCTAAAGAGGTGATATTTCACAATGAGGCGTGCTGCAGCTTTTCTGGCGTTGCTGCTCTGTCTGTACTGGACGAGGGCTCAGGGTGAGAGTGGAGGGGTGACAGAGAATGATATCACTCAGACAGAGCTTCAGTCTGAGATCCTGGGTGTCAAAGCAACCATCGATCAGACTAACATCACCCCTGACATCTGGGCTGAGCTGAAGGAGGTGAGAGACATGGTGATCCAACACAGTGTGGAGCTGAGGTACAGCAAGAGCACAATGGAGAAGCTGGAGCAAGAGAATACAGGTTCATTCACATAGTGCTAAACAGATTCCTGCAATGTTCACATATTACAGATTTTAATGTAATTTTACACTTGACTGTTCATCGACTGTAAACCTCTCATAATAGTAACTAGAAATGTGTTCACAGTTTTGAAGGCCAGATTGAACACCAGTGAAAAAGTGGTGGAGGAGCTCAAGAGGGAGAACACCGGTAAGCTGCAAAATACACAGCTGCCAGTTTATTTGATACACATACAGATAATTCAAGTTCCAGTTATATAGTTTAACTCCTTTACAATGAAAATGTTAAATGTGTTTATAGTGCTGCAGTCCAGATTGAACACTGCTGAAAATGTGGTGGAGGAGCTCAAGAGGGAGATCACCGGTAAGCTGCAAAACACACAGCTGCCAGTTTATTAGGTACACATACAGATATTTT
Source organism: Scomberomorus guttatus (assembly GCA_038419695.1). Lineage (NCBI taxonomy): Eukaryota > Metazoa > Chordata > Actinopteri > Scombriformes > Scombridae > Scomberomorus > Scomberomorus guttatus. The sequence goes on along the minus strand of CM076464.1, from coordinate 13,325,587 downwards.
AAATTCCAGTTATGTAGTTTAACTCCTTTACAATAAAAATGATGAATGTGTTCACAGTGTTGGAGGCCAGAATGAGCTCCAGTGAGCTCCAGGTGGAGGAGCTCAAGAAAGAGAATGCAGGTAAGCTGCTTATATCATTATTAAAAAGTCACAATGTCATATTATGGTAGCAGTGAGAAAAGCAACGGTAAATTGAGGGTCATCCTCTGTGCAGCAGGATGCAGAGTGACATGAATATGGTTATTAAATGAGGCAGAAGTGACATTTTGCAGCTGTTACTGATGTGAGAGGAAAATATTCTCTCTACGTGTGTCTCCCACATTCACACAGAACGACCAAAGGTGGCGTTTTCTGTCGGCCTTACTGACGCAGGAGCAGTTGGACCCTTCAATACTCAAATCACACTTAAGTTCAGTAAAGTTTTCACCAACATCGGCCAGGCTTATACCCCAAATACAGGTAATTACCTCTTTCACCTACTCACACTGATTTTATTTGAATTATTACACAGTCTTATAGATTTATGATCCAACTTATCATTTTTTTTGGAATTGCCTTTTCATGCATAGCTTCTAGTCTAAAAGGGGAATATCTCTCTTTGTGTGTATTTCTTCTTAGTAGGTGAGTTCTCGGTTGAAGCTCTTATGAAGCTCTTTCAGATAAAGTATGTTATACTGGGATATACATGATGCCATTTTGGTGAAGGGACTTTCTCTTTTACATATTTTGCACATGTTTTAAAGTATTATGTAGCTATTTTTATTCTATTTGGCAGTCTTTTTTATTCTAATGGGTTCTTCTGTGAAAGCTTTGATAGTTCTCACTTCTATTTGGTTTGGTTTGTGTTTTCACTGAATTGACTCCTTGATTAGATCTCTAACACAATCTACCATATATGGACTTGGCAACAAATTCCCAGAGTTAGACACACACCTATAAAGCCTGACAAAAGCAATTAAAAGACTGAATTCCTCCTTTGTTGCAGGTATCTTTACAGCCCCAGTCAGAGGAGCCTATTACTTCAGAATCAACGGGTGGGAAACACGTGATACACAAATAGCGGGTATTGCACTGTATCACAATAACAAGCAAATGACTTTGTCTTATGATCGAGTTGTTAACAATGGTTATATCAGTGTGTCTAATGCATTTGTTCTTCAACTGGAAAAGGGAGATGTGATCTATGTGGTTCTCCGCGCAGGTTACGGTGTTTATGATAATAGCGATAATCATAACACTTTTAGTGGATTCCTACTTTTTGCTCTGTGAGCTCTCAGTCAGCTGTAAAAACACCTACAGTTGATTGCTTGAAGTTTCAACATTACACTATTAAAAATATGAAATCCAAATAATCTGTTTGTGTGTGTGTATTTTTGTTACATGAAAAGGATGAAAAAGTCCTCTACTGACAATATCAAACAAGTTACATTCTAGTAAAAAAAACTAAACCAAACCCATCCTGCAACAGATCCCGCCCTCTGCTTATTTTTTATTTCTTTTCTTCACTGTTACCTATTTGTGTCCTTTTATGTTTTGTAAACCAAATCATCTCCTGCTGCCTTTGTATTTGTTAGTATGTCCATATTGTCTATATATGTATGCACTTATTGATGAATTAAAAAAAACATTTTAGTCTTAATGAATATGAAGAGGATGTCATATGTAATTAAAATAATTTCACAAAGCATTTTGAAGAAAAGTACAACTCCTGTAGTAGCACAAAAATATTCTATGACTCCATACACAACTGTTTTATGATGAGTGAACACAGCAGAATAAACACCAGTGAAAATGTGGTCGTGGAGCTCAAGAGAGACATCATTGATAAGCTATAAAAACATCATTAAAAATAAAAATTGCATATAATGTTAGAAAACGTGCTTTTGCAAAATGTGATGTGCAAAAGTAATTGCAAAGGAGTCAAAAAGATTGAACAGAAATGTAACATTTGGGATTGTTAATCAACTAATCTATTTAACAGCAAGTTAAAATAAGAATACAGGCAGGTCTACATAGTAATCAAGGCAAAAGTTTCAAAATTACTTAAAAATATAAGCATTTATAAAATCCAAATAACTTGTATATGTTTGTTTTCTGGTTACATTAATAAGACTCTACAAGGCATAGAGCATTCTCACCTAAAATATAAAAAAGCACATTTTATAAAAAAGTTAACTTTAACTGTTAAACCCATGTTAGTGAATGACCACAACTCCTACAGTGACACTCTGTGGATCCATCTATGCACCCCAGAGCTTTATATAGTGCAGTAGAGTCTTTACGTATTTGGACAGTACATGTTTTTTGTTGTGTTGGCTTTGCTCTGCAGCACTATTTGCAATAAATACTTTAAAAACACACACGTTAATACACATCAGATGAAGCATGTCCCAGTTGTAGCGCTTTAGTCTGGGAAACAAACGCAGTACTGTAGTTTTTAAAGGATTCACTACAAATGATTTTAAAAGAACATCATTCTAACTTGTTGTTTGCTTTAAATTCAGTTCAGTGTTCAAGGATCTTTGGTGTTAATATTTATATTTGTTATCGAAGACACCTGTTTAATTCTCATACATCAGTTCAGTGGCCTGTTTTATGTGTATATAAAGACGGGAACTGAGCGAGACATGTCAGACTGCATCTTGCTGTCTAAAGAGGTGATATTTCACAATGAGGCGTGCTGCAGCTTTTCTGGCGTTGCTGCTCTGTCTGTACTGGACGAGGGCTCAGGGTGAGAGTGGAGGGGTGACAGAGAATGATATTACTCAGACAGAGCTTCAGTCTGAGATCCTGGGTGTCAAAGCAACCATCGATCAGACTAACATCACCCCTGACATCTGGGCTGAGCTGAAGGAGGTGAGAGACATGGTGATCCAACACAGTGTGGAGCTGAGGAACAGCAAGAGCAAGATCGAGAAGCTGGAGCAAGAGAATACAGGTTCATTCACATAGTGCTAAACAGATTCCTGCAATGTTCACATATTCATTACTTTTAGGAGTAATTTACTGCTTTTATCCCAGCCATACAGGCCAGACTGACAGCCAGTGAAACCAAGAATGCAGGTAGATATTTACATTTTATTAAATGATATATAATTCATTCTGAGATTAATATGTAAGATTCAAAATGAACCTTTTGGTAAAAAACTTTAAATGTATTCACAGTTTTGGAGGCCAGAATGAATGCCAGTGAAAATTTGGTGAAGGAGCTCCAGAGAGAGAACATCGGTAAGCTTAAAAACAGATTGAGGATATTATGTTAGCAATGAGAAAATATTTAGTGAGGTTAAGATAAGAGTAAGTTTCATTAATAATATTTTGGTGGGAAAACTTTAAACATCTTTGCAGTTTTGGAGGCCAGAATGAGCGCCAGTGACAACATGATTGAGGAACTTAAGCAGGAGAGCGCAGGTAAGCTACAAAAATCAATAAAAAACGAAATTAGCATTGTATGTTAGAAATAAAAACATATTTAGTCAGAAAATGATCAAAGCATAATTAACCTTTTTGTGAAAAACGTTACAGTTTTGGAAAGGAGTCAAAAAAATTTAACCGAAATGTAACATCTGGGGTTGTTAATCAACTAATCTATTTAATTTATTAATTTTTCCCTCTATTGCAGATCTTTTGGCCAGAGTAACAGCAACTGACAATAAGAATACAGGTAGGTCTACATAGTAATCAGGGCAAAATGGGAAAACTACAGATCATAATCCTATTTTACAATAAAAATGATAAATGTGTTCACAGTGTTGGAGGCCAAAGTGGAGGAGCTCAAGAGAGAAAATGCAGGTAAAAAAAAAGAAAAAAAACATAAGTAAAAACGGCATTTTATGTTAGAAAACATGTTGTTGTTTTAAAGTCTGTCAGATGTGAGGTCCAAAAGTGATGAAAGAGGAGTAAAAAGATCTATTTAGCAGAAACAACTTTGACATATTGATAAAATTTTACATGTGGATGTTAATCTTAATTTATTTCCTCCTCTAATGCAGATCTTCAAGCAAGAGTAACAGGAACAGAAAATAAGAGCACAGGTAGGTCTACATAGTAATCAAGGACAAATGTGAAAACTGCTAATCATAGTCCTACTTTACAGTAAGAGTTTTAAATGTGTTGGAGGCCAGAATGAGCTCCAATGAAAACAAGGTGGAGGAGCTCAAGAGAGAGATCACCGGTAAGCTGCAAAATACACAGCTGCCAGTTTATTAGATACACATACAGGTATTTCAAATTCCAGTTATGTAGTTTAACTCCTTTACAATAAAAATGATGAATGTGTTCACAGTGTTGGAGGCCAGAATGAGCTCCAGTGAGCTCCAGGTGGAGGAGCTCAAGAAAGAGAATGCAGGTAAGCTGCTTATATCATTATTAAAAAGTCACAATGTCATATTACGGTTATTAAATGAGGCAGAAGTGACATTTTGCAGCTGTTACTGATGTGAGAGGAAAATATTCTCTCTACGTGTGTCTCCCACATTCACACAGAACGACCAAAGGTGGCGTTTTCTGTCGGCCTTACTGACACAGGAGCAGTTGGACCCTTCAATACTGACATCACACTTAAGTTCAGTAAAGTTTTCACCAACATCGGCCAGGCTTATACCCCAAATACAGGTAATTACCTCTTTCACCTACTCACACTGATTTTATTTGAATTATTACACAGTCTTATAGATTTATGATCCAACTTATCATTTTTTTTGGAATTGCCTTTTCATGCATAGCTTCTAGTCTAAAAGGGGAATATCTCTCTTTGTGTGTATTTCTTCTTAGTAGGTGAGTTCTGGGTTGAAGCTCTTATGAAGCTCTTTCAGATAAAGTATGTTATACTGGGATATACATGATGCCATTTTGGTGAAGGGACTTTCTCTTTTACATATTTTGCACATGTTTTAAAGTATTATGTAGCTATTTTTATTCTATTTGGCAGTCTTTTTTATTCTATTCTATTCTGTTCTTCTGTGAAAGCTTTGATAGTTCTCACTTCTCTTTTTGGAATTGCCTTTTCATGCATAGCTTCTAGTCTAAAAGGGGAAAATCTCTCTTTGTGTGTATTTCTTCTTAGTAGGCGAGTTCTGGGTTGGAAGCTCTTATGAAGCTCTTTCAGATAAAGTATGTTATACTGGGATATACATGATGCCATTTTGGTGAAGGGACTTTCTCTTTTACATATTTTGCACATGTTTTAAAGTATTATGTAGCTATTTTTATTCTATTTGGCAGTCTTTTCTATTCTAATGGGTTCTTCTGTGAAAGCTGTGATAGTTCTCACTTCTATTTGGTTTGGTTTGTGTTTTCACTGAATTGACTCCTTGATTAGATCTCTAACACAATCTACCATACATGGACTTGGCAACAAATTCCCAGAGTTAGACACACACCTATAAAGTCTGACAAAAGCAATTAAAAGACTGAATTCCTCCTTTGTTGCAGGTATCTTTACAGCCCCAGTCAGAGGAGCCTATTACTTCAGATTCAACGGGTGTGAAACACGTGATACACAATTAGTGGGTATTGCACTGTATCACAATAACAAGCAAATTACTTTGTCTTTTGATCGAGTTGTTAACAATGGTTATGTCAATGTGTCTATTGCATTTGTTCTTCAACTGGAAAAGGGAGATGTGATCTATGTGGTTCTCCGCTCAGGCACCGGTGTTTATGATGATACCTATAATCGTACCAGTTTTAGTGGATTCCTACTTTTAGCTCTGTGAGCTCTCAGTCGCCTGTAAAAACACCTACAGTTGATTGCATGAAGTTTCAACATTACACTATTAAAAATATGAAATCCAAATAATCTGTTTGTATGTGTGTATTTTTGTTACATGAACAGGATGAAAAAGTCCTCTACTGACAATATCAAACAACCTCTCCACAGTTTAAAAAACATCTGGGATTGTTAATCAACTAATCTATTTAATTTATTAATTTTTCCCTCTAATGCAGATCTTTCGGCCAGAGTAACAGCAAGTTAAAATAAGAGCACAGGTAGGTCTACATAGTAATCAAGGCAAAATGTGAAAACTGCAGACCATAATCCTATTTTACAATAAAAATGATAAATGTGTTCACAGTGTTGGAGGCCAGAATGAGCACCAGTGAACATGAGGTGGAGGAGCTCAAGAGAGAAAATGCAGGTAAGCTGCTTAAATCACTATTGAAAGTCTAAACGCTGCGGTCAGCATCAAACTGACTGCAGTGTCACTGTGTTGTGTGGTTGAAAAGCAGTGTGTCAATGAGGAAAATATTTTACAAACAAAAGATGCAGTTACATTTCTCAGAGACTGCACATCAGTGACGTTTTCAACATGCACGTCTCCCACATTCACACAGACCGACCAAAGGTGGCGTTTTCAGTGGGTCTTACTGACGCAGGAGCAGTTGGACCCTTCAATACTGAAACCACACTTAAGTTCAGTAAAATCTTCACCAATATCAGCCAGGCCTACAACCCAGCTACAGGTATTGAGCTCTTTTATATTCAGTTTTCAGTACTGATCTGGGGAGAAGTTCTGACCTCTCACTGATTTTCTCCTCTGATGCAGGTATCTTCACAGCCCCAGTCAGAGGAGCCTACTACTTCAGATTCACCATGTGGAACCGTCGTACTGCAGTTTGGATGGGTGCTAATCTCTATCACAATAACAAGAGAATGATGTGGAATTCAGACTACAGTGATAGCGTCGGCTATGTCACTGTGTCTAATGCTTTAATTCTTCAGCTAGAAAAGGGGGACGTGATCTACATGACTCTCTGGTCAAACTACGTTGTTGCAGATGAGAGCGACAATCGTACCACCTTTGATGGTTTTCTGCTTTTCCCTCTGTGAGTGCAGCTGTAAAGTACCCACAGTTAATTTTACAGTTTCAACATTTTTCTGTTAAAAAATATAAGCACTAATAAAATCCAAATAACTTGTATGTTTGTTTTCTGGTTCAGTTCAGTGTTCAAGGATCTTTGGTGTTATTTTTACATTTGTTATCAAAGACACCTGTTTAATTCTCATACAGTTCAGTGGCCTGTTTTATGTGTATATAAAGACGGGAACTGAGCGAGACGTGTCAGACTGCATCTTGCTGTCTAAAGAGGTGATATTTCACAATGAGGCGTGCTGCAGCTTTTCTGGCGTTGCTGCTCTGTCTGTACTGGACGAGGGCTCAGGGTGAGAGTGGAGGGGTGACAGAGAATGATATCACTCAGACAGAGCTTCAGTCTGAGATCCTGGGTGTCAAAGCAACCATCGATCAGACTAACATCACCCCTGACATCTGGGCTGAGCTGAAGGAGCTGAGAGACATGGTGATCCAACACAGTGTGGAGCTGAGGAACAGCAAGAGCAAGATCGAGAAGCTGGAGCAAGAGAACACAGGTTCATTCACATAGTGCTAAACAGATTCCTGCAATGTTCACATATTCATTACTTTTAGGAGTAATTTACTGCTTTTATCCCAGCCATACAGGCCAGACTGACAGCCAGTGAAACCAAGAATGCAGGTAGATATTTACATTTTATTAAATGATATATAATTCATTCTGAGATTAATATCTAAGATTCAAAATGAACCTTTTGGTAAAAAACTTTAAATGTATTCAGTTTTGGAGGCCAGAATGAACGCCAGTGAAAATTTGGTGAAGGAGCTCCAGAGAGAGAACATCGGTAAGCTTAAAAACAGATTGAGGATATTATGTTAGCAATGAGAAAATATTTAGTGAGGTTAAGATAAGAGTAAGTTTCATTAATAATATTTTGGTGGGAAAATTTTAAACATCTTTGCAGTTTTGGAGGCCAGATTGAGCGCCAGTGACAACATGGTTGAAGAACTCAAGCAGGAGAGCGCAGGTAAGCTACAAAAATCAATAAAAAACTAAATTAGCATTGTATGTTAGAAATAAAAACATATTTAGTCAGAAAATGATCAAAGCATAATTAACCTTTTTGTGAAAAACGTTACAGTTTTGGAAAGGAGTCAAAAAGATGAATAGAAATGTAACATCTGGGGTTGTTAATCAACTAATCTATTTAATTTATTAATTTTTCCCTCTATTGCAGATCTTCTGGCCAGAGTAACAGCAACTGACAATAAGAATACAGGTAGGTCTACATAGTAATCAAGGCAAAATGGGAAAACTACAGATCATAATCCTATTTTACAATAAAAATGATAAATGTGTTCACAGTGTTGGAGGCCAAAGTGGAGGAGCTCAAGAGAGAAAATGCAGGTAAAAAAAGAAAAAAAAACATAAGTAAAAATGTCATATTATTAGAAAACATGTTGTTGTTTTAAAGTCTGTCAGATGTGAGGTCCAAAAGTGATGAAAGAGGAGTAAAAAGATCTATTTAGCAGAAACAACTTTGACATATTGATAAAATTTTACATGTGGATGTTAATCTTAATTTATTTCCTCCTCTAATGCAGATCTTCAAGCCAGAGTAACAGGAACAGAAAATAAGAGCACAGGTAGGTCTACATAGTAATCAAGGACAAATGTGAAAACTGCTAATCATAGTCCTACTTTACAGTAAGAGTTTTAAATGTGTTCACAGTGTTGGAGGCCAGAATGAGCACCAGTGAACATGAGGTGGAGGAGCTCAAGAGAGAGATCACCGGTAAAAAAGAAAAAAAAATAGAAAACATGCGTAAAAATGGCATTTTATGTTAGAAAACATGTTGTTGAATAAAACTTACAGATGTGAAATCCAAAAGTGATGGTTTATTTATGTTTTTCTAAAGTTTTGGAGTCCAGATTGAACACTGCTGAAAATGTGGTGGAGGAGCTCAAGAGGGAGAACACCGGTAAGCTGCAAAATACACAGCTGCCAGTTTATTAGGTACACATACAGGTATTTCAAATTCCAGTTATGTAGTTTAACTCCTTTACAATAAAAATGATGAATGTGTTCACAGTGTTGGAGGCCAGAATGAGCTCCAGTGAGCTCCAGGTGGAGGAGCTCAAGAAAGAGAATGCAGGTAAGCTGCTTATATCATTATTAAAAAGTCACAATGTCATATTATGGTAGCAGTGAGAAAAGCAACGGTAAATTGAGGGTCATCCTCTGTGCAGCAGGATGCAGAGTGACATGAATATGGTTATTAAATGAGGCAGAAGTGACATTTTGCAGCTGTTACTGATGTGAGAGGAAAATATTCTCTCTATGTGTGTCTCCCACATTCACACAGAACGACCAAAGGTGGCGTTTTCTGTCGGCCTTACTGACGCAGGAGCAGTTGGACCCTTCAGTACTGACATCACACTTAAGTTCAGTAAAGTTTTCACCAACATCGGCCAGGCTTATACCCCAAATACAGGTAATTACCTCTTTCACCTATTCACACTGATTTTATTTGAATTATTACACAGTCTTATAGATTTATTAACCAACTTATCATTTTTTTTGGAATTGCCTTTTCATGCATAGCTTCTAGTCTAAAAGGGGAATATCTCTCTTTGTGTGTATTTCTTCTTAGTAGGTGAGTTCTGGGTTGAAGCTCTTATGAAGCTCTTTCAGATAAAGTATGTTATACTGGGATATACATGATGCCATTTTGGTGAAGGGACTTTCTCTTTTACATATTTTGCACATGTTTTAAAGTATTATGTAGCTATTTTTATTCTATTTGGCAGTCTTTTTTATTCTATTCTATTCTGTTCTTCTGTGAAAGCTTTGATAGTTCTCACTTCTATTTGGTTTGGTTTGTGTTTTCAATGAATTGACTCCTTGATTAGATCTCTAACACAATCTACCATACATGGACTTGGCAAAAAATTCCCAGAGTTAGACACACACCTATAAAGTCTGAGAAAAGCAATTAAAAGACTGAATTCCTCCTTTGTTGCAGGTGTCTTTACAGCCCCAGTCAGAGGAGCCTATTACTTCAGATTCAACGGGTGGGAAACACGTGATACACAATTAGTGGGTATTGCACTGTATCACAATAACAAGCAAATTACTTTGTCTTTTGATAAAGTTGTTAACAATGGTTATGTCAATGTGTCTAATGCATTTGTTCTTCAACTGGAAAAGGGAGATGTGATCTATGTGGTTCTCCGCGCAGGTTACGGTGTTTATGATAATAACAATAATTATACCAGTTTTAGTGGATTCCTACTTTTTGCTCTGTGAGCTCTCAGTCGCCTGTAAAAACACCTACAGTTGATTGCTTGAAGTTTCAACATTACACTATTAAAAATATGAAATCCAAATAATCTGTTTGTGTGTGTGTATTTTTGTTACATGAACAGGATGAAAAAGTCCTCTACTGACAATATCAAACAAGTTACATTCTAGTAAAAAAAACTAAACCAAACCCATCCTGCAACAGATCCCGCCCTCTGCTTATTTTTTATTTCTTTTCTTCACTGTTACCTATTTGTGTCCTTTTATGTTTTGTAAACCAATATCATCTCCTGCTGCCTTTGTATTTGTTAATATGTCCATATTGTCTATATATGTATGCACTTATTGATGAATTAAAAAAAAACATTTCAGTCTTAATGAATATGAAGAGGATATCATATGTAATTAAAATAATTTCACAAAGCATTTTGAAGAAAAGTACAACTCCTGTAGTAGCACAAAAATATTCTATGACTCCATACACAACTGTTTTATGATGAGTGAACACAGCAGAATAAACACCAGTGAAAATGTGGTCGTGGAGCTCAAGAGAGACATCATTGATAAGCTATAAAAACATCATTAAAAATAAAAATTGCATATAATGTGAAATGTAAATGAAAACGTGCTTTTGCAAAATGTGATGTGCAAAAGTAATTGGAAAGGAGTCAAAAAGATTGAACAGAAATGTAACATTTGGGATTGTTAATCAACTAATCTATTTAATTTATTAATTTTTCCCTCTATTGCAGATCTTTTGTCCAGAGTAACAGCAAGTTAAAAGTAAAGTTCAGTAAAATCTTCACCAATATCGGCCAGGCCTACAACCCAATTACAGGTATTGAGCTCTTTTATATTCAGTTTTCAGCACTGATCTGGGGAGAAGTTCTGACCTCTCACTGATTTTCTCCTCTGATGCAGGTATCTTCACAGCCCCAGTAAGAGGAGCCTATTACTTCAGATTCACCATGTGGGACGACCGTACTACAGCTTGGATGGGTGCTTATACGTATTGTTTCTAAACAAAGAATATGCTTTTGATATGGTGACAATTGAAGATGGATTGATGGAAAGGGGAGAATCTTTAAAGACTATAAAATTCGGCTAAAAATTAATGGAGAGGCAGAGTTCAAAAGTAGTGCAAGAGACAGTTAGACAAAACCACCAATAGTCTTATTTTAAAAGAAACTGCAAACTGTGATTGTGATTATTTGCCACTGGATGTTTTTTCTGATATACACAATATTTTTCTGCTACTTCTACTTCTAGTCAGCACATCAAGGTTTAAAACAATAAGAAGCATCCGCTGAGCTGGGATGTGACATTTTCAGTTTTTTCCAAACATGCTTGTCAGGAATGGGAAAATATTAATAATTAATAATATGATCTCCCAAGTATTTAAATATTTACACAGGAGATTTGCCAGTCACATTGAAAGATATCTACTTGATTTGACTCATTTGGAGGCTGAAGCTTCATTTTAACTTTAGATAAACTTTTAAATACATTTTTGCACAGAAGGAGGACTGTGGATTTTGTTCCCCATCACTTACATTGTAAGTGCATTATGAAGGGATCTTCTAATGGTCAGTATGAACAGGAGGAATGATTATGGCAAGAAAAACATATTTCACTGTTGATTTGGGCTCCTGACTGTTGTTTTAAAACAGACTTGAAAGATTGTGAACCCGTCCTTTAATGTTGTTATATAGAAAGAAAGAGAATCATTCTAACTTGTTTGCTTTAAATTCAGTTCAGTGTTCAAGGATCTTTGGTGTTATTTTTACATTTGTTATCAAAGACACCTGTTTAGTTCTCATACATCAGTTCAGTGACCTGTTTTATGTGTATATAAAGACGAGAACTGAGCGAGACGTGTCAGACTGCATCTTGCTGTCTAAAGAGGTGATATTTCACAATGAGGCGTGCTGCAGCTTTTCTGGCGTTGCTGCTCTGTCTGTACTGGACGAGGGCTCAGGGTGAGAGTGGAGGGGTGACAGAGAATGATATCACTCAGACAGAGCTTCAGTCTGAGATCCTGGGTGTCAAAGCAACCAGTGTTCAGACTAACACCACCCCTGACATCTGGGCTGAGCTGAAGGAGCTGAGAGACATGGTGATCCAAAACAGTTTGGAGCTGAGGAACAGCAAGAGCAAGATCGAGAAGCTGGAGCAAGAGAATACAGGTTCATTCACATAGTGCTAAACAGATTCCTGCAATGTTCACATATTCATTACTTTTAGGAGTAATTTACTGCTTTTATCCCAGCCATACAGACCAGACTGACAGCCAGTGAAACCAAGAATGCAGGTAGATATTTACATTTTATTAAATGATATATAATTCATTCATGTTTGTGATTTGTTTGTTTTCCTGTCAAGCTCAAGAGTTAAATGTAACCACATCTTTAAGGTGTTTACTGAGATTAATATCTAAGATTCAAAATGAACCTTTTGGTAAAAAACTTTAAATGTATTCACAGTTTTGGAGGCCAGAATGAACGCCAGTGAAAATTTGGTGAAGGAGCTCCAGAGAGAGAACATCGGTAAAACAGATTGAGGATATTATGTTAGCAATGAGAAAATATTTAGTAAGGTTAAGATAAGAGTAAGTTTCATTAATAATATTTTGGTGGAAAAACTTTAAACATCTTTGCAGTTTTGGAGGCCAGAATGAGCGCCAGTGACAGAATGATTGAGGAACTCAAGCAGGAGAGCGCAGGTAAGCTACAAAAATCAATAAAAAACTAAAATGGTATTTTATGTTAGAAAACATGTTGTTGATTAGAACTTACAGATGTGTCCAAAAGTGATGAAAGAGGAGTAAAAAGATCTATTTAGAGAAAACAAGTGTAACATATTGATGAAATTTTACCTGTGGATGTTAATTTTCATTTATTTACATTTATTTATGTTTTTCTAAAGTTTTGGAGTCCAGATTGAACACTGCTAAAAATGTGGTGGAGGAGCTCAAGAGGGAGATCACCGGTAAGCTGCAAAATACACAGCTGCCAGTTTATTAGGTGCACATACAGGTATTTTAAAGTTCCAGTTATGTAGTTTAACTCCTTTACAATACAAATGATGAATGTGTTCACAGTGTTGGAGGCCAGAATGAGCTCCAGTGAGCTCCAGGTGGAGGAGCTCAAGAAAGAGAATGCAGGTAAGCTGCTTATATCATTATTAAAAAGTCACAATATCATATTACGGTTATTAAATAAAGGCAGAAGTGACATTTTGCAGCTGTTACTGATATGAGAGGAAAATATTCTCTCTACGTGTGTCTCCCACATTCACACAGAACGACCAAAAGTGGCGTTTTCTGTCGGCCTTACTGACACAGGAGGAGTTGGACCCTTCAGTACTGACATCACACTTAAGTTCAGTAAAGTTTTCACCAACATCGGCCAGGCTTATACCCCAAATACAGGTAATTACCTCTTTCACCTACTCACACTGATTTTATCTGAATTATTACAGTCTTATAGATTTATGATCGTATACCTATATAAGCCATACATGGACTTGGCAACAAATTCCCAGAGTTAGACACACACCTATAAAGTCTGACAAAAGCAATTAAAAGACTGAATTCCTCCTTTGTTGCAGGTATCTTTACAGCCCCAGTCAGAGGAGCCTATTACTTCAGATTCAACGGGTTTGAAGTACGTGATACACAAGTAGTGGGTATTGCACTGTATCACAATAACAAGCAAATTAGTTTCTCTCTTGATCAAGTTGTTAACAATGGTTATGTCAATGTGTCTAATGCATTTGTTCTTCAACTGGAAAAGGGAGATGTGATCTATGTGGTTCTCCGCTCAGGCTACAGTGTTTATGATGATATCAATAATTATACCAGTTTAAGTGGATTCCTACTTTTTGGTCTGTGAGCTCTCCGTCAGCTGTAAAAACACCTACAGTTGATTGCATTTTTAAAAAATTCTTTCTTTTCTTCACTGTTACCTGTTTGTGTATTTTATGTTTTGTAAACCAAATCATCTCCTGCTGCCTTTGTATTTGTTAGTATGTCCATATTGTCTATATATGTATGCACTTATTTGTGAATTAAAAAAAACATTTTGTGTTAATGGGATGTCATATGGAATTAAAATAGTGAACACAGCAAGAATATCCTGGTATCAAAGTACTGCGAAAGTCATTTTGATAAGACAGCAGTATCCAAATGACCACCCTTATGGTCATCACTCATCATGATCAGTTATTTAAGAACCAAAAGTCAGTTTCAATAAGTTGCTGCTGGTCTGAAGGAACAAATGACAGCCTTACCTTTGCACTCATACTGGCTGCAGAGAAGAGACCGGTGTGGATGGTCACAGCATAGAGGTATGGGTCACATGGAGAGTTGTCAGTAAGGTAGTGGATTCTCTGATTCTCCTCGGAGACGACGTCAACTCTCCTACACACCACCAACCCCGGGACATACAGGCACAGAAACAGCACCAGCACACAGAGCACTGTCAGATCACTGGACACGCTGAGGTGACAGAGAAGGGGGAGAGAAGAGGCGCGGGAGGGTGTTATTGTTTTATTGAACGAGCATGGGCACACAGAATGATGTTTGTGTCGTACAGGACCATGCACTAGTAACAAAAAGGTCCAAATTACTGCTACAGTTAAAGTAACAGAGAGATTTTGTTTGCTCTTTTTGAGCCTCAGCAGGATGAGGTCACCTTAGGAACGGGTCCAGATCGGCTGTGTCATGGCTGCTCTGGATCTGCTGCTGCACCACAGTCAGCGGCCTCAACTGGTGACAACTGAGACAAACCACAAATACCAAGAAATATGAAGTGATTCATTTCTGTAAAACATCACAGTGTGTAGTTCTTTGTTGAAGTGTGTGTTTTAATGTATGTGTATAACACACACACACACACACACACACACACACACACACACACACACACACACACACACACACACACACACACATAACCCCTGTCTTACCTGCAGTTGACTGTAGTATTTGTGTCTGCCTGCTGTGTTCTGCAGCCAAGGTGTGTCCAGGCCCCCTGGTGGCCGTCCCAGGACAAACACAGTCTGCTGTCCACTGTGAGACTGTAGCTGACCTGGCTGCTCAGGTGATTGTGTCTAGGTGGCTTCGCAAAGTCAGCGTTCAGCAGGGCCAAGTAACAAACACCTGCAGCTAGAAATTTTTTTATGATTTTTTTAAAACATCCACTGAAAGTACATGTGAAATGTCAAAACAAATACATTTTCTGAGACACTTATTACACTAATGAGCATTGTCTTGTCAAGCAGTGAATAATAATCAATTTAATATGATCACAACACATTTTCTAGGTTATGTTTTGTCTTTCAGAAAAACAAAGGTTTTAAATTTTTGATCACAAGTATCACTCAAATATCTACGAACTATGAGACATGTTGGACACATTTTAGACACTGATAATATAGTATACATCTTTTTTACACATTACATGCTTAAGTCTTGTTTGATTATTTGAGTCACACGTTCTGCATCAAAGATTTATTTTTTTATTTTTTTGTGGATGATGAATGAGAGCAGGAGGGAGAGGAAATGTAAAAAAATGAAATCTAATATAATCTGCGACATTTATTACATTAAATGAGCTTTGGATTGGCAACTTTGTGACTGTCACATGTGATTGTAACACATTTTCTACGTTGTCAATGTCTGTCACAAATACAGTGGAAATAGGATTTTTATGGCAAGTAAAACTCCCAGAATGACAAGGATCAGCTGAATGTATGTGACAGACATTTTGAGCGTTTTACACTTTGCTAAAGCCTTGTTTAATTATTTCAGTTACATATTCTGTATAAAATCTCTGTTAATGGATGATGAGTCAGATAAATACTTTACAGAATGAGCAGAAGCATAGTGACAGAGCTGAAAACTGGTGGA
The DNA here is from genome assembly GCA_038419695.1 of Scomberomorus guttatus. Classification (NCBI taxonomy): domain Eukaryota; kingdom Metazoa; phylum Chordata; class Actinopteri; order Scombriformes; family Scombridae; genus Scomberomorus; species Scomberomorus guttatus. The sequence continues at coordinate 13,309,556 of CM076464.1, read as the reverse complement.
TGGAAGAAAAAACTAATCTTACTATGGAGGTAGGACGGTGGCAGAGTGATGCGAGTGCTGTCGCTCTCCCAGTGGTGAATCCTGTGCAGATGGTGCATGCTGGGAGTCGGCCTCTCAAACATCCTGGCACAACAGAGAGTTGTGGTTTAGATTTTTGGCACATACAGTAGATTAGTCATGTCTTCTCTAATGCCTACCTACCTGAAGAGCAGCATGATGGGAAACGTCTTGTTGGGTGGCGGCCTAAACACCACACTCAGCTGGATTGCCTGCTGCAAGTGCTCCTGGGTAATGTTGAAGCTGTGATAGTTGATCTGGCTGCGCAGGAGGACGAACTCACGCTCAGAGCTCTCCTACAGCACAGATGTGATCACATGTTGTTACAGTTACTTGTCCAAAAAAACGTCCCCTCGAGAGCTCACATGATTAAAGATCATCTACTGAAATATAATCCCCAATTTCACTGATAACTAGCATTTTCTCATGTTGCTGGTCACTGACTTTTATTCACATGACATGCTTTAGCGATGAAGTGGAGTTAACTTGCTGAAAACAACAGAAAAGAAGAAGTAGCGACGTACGTTTCTTGGTGTTTGTTGCAGCTTGATGTTGATCGACTGAACGAGGGTTTGAACAGGAATTTTTCTCCTCGTGCTGCATTCGTACAGACTCAGGTCAACCACCGGTCCACTCAGCTGGAAAGCAGCAGAGGAAAATGAGAACAATGCCTTCCCTTTAAACACTTAAGTGTCAACATATCATGCCCCAGTCTCACCCTTCCAGGATAGCGGGCCCAGGTGTAAGGGCTGTGGGTGAGCTCAGTGAGCAGGCTGAGCACACACGGTCGACGCTGTCTGCCCTCAGTCTCTCTGCGACCAACAAACAGAAGCTGGATGAGGGCAGGAGGCATGTAGAAGGTGGTTGCGCCACTGCCGATGACTGTGGAGGTTTGGTTTTGGTATGTGACATAGAGGGACATGAGACCGGTGATGACTCTGTGCTCCTGGATTTTGGAGAACAAGATGTACTTCTGAAAAAAAAGAAAAAGACAATTGATGTCAGTCGAGAGATAAATGGAAGTGCAAAAAAAGTTAGTGAGTGTGAGGAGACATGTTTGTTTTTTTCTCACCAGCACCAGATCTGAAGCAGTCTGCAGAATATCACCTACAAGCCGCATCGCCTTCTTTGTTGAAATAGATGTTTTAATAAAAACACCACTGGATGAGTCTGATATGTAGCCATTCGGAGCGGTAAGTGAGTCCGATTCCAATCGCTGTGTAACGTCAGCACTGTTGGTTGTGAAGTCATGACCGGTGACAGCAGCCTGCAGGCTGTATGAGAGCAGGGTGACCAGATGGTATTGGACTGAAACACTGGACACAGAAAACTGCTCTGAGATGGCCTGAATGTGAGCTGTCACTCGTCTGGCACTGGCTAATGTTACCTAAGAAGGATAAAGCAAGTGTTGAAAACAATTTTCATCTTTCAGTATGCAACTATCAGCATCTGTTTGTCCATGAAAATCCGTGAAAGAAGGCAACTGTTCACCTACCTGACTTGTAACTTGTAAAAGGTCTTTGAGAATACAGATGCTGTCTACCATTGATGCCTAGAATTAAATTACATGTTATCAGAATGCTTTAAAAGTTGGACAAGTTTGTTGAGATCTAACTGAGTGAGACAGAGAAGTACAGAGAGTGAGAGAAGCTTAAAGAGAAGATTTGAGGGAATTCAGTCAGTTTTGAATATATGTGTGTGCACCTGTTCGCTGCTCTCCAGTTCACACACTGTGCAAATGAGTATATTGCGTGTGCGTCTCTGTGCGTGTGTGTTGGCCCCGGGGTCCGTGCTGAGTCTGTTCAGGATGCTGGAGAGGAGACTAATGTAGTTACGGATCTCCACACTGTTCCCAAGCCGCACCAGAGCTGATAGGTTCTTCAGACCTGACTCTGAACTGGAGGGAGAGAGAAGCTAGTAACACAGCAATACAAAATATTGACAAATTGACAAATACTGACAGTCGACTTGCTTATAAGCCTAAACAAGCAGGGTTATGAGCACCACTTTCTGATAAGGAATACTTAAAAAGGGGTTTAAGTTTTAATTAAGTGTTTTATTGATTTGTAAATCAGTAGTAAGTAATTTGTACGAACAACATTGTGGGTTGCTAGTTTTTGAAAACTTCCTTTGTTTGGTCGATATCCTTTTCCAGAATAAGAAGCTTTGTCTCTTTATATAACTCTTAAATCCATCAGGAAAAGCCCTCCAATTGACAGTTGGACCATTTAATCATCTGGAAAAAAAAAAGATCCAGAGCATCCAGCCTAAAATCCATTCATTAACAACTTATTAAAACTCCAGACACAATGGCTTATTATTAAGTGAGTAACGCCTAACTCATGGCGGCCTAAAACTTGTCGTTCTCAATGGCTCATAAAGCTTTAATAAATGATTAATTATTATTAGCATTAAAAAGCTATTAGTCACAACTTTTTGACTATTAGTCAAAACCCTAAGGAGAGAGTTTATTTAATATGAGTGTAGTATTTCTTTTATTAAAAAATATTACTTATTAAAAAGCAGTTTTTAAAAATATTTTTTCAGCTGTAGCAAAACTGTCTGTACATCCTAACATGTACTTGGTGATGTGATTGGTCAGTCTTACAGTTCCAGGTCAGGATCATGATGGGAAGAAGAAGTGTCTCTGAGGAAGCTTGGCTGGACTTGGACTGTGACAGGACAGGGTTTAGTGGCCGTTCCATACGTGCTGCTTCTGATCTTTGTGTAAATAGTTACTGTGGAAACAATGACGTTCAGTCACTCAAACAATCAAAGGGAAACTTCTGTTATAATATGTCGTGATAATACATCTGTGTGGAATTTAATAGTCATAAATTAATGTCAGTATGTTTACCTTTATTGTCGTCGCTGCGGTCTCCAGAAGGAAGGCTGAAGTAGTACTGGAAGTCTCTCCCCTGATACAATATCCTGGGAGGTCTGTTTCCGACACTGAAGCTGTACTCATACAGTAAGTCCTTCGGCACACGCACACACACACACACGCACACACACAATCACACACAACTCAAGGGTGAGGGTTGACACGAAGGTAATCATGTAAAGAAACAAAAGCTGGAGAGAAAAAGTAAATACATTTGTAGTTTTTATGATGGTCAGATTCCATGAGCGCATTTAGAGCATAAAAATCTGATTTTTCTTCCAGTGAATGAGACAGCGGATTAGTAGGTATGATGTAAGAAAAAAAAATCATTTATAGCAAAAATGTCACTACATCTTAGCATGTACTTATGGCACCGTTAAGCAATCACAACATTACAGCATTTAGCTCCCTTTGCTTCAGTGATTGAGAGTATTCTCAAGGACAGAAAATACTGTTTAAAAGACGATCAAATTAGCCTTTAATTGTTTTTTTTCCTGCACTGAAAAATCACTCGGAGATGGCTCCCACATAGAGGACCCTAGAGTCAAATTAGTAATAAGAGTGCTTGTTTATTTAATTCTTTGTGTAAATGTGTGTGTGTGAACAGGAGATACCTCTTTCCCCGAGGTGCAGAAGATGCTGAAGTGTGTGTATAACTCCGACCCTTTGACCGGTTGCACCTGGCATGTCATTCCTTTTGGAGCAGGGTTGGTTTTTAAGAATATCTGAGTCCGGCCCAGAAAACTACTTTGAGACTCTGAGTTCAAAAGACAAAACAGAACAACAATGTTAGCATCCAGATCCATCCCTTCAAATATTCCTTTGGAAAACAAATGATGGGCTGACACAGAATCAATGTCAATGTCAACCTCTTACAGGACAATTAGAACCTTACATTTTGCACACAAAATTTAAAGGCATTATAGAAAATATGAGGAAATTCAAGACGTCTGTGATGACTGCAGTTTTCCCTTGCTGCTGTTATTTAATTAACATTGACATTATCTCCAACAATGAATTTGTACATTGTAGCTCCCTTTGTGTTTAGAAAGAGCTGTCTGGCCTTTCTTTAATGACTCATTTTGACCTCCAATAATTTTAAATACTTTTACAACTGTGACCATAATCACCAAAAAGTATGACTTTTTTTCCCACTTGACCACCCTACCACTCATAGTTAAGACATATATTTGCACTTTTATGGGTTTGTGTATTGCCTATTGCATTTTAGCAAAAATGTCAATTATTGATCTGAAACTTACTGGCAGTGACCTCCAACATGTATCTTCTCCCCGGCCTCAGACTGAAGGGTCTGAAGCTGAGCAAAGGGGAGGAAATTCCTGTAAAGATGGACAGAGAGAGAGAAAGATGACTAAAGGCTGAGATACAGAAAAAGAGAGAGGAAATGTGTGTTTATGGAGTTTTCTGAATAATGTACCTGTGTAAGTGTAGGACTCAAACAGCCCTCTGTCAACTGGGTCTCGGGGTAAGTCAAGCAAGGTTGGCTCCTGGCTCACCACAGACGGCCTGGACTCCACCAGATTACTCCCCTCATTGATATGTGATGCTGGATCAAACACCGAGTCACCTCCTGGACTGAAGGTCTCATCATCCACACCTGAGAATACATACAAGTTAGTATATAACCATTTACACATGTTCCAATTTGCATATACACACACACATATGTACCTGTGGGTCTCCCTGCTGAGATTCCTGGGTCTCCCTCCTCTGTGCTCAGGAAGGGAACATCATAATCTGAATCTATAAGAGCAGATCAGCTTTAATGCACATTGCAGATTCACACTGAAAATCTGCACATGAAAGAAGGTCCTAATTAAGTTAGGATTAGACACAGAACACTAACTTTTCCATAAACTGGCTGCTTTTGCTCCTTATATTTCATAAAGCTTAAAGCTGCTGTGATCAATATTTTTATATTAACAATGGATTAAATTACTATGTGAAATGCAAAAGGGGTCACTGATAGTGATGAACCCACAGAGAACTATAACTCGACTCTGCAGTTCGCCTCAGCTCTGCGGGGCTTTTTTAGCATCTTTCAGCTCATTGTTTTGCTTTTACCACCTGCAACTTTAATGTTACTGTTTTGGTTCAGTCTTACCGCTCTCACAAGCGTAGTGTCAGTGTCAGTTTTCAGTAAAAAGCTCTTATAACCTGGCTATACACTACCGTCCTAGTACCAAATGACAGACAGGCAAAGTTAGCGACTAGCTAGTGTAAACGCTAATGCTAATGTTGCTCCATATCTGCTGGATATGTAAATAGGCAACTGTTTGTTAACAGATTTGCTATATTAACCTTATAAGATGATAATATATCAATGTGGTGATAACAGCTTGTTTCTGCTGCCCCCAAGTGGCTAAAACGGTGGTTAATGCAGGTTTAAAGCCCTTATACATCCATGTTACACCTGGTTTTCACTAATTGTGCCTGATTACACGTCTTCTTAGGATTGCGTATGTGTACACAGACTGTGCTCGATCCACATTTCCCTCACACTCTGTTCTTGCACCGGTTAAGGTGAGACAACTTACACCTTTGTAACACCTGTGCATGTGTCACTCAAAGACCAGATTAAATTTCAACTCGATTTTGATTGACTGCAGGTGTGACAGCCAAAGTTTCAGCTACGTTTTTTTCTCACCCAGTTGATCTCCTGCATCACCTCTCTCCAGGACAGGAAAAGAAAACTCCCAGTCAGCAGAGGAGTCTGAATCATTAGGGAATTCACTGATAACGTCACCCTGGCCGCTACCATTGTCAAGGGCAAGTGGCGGGTATTCAGTGGAGGAGTACAGAGGCTCTAGAAACTCTCCCAGAGGATGATAAATGGGCTCCTCTCCTGGACATAAAAAGGATATGCTGTTAAATAATTCATAAATCACTTTTACTGTAACTATGACCTTGCACATAATTACTTCTTGTTGGTTTCCTTATTGATGTCCAGCACACAAACACTTTGGGGCTTTTTTTAACCATATTGGATTCCAATAAAAGCTAGCAGCATCATGATAGTATAAACAGCTACCCACTATTACCTGACCCTGCTGTTCTTATGTTGACTGGAGAAGACATAAAGAGGGGCTCAGGGTCTGTCAAACCTGTGTGAGGAGTAAAAAAGGGAAACGTCAAGTTTAGTGAGTTATACCGTTGGTCCCCTCAGGATTACCGAGGCGAGCTCTTGGGAATTAGCTCAGAGGTTGCCATTTTTATCCCACCAGTCACATTTAATAACACACCGGCGATGTGTAACGTGTTTCTGTTCCTCTTTAATGATGTCTCGCTGTCAGTCACATTCAGATTTTGCTTTTCGGCTGCGGTTTCAGAAGCATTCTCAGTCAGGGGGACATGAGCGAAGGCTTGAACAGTACGAGTGTAGTGTGAAGCATCTGCGGCAGGTGGATGCAGGGCAGAAGTCCCAGGAGTCTGAGGAGAAGTAGCAGGACCCTCAATGATGGTAGATGGAGCGCTGAGATCCACTGTGTAACAAAATGGGACTAGAATAGAACAGAAAAGGATATAATACACTGAAAATGTCTCTAACAAATGAAACGCTGGCAATTTACAAGTGTTTTACCTTCTGTGACAGGTTTGGATGAGGCATTGACCAAGTACAGGCTCCAGGTGTACTGGATGTGTTGTGGGGAAACATCACAGTCTTCACACAAGGCACTGACAGAGAAAGACCGATCCCAGTTCACCTGGTCTCCTTGGCACTGAGGGCAGTAAACTGCCACCTTTCTGGATTTACATGTACTTGAAACATACAAGTACATGTTAAAAGTCAGTTCAGGTTAGTTCAAAGCAATCTTCAACTGTCCAAAAAACACTGTGTAGTTATAGTCATTGGAATATAGTGATATAGTTTTTGTGACGTAACTCATACCTAATTACATTTGATGTAACTGTGAGGAAGGTCTCTGTTGAAACTGAATGCTCTCCGCTGCTGATGGTGAGTGTGAACTGAAACTGGTCAAAGTTGTGTTTTAGGAAACTAGCAGGAAACTTGAGCACAGAGGAGGAAGTGGTAACATGTTGGTTAAAACACGAGCTGGCGATGAAGCTGACTGGTTTACATCCCCAGTTGAAGCTGTGAAGAGAAAATGAAAAACAGAGTCAAGTTCGGATGCACATTTGAGTCCAGTCAAAAGTTAGAATGCGGTGAGGTTTCTCTCTACCTGACTGGGTTCACGGGGAAGTCAGGGTTGTAAGATCTCTGCCCATCCAGGGTTACCACAGTGGTGTTTCTGTTGTTAATAAAGACGTTGGTGCCGCCCTGAATGGACGCCACAGGAGGGCTGGGCATCACTTGAACTCTCACACTGTAGTTACTGTACACCACACTGCCGACAACCTGAACCTGCAGAACAACGACAGCTACAGGGTCAAATCACAATCACTCAAATAAATAAATTCAACCTCAATTTGCAACAAAAATTGAGGTTGTACATGGGCCAGTTTACATTTTATAGTATTTTCTTGTATCACAATGAAAAAAAGTCAACTGAAAATGAATTTTCACAATAACAATAACAGAAGTCTTCACACTTGATTTGTTTGGATTAAAACAAAACAGGATGGACTCTAACTATGTTTTTAGACAGTTCAGGGACTCTGTGCACCCTTTGGTCAATTTAAAACATTCCTTATCTTACTATGTGGCAACCCACCAACAAAATATTGATAGTTTAAGGCTGTTAATTGTGATGGAATTGTGTCTCTCCTCCATGCACATCCATTTTCATTGGCTACTTACCCTGGCTATAGCAGTGTAGGTGTCATAGTACAGGAGATGGCTTGGCAATATGAGGCTCTGTCTGTGAGTGTTTGTGAGAGTCAAAGGGAAGACCTGGCCTGCAGAGTCAAACAAGGTCCAGGTGTAGTGAAGGCCTCCTGATATGTTGCAGTCAACTTCAGTCTCATAGGTCACCCCCAGACGGATAACCTCATATCTTCGCACCTAGGAGAGGGGATCTTTTTAGATATACTCAGCCATACTCTGATGAGATAAAGGTGACAGTCCTGCTGGTGAAATGTACCTGTAGTTTGAGAGGCCCCATGTTTTTGACTGGTGGAGGCTGACATGGCTGGTCCACAACAAAGATGTGGCTGCTCAGAGAGGCAGAGCTCACCAGGTTAGAAACAGTCACTTCCACTCTGAACTCACCTGTCCTGCGGAGAGAAACACATCCACTGAATGCACACAAGCACAAATACACAGTTAAGCAGATATACCATGCACATTTGAATTTGCCCGAGCTAACATAAAGCTAACGCTACATCAAGATTCATAGTGAAACGTTCTTGCTCACTTGTGGAAGACGTGCTGCTCCGTGCTCTGTCCCAGCCGTGTTGTTCCGTCTCCAAAGCTCCACAGGAAGATGACGTCGGTGCCCATGTTGACCCGGCAACTCACAGTCACTGTGTGGTTCTGCAGGACGGAGGCCCGGTGGACCAGCCTGTTGAGCTTCACTGCTCTCTGGACGACCAGCGGGAACACTTTAGAGGTGAGGGAGGTCCGACCACTAGACACAACTACGACTACATCATACCTACATCAAAGAGAGGGGGATTTGAATGGTGGGTTTAAGTGTTTAAATACTATCCTGTATACTAAGATATATGTACTGTGTCTCCCTGTATTTTTGTTATCTGTTGTTCTCTCACTACTGTTATGAGATAGTTTTGAACATAGCTTTAATTCATAAATGTATATTTAGGATTTTAAATATGTAACGCTGAAATCCTGCACATGCACCACTTTGTTTACACGCCTCACCATATTCACATTTAAGGTTGTCCTCATTTTTTCTACACAGTTTACAGTAATATAAATGCTCTAATATAAAAGCTCTTAAACTGATTACTTGAGGTATCCACATAATTTGCAAATGGAAAAGTAATCACATCCATTGTCACCAGATACAGCCAAAACAGCACCTACACTGTATTTCAAATATTTGTTTCTGTGTGTTGTACCTGCCGGGAGCGTAGTATCTCTTGGTGATGGTCTTTGAGGTAGTTCTGGCAGATTTGGAGTCTCCAAAGTACCAGAGAAACTCCACAGGGTCTGGCACATCAGCCACAACCAGGAAGGTTATATTTGTGTTTGTGGGATAAGCTTGCTTTGCTGCATGAATCCTCACGGCTAGAGGACAAAACAGATTGCATGGTTGACATGTTATGTATATGCCACAGAAATGTAAACACTCCATGACAAAGAGATGAAGAAATACTGCTGTTTCAAACAAGAACTATTTTAAAGTAATGTCTCAAGAAAGTGGTAAATAATAGAAAATGTGGGAAAAGAGACAAACTAGAGGATGCATTATGAGCATTCATCTATTTAATTATGTTGAAACTGACATTTTCCAAAAGTTAGCCTATCAACACCTTTGCAGTGTCACATTCAGATAAAAGCAGAGTCTTTGATTGAACTGAAGCTGTATGTAACAAAGCAGCTGTATTGGATGGTGTTTGTAATTGAAAAATACATTAGGGAATTATTTCAGAATTTTGTCACAATGAAAGATCAACATAAAAAACATAAAAATTGAGTTTATACATTTACAAGAAAGAAAAGGTCATTTTTCTGTGTATGTCTTGTACTGCTCAGTGAGTGTCAGTTACTTTCTTACTGTTACTGTCAGTCGGGTTGTGAACAGGTCTTTGACTGGTGGGTGGTTGCCAGGTTGAATTGACATGTGGTGACGGTTTCCATTTCCTTTCAACACACACTGTTGCACTCTTTTTCTGAGAAGAGACTCGATTCTCAGCTCGAAGCTCAACCACAACTGTCCCTGCGTGGTCAAAAAACAAAACCACAGTTGGCTCTTCTGCAGCGTAGTTGCTGTTTCTGTACAGTAGTGTTGCATTCACCAGCAGAGACACAGTCACATTTGACCCAGCTGTGACACTAAATAAAACTGAGTGTTTTCGATTTGTTGTGAACACACTTGGAACATTTAAGAACAGCTCTCCAACTGGATCTTGAACCAGTATGTGTGTGTGGAAGGTGGCCCAGCTGATTGGGTTAAATGCCTTAACTGTGACATTATAACTCCCTGCTATTGGAAGAGACACATTTATGCTCCAATTTTCAGTTGTTCTGTTAATCACAACAGCATCATCCAAGCTAAAAGTCCAAACCACTTTCGACTTCACACAGCTGACAACCCCCAGCCTGAATTCAGACCGTGTTGGAACTACTGACATCCAAATCCCAGCAGGCCTCAAGGCTCGTATACGCTCATACACGATCAAGGCACAAGGCAGGACAGTGGAGAGCAGCACTGATGAAGGATCAACGGCGGAAAGAACAGAGGCTGTGAGGTGATACTGTCCTGCAGTGGTGGGGAGGCGGCGGTGAAGGTGGAGGTGCAGACGGCAGCTGGAGCTGTTGGATGTGTGAAGGAGGTGGAGAGGGATGAGGCCGTTAGGGTGGGGATGTGAACGGGTGCCACTGCAACAACAGATGTTATTGTGGTGTTGATTGAGATTGCGATCATAGGTGATGTTTCCACGGTTATCGTTGCTATGGTCGTGATCATGACTGTTTTCCTGGTTGGTAATTTTTCTTGTATGATTCTCAGCTTTATTAATGTTAGCGATGTTGTCACAATTAGTTAAGTCACTGCTGTCGTCTTCGTTGCGGTCGTGGTCGGTGTTCAGTGTGAGGTTGAGAAGAAGTAGGTGCTTCATGGTGCTGAGCAGCTCCACGTCTACAGAAATGCCCTCTCCTGCACTCAGCTCATTCCCAGATACACTCACTCTTAGGTCAGAGACGGCAGGACGCACAACCACCTGCAAGTGCACACACCCACATCACACACAAATGTGAGATTAGAGGATAAGTCTGGTCATATTTGACATTTTTCTTTTTGTCAAACCCCATTAAAAATACCAAAATCAACAATGAATTGATCATACTGAGAAGTGTTGTCTGTGTAGCCAAAGACTGATGTAGCTCATTTCTCTATGCCTTAGACCATGATTACTGCCCAAAAACAATTAAAAACACATCAGTGAGCCACACTGTTGCACTGTGTGACATGTTCCTTCATTAGGATGAACATGGGCACTGTAGTTTGTTTTGACTGTCCCACATACACCGTCCTGCTGTTGTAAATACTTACTAATGCACCAAATGTACAGTGCAAAGTATTCAGACCCTTCACTTTTATCACATTTTGTTATGTTGCAGCCTTATTCAAAAATCGTTTAAATTCACTCAATACCCCATAATGACAAAGTGAAAACAAAATTTTAGATATTTTTGCAAATTAATTAAAAAAGAAAAACTGAAATATCACAGTGATAAGTATTCAGACCCTTCACTCAGTACTTAGTTGAAGCACCTTTGGAAGCAATTACAGCCTTGAATCTTCTTGGGTATGACGCGACAAGCTTTGCACACCTGGATTTGGGGATTTTCTGCCATTCCTCACTGCAGATCCTCTCAAGCTCTGTCAGGTTGGATGGGGACTGTCATGGACATTTTCAGGTCTCTCCAGAGACGTTCAATTGGGTTCAAGTTACAGCTCTGGCTGGGTCACTCAAGGACATTCACAGAGTTGTCGTTAAGCCACTCCTGCAGTGTCTTGGCTGTGTGCTTAGTGTCATTGTCCTGTTGGAAGATAAACCTTCGGCCCAGTCTGAGGTCCTGAGCACTCTGGACCAGGTTTTCATTAAGGATATCCCTGTACTTTTGCTCCGTTCAGCTTTCCCTCAACCCTGACCAGTCTCCCAGTCCCTGCTGCTGAAAAACACCCCCGCAGCATGATGCTGCCACCACCATGCCTCATGGTTGGGATGGTATTGGGCAGGTGATGAGCGGTGCCTGGTTTCCTCCAGACATGACACTTAGAATTGAGGCCAAACAGTTCAATCTTGGTTTCATCAGACCAGAGAATCTTGCTTCTCACAGTCTGAGAGTCCAAGTCCGCTTTCCTGTGTCTTTCCCTGAGGAGAGGCTTCTGTCTGGCCTCTGCCATAAAGCCCAGATCGGTGGAGTGTTGTAGTGATGGTTGTCTTTCTGGAAGTTTCTCTCATCTCCACACAGGATCTCTGGAGCTCAGCCAAAGTGACCATTGGGTTCTTTGTCACCTCTCTTAACAAGGCCCTTCTCCCCCAATTTTCCTTTTTAATTAATTTGCAAAAATTTCTAAAATTTTGTTTTTGCTTTGTCATTATGGGGTATTGAGTGTATGTTGAGTAGGGAAAAAATATTTTAAATGATTTTAGCATGAGGCTGCAACATAACAAAATGTGAAAAAAGTGAATGCACTGTATATTAATCCGCAGATGAAAATAGTTCCTAACAAATACATCATTTACTCCTGTTTGGCTAATGTTTGTAAAAAAAACTACAGTATCATTTCCCCTGTTTGAGGAAATGATTCAGCCTTTTTTTTTTTTTTTTTTAAAGTGAAACTATAAATTTGTTATCTGTTTTTGTTTAGATCTGCATGTTCAGTAGGAACCAGGAGGCTGTGAGCCAGAGACAGGCTGGGGAAGTCGTAAAGTATAGAGAGACAGATGGAAATGTGCTGGTAGCTAAATCTGGCACAATACATCTCGTCTCCTTATGTGAGATGAATGTTTTTTGTACTTGGTCTCTGACAAATAAAAGTAATAAACTAAACTAATCAGACTAACATTTTCTTGGTTTTGGTCTTTTTATGACCACAAGACAAATTTAAAATATCACCAGATGTATCCTTTAATCACTGATGCCACATGAGGAAAACATTTTTAGTGAATGAAAGCAGAATACTCACAATATGGATTGTCTCCTGTGTCCATCCAGAGGTAGTGGAGGCGTTTACTGACACCACGTGAACTCCTTCTGTTTCAAAGGTCCAGTTCTGAGGGCATTTAGAATTACATTTCCTCAGTCGTCACATTAAAAAAGCATTACTGAAAAAAAGATTTGAGATGAAATATTACTGCTGTTGAGTTCTATCCTGGAGATTTTTCATTGTTAAAATCTGACTTTTTTATATCAAAAAACACCTTTCTTCAGCCTAAATCACCAAATGGGGCTGCAATAGACAACAGCATTCATTTTACACTAAAAGAGGCCCCATAAATTCATACTATTTGATTAGATGCGTTTTTGGTGTCATATATCCTTAACTAGTAAGATTAATCAAAACGAAACACCAGCATCTTCTTAAAGCCGGAAAATGAGCTCTGCATCAGAGACAGCTGACAGCATTTCTCTCTTTAACCCTATCAGTCCTATCCAAGCAGCATATGTGCATGTTGCTAATGGAGGAAGAAGATGTCAAATAATCCATTACATAGTTGCCAGTGTTATTCATGGTTATGATGCTTTTGTAAACTTTTCACATTCTCAGTGGTGACTCTTGAACCCTATGAAAAGAGAAAGGTTAGCGACAAAATTTAACTTGACTAAAACCTGAGTAAAAGTTTATTTTTTTTGCTAAATCTCTTTGTTTGTTGTTAAATTTAATATTTTTGCCTGTTATTTATGGGTTTTAATTCTGTTGGAAGACCACAATTGCTGTCAAAAGCTCATAGCAGTTGTTCTGCAATGAGCTCATCATACTTGACTTTATAATTCTGACAAAATGCATTTTAAAACCAACATTTTCCTGGCTTAAATTCTATATAAATATCACCCATCATAAATCTCCAAATACAATTATTCACTACATATATTTCAAATATTTTACAGCCCTGGTTATTTTAAAAAAGAACATGGAAGTACATAAAAGAGAAAAACACAGACTGAGAGGAGTAATTCTTTTCATATGCTTTGGTATAAAGCAATAACAAACAGGCCGCTAACACTTCTTCTCTCAACTGTTTCTTGTTGTCATTTAGGACCAACAATGTGCCGAAGGTGCCTCATGTTGCTTAGAAGTTTTATTGATTCATGAGCAAAAGAACAACTTATCAGACCCTGTATACTAGTAAAAATATATGCTGATCAGCTCAAACTTTAATTCTGAGATACATCTGCATCGCATAGTCGTGATATTTTCTCTGTCCCACATACCACAGTGCTGTTCAGACAGTCAGTGTTGGGGAGACAAGCCGTCTTTACGCCCGTCCTCTCCTCCTCCACCCCCTTGTTTTCCTCGCTCTCTCTGTGAGTAAACCACCAGGAGAACTCTGCTGCCAGCCCATCAGCCACATATGCCTGTAGTGTGACAGGGTCACCCACGTATGCTGCCTTCACAGTCACATTTTGGGAGTTGATCTGTAGGAAGGGGATGCAGGAGGGGACGCCCAGGGGCCCATGAAGCAAAGAAATCACCAAGGCGTGAGGAAATGGCTGCAAGACAGAGAGGTGGAGGGTGGAGGAGAGTCTGGATAGGGTGTTGGAGACGCTGACATCTACAAACAAGAGGTAGTAGGTGTTAGGTCAAATATGTAATAATGTATGTTTCAAAATATATTAATTCCTCAATTTTTAATTACAGAACAAAATAAGTTTGCTCTTGCTGCCTTACTGATTTCATGTTTTCCTGAAGTTTCCAAAATCCAATCAGATGACAGAGCAAAGGAACCATCATCCAACACGCTGACATGATGTGAACTTTGACCTGCAGTGTTCGTCCCCAGAAACTCCACAGTGACATAAGAGAGGCTCTTCTCTCCCAGACCCAGAATCCCTGAAAATAAAAACAAAAAAATTCACTCAGAAAAAAGTGCAATCTGTCTTAAAAATGATGTAAATATTTTAAACAATTAACAAATATTATATATGTATTATTTTTGCCTCTGTGTAAGTAGATTCCTTCAGATAAAAATATATGACCAACCACATTCTGGATGAAATACTGCACAACACAACATACAACAACATAAATAAAACATTTTCTTATAAATGAAGTAATTATTTCAATTAGCCTAATGCATTTGATCTTTACTAAAATTAATGATAATTATACATTTGTCATTATTTTTAAATATATAACAAATAAATTCTTGATTTTGTATCACATTACAGCATGTTTCTGCTGCAGCTTTGATTTTTTTTAAATTTAATATAACTTTTTTTGTAAAATTATTGTAACACATGTAGTATTTTTCCCTTAGAAGGCTTTAACTGTAGATGTATTCTTTTTATGTTTGCAAAATTGGGAGAAAAAAACTTATTAAAATAGAAATAAAAATAAATGTTGTCTCTCTAAAATTAAGTCTAAAGTTGAAGCTTCCACTAGACTTTTCTTCTGTAATAATAACACATTTATCTATAGCTTTCATTCAATGAATGAAGCTAAAAATACTTTACATAATATCAAAAAACACAAGATGAGAATCAAATTTTTTTTAGAAAAAACAGCAGATACTGTAACACAACTGGAAAAAAAAAATCCTTTCACTGTTAACTTAAACAAACCTCTGTGTCAAGTGAGACACACCAGCCACTGTATGCATATTTCCAGGAACAGGACCTACAGTGTGTAAAGTAGCAGCTGACCTGTGGGCTGGTTGAGGCGTCCAGCCAGGTTTCCAGAAACCTTCAAGACAAAAGTCTTCCCAGCATGCACTCTGTCTGGAGAGGTAGACACACTGATGCTGTGCAGAAAGGGTCCTTCAGTTCTGTAGAGTGCTAAATTTCCCTTTCCACCTCCAACAGGCAGGTACACCACACTGGAGAATAGCAGAGGAGAGAAAAGAGAAGAGAAGAAAAAAGAGAAGGAAATAGACTTTCTTCATTCACAGTAATCAAAACACAAAGGGTATAAATTACTTTACACAGCATTAAGTGGTACTGAGGAGATAGTAACAGATAGAATATTGAAAGGAAATGGAAAACACAGCAGTATGTCTCACCTTTGTCCCTCACTTTCTCCTCTGGTGTCCTTTGACCCTCCATGAAGATCAGATGTGTTGAAGCACTCACTGACTATCCAACCATGCAGCTGGTTGCCACAGTAACAACTCTCTAATGTTAATGCTGCCGTCTGGTACCTTCAACAACAAATACTGAAGGTTAATATAATAGTTATACTGTCCAAAATAGTGTCTAAGTGCTCCACACCTCCTGCTAACAACAAGATGTGATGCATTAAAATCTGGTGTAACTCTTTGCAGCTATAGACCACAAAATATGTTGTTTCCAAATTTATGTCTGGGTTGTGCAAAAGTCTCTCTTGAGTCCAGAGGTCAAGTTAACATTTATTTTTCATGTTTTAAGGCTTTCTGAGGATTGAAAATGCTTTTAAATACGAAGTTTTAAGCCATTCTTTTTTCCATGTATTTTTCATAGCATAAAAAAGAAATACGGGAGAAAAAAGAGCTGTCCTGTTATATATTTTATCTAAAAGAAATCGGCCTGGTGATTGGATTTTTATACTATTCCCTAATATATTTCAGAGTGAGAACATATCATCTACATAAGTGCTTGATAATTTATTAAAAAAATATATTTTCATGCATAATACAAGATGACTTAATGAAAGATTATTTGTGACACATTTGAGAAAATACTGCTTGCAGTAGGAATACATTTTTAAAAAAATCATAAAGTGCTTTTTCTCCGTAATTTTACAACACAAATATCCACACCAGCTCTGGCTGAAATTCAGCTTATTCAACATGCTCTCTCACCCTTCATCCAGGCAGCGCGCAGAGCAGGTTACCGGGTCAAGGTCACGGACACCCTCGGGTGGATAAAGTCTGTTGCTGGCGTTGACGCATCCCATGAACCACGGCGGATCCCCGTGACCTGCCGCAGACGAGCGGGGACAAAACGAGTGCAGCGCCATGAACGTATAAACAAAAGCACTGAACATGTCTGATCCGCGGGGATAAAGGCCGCAAAAGAACAAGAGGGCAGCTGATGGACAAGGCTGCGTTTGGTGAAGACGTTTCAGACTGAGAAGAGGAAGAGGGAAGGAAAGGAGGAGGAAGGCAGGTGCGCTGACACCACGGGCTGTGTGCATACACTGTTTATGGGTGCTTAGAGGAGATAATAGGACTGTATGCAGATGGGAGAGAAAGGAAGGTGTGAAGGGGGGGAGGAAGGTTTCAGTGAATTCAGTGGATCAAACAAGAAAAACGACCTTTAAACGACAGGCCTGGTAATATATTGCAATGCATTGCCCTGCAAAAATAAACCATACATATATCTGAATTTTAGAGAGAAAGCATGAGGAAGCTTTTCATTAAAGGCTGCAGTTTGCTGTGTTGTGTGAAGATGTTCAGTGTCTTTCCTGTAATGTTGTTGCGAGAACTTGTGATCACTGGTCGTCTTTACTAATGCAGCATTTCCAGTGTTCGGCATGTGGCGTCATGATGTTGGAGGATTTTTTTTTTTAAATGTATAGCTGCCCTTTAAAATATGATCTTGTTTCTTTAATGTCGTGTTTCTGTTATATTGTCCATTCCGTAAAAATCACATTATTACAATTACAAAGGTCACCAGTGAGTCAAGCTGAATACAAAATAGCAATAGGACAATATTTTCAATGCAAAATAAGGTAACTCCCACAGGTACAGAGATATAGTTGTTATCTTAATTGCTGGTTTATGAGGCACAGACACTGAAAATAATTAAATAGTCTAATATGGCAAAGATTATAATTCACATTAAACCACACACGAGAAAACATGCATTGAAAAGAGGAACAGGTGCTGCTTATGTTATTTTGTCCACCCCCCTTTGTGTATGCTTTTCATCCAAAGATCTGTATTTATGATTATTCTTGTCATTATTAAACCGTTTCATTAAGATAACCTGAACTGGCCTAAAGTGACCTGGCCACGTGCCAACATGCCTCAGGTAGGCCCACAGCATAGATCACAACAAAGAGATGAATTATTCAGATTTGCCGCCGCGGAACTATCACACAGAGACCACGAAGCAAACCACGTTATTGATTTGATTCCGTTAATGTCCGGTGGCCCGTTTGAAGCCTGTCGGATCGTTAGAGGATCAGAATCTGATCTGCATTCTTTCGCCAGCATCAAAAAAAAAAAAAAATATCTGATGTCCCTAAAAGCATCCACAAATATTCACATCATGTTTTAATATGTTACTGGGGGAAATGATCCTGCTGCCAGATGAGGGACCTGCATCATCTGCCAGCCAACTTGAAGAAGCCTTAACATGAAGCAACGTCCAATAAAGCTTTGTATATGAGATGGCACTGAATCTAAAATCAAAATATGAATCATAACTACTGTTTAGTTTTATTTATATACAGAGTCTTAACGTATTTATCCTCTTAAGTAAAATGCCAACGGGGTGATCCACTGCAGTTTTAACTGTGTGTAATATTCTCTTAATTTATCACTCTGCTTGAGTCGGGATCTCCACTTATTTGCTTAATTCAAGGAAGTACCTGAAAACGTTGTTTTAAACTAGAAATGAGAACAATTATCTCACCAGCATTGGGATTTTTGTACTTGATTTAAGAAAGGTGTCACTGAGGGCACCATACTGAATTCCCTCTCAAGACGCTTATTTTTGCAGAGCAAGTCTGAGCTGTGAGGCTCAAAAATGTAAAGACACAACAGAACCGCTGCGAGTCTTTCCTCTGAGTCCAGTTTGCCCTGTGAGCCCTTTGCTGAAAGAAGCGTCCCCGTCCAGCAGCTAACTCCACCGGTCCACCTTAAAAGCTCTTCCGGTTCTCTAGACATCCCCTTTAAGAGGACTTTACACGTCTCCCTGTGGCCGGCAGGGGGCGCTGTCAGACTGCACCATCTCCTCATGTTGGCTTTAGCCGCGAGAGGCACAGCAAGGGGAATCAAACACATTTTCTCTGTCCATTTTTTATACGGAATACGCACATATTTTGGCGATTTCGTTTCTTCTCTCCGCTCGAGGACTCTTACACCTTTTCACAACATAAAAACACAAACTGCGCATATGTGTGTGAATAAAAACACAAACTGCTCTTATTTAATCTCCCCAAAAAACCTAAATGGTGTTCTTTTTATTGTTAATTAAATATTGATTCAGTTACTTATATGAAAACAAAACAGCCATCGAAGTGAAACTTATATTTGACGCCCTTTTACGCATCAAATTTGGATCATTTCATGGGAATTAATTCACACTGGAAATGCTTTATGTTTTATTTTGCTGCGGGACCCACTGGAGCCCTTTTAAGGACCCCTGGAGATCCCCGGATCACACTCTGAGAAGCATTTTCTAACCAAACCCCAAGCATCTATATGTAGCGCTGTAGTCTTGTCGGTGCGTAAAACCCACCTCAGGCCTGCTAAGCGCGAATAACCTGCTTAATTCGTTAAGCCCATGCTGCGTTTGAAAGGGGTGTACGCGGTGATATAATTAACGAATGATCATGTCAACGAAATCTTTAAAAAGAAGCTGCTGGATCGGCGTTATGGCGCTGCGTAACGGAGAGTCGTAATGAACAGGCGAAGCGTTATGTAAGCGCCTGCAGTCTGCGCCCCTACCGAGGACCGCGAGTCCGCCGGAGAAAACAGCACAGCTGACTCGGGTAGACTGTGAAGGCGCATGAAGTGGAGCGATATTGAAAAATACATATTGTCTTTAGGCTTTTGTGATAAGCGGGGATGCAGTGGAGGAAAATCTGCCCGTAAATTCAGCTTACCCACATTTTTATGCGCATCATTTTAACGCTTTCATCGGCTGGAATTAAACTGTATGAGAGGAAATTAAAGAAGAGCACATATTGATCTGTCTTATGGTGACATGTTCTTTTGAGATGAGTAGATGAGAAATTAAAAAAAAAGTTGTTCATATGATGATCAGCGGCTGGAGGTCACAGTGGAGACAACTTTTCATTCGCCAGCATCACAAACAGAGTAAAGTTCTCTAAAGAAGATGAGACATTTTCATAAAAATGTTTCATCTCCCATAAATAGACTCAACAGTTTATGCTTGACTGTTCTGATCCTGGCGACTGCAGCTTTTTCCTTTCTAATCAAATTATTTTTGGTTTTCTAGGTTACTTTTTCCCCCCTGAAATAGGACAAGACTCTCTTCAAATTGAATTAAACCGTTAAGCACATTGATCTCGGATGATAATAAGGCCAGGTCTCCCCAAATCTCATCTTTCTGAACCATGATAGCAAATGGCCCGGTGTATAACAGCTCCATTACAGTTTCTTTTTAATCGAGTAATGCTTTGGCCTGGTGAGCATGTTTCTGTTTGTTTTCTTGGAGTGTTTCTAAGAGACAAAAGTTAAGTGCAGGAAACAGTGAATCCTGTTGAGCCAAACAGACTCTCTCTAAAGCAGGAATATAATATTTTCATTTAGTTAAATTGTTAGGAAATAAAGTATGACTAAAGTGGTTTCACGTCCTCTAATAACTGAACCACTTCATGAAGCTTTTAAAAGGAATAGTGGCCTGTATGATGGTTACATACAGTTCATTTATCAGTGCTGTGATATTTGAAGATCCGAAATTCTTATTTTTGACAAAGATCGTCTGCAGGCTCAGAGGAGAGAAACGCTGCCTTTTTTTTTTTCCAAAACAAAAATGAAACAAGATTAGTAGATTAGGAAGTCATGGCTGCGAGATTAACAATGAAAGGATTCAAAGAAAGACACACACACACAGAGAGAGAGAGAGAGAGAGAGAGAGAGACAACTCAATCCTCAATTGAAATTTAAAAAAAAAAACGAATGATGTAAAAATGTTTTATCTGATAAAAATATAGGCCTCTTATAATGACGGATGAAGCAGTTGCAATCTATTTTTGTTTCACAGAAATGGTAACTCTCGTGTCTTAGCAGCTGGTTTGGCTTTATTCTGGTCTATTAACACACAGGTTGCATATTTTTACAGTATACTTTGTATTTCATGCAGTTGTTTATTGTGGCTATGCTGTATTTTAGGGATTCTTCATCTTTTTAGCCAACCTGAAGAACACTTTATAGTAAACAACTAGTGATTGACTCTGCATCATGTAAAGCACTTATTCATATAGAGAATATAATGCCTATATATTAGTGAATGATCATGTGACACTTCTCACTTTGTGTTCATCAGTTACTGAAACGTAGCTAACATGTCATCCAATCAGCTTCCCACAACAGTACCTGATTCTTCTCTCTGTGCACACAGCTTGTTAAAGGGACTTTGGGCTACACTAAATTGTTGTTGCGCGCCCCAAACTCTCTGCATCTGGTCCTTGTTCATACATTCACGAATTCATTTACAAGCTGCTCAACCACGAATCCATAAAAGAGGCCTGGCAACTCAGGGTGGAGGGGGGGGGGGGGGGGATACATTTGGAGGGTCGTGATTAACCAAAAACATCCAAGTAAGCCGCAGTTGTGGGAGCATATCCGAGAGAGGTCAGAGATTAGTCATGTGTCAGAAACGTCAGAAACAACCAAAAAGCAAATTTGATGACATGTTGATTAATGTACGAATTAACAATTAGATAACGTCCATTAACTAATAGGACTAGTTAAGCAATCACTTAGAAAAACAGTCCACTGATGATTTAATAGATCTATTAGGACGCACGGGTTTAATATGCATTTATTAGATCCTAAAGCTTTATTAAACCATGAGCTGTGCGTCCTTATTGTAAACTGTGCTTAAACATGTAAGTTAAACATCCTTATTTAAAAAAGCCTTTTTGACGGCGCTCTGCCGCTGTTTTCCCCCCCGGGGGGGAGGAGAGGGAGCTCTGCGGGCTCGGATTACAGTCCAAACAAGCCTCAATCAGGCCAAATTATTAATGAGGATCCACTGTAACACGCAGATTTTATCAGAGCTGGATCACCAGGAGCATTTTCCTCCGTTTGACAACAACAAAAGCTGGAGGGAAGAAAAAAAAAAAACACATCAGAAAAATTAGTTTAACAGGTTAGTATATAACTAATATGGTCACGATAATAGAAAAAATGAATGTAGAGGAAAAAAATAAGCAAATACCAACATTTTTATATTAAAGTAACCTTATATTCAATTGACAACATATTAAAAAATATGTCACAAAGTATCATAAAGTCACTATAAACTGCCAATTAAGTACTATAAGTGTCTGTAACAATATTACAGTAACCAAAAAATGAAACATAAAGCCAGTGTAAACTTAGTGTGAACAACATCATAAGTCTTATTAAAAATATGAATATTGATGGAGGGAATTGGCTTCCAAAAAAGGAAAGAAAGTCACCATTTAAACACAAATTTTAAACCTAAAGGCTGTCATGTGATACCTTAAGTGATAAAGAATATAATATAAACTCACTGTTGTCTACATTCACATTTTTTAAATCCTTTCAGGATTTTTAAAGTAAAATTCAATGAGTTTTTTATTCAAACACCTTCCACTACCACTCCCCAGTGAAATTAGTCTGAAATAAAGCGTTAGTTACAATGAGGCTTGAACCCCTTTGCAGCTTTCCCCTTTGTCCCACATCCTGAACACCCAGTATAAAGAAGTTGGGTGAAAAAAGTTGGCTGAAACCTTATCTGGCAAAGACCCAGACAACCCCCTCAAAAAAAAAGTGTCCTATTATATTTCCCACCAACCCAATTTAAAAAACTTCACTTGAAGAGGAGAAGAAAGCAAGCTCATCCGCTCAAATCTGCTTCTGACACATCGTGTCTCCTGCCTGCGTGCCCTGCAGCAAGGCAACAGGCTGTGTTTTTCATCTTCTTGACGTTTGACATATAGCCCTAACTGAACACGAACGGCTGTGGGTGAGAATATCTGTCGACTTAGGCAAGGGGCTATGGCACTGACATACTAATCAATAATCTACAAGCTGTGGCCTGAATATGTGTGGGCCACTGCTAGAAATGATTCTGAGTCAGTCTTTCTGTCATATTAGAAGAACTTACTTCTGGATCAGTTTGAGTTCAACTGAATAAGTTATCTGCTTTAGTATGACTCAGTAAAATGGTTTAATTCTGATGAATATAAAAAAACACACGTACTGTATGTGCTAATAATATAAATGATGAATTTCTGATGTGTCTCCTGCGTTTACAGCAGTGGAAAACGCTCTCAGTTGTTGTGTTGGTGGCTTTTATCCCTGGCCTCCTTGTCCTAACTCCCTGGTATGAGGGGTCAAAGGTCACTGCAGCTTGTGGCCTGTGTTCAAATCCCCCTATAGTGTGTAATGCTCTCAACTGACCTGTCATATTATAAAAGGGAGCTAGTGTCCAGATATGAGTTTATGGGCCGTGGAACATTTTAATCATCTGATACAGATCAACAATCTGGGGCCTTAAATTGTCATCTCATCTTGTGCCCAAAGGACAGCATACATTTAAGTCCAAATACACTTCAATACACTGTATGAATTTAAAATTGCGACATAGTGATTGCAGTTTAATCCATTATTCATAGTTCTATAACAGACACTTTACTTCTTTTTCAGTAGAAACTTTAAATGTCTTTTGAAAGAAAGTTCTCCAACATGTTTTAGGTCAACCTCTGGAAAAAGAAATCCTGTAACAGAAGTGAGATAAAACTTTGTGAACAAAGAAACCCCTGTGTGTTTGTGTGTGTCTGTTTGTGTGTGTTTGTGTGTGTGTGTGTCTGTGTTTGTGTGTGTGTGTCTGTGTGTGTGTGTGTGTTTGTGTGTGTCTGTGTGTGCATGTGTGTGTGTGTGTGTGTGTGTGTGTGTGTGGAGGAGGGGTTGCCATTCACCGCAGTTTTTTTTTTCTTCTTTTAACATGTTTTGGATGTTTTTTTAAAAACAGTGATAATAATAATAATTATTATTAGTAGTAGTAGTATCATTATTATTATTACTACTATAGAAATAAAAAATAATTATATTAAAATAATCATAATAAATAGTTCAGGGTGAGCATTGAAACATGCTCAAACATGAGTGGTGTTCAATCATTCGTGTAATAGGATTAAAGCAATTTTAAAAACTGCACAACAGGAATTTCAAACTTTATTTTTTAACTTTGAGATCTAAAATGTGGGTCACTGCAAAATCTGCAATTCTATAAGATAAATATATAAGGTGAAATGATGTCCTTAGCTGACACTGTTACTATAAGGCTATGATTTATTTTTTATTTTTTAATTTTTATAAAGAAAAAGCACATAAACTTACATTTACATAATTTTACTTGAAGGGTATGTTTCATGTCTTGATGGGAAATTCATCTCCACAAGCTTAAAAGAGTCAGTATAAGAAATGTGTAATAATTGTGTCATTCTCTGGTTAAACCTGATGAATAATTTATAAATAAACCTCTAATAGGAGCCGTAGGCTATATGAGCCCTATAGGAACAGAAAACTGAGGCGAATAGAAATTATTCTTAGTTTTTACTAACAGCAGACATTTAAATATGTTGGTATGACGACTAAATAAGAGACGACTTCGCTTTGCCTCCCTGTTGATCAGGACCGGGCTCACAAACTGACTCTCCCAACAACAGACGTCACTGAAGCGGGCTTGTTGATAACTGATTGAATTGTATATGTTAAAAGTTGCCCAGTCTCTCCATGCTCCATTCAACATTAGGCTACATCTGGCTCTCTCCTGTCCGCAGAAAAGCCTTTACAAATGGAGTTGAGCTCCATGACGGAGCAGATCCTCTGGTGCTGGTTTTCCCCTTCCTCTCCCGATTGCAGGGCAGGGGTGATCCACCACACTTCAGCTCTCTGGCTCCCCGTGTCTCCTCTGAACGTGTCTGCAGCGCTTTGGGGTCAGTTATTAACTCAAGAGCATTCAAAATTAATTTACACACGCAGCCCTGAAAATACACACAGAGTGGGAGTCATTTCAGCAAATATGTCCTCAGTAATTTGCCTATCAGACAATTTAGTCTTTGGTGGACTATTTAAAAAATAGATAATGATGCACTTTAACTCTACATAATTTTAAAAATGGACAATTTGGGGCTACAGTTTAAAATAAGGTGTATGAATTACGCTAACTTTACTTTTGTTCAGCCAAACACATTCACACCAGAGAGTGTGGGCGGGTTAAATGCTTAAATAGTTTTAATTGTTTATATTACAACGATAAACGGTCTAATGGCTTATTTAGCACTTTTAAAAATGCAACATTTGGCTGTTTAAATGTGATTTTAAAGAGGGAAAGTTGCCTCAGAAGAGCAGTTCCCTTCTCCTCTCCACACAGGCCGACATCCCTCTCTCTGACCCCGGGTCCGTGCAGAAGGATGCCGGGTAAACCCCCGAGCAGAGGCTGCGCTGTTTCCCCGCTGTTTCACCCCCCACCAGTGAAGCAACGATCACGGTGATGGAAGCTAAATGAATAAAACACGACTTTAACGGAAATGTTAATGGATATAAAGTCACGTGAGTCGTTAAAGTGCCCGGTGAGTTTTCTAAAGTAAAAATCCCTCATGTCACCGCTGTCTTACCTAATGGCTGCATATTATAATATTATGAGACCTTGCTCATCTCAGACTTTTACGCATTTATTTCCAGTCACTTAAAATGTAAAATTAACACGCTCATAGGCAGTAAATATGGGCGTTTGAGGAAAAAATACAGAGTAAACTGTTTTTATATGAAATAATTTAGCTATAAATACAAATCTTGTACAATAAAGCAGATAGTTTTGTTGTCAGTACCTCCAGTGTATACGCATATTAAACGATGATCCGTGTAACTCCAAGTCTCTGCGCACCATCACAACCACTGACATGTGAAACGCGTTTTCAGCTCCTAATCCGGCGAAAAGGTCAAATTATTAAAACCAAGAAAAGAGAAATAGGAGTTGAGTTGGAGGAGAGGACACGCTTTTATTGTCCTCTTTAATGTACACAGTCTCTCACATGTGCCTTGTATAATTCATGTTTAAAGAGGGAAAAGCACGCGGGTCTCACAGATGAGCCTTTAGCGCGTGGAGGAGCCGTAAGATTACAGCGACCTTTCACGTTTGGGGGGGAAAAAAAAGTTTTGTTTTACACCTTAAACTGAAACTCTGTCGGTACTATTTCACTTGATTAAAGGA
Organism: Scomberomorus guttatus; assembly: GCA_038419695.1. NCBI lineage: Eukaryota > Metazoa > Chordata > Actinopteri > Scombriformes > Scombridae > Scomberomorus > Scomberomorus guttatus. The sequence continues at coordinate 13,283,697 of CM076464.1, read as the reverse complement.
GCAATCCTGTATTTTATAATTATACTGCGTAAGTGAAAATGTACAATTCAGCCTTTGAATTTGTTTGTAGTGCAGAATCAACACACACACACACACACACACACACTTACATGCTTACAACACACATTTACGCATAAACACGCACACACACACACACACACATTACAGCTTTTGTTGCGGGTGGGGGGGTTGAGTGATATCTACTTCAAACTGTTTATATTTCTTTGATTTTTGATAATTAAGCTCATTTATTGTTGCAGTCTTTCAGCGTGCATTTCAATTTTAGGTTGATCATGCAAATGCTATTTCATCTCTGGATCCAAGTCATCATCCTTCAGCAGCTTCCCCCTAAACAGGCTGCGTGTCAGTGGGGAGGAAATCTGCAGTTTCACCGTTTTACGCGGCGAGCCTCGTGTTTGAGGCTCGAGCAGCGCCGTTTTTTTTTTTTTTTTTTTAAATCACGTTGAGCAGTTTCGGGGGGCTCCTCCGCTCCCCGAGACCCTCCCGTTTCCACAGAACCACAGGTCCCAAATTCATTCAGACAGACGGAGAGAGGGAGAACAAAAGGAGAAATTGCTGATGCATTAAAAAGCACCCACACACACACATTCGCGAATCCTTAACAAATTCTCCCCAAGATTTGTTTTGTTTATTAATATTTTAAACCAAAATATTATGAGCTTGTGAGTGACCTTGTGTGAAGGGGCGAGTGACGGGCAAATACTTCACAGTCGAGAGATTAAACATAAAAACGTCCTGACAGCTTTTATCGGCCTCCATGTATTTAATTGTCTCAAAAATCAATGCAAAGTGCTGACCCTAACGCGGCTTGTGTCTGTCAGCATTACCCATAACTTCGTTTCAGGCAGCGAGCGACAAATATCATTTTGTCTGCAACAAGCCAAATGTTATTCCTGATTAAAACCAAATTGTGATGAAGCTTGCTCAGTTCTTTTTTTTTTCTTCCTCCACGTACTCTTTCTATTGTTATTCTATAGAAGTTACAGTCTACTGGTTCCCAATCCGCACTGGAATTTAACCCTGAAACGCCAGCAGCAGTATAATGGCTTGTCTCTGCTCCCAGTATGGCCCCTCCAGGCTCCAGCAGCAGCCGTGCCGGGGCCAGACAGCCTGCCAGCCCCGGCTCCCCTTATCAACCTCCAGGGCTTTGGCCTGGACCATACCGCAGAGTCCCATTAATCAGGGAAACATCACGTCAAACATGGCAGATTGAGCGAAGGGCAAGTCTGGTCAAAGCTTTCCTGCAAAGTTGCGTGGTCCTTGCGCTGCACACACAGAAAGTCGAGCAGCCTTTGGGCGAGTTTAGCAGTTTTCCTGCTGTCTCCATACCACAGGTGCTTATGGTGTGGTTGTGAAGGGTTAGTTTTGTATTACTGTATTTCATCTCTACCACTAGTCTTCGCCTTTTCTGCGATATCACGATACAGATCTGCAATCTCTCCACAGAATTATCACTCATTTATTTGTTTGTCGAGGGGGAATAAAAGATATACGTGCAGGATACAATGCTGTTTGTTTTACGAGTTGCTCAAAGGTTCAGCGTCCCTGCAGGAGTTTTTTGTTTAGGCCAGCTTATTGAGGTTTCTCTCTACTTCATGTATTGAACCGAACACGCTTGCAGCACCTCATTTGCAGTGGTTGCTGCATGCGTAAATGTCTGCGGTTTGCCTCTTGTTGTTATTGCAGTCTCCGCATGCCTATCACTTCTTCTGTCCCACACTCCTCAAACACGCCGGGAAAGGGAATCCCTCCTTACAAGAGTTGAACTAAATAGAAGCCATCTTTGTGGAGTTTTTTTTTTTTTTTTGGTCATATTTAGCTCTAATGTTACTGTAAACTGGCTACAGTGTGGATCAGCACTATGGAAGATCTATTTGGCGTCTTTTTCCTTTCAAATCTGAAACATCTGCGCCTCAGGACAAAATCTGTTATTTAATTGAAGACTGGATATGTCTTATTTTCCCTAAACGCTCTTAAACGTTTATGAAATTACTCCTGTTAGAGGGTGAATTGAAAGGTTGAGGACATTTTATGACAAGGGAGGGCAAGACATACTACAGAGAAGGGAAACTCTTAATCAAAGATGAAAAGCAGCTGTGTTCCTAAAATAAAATATAATAAGAATTTAAAAAAAGAAAAGAGATCACCCCATTAAAAAAAAGTTGAAAATTTACTTGACTGCTTTGTTTTCATAACCCCCTCCTAAAAAGCAAATCCCAGGGCCAATTTCTGCATCATTAAATGTGTTTAAACCCCAATCCAAAACAACAAATGATCGTCCAACTCCAAAGAAAGAGAAACAGTCTGATAATTACACTCAGTCGCGTTTAATGAATGCTTCATAATTAAAAAAAAAGAAAGGGAAAGTGCTTCAGAAATCCACCGTTCAAGTTTCCATTTCGAGTGCAGTTATCCTTTATATATATTCACAACAAAAAAAAATCAATATACAAGAAACCCCAGAAAAATTCACAAAAATAAATATTCAGTTTCATATAAACAACCAGTGACTTCAAATTCCATGTCAAAAACCTGACCTCAAGTATTGTATCAAAAAAGCGAAGTAAATGAGTGAATGAGGAGGGCAGGGAAGTGGGGAAGAAGAGGAGGAGGAGGAGGAGGAGGAAAGGGGGGGAGAGTGCATGCAGCCTCTAGCTGCTGCACGATGCAATTGTTTACATTGATAGCGTCACTGTCAGAGAGCTATTTGTCTTAACGGTGGAAAGGCCCTCCCAACAGGCCATGACCACCATCTCCTGTCCCTCGGCCGCGCATTGTGAGTGCTGCGTGAGAATAGGCTGGTGCGTCAGGGGGGCAAACCCGCACAGCTTTGGGCGCAGGCTATTCCTCTTCTTCCTATGCCGTGCAGCCCATGCTTTTGACATGCGGATTAAAGGTTGAAAGCTTCGCTCTTGCAACACAGCAACTACCACCCTCACCCTCAACCCCCCAACCCCCCCCCCCCCCTCTCTACAACCCCCTCCGTTTTACTGCTAGCCTGCTCATATACCAAGTCGTGTCATAGCTTCAAAACAAAACAAAACAAAAAAAATAGCTGGCTGAGAATATAAGTTCAAGTTTGAATTGTCACTCCAGCCTCAGAAATAAGGCCCATGGTGAGTGGGGGGCTTCATGGCTGCAGAGTGGCGCTTTAATCACATGGTTAAACATCTACCATATGTATCCACACTGATTTAAGCAGGGTGAAACACACTTTTTTTTTTTTTTTTTTTTTTTTTTTACAATCACCCTTTAAATAGTTCCTACAATCCTCTGAATGAATGCGCCCCTTTGCTGTGCTTGTGGAGGAGGCTGACATCATTCACGGGCTTTGGGTTTGTTGTGATCTGGCTCGCCATAAGCTGGGCCTCTCTTTGTCGCAGACAGAAAAGCCTGCCAATTAGCAGAGCGCGTCCTGGACTGCCATTTATAACATCTACGCGTTTTACTTAAAATACCTACATGTAGGTGCAACTTCGGCTACTTGATTTACTCGTGTTTAGTGGTGGTTAAAGGTGTGTACATTGCATTGAAGCCTGAATACTAGACGCGTCCACTGAACTTTATAGGGGCTAAATAAAACAGGTTTGGGTTACTACATTCACTGAGGGGCCATATTCAATAGGCTACATTAAAGATGGTGAGGCGGTGATGTGTTTGACAAAATAAAGAAAGTAGGATTTAAACACGCCCAGTCATAGGAAATAAGTGACATTTCTTCCACTTCAGATCGAGACAATTGACTTCATGTAAAAACAGGATAATTAACAAATGTGGCTTTGCGGAAATTAACATTATTAAGTTGTAGAAAACCAGAAAACTATATACTCGTGTTTTATCGTTGGAAATCCACGTGGGTTACTCCCAGATATTCAAATGAATGCAGTTGGGGCTCTGTATCCATATCCAAATGTAACAGTCTCATATTTTACTTTTTTCTTTCTTTCTATCAGCGTGTCTCAGACATCATTTCACACAGGCTGATCAGAAAACCCTAAAGCTGAAACAAGACCCCCCCCCTCAACAGTATCAAAGTGCAATGCATTTAAGCCTATCTCTTGTGCTTTGTCGCATTGTTTCTGAGTAGCCATCGGGCTAGAAGGTGTTGTTTTGGTGCTGTTTTTTCCCCCCCACAGTGACTCCTGAATCACATCCCACTAAAAGCCTATCTCGGGACGTTGTCGTTACGTCTGTGATTTACGTTTTCCCTCGACTTACGTTAAATGTTGTAAACACAAGACTGGCACACAAACATGACGTGCAGAGGAAAATCGGTGTCCAATAGGAGCAGGACGGACGTGAATCGAGTCTATTGTGAGACCTCACGTGCTATGAAGGTCTGAGCCTTATTCTTTTTGATTGTCTGTACATAAGGCCTGTGTTGTGTCTGGGCCTGCGTCTGTGCACACAGTCACACATTTGCAAACCAGGACATACTCCGCAGAAATAAAAACAAAGACAGAAAACCAGATCACAAGCACTCTAATAAAAGAAAAGAAAAGGAAGAAACCCCACAACCACCAGGAATAAATTCCTGTCAAATCTAATAAAGGCTTAACTGTGAGCATGTATAGATAGACATTAATAAACCCATTTTAATAATGCTCTGAAATTGAACACTTGGACACATGGGCCACTGTGGCCAAGCTGGTCAGCGTGGCAATCATAAAAGAAAACACAGCTTTGATATATAAAATATACCAAGTGGCACAGAATGGGAAACCCTGATATTTTTTGATTTACCAAGTCAAACTTGTTCCAGCTAAATTAAGAAAAGCCTCATCACAAGGAATGCTGTGATTTTTTTTTTTAAAAACCTCTTTCAAACAAAGCACAAACCAGTGAAACCCTGGCACCATACAATCCAACAGGTCGAGCATATAAAAGCCAAGAGAAGAAACACAATCGAGTTCAGAAAAAAAGTCAAGTAAAAACAATATTGAGAACTTAACATATTGCTTAGGATTGGTAGCTTATTTTAAAAACAAGTTTTTTTTAAGCATAAAATCCACGAGTCTCACAGTCCTGCGTTTTCTGAGGCTCCAAAACAGGGATCTTGTGTGGTTTTCCTCGGTCAAACTTCAAAACAAAGCGGAATGTAAATCCATTCACAGAAAAAAAAGGGGGGAAAAGAAAAAAAATAAACATCGATTAAGTTGCGAGCCATTTGGTGCACTCACGTTAAGACTCCGATTAGGTTGGAGATGGACACGGTGGAGGCTTTTGTTTTTTTGCTATAAAAACCAGCTTAGTATTTCCTAGTTCTCTGAGCGTGTGGGGGAGGGAGAATCTGGCCGCCTGGCTGCCACCTCCACACGGGGTGGGACGGAGGGGGAGGCCCGGGGCCCCTCAGCGAGTTCAGGGAGTAAGCGGGGCACAAATCCCCGTCGCTGCCAACAACCAGCGACGGCGGGAATGGGAAACTTGCCATCAGGCTGAAAGACATTTTTGCAGGCGATGCTACAGTGCTCGCGTTGCTGCGTTTGCGTCTGCTCGGTAAATCCTCCGTGGGTCCCTCCTCGCAACCCGCGGGACGAGAAGAAGTGGAGGAAGAAGAGGAAGAGGCAGCCTTGTTGACCCTGGGCACGTTTTGTTTTGTTTGCGTCCTGGAAACTCGGGGTTTCTTCCCCAGCACCGGAGCCCTGCAGCTTTTGTTCCTGCTCTCCTCCTCGATAGTACACGGGGTGTCCTGGGTGCTCTTGCATTCCTGAGGATCACAGGGGGACCTGGGGGCCACATCAGAGCTCCTCTCGGTGGCTTTAACCCCACTGTTGAAAAAGTCTTGTTTGATGACTCCGCTGGGATATTGAACAATGCTGCTTTCTGCCTTATCTCCTTTACATTTGACTACAGTGGCCTGGCTCTGGTATTCATATTCATCACAGCTTTCCTCCACTTTAACTTTCACATTGTGGAGGTTGAAAGGTGGTGTCCTGGCTGTCCTGCCGCTGTCCGAGCAGGGGGCGGCGGTCACACAGGGCTCCTCCGCCTCGGTCTTTATTTTTTTCAGTGGACTGGGCAGTTTTAGGCTGGCGGCCCTCGCCTCCCTTTTGTCGGCACCTTTGGGGAGCTTGGCGTCTTTGTCCTGGTCACACTGTGCGCTCAGTCCCGGGGGACATTTGGTGGGATGCCCCGGTGTCCTGCGTGAGGGGTGAAAGGCCTTACTCCGGTTGGGTCCCGGTGAAAAGGTGGTCAGTTCATCCACAGGGTCAGCCCTGTTTGGATCCGCCTCAGACGCCTTTTCCCTTTTGGACTCAGTGAAAAATGTTGGTGGCTGTACGGGTCCAGAGTCTTTTCTAGTTTCACTGCATGTAAATTCACATTTCTGCCGTTTCTCATGTCTACTGTCCCCTGTCTGTGAAGTGGCAGCATGGCTCAGGGTCCTGTGTTGTTTCTCTTGCTGCTGCTGCTGGTTGTTGTAGTGAAACGTGGGCTGCAGGACCAAAGGTGCTTTACTGGGGTTGAGAGTTTTGGCGAGAGAACCGACCCGGGCCCGCCTGAACCGGATGCTCTGAACCGAAACACGGCTGGAAACTGAGCTGGAGTCGGACTGAGAGGAGCTCTCCTCCTCTTCTGTGCTGACCTCTGAACTCTCCGACTGCGTGTCATCTTCATCCTCGCCCTCCTCCTCCTCCTCTTCCTCCTCCGAGCTCCCCGAGTTGCTGGTGGTGGAGAAGCCGGAGCCGAAGTCCGAGTCGTGGTACGCGCGGTCCGAGTAGGTGCTGGACTCGGTGTCGCTGCTGTAGCTCTCCGGGAAACTCGGCTCGTGGTGGTGGTGATGATGATGATGGTGATGCTGGTGGTGGTGGTGATGGTGAGGTCTCGGGTCAAGGTAGAAATCCGGACTGAGGTGGAAAGCACCGAATGAAGTCCCGTGAGTGCCGGACGATTTGGGTTGTACGAGCAGCACCGGCGGTACGTGGTGGTGCGCGTGTCTGCTCCTGCTCCATGAGTGCCTCGCGCTGTCCCTGCCGCCGCCCCCCTCGCGCCTCCTCTTCCTTTTGTGAAGTAGGTCGCCGGCTGAGCGCGAGAGCCTGGACTGAGCTGCTATGGCGGACTGAAGCACCACCGGCTGCCGGCTCACCGCGCTCCGGAAAAACGAGTGCCTTTGGCTCAAAGTAACGCGGTTCCCTGTTATTTTAGCTGTTTCATAGTTTTTAAAGTGTTTGAGACTGGACTTAGTCGCCGAACGGTTATCTCGCCCGTTGGATTTGTGGTAAAATTGAGGTAGTTTGGAGTCGGTAAGGCAAGGAGTCAGCTCTCTCCTCCTGGCCGTTTTGTTGTGAAGTGTGAGAGTCTCCGGGACAGCGTGCAAACTAAACCAAACTTTTTCCTTCCATAGCTCGGCGTCCGCATGGAGGAGCCCCGAGGACGCGTCCCCATCCCCGGGGGAACACACCGCTTTCGCTTTCCTTTTGTTGGACCTCAACACTCGCTCAGTCTTGCAGGAGAAATACAGAGCCTCCACGTCCTCCCGCGATATGAGAGTGCATTTAGCGGCATGGAAAGCTATAGAGTTTATTGCTTTGAGCTTCCGCAGCTCCTCCAGGTCGCAGTGGTGCTTCTTCACATTCAGGTGGTCCATGCGCTTGTGCACGGTGGTCCGAGGGATGTTCTTCAGCAGGTCGGTGAAGACCTGAGACAAAGCAAACATTTGCTTGCCTTTGATGAGCAGGTATCCCAATCTCACTCCTTGCATTTCCTCAAAGCCACACTCCAGGTCTCCCATGTTTTATGTATCAGCTCCAATGCATTAATCCATGTAGTCACTCTCGGTATATGGATTTACCAGTAAATGGCATGGAGCTCATGACATCCTGCTCATACCTTTAAGCCATCCACACTGCTGCTGCTGCGTCATGAAATTGCAAACTTTGACATGCAGAGTTAAATGGAGCTGCCGGTGTCTAATAGGTTGAATGAGCCGACAGCATCCACTCGGCGCCTCTTGCCCCGGTCCGGCATGGTGGAGGAATGCGACGGATGCGTCCACCAAGCCGGGGCTGCTGCTACCTGCCTCTGCCGGCTCCACTCCCCTCTGGTCGGCAGCAGGACGAGGGGTAGGTGTACACCACTGCCTCAGCCAGAGGGATAAAATAGCGAGAAGAGAGAGAGAGGGAGGGAGAGAGAGAGAGGGAGAGAGAGAGAGAGAGGGAGAGGGAGTTGTGAGGGTGGAGGGGAGGGAGAGAGAGAGAGAGAGAGAGAGAGAGAGAGAGTCAGAGACAGAGAGAGAAACAGAATAAGAGCTAAAATGCAGCTGCTATTCTGGCTGCTGGTTGAGCCACAAATAAAATGACAGAGAGGGGAGGTGCGCCAGTCTGGAGACACCTTCATCAATTAATGCTCTCGGAGTCGACGCCCATTGGACGCCGCTGACAGGTGATGCAATAAAAATGGATATTCCATCCCCACCCCCTCCCACATCCTACCATTACAATAGTTTACAATTGTGCCCACAGCCTCCGCTGTTTGAGTAAATAATGCAGTCATGACAAGTTCATATTTCAATAGATGAATAAAAAGCTGCTGAAAATCTAATCCAGGTCATAGTGTGTATATAACTATGGTTAGGTGGCCTGAGTCTGCAGAGTGTCATGATAAGACTGGAATGTATTGTGCTATTCCCTTTCGGACCACGTCAAAATGCATGCAGTAGTAGGTCTATGCAATCGATTGTATGCTGGTAAAATTACTCCACACTCCGGCTATTTTAGACGGGTTGATTTCTGTTAACGCAGTGCAGCTTAAACAAAGACATTTTTACACTTAGAGAGCTGCTTTTCCACGTTCAGGCTGCTGCCCTGACCAAGGCTCGACTCATCTGCTTTTGTTGGCTCAAGCTTTTCCTCCATATGATTTTCCCCTCGCTAGTAGCCTGTAGACCTGACCAACTTATCCTACAGTATTTGTCCAGACTGCGTAGGACTATATGAATTTGCCTGCCTGTACCGAAAGAAATTCATCGGCATTTTAGATAATTTTCTACATCATTTACGTCATTTACAGTGTATGTGTGTGTGTGTGTGTGAGAAACAATTGGAAATGTCCTCTAAAGCAGGATGTAGCAAAAAAAAAAATCTGTACCATTTACGCATGTGATTGTAAGATTTATTAAAAATACAAACACCGTCACACTCCTGTATAAATTATATATGAGGATTTAGAAGAGTCACGATACAGACGAATCTCTAGTTAAATTGTAGCCTACTTTTCAGCCTAGAAAACAATGTGAACACTGATTGGACAGGCTAAAAGTGCAGAGTCAGGGTTGCTTTTCCCACAAGATTTTCTAGTCAATGTAGGTTAAATCTGCAGCCAGTTAAAAAGCAATTAAGATCTCTCGTCAAAATGTTATTATATATGCTATATATACAATGTTATATTTATAAATACGTTATCAACAAGTAGCTTTTCATAAATGGGGAACAGGAACATATTGTGGTATTATTGAACATGAGGTAGTAACCTAGTCGGCTGTTTTAATTCTAGGAATTCTGTGCTTTTATGTGTCTGGTGTCGTTCACACATTTTGCACACTTTCACGCATTGTGATTATGCGCATGTGCATATTGCATGTGCACACCGAATAACGCGCGCGCACACACACACACACACACACACACACACACACACAGATATATCTTTCAAAGAACACGTGCACAAGCATATTCGTACTATTGACACACACACACACACACGCACACACGCACACACGCACACACACACACACAAAGAAAGCCACGCACGATCTGAAAGACGCACCTTATCTACACGCACACACGCACGCACACACACATACACATAGATACATGGGCATACAGGCTACATAGAAAGTGGAGGAAACGCAGGGCTGAAGCCACCACCCACAACGCTGTCCAAATAATGTGACTGTGTAGTATATTATAGCTATAGGCTAATTGTCTGAATTAGGTAGGCCTACAGAAGGCTGTTTGGACTGGCTATTGTGTTTCGCCCCTGAGCCATATTTTTCCAATGCTCCCCGCGTTATGTCCCGTCTTTGTTGTCTATAAAACACGTGAATCCCTTGTGGCCCGTTCCTCACAGGCAAAGCTGTGCGTGATGGGGCCAAACTCAAGACTGGGCATGCTCATCCCCACAATGTTAAGCCTATTTACTTATTTACAGGCTCTTCACTGTATGTTGAATGGCATCGATGTTACCTCGGTGTTACCATCAAACAGCGTGTTATAAACGTAGGCGTTGCTATTACAGCCCCATGTTAAACCTTTTAATATGACTGGATCATCTCCACAAAAACATGTTGGACTGTAGAATATAATACTAATCACTGACGTGCAGACAAGACCGTTAAAACAAAACAAGATAAGGAAAAACTAAAGGCTATGTGGATGGTTTATAATCATGGGGGGAAAAATACGTAGATATACCTGTAGCCACCACACACACGCGTGCGCACGTATTTAGAGGATTTGGGGTCATAGCGTCATATGTGGACTATGCTTTGGTGTGGATCAAAAAGATTTCTCTGTCTCTTTCTCTCTCTCTTAAAAAAATCGGTGAGCGTTTGCTTCTAATGTGAGAGCTTATAACAATGCCTGTGCGTAATGTGGCATAAAGTCGTGGTGATAATTAAAAGTTAGGCTATAATTAGTAGCCTTGCACTGGGAACAATCTCATTCTGTTCAGTTTATATTTTATTCGATAATCCATTGGGCATTAGGAGTTAGGGTCAGGGTTGCAGTTGATACACACCGTGAGAGATCACTGTCTGTATGTTGCTGAGCCTCTGCAACTATCGGTGCATGCCATATTTTAGCTCAGTTAACTCCAGTCCAACTCATACACCTCCGGGTCATCTGACCTGCAGTCTTCACCGCTTGTAGCACAACTAAGGACCTGCGCGTCGAGCTCTTCTTCTCGCTCCGGCTGCAGCAAAACACGCGTTTCACGTGCTGATTCTGTATGACAGCATTAATACATGGAGCATGCGGAGTTTCACGGGTGCAGTAGAGTGAGGGGAGAGGAGGGGCCGCTCTCGTTGAGGTCCGGATCCCCGGGGGAATAACTAGATCCCAGAGCCACGATACACCGTGCCCTGCCTGGGAGACGCAGGAACAGACGGCTTGTTTCATCCTACATCCGGACTACTGCATGTCGGGAACATGACTTTCTTTTTAGTTTGACACAGACGTGCTTCATGTTTTTCTCTGCTCACACACAGTATAGTTAAGGCTTCTAACTTGAATGTTGGGAATTTAAACATGTCTAAGCCGCCGTTTCCCTTTGGTCTTCATCAAAAGTGAACTCTTTGTCTCGGATATTACTGTCCTACAACATAAATACACATTACATTAACTCAAACAGAAATTGTAGGCATCTAACGTTTGTTAGGTAACTACACCAGGGAGCAGTTAAGTACAATTTCTCATTTTTTGCCACACAGGTCTTATGACCAGTGCTGCTGAGGAGCCATGCAGAGTTTCAAACTTAAAATCATTTTCAGGCATAGGACTATGAATTAATTAACACACACACACACACACACACACACACACACACACACACACACGAACGCACACACACACACACACGATTTATTTGCGGGAAACAAAGTAGTTTCCTGTAGCAAACAGGAATATTCTTTACAATGAAAAATGTTTATAAGAGACACACGTCATATTATGATTATGATGATTATATTATTGTTATTATTATTATCATCGTTGTTGTATATGACGACAGATATTTTAAAAACAATCACACCAACCACAAAATATAAAATGAGCAAACAAAACACATCTGCCAGTGAAGTTTCTCATCCAGCGGTACTTTAATCGCCCCATGCTGATCATTGCTTTTTTATCATTGCCTCTGCAATGGAGGCCATCTAAAACATCCCTAAACAATAATATAAAATTGTAATAATTATTTAATAAAATAACATTGTGTACATATTTGAGTATTTCCAATTAAGACCGGGGACTCTTCTTGATGCAGATTTGGGATGCACCAGATGCCACGGGGCGCTTATTCCCTCCTTTTCCTGCGCCTGGATGTTTGCCGGGACCGGAGGGGAGGGGACAAGAGTGAGTGGCCGAGAGAGGGACCTCAAGCACGGTGGAGGTTTCTTTTAACTGCCCGCGGTGTGCTGGTAATGCAGGAGAAAATGTCTCAGTCGACCAAAGCTCGCACTTTAGACCAATTCAGCCGCTATTCCTAGAGGACTGTTATGGTTTTGGCATGGCCGGAGTTATAGTAGCCTATAAAGGCAACAGCCATATGTCACTTTAATATGTAGACTATAAGGAAATGGAGTTTAGCCTACTTCTTCGCCATTATATTCTAGATTCATGATTAAAAAGCGTATAATGATCCATAGTAAGAGATTTTTAAACATTAAACAAGTTTATTAAACAAGTAAATAAATCATAAAATATAAATGAATAAAAATATAAATATAAAATATAAATCATAAAAATCATGAATGAGTTAACTTTTGTTTTTTATTTGAAATATCGCGGGTGTTCACCACATAGCGATTCCTGACTGCTGGAGAGGTTTATACCTACTTTTAAAAAAATTTTCCACGACATCACAGTGGAACACCGAGGTTAATGGGGATATAAAGCCTAACTCTATGGGTTATGGCTTTTTACATTTTAACTGGAATGAGAACTCCAATGACCGAGTAAGATGGCAACATTTATGCAACAAAAATATAAGTTGAAGTCGCTGATTTCACTTTAACAGACTTACAAAGCACACAGAAAAGTCAAAATACTCCCTACTGTCTCGAAGTGGAAACCAGCTCATTACTGGTTCATCTGATGAATTGCATACACTTTTATGAGCTAACTGGCTGTAAAAAAAAAAAAAAAAAAAAAAAAAAACTTTTGGGACAGCTTGCAGAAAACTGCAAGAGTTTGGAGGCTCCTGCAGCCTCCAGTCATTTGTTTTGCATTGAGTTTTATGGAGACACTTGGTCAAGGAGGCGCAGGCACTTGTAAGAGCATAGACTTTTTATGACACAAACCCACTGCCCCATGCCAAAACAATGAATTCCTCTCCACCCCCCACCACCCCGGGAGAATGTGATTTTACATGCAATCCGAGCCTGAAGTGTGTGCGGACAGTGGTGGGGGGAGGGCTCCCTTCACCTTTCACCCCGTCGTGTTGGGACTGTTTGTATTTTTTCCTAGGCCCCTGTGCTACTAGTCGACCAGAGCGGAGACGGTGGGCTGAACAGTGATGGGTCCGAGCGTGGTGCAACCAAGAAAGGACCATATTAGGGTCTGGGTCATTTCAGTGTTTTCAACTTTTCAATAGCTATTTCAGGCTTCCTGAAATCGGGAACATAATTCAGCAGCAGATGAAAAAGCCTGCAATTCCCATCCGAATAGCTGACTGGATTTTAATGACAGTGTATTCTTTTCATTGCACCCAACACATTGTGTAATACTTTGTAAAAAATAAATCATATGATACCAGCATTGGCCTACAGATGGGAATGCATGGTCAGTCACAACCATTACAGCCCATACAAAAGATATTACATTTAAACTGACATAAGACATGCAGAATGAGCCAGAGTATGTTTAGATGTCTATAAAGTCTGGTATAAAATTTGATGACATATGTATTATCTTCACTAAAAACTAGTAGCAATAATAATGCAACAGGCAGACACAGACTAGCTATACATCAGACTGATCACACACACTTTAAATACACACATTTGATATTTGGCATAAAAAAACGTGCTTGTGCTGCTAACTCACTGCTTCGTCTGTGTTTTCATTGTTTCAATATGCTAAAAGAATATGGGCTACGCTAAATCTATATAGTGGCCCTATATAAAAGCTGGCACACAACACGCAGCTTCTACAATGTTATGCTTATTTATTTGACTTACTATAGTTCTTTAGCAAGGTCTGATAGGCCACTATAGTTTTCAACACTACCTAACACCCATGAAAAAAAAAAAATCTATTACTCATTAATAAATTGATTTGAAAACAAGCATATGGCATCTGTTTAAGAATTGCTTCAAATAAAAAAGTCCTACACTTAGCTGTCAGTAGTCATTTGTTGAAGCTTATGAGGTCAGTCTGTGAAAACATTCCTCCCAGACTGCTTTAGTTTTCTGCAGAGTTCTCCCTGCAACACACGCACGCACACACACACCTGGGGCGCAATGTTTCAGGACAAAATTCAGATTTCATTACCGGTGTGATGTTCATATGTATTCTTTGCTCGTGGGTCTTTTTTTTTTTTTTTTTTTTTTGGCAATTTATAAATGTCAACGAAGCAAATAAGTTTGAGAGATGGAGTTAGGTAGGCAATCTATAGGGAAACATCAGAGAGAATAAATTACTGACATGAAATTATGTGTGACCTGCATTTGTGTATTCTTTTACACAATTTCAGAGTGTGTTGGGGCTGCCTTTCCCAGTGTCTTTACTACACCCTGCACATTTTACATGTTCCTCATTCTGTAGAGAGACACCACAAAACTTTTTAAATATTTCTCTAAAAAATATCCCTTTTATGTGAAGCATGCAGTTGAGAGAAGTTGTCCAAACAGACAAATAGGGCCTATTGCAAAAATGCTGTTGCAATGGATTTAGAAATCCCCATCCAAACACACTTCACAGAACAACAAAGCTCTAACATATAGCATCTAAAAGGACTGCTTGGTTATAATCATAAAATACCTTAAATTATATAAAAGCTCTGAGTGCTATATGTACTTTAAGGTCACCAATGGTCGTTGGGAGCAGACAGTGTTGCTGCAATTTTAGGTCTCAGAGAAAGCTCTCCTCTGACAACCTGAGGAACATTATACACGATTCGTGCAGACTTCGACTTAATCAAGTGCAAGTTGTAAAAATCATTTGCCATTTTCAGTGTTTCAGTAGCTATATGGGCCCCTCCACAACCGCTGCCCCCTCCTTTGCCTCCCTTTGTTCTCTCCAGCTCTAATAGGTTTTCCCCTGCCACACACAATTCACTTTTTTTTTCCTTTTTCCCCCAGCTCCCCATCCCCCCCCCACACCCCCTTTTAGTGCAGTGCCCAGTGTCGACTGGAGCATTTGAGCAATTTGAAATTAAAGCAAACAATGGGCAGGCACTCCCAGGGACCTCTCGCTCACCATATTACACGGAGGACGCTCGTGTGCTCTTGCGCATTATTGGCAAGTCATTACGTTTCTCTGGAAACCGAGAGCGGGAGCTCGCTCAGAGGAATCGGTGATGCAAGCAGCAGCTGAATGCTTGGAATAGCGTGTGTGTGTGTGTGTGTGTGTGTGTGTGTGTGTGTGTGTGTTCTGGAGCATCCTTGGCAACAGCATGGGGATGCTGTCAAAACAGAAGTGCATATTGACAGGTCTGATATGCAGGCTGATATAAGATTTTTCAAAGTCCATTTAAAATTTTTTGAAAGACAAAAAGATGTTCGTTCTTACATTGAAAAGCTTTTCAAAATGCTCTGGCTGTATGCTCAAAGGGCCTATACCTTTCTCATTATTACCATTCCTAATCATAATGAAATGCCATTATGTGAAACATACAATATTTCACTTATTTGAAAATGATGCTGTTGACTGTTCAAAGAGGACATATACATATAAACTAAAATTCATGTCAAATAAAAACAATTAACTATTATTAAGAAAATCTCTTAAAATTTGACAAAACCCTATAGGTGTCATTGACTTTAAAACTAATAAATAAATAAATAAAATTTTTAAAAGTTGTTAATTGTACTTGTGCACTTTGTAATGTAATGGACATTGCAGTATAATGGATCTTATAAGCATAATGTTTTTTCCATTTTTCTATTGTTGTCATGTTGTTTTGAATGATTTTAGTAAGATGCAATAAAACACCTACAAGCCTGACTTTTAATGATGCATGTGTGTGTGTGTGTGCAAATATAAATCTGACAAAAATGCTGCATTGCTTCAAAACTGAAGCCTAATTGATCAAGCCTAAGCCTGTTGCATAATTACAAATATGCACAGTATAATGTATAGGCTATTAGTAAATGGCTTCTTACAGGATGGAGTAATACAAACTATAAATGTAGAAAAAACCCATGCTGAGGGAAATGCAGCAACTGTCGAAAATGTATTGAAACAACTTACATGTATAAGTGTGTATAGTCTGTTTGAAACATCTGAACCAAAAATGGTTTTCTGTAAGAGTGAGGACACACAATTTATCTGCACCTGAGGATTATTTTCATTATTAATTATTCTGTATCAGTTTTTTGACTACTCATTTAGTCAATAAAATGTCAGGCCAATAAAGTAAGGGATTCCTCTGCTCACCTTTGTTTTATTTTAAATAAATATCCAAAAATATTGAAAAATGCCCATTGAAATTTGCTAGAACGCAAGTTGACATATTCAAATGTCTTGTTTTGTCCAACCAACAGTCAAAAAACAAAGTATTCAGTTTATAATGATATAAATCAGGGAAAAGCAACAAATTGTCACATTTGTGATGTAGTCATTCTTGCTTGAAAAAGGACTTCCAAAACCTTCAAAATTGTTGCCAATTTAATTAAATTGACTGACTTTCTGTTCTAGCTGCAAATCCATCTATTGTTTGTAAAACAACCTTGCTTGTTACCACTTTTCTTTATTATGTCAGTATCTGTATCATGCTGTAAGATACCACTTATGTGCAATACTGAACCTGCGCACCAATGTGCAATATAATGTTTGTATATATCTTAATTCGTCTCTCTCTTATCTTCCTCTTTTCACTCGTTTTATTATATAATCTAATTGGAACTAGAACTCTAACTTGGAACAAATTTCACCCCCTTTAATGTTACTAGCTGCTATTTTGCTGTGTGCAAGTGACAATAAAATCTCTTGAATCTTGTATGTATGTTCATTGACAGCTACTGAGAACAAATTTTATGTGTAAACATACTTGTTTTTACCCTATAGAGTTGATTGTGAAACGTCATCTTTAAACTGAAAGCAAAATCTCAGATTCTTTATCTTAAACAGGGAACATTCAAATTTATTTCTCAACATAGCTTTGCTAAATAGGACTTAGTCCACCCAGCAGATCAAGAGTTTCAGTGCTTTCTGTGAACACATTTTCAACAATAGTCGACACACACATCAGTTTATATTGAGTTTGGTGGGTCTCCTTCAGTACAGCGGGTGACGCCATGTCTTTGCCTACCTCCATGTTGCTAATGTTGACAGCGAACCGTGTAAAATCAAGTTTCGAACCACCTCGACCATGTGGAGCCGAAATTGGAACATTGTCAAGGGGCACGCACACATACGCGCCTTGCGTCATTACGCATTTCCTGTTCTCTACGAAATCCCCCCGCCGCCCCCCCTCTTCTCCTCACCGCCGCGCAGTGAAGTGGATGTTTTGGTGAACAAATATCGCATCGAAAAGGGACTTAAACACGTTTAAAACATGATATTTCGACCGTGTGGGACTTAAAGGGGCACAGCAAGGGCAACGAGGGGCGTTTTCAGCGAAGGTTTCGGTTTATCTATCCGTCGTATTCCTCCGCATGTCCGCTTTCTCCGTAGATGGTCTCCGGCGAGCGTTGTCTGGCGGCGGACGACGAGTTCTCGACGAATAACATGAAGGAGATGATCGGGGGTTGCTGTGTTTGCTCAGACGAGAGAGGCTGGGCAGAAAACCCGCTGGTGTACTGCGACGGACACGGCTGCAACGTCGCCGTGCATCAAGGTAAGCGCTGCTGTTTGGAGTTAGCGGTTAGCTCGCAGGCTAGTTTAGCGTCGTCTTGTTGCAAGGTTATGGAGCCTCCTCCTCCTCCGCCTCCGCGGCCTGCCCTCAGCAAGGCCAGGCTGAGGTCAGGCTTCACTCAGGGAGCCTGTTTAATCTGCATATGCATATTTCTGGCTCCGAGTCGTGATAATTTCTCCATCCCTGTCAGAATCGGTCTTGTGAGTTATGGAGAGGTGTGAAACTATCTCACAGTCAAAATATGTAAACTAATAACAGTCCAGGCTGTGTTGAATATGGAAGGCAACTTTGCTTTGCAATTTGATCATCCACACAAAAAAAGAAATCTACACAGTTCAAGCAGCAAAGCACTATTTTTTGTAAATGGCTACACATTATCTTAATATAGTAACTGGGCTGCAGTGCTGACAAGCCAGTGATCACCTGAAGTTCACCCAAATGATGATGATGATGATGAAGTCCTGTGTTTACAAATCAAGCAGCTGGCCATGTGTCCATTGGGCAAACACTATGGGAAAACAATTTGAAGTGTCAGCAACTCTGAGCACAGGCAGATACATGTCAGTGTATTTGCACTACGGCTGCAACTGACGATTATTTTTATTATTATTTATTTTCTCGATTAATTGATTGGTTGTTGGGTCCAGAAAAGTGTCAGAAAATGTCAGTAAATGGTGAAAAATGTCAATCACTGTTTCCCAAAGCCCAATATGATGTCCTCAGATGTTTTTGTTTTGTCCCAACGAACAGTTCACAACCCAAATATATTCAGTTTACTGTCATAAAGGACTAAAAAACCAGAAAATATTCACATTTGGACATTTTCTTCTTTAAAAAAATGACAATTAACAACAATTAATTGATTATCAAGTGACTCAATAATAGTTGGCAACTAATCAATTCATTGACTAATTGTTGCAGCTCTAATTTGCACTGGTAACATGGTTTTGTTTGTCACCATTTGTGACATTTTTTGAACATTTAAATAGGCCTGTCTGACTGGATCATGTCTGTATATAATCTATAATCTGTGACAGTATAACTGTTACATACATGGCAGGACTCAGATTAAGTCAAATGTTGCTGTATTTCTGGATTAATCTTAAATAGTTTTCATTGGTATTAAGTTGCAGAAACTAACGCTAAGCAGTAATACTACAATTATTTATAACTTTTATATTTTTTATGTATCACATTGAGGTTGCATCATATTATACCAGTCTCAGCCTGTCAGGCATCGTGAGTTGTGACTGTAAAAAATACCGTATCAGATTAGATGCATTTTGAAACTAGTGCGAGAACTAAATAGGAAAGTTTTCAGTGTTTTGTGATACTGTGAATATTAAATGTACTCCATCAAGTGTTGTATATAATATTCTATTAATAGAAGGTCTGTCCTCAAAAGAGTTTTGCTTCAATACAAACTCTGACCAAATATTCTAATTGTGCTCTGTTGTGGATAACAGATCAATAAGTATCAGATTGTGAAATGTCTGTTTAACATCCAGTCACCTGCCAAAAGTACTTGTAGTGAATTATTATAATTATTATAATTATTACTGTAGTGAGAGAAAGTTATATTTGTTAGGAATAGCAGAGCTTCTGTCTAAATCAGATATGTTTGTCTCATAAAATTACCCACTAAAGTTTAACTGTGTCTGATGACGGGCTCATTTCTGCACTTCAGGTATCAGCAGACATTTATCTGATGGAACTTTTTATATTAACAAATTTAAGTATCTGTTAGAACTGGCATTTGTTTAATCCAGCAGTGATGAAACTCACAGCCCTCTAAAGGCCTGGTGATAATTTGTATCAATGTTAAACAATGTGAATGTCACAGAGACTGGCAAAGTGTCCGAATTTCGTGCCATACATTACAACTGTGAAAAACATTTTCACAGTTTCACAATTTTCATTCTCTGAGCTGTTGCACTGCTGCAGCAACACACTCAAAATGTTTTCGTGTTAATCATAACATTTATTAGTAGGGGTGTAACGGTACACAAAATGTATGATTTGGTATGTACTTTGGTCTCGGGGTCACGGTTTGGTACGATTTTGGTGCAGCAGAAAAAAAAAGAAAGGTAGAAAATAACATTTTGGTCTTTTATTTGAAAAATGTAAACATCCAACAATGGCTCATTGGCCAAAACTATTACTAAAACAGTTTAGTTGTGCTGCAGTGGAAAAGGAAAACAACCTTTATGTTTCTTGCAAGTTATGCTGATTTATGGTCTAACTGTGTATAAAGTAGTTGAAAGTAGCTCCACCTCCAGCAGCTACAACAGCAACATGCTGCTTACACACTGATGCTTCAGTATTAATAATCGAATGATGTCATATATAATAATATATCAGTCAGAGGGAACGAACCACTACTTTTACTACAATACTTTTAAACTACACTTTTCTCTCTCAGAACTGGTTCTTACGACGTGTTGTCCGACCTCGGCAGAAATCAAATGTGCTTATAGTTGTTCTGAACGGTTCCACTCGAAGGCGGAGTGAAAAGCCAACCGTCACAGTGAAAGGACGGGGACCGGGAGACGCGGTATCATTTCACTACAGAGATAATGGAGCATATCTTACTAACAGTGTTGCATTCGGTCAGTGTTTTGGGTCTGTCGTTTGTCATTCTGACGGTAGCGACACTACAGGATAACCAGGCTACCTTGGCGAAGACGGCTAGCATACATCCATGAGCATGCTACAGCTAAGTGGTGCGCTGCCAAAACGTTCCGGGTGGAACTCAACATGGTTATAATGAATAGTATACAAATCGGGGCATAGCTTATGTATGTTTACACATTTATGTTGAATTAAAACATGTCTTTTCTGTTTAAATGCTCCTTTGAGTCTTAAAGATAAGCTTAAAATAACAACAAAACATTCACATACTGTATTTGGCATCAGTTTGCATGGCAACATGCATGCTTTTCAGTGGCCCTATTTAGTGAAGGTAATCGGGTATACAGTGTGTGCATAATAACAAAGTCTATTTCCTCGTTTTCTGTATTTTTCTTCACTTTTTTGTCACTGCAAGTCTGGTTACCATTTTCTTTATTTGAACTCAGTGACCTGTGGGTGTTTTGTTCTCAGGAATCTGGATTATAGCTGTTTATTCCATTGGATTATGGGCTCTGGTCAGATCAGAGATAATCTGAAAATGTGTAGAGGAGGGCTATTTAGGGTAGAGCCACTACAAGTCTGAGTCCTGTAAGCATCAGTGAAACCAGGTTATAGCTAGAGCCCGACTGATACTAAATTTTTAAGGCAGATGCGGATTTTGATATTTTAGGGTTTAAAAGCTATTCATTTTTTACACTCCCTTTGCTTATTGTTTCCCAAATAAATGTAAAATCAAGTTTGTCAGCAATTCTGTATTTCTACTGTTTACCTTGCGATCGTCATGACTAAAGATAAAATATTTGCCGCCGTGATCACTTTCCAGTGTTGTGCAGTTTTTTGGAATCTGATGAATCTTTAAATACATTGCATTGTCTCACAGGTACCTTAAACAACACGCCTCACCAACGCTGCCCCCTGTGCTATTTTAACGTGGGCTGTTTTCAGCCTGAATCTCAGCTTATTTAGGTTGTACAAAAAGGGGAAATGGTTTTCTGTCATTCAAGTAACGTACTGTATTTCACATGCAAACGACCTTATCAGAAAACTCTGTTCTGCTCTGTCAGTGATTAACTCGGCTGTGATGTTTTTTTCAGGCAACTTGCGGGGATGTTTTTAATATTTTGCCAACAGTGTAGTTGCAGTGTCCTCCAGTGGACAAACTAAATAGGAGCAACAACCCTTATTTTTGGCTCACTATTACTTTCCGTTTTACTTATCGACCGACATAAACACCAATACTGAGTTATCTGCAATCAGCTAAAACCTGCCCCATGTTTCGGGCCATTATAATATAAGATGAAAAGAATTGACTTTGTACTGTCTTTTTTGGAGTCACAGCCCACCTTGTAAATCATAATGGTCAATGCAGTATCAAATTTAAAGAAGATAATCGAGATATTTGTGTTATAAATCCAACACCCCCCCCCATTTCCTTATCCCCGTGCGCTTTCACCCCTCCCTAAAAGCCCAAACCACACTCACTGGGAATCTACATAGTAAGCGAGACGTGAGCGGCGCGTAAGCGCTCTATCTGTTCAATCCGCACCAACTACGACCTGCGTTCAGCGTCTCTGTCCACAGAAGCAGCCGTCTGTCAGCAGCAGCTCCTGGAGAGCTGAGAGGACAGAAGCCGGACAAATTGCCTTTACCGGGCTGACTGACAGCAGAAATTTACTGAACCAAAAGAGTTTTCATGTCGACTCCACGGGAAGAAATCAACAAGTGTTTGTATTTATTGATTCATTGATTTTATTTCCCCACCCACTGCAGCGAGTGAGGGGAATCTGCCTGTAGTAAAACAGGCAGTTCACAGACTGGGAGCCTTGATCAATCAACATGAATACCGTTAATAAGTTCAATAAATGCAACAGAAATAGACTGTGAGCTTAAAAAATGCGGGGGCTCTCCTGTCTGTGTGGATTGATACATTTTATAAAATAAATAAACGTGATTATGATTTTTGCCATAATTGAACAGCCCTACCTTAAAGGTCAGTCCACCTTAAGTGAGCCAGGTCAGATTAGGCTAACGCATTGTCGCTAACTTCGGGGCTAACCCCCTTCGATAGACGAGTCTTCTTGGTCTTGAGAAGCTGTAGCATTCATTAACTGACACACTGTAGCCTGTACTTTACATTTACTGCCAGATTAACAGCGTATTGCTGACCTTTTCTTCTGCTCCGCTCGCATTCACCGTCACTTTTCTGCCACTTGCTCAACTACATACTTGCATTACGCACTACTCTATTCCTTCATGTAGCTACACTACTCTTATAACAGTACCTTTCACGTAGATGTCCTTTGAAGAATGAGGAGAGGGAGGATTACTTAAAACAATTTCATGGTAACGTAGGGTGTTAGAGTGAAAATCATTAGCAGCACATTGATATTAATGATCGTGTGAAACTTTAGCAGCGGCGCTCATAGTTTTGCAGTGGCTGCAAAATTATGAGTGAATGAATATTGGAGAAACACTGACATCTACCTGTCATTGTGAGTATATTATCCCAGCTCCGCGCAGCTCCAAAAGTAGAACATCAGTATGTGGCGGGCCGCCACAAATAAATGAATGTATGGGAAAACCTGTTGATGCTAGACATGTTGATATTATCAATGCATTACCAGTGATTATAATATTTTGTAGCACAGGGGAACAATGTTACGTGTTAGTAGAGTGATCAAAAACATTAGAACAGCAGCAGTGTGGTCAATAATCAGAGTAGAGTAGAGAGAGTGATGTTTGTAAAGATGTTATCAGGTGTGGTCAGGTTTGGTGTGTAGCTGCATGTGTCAGCATGGTTTTATTATCAGTGTGTGAATGATTCTGTGGCAGCACCCGCAAAGCTCCAAATGCGGGTAGATTTTACGTTTGGTGAGCAAATCTTGGAAAGCTATCTGCCACAGTGGCGGGTAAATGTTTGTACCAAAATAGTCATGTAATAAAATATCTGACATGAGGTCTCGGAGGAAATTACTCATATTTGTCCCTATACAGTGTAGACACACACACCATATATGTGTTTCTCTCTTGCTCCCCCCCCCCCCCAAATGATGGAAATCCTTGGTAGTAACTTTAATCCCTGCAGATGTTTGTTTTTGTTGGCTAACTTCCCTGATTCACCTGTAAGACATACAAAACGGTCTTGCATATTGAATTTTTTGTAACTGTACAGAATGGCAAAATGAAAGTCTGGATCAGCAGATGTTGCTCATTTTGGCGTTATGGATTTTTATACCAAAAACGAAATCTTTGTACAACATTGTGTACCACATTGATTAAATATAAAATACTGGACTGCACTAAAAACATACTTTGATAATACATGTTTATTGGGTTATTTTATGGTAATTTTGCTCTGGCCTCTTCTTTAAGTTTGTATTCAAAATAATATCAAAAAGTACTGAAACTATTTGTGACACAGAAAGGTAATTTATTATTTTGGCTGGTAAAAAATATGCTTGGCTGGTGGATTTTTCCAGTCCCCTTGGCAGGTGAGTCAAAAAGTTAATTTCGGACACTGTTGTGTGGAATAAAATGCAGCCTTTTGTTGTGGTTGCAGTGACTGACTCTGCTTTATTACCCTCTTCCATTCCCCCTCCCTCTCTCTGCAGCCTGCTATGGAATCGTGCAGGTGCCCACTGGTCCATGGTTTTGCAGAAAGTGTGAATCTCAGGAGAGAGCAGCCCGCGTGGTGAGTCACACAGTCCATCTATTCATCATTTATGAGTAAACTCTGGAATAACAACCCCAGGGCAGACAGTCTACCAAAAATGGTGGACCTCATGCTTTTATAGAGCGCTATTATTTTAAAACACGCCAAGAAAATGGTAGCAGGTTAGCCGTTGTATCATTAGTGTGTTTCTTAAAAGTGGTTTGAACAAATCAGTTTTCTCAAAATGACACAATGTTGAAGACGATATTTTGTCACCATGGTTAGAGAACATCTTTGATTGCCAGAAGTGGCACTTCAAACTTTATATTTTTAACTAATAATGATATAAATATCCCACAATATCTCTTCTAGGTCAGTTTATTTCTCATCTTAAATATCTATGCAGCTTGGCAGAAGCTGCAGTATCAAATGAGTTGTAACTACAGGAGTCATGTTAGGGGTCTGTGCTGTCCTGCCTGCAACTGCCACTTTTTTTAGGAGCAACTGCCTGCACCTGCAGGATTTTCTGTAACGTGCCACCTAGGCCTGTGACGGTATGGATTTTTTCTTACCGCGATGAAAAAGCAACATTTCCCCACGGTTTGGCAATTTACCGACCCCCTCCACTCCCCACTCCCTAAGCCACAGTCTCGGGTCTTACCTGAAGAAATCCTGTCCGACCGGAGAGCGGCTAGCCCAGCTAGCTAGATAGCGGAGTTGGGGATACTGTCGTGCAGCCACATCTCGGTGAAGATGAGGGCACAGCAGTTTGTCATTTCTCTCTGGGAGGTCAGAAGCAGTCTTGGGTAGTCTAGTTTATTTTCAATGGAGCGGACGTTGGCAAGGAAGATTGACGGAAGAGCTGGTCGACTGGGGTTAGCCGTTAGCCTTTAGCCTAGCTTGGATGCTAGCTCACTTGCCGCGCTTTTGCTTCCTCAAGCACCGTTTTCGGGCGTCCCCCTGAGCCCCCCTGAGCCCCCCTGGGCCTCCCTGGTCGTTCTCATGGGGCGAAGCCGAGGTTTTGCCGTCCGGTGCCCGGAGTAAGATTCTCCCAACGTATCATGTAGCGTCCTACGTCGCCATTGTATTACCGTTGTATTACCGTATATGACACAGTATATGCGCAAGCACATTAGACTACCGTATATGACAGTTATGGTTGACTTTTTTTTTTTTTTTTTTTTTTTTTATAAATGCCGTGATGATGGTAATGAGCTCAACCCCGTGGTAGGCTTCACATGACCACAGTGTTGCGGTAATGCGGTTATCCTCACAGCCCTAGTGCAATCTCCCGCTGTCCTTTGCCCAGAGCCTGTCAGTCCACAATCTGTGTTCTGTACCACTTACCATCACATTTCACCAATTAAAAAAAAAAAATCCTGATTGAAAAGCTCTATAGAAGATTATTTTAAATGCTGTTTGAGTGAGGATGGTAAATGGTAAACACCAGTTGCATGTGACAAACATTAAACTATCGATTCTGCACCATAACAGCACATTAAAGTGTGACTTTCCATGCAGGAACACAGCCTAGGAAAAAGCCCTAAAGTTCCAGCAATTGCTGCAGGACCTGTGGGCTGACCTGCTCTGCGCAGACATCTTAATCATGTCACTTAGGACTAGAACTGGGCAAAGGAGCTTCCATATTTTATGTATCCTCTTTGTGGAGCTACAAGATGGTATGGCTTGCTGAGTTTCAACTTAACATGACCTCAGCAAACTCATAAAGACCTGTCTAGATTTTGTCAGGGCAAGATTAACTTGATGTAGCTGTTGATACAGGTGTTTGGTATGACCTGCCTTCTTGCTGTATTTATGTGTGTGCACGCAGGGCAACGCTCCTCTAGCAGAACTTTAGCTGGATAACTTTTTTCCTAACCTCTTAACATGATGAAGAAGACCAGGTTTCTTGTTCTCATGACAGTTAAGTTAGTGTAAAGTAGAAAATTGAAAATGGCCACATTAATTACATGTAAAGGCATTGAATGTTTGTAACAGTGCCCATGTTTGCAGAATCTTGTCATTGAATCTGATGAGTAAAACAGCCAAACTTTATTCTCTGTGAAGGAATGTGTGTACAAACTTGTTTGTCCAGCCCTGCAGGCTGTGCAACTAACTGAAATAAAAGTTGTTTAGAGAAATATACACATAGAAAAGTGTTTAAAAGGAGCTGGTAATTATTTATGTATATGAACTGACAAAGATTTACGTTATGTACAAAGATAGCTTGTAACTGCTGAAGTTGGTACATTTCCGAGCCTGATAGAGAGCCTTCAGGAAGAAATAAGTTATAAAGTATAGCACTTTATTACAAAGGAAGAGGGGATTGATCCTCATTTTTACCAATTTGCCAGATAAGGCAGCTATTGCTTTATTTATGAATTCAGTGGTCTGAATAAGAGCTGCAACAATTAGTTGACAAAAAATTAATCAGCAACTATTTTGATAATCTTTTTTTTTTGTGTAGGTGTGTCTTGCATGATTGCAAACTGAATAACTTTGGACAAAGATATTTGTCACCATGGTTTCTAACAGGCATTTAACTATTTTCTGACATTTTGTAGGCAAAAAGATTGATCAATTAATCGAGTAATCTGCAGATTAATCGGATAATGGAAAATAATTAGTTGTCGCTCTAGTCTGAATCAAATTAACCTATGGAGTTTGTCACCAATGATTCTGATGTTGTGTTGTCTAAGGTTTGTTTTTTTTACAGAGGCGTATTTAAAACTGAGCGTCTTTATGAGATTAAGAAGTAAATGAAAGTTTGTCATTTCTATGGTCCGAAAGTGCAGAGGCCGGACAGATTGTGGAGGGTAAAAGGAAAATATTTAATTGAAGGCACTTTTTAAAAGAACTGTAGATCGAGAGAGACTCAGCAGCCACACATTTCTCCGTTCTCTGTATAGGAGCAGCTAAGATTGACACTAAAATGAGAATAACTCGTCCACCTTAGGTGAGCCTGGTCAGGTTAGGCTAACTTCGGAGCTAACCCCCTTCACTTTTCCAGCAGTTAGGGAAACAACAGATGAGACTTTTCTTGATCTTGAGAAGCTGCAGCATTTGTTAACTGACACACTGTAGCCTGTACTGTACATTTACTGACAGATTGACATCTTGCTGCTGACCTTTTTCTCTGCTCCACTCGCATTCACCGCCGCTCGCTCTGTTACACTCGCTACGCATACACATTACGCACTGCTCTATTCCTTAAAGGAGCTACCAAGAGTTTCCCAGGCAACAACACAGAGGTTGACTCATGCTGCACAGAGGCTCCCAAACGCTATTGATTTCCTAATGAATGGATAGTTGGCGTTATTTTGGCACTAAAAAAAAGTTTTTTTTTTGGCCTGGCAGGGGTTGTCATTTGCCTGGTGACCCGCCAGGCCTGTACAGTGACAGGGGAAACACTGATGTAAAGATATTCGAAAACCTGTTCAGAAAGATGTATTTTAAGATAGGAATGTGGAGCAGAAGCACCTGAACTTTCTTATTGGCGAGGTGTGAAGTTTGACATGGAACAGTGGTGGGAAGAGGAAGAAAGAAAACAATCGGAGACATGAAAGTCTTTGTGTTCGTGCAGGATTACAGATTACACACACACACAAGAGTGGAATAGCCAGACTGAGAGCAGCAGAAATAATCGCTCGAGAGTCTGTATTTGCTGATTACATACACACACACACATTCAGAGAAAGAAACAACCTTAGGTGGCGGATAGTGAGGGTGTTTTCCTCAAGAGTTTCTGGCTTTGTGCCCAAGTCAACGCCACTTGTCAGTTTATCTCACGTTTGCATATTTGTCATACTCTTGTGCTGACCTCACCCTAAGTAGATCAGGTTGACCTGTTGTTCCTGACCAGGTGTTTGCTCTTTACCCACAGAGATGTGAGCTGTGTCCCCACAAGGATGGAGCCCTCAAGAGGACAGACAACGGAGGTAGAATCCCTCTCAGCTGTGCACACACATACACACACCCACATCTGTGGTTAGCCTCTTGTGTATTTTGTCATGTCACCGGCAAGTTTAAGGGGTGTGAGCGTGCTGGGAGAGTTATGTTGCTGTTTGTTGTGTGTGCTGCCTCTCTGTACCGTCCTTGCCAGTCCATGTTTTATGAGTGTGTGTGAGTGTGTGTGTGTATGTTTATGAGGGGGCGGGCCAGGATGGGTATAGTGCATGGCCTGTGAGGAGTCTCCTCTCTGGGTTCATTGGAAGGTCAGCTTGGTGGAGACTGTAAATATTCTGTGTGTGTGTGTGTGTGTGTGTGTGTTGAGTCAGTCAGAGAGAGAGGCACAGCTGTGGGATTGTGTCCAGGCCTGCAGGGAGGCATCATGACAACACTAACACACACCGTTTTACTACTTTCTCTTTTATTTTACCCTTCCCATGACCCCTCTCTCCCTCTCTCTCTCTCCTCCTTTTCCTCCCGTTTTTCTCTCACCGTCTCTTTCCCCTGCACTTTCTCTGCTCTTGTCAGTTCCTCTTCACTTGTTGATCTGTGTGGTAACTGCTGTTATTTCAGGTGGGACAGTAATAAAGCAGAGCAAAGGGATTGGTCTGAAATAGGTATTTGATCCAACATTTCAACATATAGCAGTCAGAGAAGAAAGAGAAGCCACAGAGAGACAAAAATGAAGCTCTCTGTCCAGTCATGGTAACAAATAATTCCTAAATAGTTTTAAATACCCTGTAAATATTGGTGCTCTCATTAGTTAAAAGATGATGACATACAAAGTTCAGTAAAAGGTTTCAGACATCATCTATTACATCCATATATTTAAGGGCTTTTGATGGAAACAAATATGTTGGAACACCAGCAACAGGTTCACTGCACACAAGTAAATGCCAAGAAATATTAAATATGGCAGCGGTATGAAAGTTTTTAATTAGAGTTGGATTCTTTCACTCTTAAACATATTTGTCATTGTACATGGGGTTCATTACCTGCAACAGTTAGGACCACATGAGCTAAAGTTGTTTTTTTTTTTGTACCTGGTGTTGGTATCATGGTTTTAATGTGGTTTACCACACAAGCCCATAAAGCCATTATCAAGAACTGACAGCCTTTTTTTTGCCTCTTTCGCTGTTTATTTGAAATTGTAACACACCACAAATTTATAAACAAAATTTAAGTTCATTGTCTCAACACACTGGACCCTCTGAGCAAGGGAAGTTCGTAAAGGGCTGCTTTGTTGAGTTTTTGGGGGGTAAAAGTGTGAATGCTCGGTTCGAGGAGGAAAGCTGCGCCACTTTTATAGTCCTGTTTTATAGGCCTCTTCCAGATTCTTGGAGGGACTTCAAAACAACAACATGCCCCCCATTTCACACCCGCTGCCTTCTCTCTGTCCCGCCCTCTGCCCTCCTCCCCATGTCCCGCTCACCAGGTCAAAGGCAGGTCAGGGGTTCAACTGTAAGTTTAAGCCTGTTTTTGTTTCCGCTATGGGGAAAAACAGACACCTCCAGCGTGGCAAGAGACTCCCACCTCCATTTGACCTCCCGTTCACCTCCTTCAGCTCCTCCTCAGCTCCTCGTCAATTCTGCTGCCACTCCACCATGGCCCGCTGTCATTCTACCGCCCCTAGTTTGTCTTCACTGACAGGCAGCTGTGTGTGTGTGTGTTAAAAATCTCAATAAACGGCTACTTAGATAGATTATCCACCAATTTACAAATGAAATATTTAGGATTTGTTTCAAAGTTGCTCTCAATTTATTTAAGTGAACGTAACAAAAACTGCAATTTAGCATATTAATGAAGGCTCCAGATTGGGTTGTGTTTGGTTCTCTGGTTAAAGTCTACCAGACTTTATCTGATATAAATAACATTGTGCGGATAAAATGTATAAGTAGGGGCCGTGATCAGCTGTCACACAAATCAACCAGACCAAACGCAGAGGCACGACAAAATTAGTTGCAATACACCTATATAGAGTTAGTGTAGAGACTTGAGTCACAACTCTCAGTATTTTGCTCGTCAGTCCTGCCTCAAACATCAATCACAGAGTTTCACTGGTAACATTTGCAACCAAACAGATCAAATGATGGGATAACAAACCTCAGTTCTGCGCATGTGTGTTGCTATCCAAGACGTTAGCTGATGGATTACAGTTCTTTATGTAAAACTGTGTCTGCTGTGGTATGTGTGGGTGATGTCTCTGTTTTGTGTACTAAGGCTGATGGTTCTACTCTGTGTGACGTTGCAGGCTGGGCCCACGTGGTTTGTGCCCTCTACATACCTGAAGTAGAGTTCGCTAATGTCGCAACTATGGAGCCCATAGTACTTCAGTCTGTGCCACACGAGCGCTATAACAAGGTAACAGACTCCACATCTAGACGTTTAGACACGCTACAAAAGGACATACACATTGTTTTGTATGTTTAATTAAATAAAATGCTTAATTAAAATGTGTTTTCCTGTGTTTGTGTAGACATGTTATATCTGTGAGGACCAGGGCAGAGAGAGTAAAGCAGCCACTGGAGCATGTATGACCTGCAACAAACATGGCTGCAGGCAGGCCTTCCATGTCACATGGTGAGACCTGTTCACATCACATTCATCTTACCGGACAAAGAAGGAGATAGTCTCTTCAGTTATTCATTCAGACTAGAACAAAGACTTGTAGATTTGATATATTAAGATTTGTAACAGCAAAACCATTAATGTACCTTGGATATTAAGATTCTCTTGTCTTGCAGTAGTTTAATTGCGTACAGCTATAGGATATTAACTTTTTCATGTATTAATACCGCCAGTATGTTATGTGCACATTAGTTTTCTGTGAATGCTTGTCTTGCAGTAGGTTTGAATAGTTGAGGTTTAAAAACTGTAATAGTAGCACAGCCTCGTCTAGAGAGGGAAGTGCCCCTTGTGACTCTGCTTCCTTCCATGTGTTCAAATCAAACTGTCTAATGTTCAGCACTTGTCGGTACCATAATACTTAATACTACCATAATGCATCCCTTTAATTTTCTGTCCTGCACTCTCTGCCACAGTGCCCAGTTTGCAGGGCTGTTATGTGAGGAACAAGGATCAGATGCCGACAACGTAAAGTACTGTGGATATTGCAAATACCACCACAGCAAATTGGTAAGTGTCCCGTTATATTTGTGTTATGTTCTACAGATAGCCTTCCTTTTGACGTTCAAAACTACAACTTGACACATCAATAGACAGTAATTAATCTTAACTGAAATACTTATTGATAGCATTAACCTTTTTCTGAACAAATTAGATTTTGTTTGTGTTTTGATTTGTTTAAAGTGATTAATCATTGACTCGGCTAGTTTATGGAGGAGAGAGCTTGTGTATTTGTAATTACTGCGAACACATACGTTCATTATTTTGTTCCTGGCACATGACGGGTCTCTCTCACTAGCTCGTATTGGACTCATGTATACACTGTTTGTCACTGTCTGTGGAACTGAGCGCTGATCTCAGTTTTGTTTAGTGAACGTCACTCAGACTGTTGTGTGTGTGTGTGTGTGTGTGTGTGTGTATTGAGGGCTCGTAGCAGCTACAGTGTTTGTTGCATGTGACTATGTGTGCATGAAGGAGGCGTGTCTGTTAACAATTTGTTAACTATGTAGACAGGACACACACACATATTGGTTTACCTGTAACACAGTGAGAAACACTTTGCATCTTGTGAAAGACTTCTGCCACTGAGAGATGACTCACCATTGTTCACTTCTTCCTTTTTCCTCTGTCTCTACCTCCCTTCATCCCCATTCTTTTCCCCGCTATATCTCTCCTCTCTCTCTCTCCCTCCTCTCATCCTTATCTCCATCCTTCTCCCCAACCATTCCTCCTTTGTCGTATTCTTTTTCCTACTCAGCTCTCTCCCTCCGTCAGTCAGTCAACTTCCTCTCTCTGTTTGGCCCTTGACCTCTCTCCCTCCATCTATCTTTATCTCCCATCTGCTTCCTCTTTCACTGGACCAATCCATTCATCACCCTACTTCTTGACTCTCTTTCACCTGTACTTTATCCTCCATCCACCCCTGTCATTCTTCCTCCCCTCCTGATCCCTTTAATCTCTCCGACAGTGGCCCATCTTCCCTTCTTCTCCCTCATGTATTGGTCCTAAGCCCATACTGGGCACAGCGTGTTGGGTTTGCAGGTGCTGGATGGCGTCCTTTGAGTCTGGTTTTTACTACGAGGTCAAACAGGGCTAATCATTATTTATGCATTTCAGATTCTTTGAAAAATACAACTTTAGTGATTTGTTTCTTAAGTTTCCAACTGACCTGTCAGTTAACCTTTAACGTTTGGTTAACAGGTGTAGTAGCGGCTTTTGTGCTGCTTTGCTTAAACTGAACACATGGTTTCAATAATAGTCAGATGTTGTATGAAGAGCTTTTTCAACCCTTTTTCAAGATATAATAGAGATATAAAGTAGAGTAATGATTGTTTTTTGGAAAACATGATCATTAAGTTAAAAAAAGAGAGAAAATCAATCTATTTTTGTCTTAGTAAGATTTGTTTTGATATACAGATTACTGCTTTCTCATCCATGATCACAGCAATTACACAACCTGCTCTGACTATGCAATTAGCATAAAGCATGGCTTAACGTTCTCAGGCACCATGCCTTAATTTCAGGCATAGAGCAGTTTTAAATTCATATAATACTTAATTCAATCCATTGTACACATTTCCTCCTGGACAACTTTTCAGGCTCGCAAATCTATTCTTGCTTTAATCCCTGATAAAAAGCAAACCTGAAAGGTGGATTACTCGCCATTTTCAAGCAGAATTCAATCAGATAGGACAGGAATGAGAAAGGAAGATACATTAACGCACAGCACAACCACTGGATATACAGAGGAGGTATGTTTCCACGCATTCACTTGAAGACACCTCCTGTTGTGTTCCAGATTTTGTTCCACCTCTAGTTAACAACCTTTAACACGTGAATGCGTGTACACACACACACACACACACACACACACACACACACACACACAGCATCAGTTGGGGGAGGGACTCAAATATGAAAAACAGGAACGTGACTGGAGTATTTACGATTTCTGGAATAGTGGTAGGATGGAAAGACAGGGCTTTATGGTGTAAACGCACACACCGATGACATTTTGCAATGTTAACAAACGCTGATGGAAAGACTCATGCTGTCATATTGATCGTGTATGAATGGCTTTGGATGCTGGGGCATAATGTCATTAAGCTGGGATTGTATGGATGACAGGAATGTACGAGAGGGAATCAATGATATGAAGAAAGCAATGTTGTTAGCAGAGTGGGTTTCATACAAACACTACTTGATGGATGTTTACGCCATGTAATGGTATTTGACTGGACTCAGTCAGTAGCCAAATCTAATTTTCAAACTTAGATTGTCGTTGTGTAGTCTGGACTACAGTGAAATTTCTCTTTGGGTAGAGATTTAATCTATAGTATGTATGAATAATTTTTCCCTTATTTCTGAGTAGTGTAAATGCACCGGTAGAATCATCAGCTTTGCTTTTCCAATCAGTGTTTCTGGCACACAGCCACGTCTGGTTTGGGGCATCTCCTGTGACAATGATTAGCAAAACTTGTTGCATAACTTTCTGTCTCTAACTGGTCTTTCAAAAACAACTGGTCTTTAGCAGTAAAACAGGTTTACAACACAGTTAAAAGTAATATTCATTTCATTTAAAGTGTAAAAAAAGCTGAAAATCTATCCCAGGAAAATAGTTTAGTAGATAAGGAACCCAAATTTTGAGGCTATTAAGTGGTACAAGTTAATCATAATAAAAAATATCTTCTTTTTATGGTAAATTGGAATAATAATCAAGTTTTTACAAAGACGTTTTTTGCGTATGTCAGTATGAATAGTAAAATATAAACTATTGTGTTAAAGTACAGTATGTCAGCATAGAAATCCAGATTTAGAGTTTTTTTTATAAAGGAAGAGTTTGTCATGTGAGCGCTATGTGAGGCCAAAAGACGTTAAGAAGAGTATTTATCCCCCTGGTGCACCATGTTGCCTCTGTCAGTTTAACATAAAATGCCAAAGAAACGCAGCCTATGGTCATATATCTGTACTTTTGAATACAGGCTGGATAAACACAGGCCTTGATCTATGCCTGGAGGTAATCTGGCTGTAATTTGAGGATGTAGTTTATGTAGTTTATCACCATGGCAACAGGCACTATGAGCAAGAGCAACCGAGATCGATCGCCAAGGCCCCTCAAAACGGTCCCAGGATGCCTCTGTAGATCTTAGCTTTGATAAAGCAGTTTTAAAACGACAACAAAACACAACTTGTTGTTGTTGTGGGTGTTTTTATTTTTACTTTTGTGTAGATTATTCATGGTTTATCCACACTTGAGTTCATCTAATGGTTACTTTAGATCTATAATAGTTTGAATCACCACACATTTTTGTACTTGATATAGAAGTTTACTCCTATAATCACCATTTTTGTAACCAATGCTCATGACAATGTTTTTTTGCCTGTTTTTGAATTTTGAGTTGTCCTTGAGTTCAGTCAGCTTATTTTAGTTCATTAAGTTTGTTTGATTTTTTTTTTAAACATTTTTTTTTTATAGTGAGTTCTTTTTGGGTCTTATTTTAGCCTCTTTTCTGTGGACTTCATCCAGTAACTTGGAGTTCCTCTTTACCTTTTAGCGAAGGAGCAGGGGCCGTGGTAGTAGGTCTCAAAGCTTAAGTGACTCTTCCTCTCAGTGTATGGATAGACCCCCAGACAAGGACAACAAGGTAAGACAGTCCTCAGATCTTACCCTCTCTATGCCTCCCACCCACGACTGTGACTCCACCAGAAACACACGCCTTCACTGTTACATGCTCACACTATGGAGGGACAGTCAAATACACAGTTAAACCAGTAACCATTTTTCATTTTATAATGGCTTCATAATGAGCATTTATGGAGATCTTTGAATGCATTGGCACGCGTTTATGTATAAGTCAGGTCCCAGAAGATATGTTTTTCTTCAAATTATGTATTAATATATGTATGCAATTACAATGCAAATTGATTAACTATATAAGACTATTCACAACAAAGTAGCCAGCTATTTTTTTAGGGCTGCAACCAGAACCCCTGCAAACATACATATGGGTCCTCAGTCAATTTATTACAGAAAACAGTAATGCATTTGTTATATTTATTCATTTTCATTAAAATGACCAGTTTTTAAAGTATATGACCGTAATGTCTTGACAAAGTTGGTAGTATAAAAACATGTCCTACATGAAAAACATCAATATTTTCTTTAATGTCCTATAACAAAGCCTTGAAAATCACAGAAGTCCTTAAATATGATGTACAATTGAGGGCTGATATTGTGTCTTATAGACCCAGCAGCATTTGGATTGGCTTTTAGCTGATAATATGACTGCAGCCCACCTACACCCACCAGTGATCGCAGCCTCTAATGAATGCTACATTAGTGTGAGTTAATCAGTCACGCCTGTTTGCAGAACATGTAATCACAGGCTGCGTAAAATCAGAATTTACAGGAGGTGTCAAGTCATCTGTTCCACTTTTTCTTTGTCAGAACAGGGGAACAGAGAGCAAACTGAATTTGCCCCGTAGCCTGCAGCTGAATTAAACCTATGATTCTCAAAAAGCCGTGTGTTTTACATTAGTCATGAACATTTCTGATGTTTGGTACTGCATCTGCAACCTCTGTGGGTTTGTATCAGATTGTAATAGCTACAGATATTCAACACAACATAGCTGGATGTAATGTACTAAATGAAACACACAGCTGTCCCTTTTATAGTCGAGCTGTTCTAGAGAGTGTGTAGTTTTCTGTTCACTGTCATTGATTCTCTCCACCAAACTTTTCCCAACAATGTGTCCTCTTTAGACAGCACTTTGAAAATGCATCCAACCCCCCAAAAAGCACTTATAATAACAAACAGGATTGTCACAAAGTGCTTTAGAGCAAACAAAGGGCGCTCATTAGATAAAACAAGCTAGAACAAGAACGTTGACACACTCAGACATGTGGGGCAGCGCTTTTGTGTGTGTACATGTGTGAAACTGTGTGTGAAAATATTACAGCCAAGGGACGTTTTCCTCCTTAACAAACAGCAACTTTCTATTGTTGTTCAATGAATGTGAATCATAATAGAATCACTATCTGACAAAAATAAATAATTCTTCTGATAAGAGTCACCTAAAATTCCCTGTCCTGAGCCAATATTTACATTGTTCTACATAATGCAGCTGTACAGCGCACAAGTGCTTTAGTAAATAAGTGCATTGGTAAAGCCGGTTCAATTTAAAAAGGATGTACTTGCTTTAAAGAAGTAACAAATATAGTCACAGTTCTTTGGAATTGGCTACTTGGTGAAGTGGGGAAGTGGGTACTGTCATTTTTTTAATTCGAAAGAAATCTACACAGTATATTGGCTGCATGTTTTCAACACATGCTTTACTACCACAAGTTTTGGGTAAAATCTGTTTACAACACATCAGTATAACAACTAACAGAGTGCAGATGGCAGATAAAATAAATCAAAGATGGGAATTTGACTGCGCTGCATGTTGCTGATACACATCTCTCACATCTGCTAAATAATTCTTTGTTTTACTCATTATGACTATAAAAAATGTAAATGGTAAATGATTTTGGGGGGTGTATCATGACATTTTGTACGCTTTTAAGAATGAGGAAGGAAGATTTGAATGGATGCATTTTGAAAGTGTCTCTGAAGTCAGCTCCGCCATTATGGAATCAGAGGAAGTCAGCTCCTTTTTATCAAGTTTGTTTGTGTCAGCTAAATGTCGTAACAAGTAATTGCTCCACTTCTACTGAATGAGGTGCTCGTATTCTAATGAGATGTTGTGTTTATTTTTAAACCTCTGTTTATGCAGACGGCTCAGTAGAGATTTTGTTAATGATGCTGTGCCAAAAAGCCTTTTGATGCTTTGAATTCCCTTTTCCCACTTTTAAAAAAAAAAAAATTTTTAATTTTTTTTATTGCAGTTAGTTAATTGTTTGCTTTTGCAGGATGATAGAAGCATGAAAGAGCACAATAGATTTTTCATTGTTTTCATTCACAAAGTAATTAGTGGAATCCAAATTGAGCATTTAGCATGTTGTAGGACATTTTATCTACTCGGTGATTGTGTCTGATGGTGCCAGCTTTAGGATGATTGTGCGTGTATTTGTCCACATACTATTCAGACCGACTGCCCTGGCTTTTGTTAATACTGCCTAATTTGCATTATTTGGAGGCCCCACCCCCCCCCCCACCCTCAATCCCACACACACACGTGCACACACACACATCTGTGCCCACTGCTCTCTGACCCTGGAATGTGGATGAAGAAGGTGTGTGTGTGTGTGTGTGTGTGTGTGTGTGTGTGTGTGTGTGTGTGTGTGTGTGTGTGTGTGTGTGTGTGTGTGTGTGTGTGTGTGTGTGTGTGTGTGTGTGTGTGTGTGTGTGTGTGTGTGTGTGTGTGTGTGTGTGTGTGTGTGTGTGTGTGTGTGTGTGTGTGTGTGTGTGTGTGTGTGTGTGTGTGTGTGTGTGTGTGTGTGTGTGTGTGTGTGTGTCCGCCCGCACATGCATTTCTTATGTGGTTTGGAGGCTCAGATGTATACCCACCTCATGTTAGACCCTGCAGTCAAAATACAGCAGGGGCTAAAAGATCCCCCACACTCGCCACTTAGAAAAGGCCCGCAGGAAACACACACACACACACACACACACACACCCATACATACAATGGCTGGTCAGAAATCCTGTAGGAAACTGCACAGGGGAATTCCTGCCAGGCCAGGGCGGATTATTTTCCCCCTTACTTCCTGTTCCTCTCCCCGTCTTGCCTTCCTCTCCCCTCTGTCTTCACCCTCTCCTCTTCCTCCTGAGGCCATTGTGTGGAATTATATAGCGTTTTATAATACTTTCTATATCAAATTAACAGGCAATATACTGTCCTTTCATCATTGGTACATATTTTTTCTATTTGAGCTGCAATGATTAGTAGATTAATCGATTAAAATATTAATTAGCTTCTGTTTTGATTTGAATTGTCTTTTCTTTTTTCTTTTTTTAAGCAAAAATACCAGATATTTGCTGGTTCTAGCTTCACAGAATTTGATGCTTTTCTTTGTCAAACATGATGGTAAACTGAATATCTTTGGGTGTTGGACCATTTGGACAAAAGACATTTGAAGATGAGAACTTTTATAAAATTATAATTGTTTTTCAATATTTCCTGATATTTCATAGACAAAACAATTAAGTCAGAAATAATTGTCAGATTAATTGATACTGAAAATTATCATTAGTTGCAGCCCTGATTTTTGTCAAAGTGATCAGTTGACACTGTTGGCTACATTTGAGGCCTTTTATCAGTTTGTCTGAATTTTAATGTGTCTATTAAAGTTACAGCAGGGGAACATACAATAAGCTCATACACATGCAAATCAAAAGTCTTATCTTGATGATTTAACGTAGTCGGAAACAATAACAGAATTATTAGAATTGTATTCTAAACTGCTGTTTAGATAATCTATGAATTATTAAGTCATTGATCAGTCAAAAATGTTGAAACATTCTCTGGCTGCAGCGTCTTGAATGTGAGTATTTGTTTCTTTTCTCTGTTAAATGTTTTGGGGTCTTATTTATCCACTATTTTCAACAATTATTATTATTGACAAAATTGTCAGATTAATTGATACCGAAATAAATCCTTACATTAAGTTTTATTTTTTTTCATTTTAGTGACAAAATGCAATAATCAAGATCTATGCGTTCCAGAGCTGGGAAAATATCCAGGCACATATTTGGGGGCCTGTGTAGAGGAATCGTGTTTCTCTTGTAATGGGCCTCATGATCTGTATTCGACATAGACGGAGAGGATTTCAGCCCACTGTTGTATCGCTCATTGTTTGGGGCTTTGTTGATAAATAGACGTGGACCTCATCCTCTGCCACCACTCATATTTACCTCACGCAGTCTCAAAGACCACTTGGACGTGTCAAATGATCGCGCTGCTAATGGTCAGCAGCACAGAAAGAAGGGAGAGGACACGCTAAAAGTCTTTGTCTCTGCCTGTATAATCAATTGACCTGATTGATAAGGGTGTGTCAGGGGTACATTGTGTGTGTGTTATGTTTCCCACGCCCAGTGCTTTGGGTCCTTCAGAATGTGTGTGTGTGTGTGTGTGTGTGTGTGTGTGTGTGTGTGTGTGTGTGTGTGTGTGTGTGTGTGTGTGTGTTATCCGACCCTCTCAGCTCAGCCTCTGTCCATCAACACCTACCTCTGGAATGTTAATGAAAAACAACAAGGGAATCCCAAAGAATTTACCTCTCTGTCTCTCTCTCTCTCTCACTCACTCTCCCTCTCTCCACTATCATTTTTACTGTTTTGTTGAGGTCCGGTCTACGTTAATCGCTCGCTTTGTAAAACTCTCCCTCTCTATCTTGTGTTTGTCTCAGGTTATCGGCTTTCTGTAGCCATTATCCGAGGTAGGCACTGTTGTTAAAAAGCAGCGTTGAAACCATTTGTTAATTAGTTGATCAACAGGAAAATAAAATATTTTTTAAGTAATTTATAAGCAAGTTTCCAGGTTCTCAAATGTGAGGATTTACAGTTTGTGTCACTAAATTTAGATTGTTGGTTTAGACAAAATAAGCAGTTTAAAGACACCACCTTGTTCTCTTGAAAATTGCCACTTTTGATCATTTTTTGACCATTTTCACGGTTTCCTGACATTTTATAGTCTAAATAATTACTTGATTATTTAAAATAATAACACACAGCGGCCCGCCGGAAGGTCAGTCATCACAAACTGATGCTGTGCAGCTAAACATTGTTCAAAAGTTTCCAAAGATACTAATTACATCATCTCAATTAAGCAGACATTTGTATAAAATAATGCACAAGACATCTACAATATTTCTATTTAATGGAATGGTGGAGTCATTAAAAACATGAAGTCTTGGGTTTTAATATTTACATATTTTCAATGTAGAGCTGGAACATTTATTAAAGCTACTTAAAGGTAAACAAAGGGGGGGAAATGTATGTTAAGCCATCATTAGATAATGAAAATGGCTACTTGCTGCTCTAATTTAAGGATACAACCGCAGATGCACTCGAGCAGAACTCAACATTTGTCTCTAACCCCGGAGCGTTAGCATTAGCGGAAACCAGCTTGCAGACAGGTTACAGTGGAGCTGCTATCTCCTGATTTGGCTGGTGATGTCTGTTAACTGCCACTCATAGAGGAAGTCTGGCTAAACTGTCACCAGCCTCCATGCAATCGTTTCTCAACGAGACCCTGAGGGAGGGGGGAGGGGCGGTTTCTGGTGTTTCAGAGTTGTCATGACACTGAGCATCACAAGCATGTTGAGTCGCATGTTGTCTCTCAAGATCGCTGCATTTTTTCACTGCCTATCTTTGAGCGCGTGCGTGTGTACGCCTGCACGCACGCACGTGTCCGTGTAAAAGTCCGTGTGAGTGTACGCGCACCTGTCTGCCTGCGCGCACGTGCGGAGAGGTGTCAGGGTGCGGGGCGTTCATGCGAGGTGTAAATGCGCTGGCACCCAGTCGCCACCTCAGGGGTGCGAGAGGAGGGTGGCGGCTCTTGTGTTAGAGAGGGTGTAAATTGAGCTATGTGGTCCAAGAAGGAGGATATGATTGGATGAAATGATGAGACCTTGTGCGCTTCGGCACGAGGCACTTAGACACACTGCTCTAAACTGCAGCGTGCTGAATTCCTGTTGCTTCCTGTCCCTTTTATTTTTATCTCTTCCATCACTCTCTTTGTGTTTGTAGATCTCCAAGCTTTCATCTCAGACTGAGCCTTTGAAATGCAATGTTCCCTCTTACTCTCACTCAAACACACACACACACACACACACACACACACACACACTCTTCTTTTCTTGTAACCTAATTTATAGCTTTGTTTATTTTTATTTTTGCCATCTCTTTGGATATAATCTTCCCCAGAACACTTCCATATATGATCCAATATGTTTACATGCATTTTTCTGTTGTCGTGTTCACTGTTTTCTCAATGTTCCTGAAATGCAGAGGGTTATAACATACAGGTTGTAGGAGGTCTGTTTTCCTCTCTGTGTCTTTATTTCTCTCCTCCCTGCACTCATGTCTCGAGCAGCCTCACCCATCTGTTTCTCCTTTCTTTTCTTTTTTTTTTCTTTTTTTTTTTTACTCTACATACTCAGAAACACAAGGAGCGGGACAGGCACAAACCGAAACACAAGAAGACCTCCATGGACATGTCGCCCTCCCTTGTCCTTCCAAACATCATGGTCCCAGAGAAGGTGAGGGCACTCCTCCACTCAACACTCCTTTGTTTTTGGTCAATTGTGACAGAGCTGGTTAAGTATTAAAGCAAGAGTGACTGACTTTTGGTTCTTCATCTTGTTTTACCTTTGTTGTTCATTTTCTTCTCCCTACACATCCTGTCCTCCTGTTGACCTTTCTCCTATTTTTGGCCCTCCCTTTCTCAATGGGCTTGTTTTGATCATTTTCTTTCCTTGTTCCGGTCCCTCTCGTGGTTCCGATCCTCCCTTTCTTTCCTTTCCTTTCAACCGTGAATATTTTTTTCAACATTCTTCCTCCCTTTTCACCTTCCTCCTCCAGGCCTACAACAGCAGCAGCTCAGGGGGAGGGGTCCCCTCTCTGCCTGCATCCTCGCAGAAGCGATTGGACGACAGCAGCGCCCGCTTCACCAACGCAAACTTTCAGGAAGTGTCATCCGCTCTCTCCGTCGGGAGCTCCAAGGATGGCTTGGCTGCGGACGCTGGGAAGGCGGCGTCTGAGGTGAAGAACAAGAAGAACAGCGGCGGAAGTCACGCGGTGGGAACGAGGGGCGGCCGCAAGTCTCTCACCTCCTCAGGGAAACCCCTCCCCTCTGCCGTGGTCACCATGGCAACCTCCTCCACATCTGCCTCTGCTTCCACAGGCCCTTTCCACCAAGGTGAATTGATGACTGCAAATGGTCTTGTATGTTAATTTTCCCACAACAGGGAATTAACCCCGCAGTTAGAAAAATGAAAACGCAATGACAAATCATCTGGTGTTATTGCTCTGCCCACCCACCAAAAAAACTGCAAGTGCAGCACAACTGGAATTACTGCAGCGTTATTAAAACCCAAATAAGAGTGTGATTCATGTGTTTTATGTGTGTGTGCTGTGTGGCTGGATTTTGGCCAGACACCAGACTTTTGTGTGTGGCCGTGATAACAGTGTTTCGTCTCGACCGGCCTCTGGCTCCTGTAATCTGGGGCCCTGTCTGGGAAAAGACCAGCGCACACAAACACAGACAGAAAGAACATGTGGGGAGGTCAGGACCTGAAAGGAGTCAGTGCTCACACTGAGCTCCCGTGTTTTCTACTATCAGAACCTTGAAGCGCTCGTCAGGTGTGTGTGTGTGTGTTTGTGTGC
This sequence comes from Scomberomorus guttatus, assembly GCA_038419695.1. Lineage (NCBI taxonomy): Eukaryota > Metazoa > Chordata > Actinopteri > Scombriformes > Scombridae > Scomberomorus > Scomberomorus guttatus. Next base: position 13,241,259 of record CM076464.1, on the reverse strand, counting down.
ATCATTTATGCGCTCTGTCACACGGGAGGACTGCATGATGGGGGAGGCTTGACTGTACAGCAGATAGAGAGTGAGAGAGCAGATTAAATGCTTATTTTGGTTATCTTGTTTCTGCTGCTCCCATGATGATGGAAAGGAGAGCATTATGGAAACTTTCACAGCTTTAATGTCTTTTTCTTCTGTGTTGTTTCCCTCCTGCTCTTTCTCTCTTTGTCTCTTCGTCTTCATCCTCTCTTGCTTCTTCATCTCCGCGTTCATTCCTTTCTATCTTCGCTTCTGGCTTTTCCTCTCGTCTCTCTGTCTTCTCCTCCTTCCCAGGCCTGCTGTTGACCAGTGCCAGCAAGACGCCCTCTGCTCCTTCGTCCTCAGATTTTCTAAGTTTCTCCGACCCATCGTTGCGTCCCGGGGGTGGGACTACCTTCTCCTCCCCGCCGTCTTTCAGCAGCTGCCTGGTGAAGCCAAGCTCAGAGAGCGGAGCTTCAGAAGGAACTACAACACTGTTTGGTTCTCTTGTGTCTGCCACTACAGCTTCTGCAGGTGACAGACTTTTTTTTTTTTTTTTTTTTTTTTTTTTTGGGTGATTATCACATTTGTGCTTCACATTTTGTCATATAATAATACTCGGACAAGTAGAGGTTTTGTACATAAAAGGCAGAATGGTAAAATATTTAAGGCTATTGCAAGGGAGTTGGAATTAATTGTGTTTTTAGACTGAAAGTTGAATTGTTAAAAACAATTTTGCATATAAAAGTAAGTCATAATGAGAACAACACAACCTGTAAAAACAGTTATATAGTCCTCTGTGGCTCTGAGGAGTTACCCAAGTACCACTCAAGTAATTTTGGGTTGGGTTCAAGGAGTACAAATTTCTAAAAAAAAAAAAAAAAAAAAAAAAAAAAAAAAAAAAAACACCTGCATTACAAACTGCATTCGAGGAGGGTTTTTTATAACAAGAAACTTTTTAAAGTTGCATTATGGGAAGTTTTGGAGACCAAAAATCAGGACAATCTCAATCAATTGAGTCTCCTTCTTTAAATCTAACTCTTGCATGTATCCCTTTAAGAGGAGTACTCTGAAGTTTTCTCATGATTGTAAGAAAAGAATGTCAGCAGGTTAGCAGTTTTGTATTGTGCGTTTCTTTTCCACATCATATTTAATTACATTTACTAGAGAGCTAAAATGATTAACAAATCAACAAATTGAATAGTCAATCAGCAGGAAATTAATAACTCCTTTAATTAATTAATAAGTCCTTTTTAGGTAACAGTGCCAAAAATTCTCTGGTTCTACCTTTTCTTAGTCCTCTATGTTCATGAACTGAATATCTTTGGGTTTAATGTTGTTGTCTCTCTGACAAAATGAACAATTACAATATGTGGGCTTTTGGTTGGGAAATTGGGATTATGCAGATAATGAAAGTAATTGTTAGTTGCAGAAGCCCTAATTTTTCTAAAGAACTGACATGTTGTAAGATATGCTTTGCTCCTTTCTCTGACGGCTTTAAGGCCGACAGAACGCCAGAAAACCACAGTCTTTATGCTTAAATATATTTAGTTCTGCTTGCTTGTTATTGCAGTGGGCGGGAAGCTGTACGAGAATTCCCACAGTCTCACAGCCAGCGAGACGACAAGCCTCGGTGTGTCCGCTGGCTACAAACGGCCCCAGCCCTCCAGCTCAGTACCGGGGATCGGAGCAGCAGCCGCAGGAGGAGGGGAAGATGGGGTGAAAAAGAAAAAGAAGGGCAACTGGCGAAACAGATTTGGACCTTGCTTCACCACAGACGTGAAGCCTTCAGAGCCAGCGCCCTCCCTGACTCTCCCCACCTCCTCCACGGCCAACACCTCCTCCTCCACCGCCTCCCCTTCCTCCTCTTCATCCTCGACGCTCTCAGGCCGGCCGGGCTTAGTCTCCAGCAGTGGATTAGGAGTGGGAGTGGGAGTAGGAGGAGAGAGGGGGCTGGGGGTCATGGGTGTCAGCGGCGGGATTCAGAAGTCCCCGTCACTCCTCAGGAATGGGAGTCTGCAAAGCAATAGCGGCTCCACAACCACTGGGCCAGGTGAGGAGGACACAGAAACTGAACACACACAAAACACAGCGATGCTTTTGTAACTAAACAGAAGTCAGATCGACCCTAAATAAAATAATTCTATAGGAGTTCAGGTCCCACAGTGAGTGTCAGCTGCATTTAGGAAATTATCTTCAGCCACCAGTTAAATACTGGCACAATTTCACTGTAGCTAAGCAAGTAGCCAGAAAGTATGAAACGGTTGTTGGCAGGTAGAGTGACAAATGGGCTGGTTTAGTTCAAGATTTATGTGCCATTTATGTCCTGTGAGACAAAGAGTGTGTGCTCACCTTTTCATTCAAACAATCAAAAGGGGAAATGTGTGTCGTCACCGCTACATTGTCTTCACGTCCTTTGCTGCTTAATGCTGAAGGACTAAACAGAAATGTCTGGATTGTACAAAAAGATATTAACATTACCAATCACAAATGGCAAGGATTTTACACACCTTTTTGTAATTGGCTCCTTGTGTGTGTGTGTGTGTGCACATGTCAGAGTGCAGGTCTGTGTGTTATTTGCTCACACACGTGGAAGTGGTCTGTATGTTTTTTTTTTCATCGTGTTCAGTTGCTTGGCAACTGTCTTTATGCTTTGGAGTTCCCTTCTGCTGATGGAAATGGCTCCGTACAGCCCACACATCCCACATCTCCCCTTTTATTCCAGAATTACCACCCTTTTGTTTCTCCCTGCTGCCTCTCAGCCGCTGTCTCTTACCTGCATTCTGCTCATTCCTCAGATCCTCGCTTCACCTGTTGATGCTTTATGCAGCTGACGTTTAAGTGTGTCTGCATAGCCTCAGATGCGTGCGTGTGTGTGTGTAAGCATAATGTGCGCATGCTCCTCAAAACCAAATGCAAATAATAAAAACATTAAAGATACTCTGATCAGGCTGATATCCATCAATGATCGTGAGGATCAGCTGATCAGATACTGATTTGGTCCTTTTTAAACATTTTTACATGAAGCTCTTTAAAAAGGGAACCTCGCTTCTCTTTGTCTTTTACTCAGGCTATTATTGATTTTTGATGACTCCTAATTCTAAAATATTATATTTTTAACAACACTATTCATTTCATAGTTATTCGTAATGTCCTGTTGAATTGTTTCACTGGGAGATTTTGTCTTGAACCTTCAACATTTGTAATGAATACATGAAAGTACCAGTCGACGCCAGACTGACTGGATCATCCCCAGAAAACATTCATCAGTCGTAACTGAGTTTGTTGTTTTTTTTTGTTTTTTTTTTCTTCAGCGTAATGTAGGAAAAATGATGTGGCTGCTAAGAAGGGCTGTAAGTGCTGGAATTATTGATTAGTCGATTGACAGAAAATAACCTTCAACTGTTTTGATAATCAACCAATTGTTTAAGTAATGTGCTTCCCAGTTTGTGAGGATTTGCTGCTTTTCTTTGTCTTATGTGACTGAAAGCTAAATATCTTTTAGGCTTTGGAGCGTCGGTCGGACAAAACAAGACATTTGATGACGTCACCTTAGACGACCTAAATTGTAAATTTTCCGAGATTTTTATGGATTAAACAATTAATAGAGAAAATAAATGGTAGATTATCAGTTAATGAATTTTTTGTCTTGTGCATATTGTGAAATGTGTGTAGTAATAATCATTTTTATTAGTGGTTTAGTCTTTGACTGCTTACATGATTGATGAGGATTTTGTAATTTAAATGGGGTTAATTGTTAATTGGCAGATATTATCTACTAATATCTATTATTACATATATATTTTATCAATTTTTCTATTTGTCAGCGAGAGGAATCATATTACATCATATTAAACATGAAATACAACAATTAGGGATTTGGCTGTCTTACACATTGAAATCGTTATATTGTCAAATTCGTTGCCAGGTGTGCTACTACTACAAGCACAAGTTCTGTTTTTCCCTAAATATTGATATTCACTTAAGCTTTCAAAGATGTGTCAATGAATAGTTTATATTTAAGAAGCTTTGAGTGAGTAGAAATAAGTGAGTCAGACCTGAGGACTGATTCTGTTCGCCTTCTGAATAAAATTTTTTGCAGCACCGGTGGTTGAGGATAATTTTGTTATTTATTATTTGGTGATTCTACGTCCATTTCAGTTTTTTGGTGCTTGTGCTTTACCCCGCAGCAGTGACGACATTTGTGACCACAGCTGGTGAAAGAAGATAGGGAAAAATGTATGGCTGTGCATTATACGTGTGTGAGAATCGTGTGTTCTTCTTCCTACTGTAAATATTTAGCTGAGGGTTAATGCAGGGCAGTAATGGGGAGGATCTTGCCGTTTACCCTCCACACCCCCCCCCCCACCCCCCATCCTGTCTCCTGACTCCACCGTGCTGATGGATAGATAGTTAGCTTGATAGATATGTGTTGGTGGGTGGGGAGAGGCAGGGGGTTAGATTTTGGCTAGGTTAATGTTTGACGGCAGGGGGGTCACTGATGGGACGGACGAGCTAGTAGAGCGCAGTGGGTTTTCTGTGTGGGGGAGGAAAGATGTTGGGTGGACATGAATTTATTCAGGCCAGCAGGAGTGTGTGTGTGTGTGTGTGTTAAAGAGTGAGAAAATAGAGAAAAAAAATGTTGTTCATTATTGTATATTTATGTATTTATTTGCTTATTTTTCATTTTTAGATTTATTGAGCTGTACATTTTTTTTCCTTTTGCCCCTCACAATTATCAGCAGTCTGGCTTCACTTCCTCAAAATATGTGGGAAGAGAAGTTATAAAAATCAGGGAAGTGTTCAGTGAACAGGATTTTATTTATATACTAATTTAAGTCTTATTTGTAAAATATGAAACCTGCGTTTGCAAGTTCTCCCTTACGTCCTTGTTAAGTTATTAGTTATAAGTTTGTAGATAAAACACATTCCTGCATTAAAGGACATTTTGGGAAATTCATGAATAGAAATATTTTGGGACCCTTCAAAATTTTACTTAACAATTTCAAAACTTTTCCTTTTTTTTTTTTTTTTTACCAGACGTCCTTTTTTTTGTCCATTTTGGATCTTTTTGTTTTTTTCTCTAAGCGATTGCAGTGTGTGTATTTAACAAACGTGAGCACTGTGGCTGATAGCGCTTAAAATTATTTTTGGTGAATCTAAACAGCAAAGAAAAACAATTCATGCAGTTGAAGCTAAAGAAAAACAAGACACGCATAAACACATTATGCAGAAATCCTCTTAAACAAAACACATCTGAAATTTGGAAGCAAAGCGTTTTAAAGTGATGTCATTCCGGCACGTTAGAAATATGTGTTTTCTCTAAACAATAAAGTATCTACTGCTGACTAAGTGTACAATAAAATAAAGTGTTTTTAGTAGAATTTAGCTCGGTCGCCCCACAGTTTGAAACCTGGATGTGTTTGGCTTCAGGTCAGTCTGCTCATAATTGCTGTCACTTTTGAATTTAGCTGTCTAAACTGTTGACTCTTCAACTGACATGGCTTTATCAGTCTGTCGCAAACCCACGTTTTGTGATGTGCGTATACAGACGAGCGCGCACACAACACTTGGATTCAGTGCCCTCGATGTAGCTCTGCTCCCTCTACACATTGTCGTGATGTTTAAATACATTTCTGTTTATCTTTGGTGCTAGAAAATTCTTAGAATAACGAATGTCTCCCTGTCACCATGTGGTATTCAGTGTTTGTCTCTACATTCCATGTTTAAACATGATTAAATGACTGTCTGCAGTGTTTTTTAAAAACAAGCTATAGGGCCACTGAATTTATCATTACCCCCTATTTATAAGGAAATTTTCTTCTTAAACACAACTTGAAGTCAGATTAAAAATGCAGATTTGGCTGTTAAATAGCAAAATATGATTCAATTGACTTGGTTTTAGAGTGGACTTAACCCTCCATAAACAGACAGCATAGATTTCCTATTGAGATAATAGCAGCTTGAACTAATCAAGGTGGATATTTTTGCAGCTTACAGACATACTGAGCAGGAAAGGAAAAGGAACAGGAAGGTTGGCCGATGGAGGCAGATGTGCTTCAGGGGCTAAACGTTATTGATCACACAGATAGGTTGTAAGTTTTACAAGCCCAAGCTTGTGTGTTAGAGCTGTGTGGAGACGTGAGTTTATTCTTTGTCTTCTATATATATATATATATATATATATATATATCAAGAGCTGTAACAGGATAATAATCAGTTTGTGTAAATAATACAGTCTTTGTCAGTTGGCAGCAATTAATGAGAAAAATTACATCCTATATAACAACAACTCTGGATCCAAGAAAAACAGCCTTGTTGTTATTGAGACTAATATACAATTTTTTGTTTAATTTGTTTAGAGAAAGTTTTATTAATGCAGGGGTTACAGAATTTTTTTCAGCTCATGCTGGAGTTTGTAATCTAATGCTTTTCGGTTAAAACCTGAAAATCACCAGATTTGGAGCTGGAAGGTTTTTTTACCTTTTTAAAAATGACGATATTTAAAATAATTGAGTTAAATGCAGTTAAACTTTACTGTGAATAAGTATAACCGGGTAATACATTGTTTATCAAATGCATTTTAACTTTGATTTTCAACTTGCGTAAAGAAAACTAGTCGTTTTTTAAAAGTCAGACAAACTAATATAAACATAAGATTTCATTAAACCTTAGAGCATTAAAATAGTATATGTACACTATGATTTCTAACTGACATTTAGTTTAGAGATGTATTAATTAACCTCTTTATTTTTCTATGATAAAGCTAATATATAATGTGTATTTTTCCTGTTGCTAGCACTGTTTTGCACCATGCCTTTGTGTTTAAACCATTTCATTAGTGACGCGAGCTAAACTGATAAACTGTTGGTTTGGCCTCTAATCCAGCTGCTAAAAGTCTTGCAGGAGCTCATGCCCTCCGAGCGACGGCAGCCCTGCTTTGGGTATCAATTTTTCTGGTGCATATTACAAAGCGTTATAAATAGTAGGTAGGCCCATGGAGTGTTCCTATCTCTCTCTCCCTCCCTCGCTCCCCCTCTCCCTCCCTCCACCCCCCTCCCCTCCTGGCACAAAGATCTCTTGTTCCCCCAGTGAATGTGTGCTGCCCTGAGCCATTCAGGCTTTTGTGGGGCTGAGGGGCCCTCTCCCCCCCCCACACCCCCCCCCCCTCCTCTGCTGGGGTCAAAGGGGGGCAGGGGCAGGGCTTATCCCTGGTTAGTGGGCGAGCACGGGGGTGTGTGAAGGGAGGGAGGGGGAGAGATGGAGAGAGAGGGCAAAGAGATAAGAGAATGGAGTATGGGTGTGTGAAAATGGAGCAATATGTATGTGTGGGTGATTTTAAAAAATTGCTTATATTGTGTAATATAATCATTTTTAACATGACAAGAAAAGACGCATATGTGATGGTTGTGTTTCCTTCTGTCCTACCAGTTTGTAAAAGCTTAATGTGGCATCAGATTTTTACCACGAGCTCAGTGTGTGTGTGTGTGTGCGTGTGTGTGTGTGTTTCTGCACGTTTAAATTTGAGTTTATCATAATTGATGGAGTTTTTATGATCATAAAGAAACCAAATAACATGACCGCTTACAGGCAGACCCACACACTCAACCATGCATTACATTTGTTGATTATATTAATCATGCACTAAATTGTTAAGGTCAACAAATCTGCATGAGTAAAACCATCATTTTAGATGTTCCTTCATCTTTGTACATAAGTCATGCTCTAATGTAGCAATTAAGCTGTTTTTTATTTCTCAAATTATAACATTTCAATGATTAAATAATGAAAAGAACTAAGAAACGGAGGCAATGGAGAAAATGGATATTTTATGTGGCTGCATACATTTTAAATGACAGGTTGTCATTATCCAATTAAAATGTGTTTAATTAAACTTTTATATGACAAGGATTTTTTTGTGTGACAAGTGCTTTCTTAGATTTTTACAAAAAAAAAAATGCATAAAGAGGTTTTTCAAGAATCCCAAGGAAATAAGACAAATTCTTGAGTTTGTAGATAAAATATTGGCAGCTTGAAATTTTGATGACTTATATATTTCACTATAGCAACAACTGTTGATCCTGTAAAATCACAGTTTCCTGATATTATTTAAGTGTAATAGGGGATGATGGACCATTAATGTCTTTTAACTCATGTTGCCCACAGGTGTTTTCTCTGGTGCCGATGTATCATCGTCGGGGACAGGGGCTGTCGCCGTGGGTGGAGCCAGCTCTGAGTTGTCACAGCAACAGCAGCCCACACCTTCCCTAGCCCCCTCCCTCTCCTTTCACTGCCACCGCACCGCTAACCAGCACAGCCTCCACACACGTGAGTCCAAACGTACAACCTGTGCTTAAAAACTCTCACATTAGCATTAAACACACTGTGAGACTTTCTTTCTCTCTCACGCACTGAAACACACACACACACACACACACTCTTCATCCAGCACCCTCTGCATCTGTCAATTCACCCACATCTCTGGCATCCTTGAGCTGAAGTGCAGATAAACTGTGGGAACACAAATAAACCACGTTGCACTAATTAAACATCTTCCACACCAAATCTCTCATCACTATTATTAATCCGCTGCACGCTAATTATGTGGGAAATGTGTGTGTGTGTGTGTGTGTGTGTCCTGACCTTGTGTGAATTGTGTTTTCTCAGCGTGTTATTGTATAGCTGATGGCACGACGCACCTGTAGTGAGTCTATCAGGTTCATTCAGAGCACAAAAAAAAAGTCTTTTTATCTTTTGACTCTTTTGAATATTTCATTGAAGCATCTGATTTTTAATAACCAGTGACCTTAATGAACATGGTCTGTATTATTATAATATTAAGTGATGCGTTTTTATTACAACAAATGTACCGGAATGTGTGAGAATGTGTTCAGGACGGTGACACACTGGAAAATCATCATCCTCCTTTAGAAAAGAGTAAAACCTTAATGTCCAAAATAATGATATTCTGGAAGAACCACCAAGGCTACGAATAATTTTAATACACACTCATGGTTACAATGCCCGTCCTGTCGCACAATGTGGAAAAACGGGGGAAGAAAAAAAAACACACTTCTCTTGGTGAAGTGCACATTCACTCTACATCGACTCAGAAAGTGGGTCCAGAATCTAGGCTGCATACTCGGGGAAAATCCCTCCTATTTTGAATTTTATCTACAAAGTTTGGAAATGTTTACAGATATTAAATGATTTCAGCGTTTTTTTTATATTCCCATGTAAATTCTGGATGTAGAAGCAACAGTTTATCATGCTTATTCAGATCAAAATGTATTATGTTAAATTGTGGGCTTAAAAATTACTTCTTTTTTTTTGCTTTTCTTTAAAGTGTAATTGTTTTTGGTGTGTTCCACTGGTTTTAATATGCTTATATTCAGAAATGAGAACTTTAACTTGATCAGCACAACCCCCCCCCCCCCTCCTGTAATCACTGCCTCCGTCTCCTAAAAAGAAAAAGAAAAAAAACTCATCTTCAATCGCTGACCCCAGTGTCCGTCCTTTTAAAACCTCCCCAAAGACCACGCTCTGTCTCTGTCCACCCAGCACCATTTCTCTCTCTCTCTCTCTCTCTCTCTCTCTCTCTCTCTCTCTCTCTCTCTCTCTCTCTCTCTCTCTCTCTCTCTCTCTCTCTCTCTCTCTCTCTCTCTCTCTCTCTCTCTCTCTCTCTCTCTCTCTCTCTCTCTCTCTCTCTCTCTCTCTCTCACATATACACACTTTCTCTCTCACCCTCGACCTTCCCTTCTCTCTGTCCCCATCCATTTCTCTTTCTCCCTCCGTTGTCCTGTGATGTAATGACATCTGACAAGCACCACAGTAGGGATGGAGGGATAGATGGAGGGAAGGAGGGGGTCGGGGCAAGTGTGTGTGTGTGTGTGGGGTTGCACTCATGCCTTGAATTCACTGGCCTGGCCTTCATCTCGGCCAGTTCCTCTCTGTTCAGCGCATATTATACAGGACGGGAGGCCTCGGGAAGCATAGGATATCACGCCTGTTTGCAGCATGTATAGAGGAGTTTGGAACAGAAAGAGTGCAGCAGAAAGCAAGACTTAAATAGAGAAAGTTTTTTTTTTTTTTTTCCTTCATCTTGTCACTCCAGATTGTTAAAAACGTGTGTGTTAGTTTGTAAAGTGTGATGTACGCCTCTGGGCATCTGGGACACACACACACATACTCCGAATGGAGTCTGCAAAAAATTACGCAACTATAGGAGGATGCCAACAACAGTCTTCCCTCTCTGTATATATATGTGTGTGTGTGTGTGTGTGAGAGAGAGAGAGTGAGAGAGTGACAGAGACCATTTGCTATTTTCAGTCCGCTAGCAGACTCTCGGCCTACTGTTATTGGCTATCAGCCCAGGACAGAGAGGGAGTGCGAGAGAGACTTTGAATGAAAAATGAATGTAAATGAAAAATGAATGTTGATGGGAAAGGGGACAGGATTATGGCACCGAGGGGAGGGGGAGGAGGAGGAGGAGGAGGAGTGGGGGCATTTCAGTGAGGGGGGAAAAATGGACAGAGGGTACAGGTTCCTTCTTTTGAATTTAACATTTAACAGGGATGGGAATTTCCAGGATGTCTTCCAGATTTTTGTTATTTTAGACTTCCATGAATTTGTAATAGGAGATTATGGATTTTTTTCCCCCCAGAGCGCACCCTAAATTTGAGCAAATGGATAGGAATGACTCTGCAAGCAATAGATGGGACGGATAGGCAGGCTAAGCCCCACAAATGCAGGATTTGTATTTACTCGCTGAAACTTTGTTTGTTGAATATTAAGAATTAATATATTTTGTGTTTTTCTGCTCTTTCACCTCCTGATCAGAACTCTGCTCAGTCAAATGCATAAAGTGAAGGAAACCAGACTGTTTAAACTTTTTAAACGTATCTAACCCATCAGTTAATTAGAAATTGTGGTTTGACACCAAGTAGTAACTTTCTGTTTGATAACCTTTTAAAATAAATATCTCTCGAGCCATTTCAGCTTGGCGACAAATTACAGAACTCCTGAAACTTTTAAAGAAATAGTAAAAGAGCAACTTCCAACGACTTCAATCCAACGACTTCAATCGATTTCTGCAGTGTCACATGCTTTGTGCTGTAGCCTTTTCTTTTTAGTCTGAAGCAACCATAACAGTCAGCCATTTTGTTCCTTTAGTTAGATCTGATTCCCTTCCTGACGCTCTCCTCCCTCTCACACTGCCCCACCCTTCACTCCACGGTCCTTATTTGGGAAATGCCTTAATTGGATTAAACTCTATGCATCAGAAACACTTTGTCAGCATGTCAGCGTACTGTTGGGGTGCTGAGGCACTTTGGGGCCCCATGTGTATGTGTGTGTGTCACAGAATAATGAGCTGTGGCTTCATAATATGCTATTATTGTTTGGGTTTTTTTTTTTTTTTTGTAAATTAAAATGATAGTTTAGTGCTTTAAAATTCACGTTCAGGTATTTTTGTTATTAGCATGAAATTATATGTAAATGCTTTGTCACTTAAACCCCAAAAACCTAAGTTGATCAGAGAGTTTTGATCCAAGCTCATTATATATGTATCTATAGATAATATTAATATAGAGACCATACTACATACTTACTTACACTTGTTACTTTTCAAGAAGTAAATATCTTGGTGGGTTTTTGCGTGTGTGTGTGTGTGTGTGTGTGTGTGTGTTTTAATAAATCAAAAAAGACATTAATCAACAACAAAATTTAATAAATGGTAATAATCAAACAAAAATACCTAATTTGCTAGTTCCTGGTTCTGAAATGTGAGAATTAGCTTTTTTTTTTTAAAAACAACAACGTTTTATTTAATTGTAAATGCAAAAAATACCATTTATTTATATATATGTGTGTGTGTGTGTGTGTATATATAATGATATATATAATACATAATGGTATTTTTCACTATTTTATATACCTGGATTTAATTTTTAAAAATCGTCAAATAAATCAACAATGAAAATGTATCATGAAAACAATGAATCATGAAATAATCCTACAATAATTTACAGCCCTGAAATTATGTTTGATTAAATAAAAGGTTTTTTTGGAGGCTTGTTTCTTTATTTTTTTTAAACCTCTGTTTTTAAGCAGTTGGTCATGTCAGACACCACGTTATGTTGATTTTAGAAGAGCTAAAAATTGCTTTTTTTAACACAGTGCTAAGTGAATACAGTTACATCTAAACTCAGTGTGACGCAAGGCTTCTTGTGACTTATTCCTGTGTATATCTGTGCCTTTTGTCTTCAGGTGAGCGGTCTGCCGGGGTCCGTCTTCAACCTGGCTCCCTCCCACATGTTTGGCAACAGGCTGAACCCCAACTCAGCCATGGCGGCACTCATTGCCCAGTCAGAGGCCTCACCAGCAGGTATGGGAACGTGTGTGTGTGTGTGTGTGGTGTGTGTCTGTCTGTCTGTCTGTCTGTGTGCGCGCATGTGACAAAAGTATGTGTGTGAGAGAGAGAGAGATAAAGAGAGGGAGATAATGGATAGGTCACGCCCTCATGGTCCCACAGAGAGGTCAAAGGTCAGCCCCTCGTGATATTTTCAAGCTCCTCCCACTCAGCTCCAGTTACACGCCTTGATCGGTCACCCTCTCTCTCTCACACACACACACACACACATGCACAATCAAATGAACACACACATTGTATATACAGTTGACACACTTCAAATGTCCATGTACAACATACAACTCTCCTCTAAGCTGTGGAAGTAGTGATGTGAAAGAGGAGCAGAGGAACGTAGAAAAGAGGTGAGTTTGTTGTCTGTCCGGTGCAGAGGAGCCGATGAGGGAGGAGGAGGTGGCGGCGTTAGTAATCAGAGTAGCCACTTCCTGATCCAAGACATCTGGTTGAACGTGGAAAAGGAGAGGCAAGAGAAAAGAAGGGAGAGCAGGAGAGAGTTAAGAGCGCGGAGGAGGAAGGTAGGTAGTTCCTGCTGCCGGTCAGCAGTCATCAGAGCCAGATCCACTCTGACCTGCAGGTCAACTCACTAATCAGCCTGAATGACAGGGAGCCACAGAGCTGTGTGTGTGTGCGCGGTCCGTGTGTGTGTGCGCGTGTGCGTGCAACAGATAGAGACTCAGACGGTTCTGTGTTAGAAGATAAAATACATTTTTGTGTAGTTCTTGGGAGAAAAAAACTTTGTGACATTGGAAACAAATTGTCACACTGTGGTTGCTACTTTTTCACTTTATTAAGGAAATATTAGATGTAATCACTGGATAGATTTTTTTTTATTGTACCGTTAATATCAGTGCTGAAATTAACATATTCATTGATTATTTGATATTTAATTTTATGATAATCAGCTTCATTCATCAGGCATTTATTAGGCTTAAATGCCAGACATTTGCTGATTCCAGCATTTCAAATGTGAGGATTTTCTGCTTTTCTCTGTTTCATATCATTTTAAGCTGATTATAATTCGGTTAAAAAAAAAAAAAAGACCGTTTCATCAATAATAGGGCTGCAACTACTGATTATTTTCTGTGTCAGAAAATAGTGAAAATTTCTCACAGCCAAGAACATTTTCAAATGTCCAGCCAGCAGTCTTAAACCCAAACATATTTAGTTTATAATTATATAAAACAGGGAGAGGCAGCAAATTGTCACATTTGAGAAGCTGGAACCAGAGAATGTTTGACATGTTTGTGTAAAGAACGACTGAAACGATTAATTGATTATTAAAATAGCTGCAGATTTATATTCTCTCTAATTAATATTGAAGATAATCATTATGCAGCCCTAATAAACATGGATATTTCCTTGTCATTGTGTTATTAACAGTGTGTGTACAGCTACACAAGCGTGAAGTTGTGTGTTTTTTTGGGGGGGTTTTTTTTGCTAGTAAGGGTCATGTGAGCACAAAAGTGCAAGGTGTGCGTGTGTTTGTATGCATGTAGCCTGTTTACTTTGGCAGCCGCTTCTCTTTACTTTTGAGTGTCTGGAGGGAGGTGCCAGGACGGAAAGGGTTACGAAGGGAAAAGGGACTTGAAAAAGAAGGCGAGCGAGGGACTAGAGTGGTGACCTGGTGGGGGTAAAAGCTCGGATTGACTGTCTTAAGTAGAGGGGAGTTTGTGTGAGTGTGTAAATGCAAAAGTGTGCGTTTGCGTGTGTGTGCATGTGTGATTCATTACTCTCACTGAGGAAAATGAAAAGAAGCGTCTGGCCAGGGGCCCAGAGGGAGGAGGAGGTAGAGAGAGAGAGAGAGAGAGACTCTGACAGAAGGTAGAGAGAGAGAGAGAGAGAGAGAGAAACGCACAAGCAGCTTGAATGAAGGCTCGTGTGTGAAAGAGATACAAAAGAAGAGAGACAGAGTTTTGTACAAGTTTTACAGTACGTCCACACTGCGCCGTCTTAACTTGAAAATGCACGTTTTTCTCTTTGTTTTGGCCTTTTTATCTGCACTCAGCCAAAGTTATTCTGGCCTAAAAACTGAGCTGCTGAGCGGATAAACCTGAAAACGATGGCCGTGTGTTTTTAGTGTGGACTACAGAGCTTTTTGAAAATGTGTCGTGTGGCAGTCGAGTTAAGAACTTTCCGTCGGCCGTACCGGCTGTCCTCATTCGTTTTGAGTCTCGATGTAGCCGCTCACACAGTGCAGGTGTTGTCATTAAGCTGACGTGCATAGCATCTCAACACGCCTGATTAACAGGTGATTGATATGAGCTGTGATTTCAGATGTTCTGTTTTCTGACAGCAGAAACAAACAAAAAAAAAATCTGTAAATGAGAACAACTTAGGCTGTCAGAGAGCAGGAGGTTTAACCAATGTGGACGTGCCGTTTGTCCCACTTCTTACCAGATGTTTGCTGTGATAGAAGAAGAGATTTTGCAGTTTTAGTGTGGATAGATTTTTATGAAAATGACCTGAAAACACTGATCCACATCGTTGTCACATATAAACAGTGTTTTCAAATCCATCCTGCTTAGTGTGGACACACTCTTAAAGTGTCCAATTGATTTTCTGTGTGTGTGTGTGTGTGTGTGTGTGTAGATCAGGAGGCGGGAGACGGCAGCAGCAGCAGCAGCGTCGGAGCTCAGGGCTTCTCCATAAGAGCTTCTCCCAAGACCACCCCGCGGTGAGTACACACTCACACACACACACAGATGCTCCCCCCTCCCTCCGTTCCCCATTTACATTCCTCACTGACCCCCCCCCCCCCCCCCTCCTCCCTCCTCTTCACCCATCCCCCCTCTCTCTGCTTTTCCCTCAGCTGGCCCCTCGTCTCCTCTCTCTTCCTCTCACTCCTCACACACACACACGCACACTCTCCCTTTCGCTCCTACCCCTATAGGCAATTCTCGCTCCCTCAGCCAACGATAACTTGTGTTTTTGAAGGTGGTAACCATCCTTCAACTGCAGTTGGATTTTTTTTTTTCCTTGTTTTAATCACACATGGATGGTCAGCCTGATGATTTTCTGCATCTTCTCCATTTGGGAATGTTTGCATGGATCTCTCGAGATGGGAATATTGATGATACAAATGCATTTTTGTTTGTTTCTACTACTTTGTGGGATGGATAATTTCACTTGATGAGGTTGGTTATGTTTTCATCCATTTTCAGCGTTTATTTTTAAACACTGCATCTGTATTTTTCATGTTTTTTTTGTATTTCATACATACATGATGTAATTTGTGTGGGAATGGCTGATTTAATTCAATATTTTAATAGAAAAACACAGTGACAGAGAACGTGTTAGATTTTCATGGTATTTTAAAAACCTGAAGGATTTCCTCCCAACATTTTAACATTCTTTAGTACATGTTTTACTGAGATGAATGTTTTTGCGTCAAATGTCACATTTTCTGGATGATGCTGCGACACTAACATTTAAAAGGAGAGTGTATTTACGTTTGTGCTCACAAAAGTGTGTGACCCAAAAGTAGAAAAAATGTCGCCATCACCACTTCTTTTTTAAACTTTTTCCCCAACATCACGCACCCATCGCTCTGTCCTTTCCACCCTCTCCTTCTGTCCCTCATTTCCTCTTTTTCACACTCCACAGATTGTCTCAGCACACACACCAAGATTTATCGCATCAAGACAGTCCACTTCCCTCTTTCCGTCTCTCTCTCTCTCTCTTGCATGTCCTCCTTCTTGCTCTCTCTCCCCCTTTCTCTCTCTCTCTCTCACTCACACACACAGACAGAAAGCCTGGCCCCTTTTCATTAGAGGCCACTGTAACAACAAATTGATGTAGTTTTATAGCCAGCAGTGTCTATGTTTGTCTGACGTTTATGTTGGGTCATTAATCTCCCTATTGACCTCTCTATCTCTCCTTTTCTATCCATGCTCTCTCTCTCACTCTCTCTCTCTCTCTCTCTCTCTCTCTCTCTCTCTCTCTCTCTCTCTCCCTCTATTCAGCTCTCCCATTGGTGGCCTGCAGATCCGCTATGACTCCTTGGGGTCGTTGCCGGGGCCAGGGCTGGGGTTGCTAGGGGCGGGGGGAGGCGGCGGGGAGACGCTGCCCCCGGTGGTCACCAGCATAGAGCAGCTCCTGGAGAGGCAGTGGAACGAGGGGCAGAGCTTCCTGCTGCAGCAGGGAGCGCAGGGAGACGGTGAGAGGACACGCACAAAATAAACGCACCCAAAGATGCACAAAAATGCACACACACCACTTGATACCTGACTTTCGCTGTGTCAAAGTGTCAAAGTTTGGGGAAATATTTAATTTTTGTAGTTTTTTAGCTCCTATTTTTCACTTTCTCATGTTATCTCTTATTGTGTCTATAAATTTCAGTCAGTTATCTGCTAACCTGAACATCCCCTCAGAGATAAACATAGTGAAAATGAAAAAGGGACGGCGGCCTAGTTGTTACAAAAGTTGTCCCTCACTTGGACTACTCAGGTTTAAGTTCCTGTGTGTGAAAATCCTCATCCTCGCTGAGTTCCACCATGGTCACTGTTCTGTAGCTGATTTTGACCTCTGACCTCCCTGTGGAGTATTTCTGTGTAATCAGTCACTGGGTATTTGAGCGGAGCGGCGTGGAGGCTGAGCAGAGTTGCATGGTTTTGCCTAAAGCAAGGGGTGGCCTTTCAGAAAGTTGGAGCATCTGTGTTCTCTCTCGCTTCAAGTTCACTCCATCTCAAAAGTATAACACATCACACATTACATCTACAATGTAGGTAAAGCCACTTTAAGTTGGAAAAGCCTGTGTTTATCTCACACTGTGACAGATGATTATTTTATTTTTATTGGTGCCAGTTTGAAGGAATTTTCTGTCATATCAAACCAGAGTGAAAAATTCAAAACTCGGAGCGAAGCAATTACTGAATGTTCGTCGCAGAAATTGCTGCGACTACACTACAAAATACTCTGATCAGTCGATCAAATCTGTCTGTTTTCTCTCTGTCTGTCAGTGGTGGGCATGTTGAAGTCTCTCCACCAGCTGCAGGAGGAGAACAGGAGGCTGGAAGAGCAGATTAAAACTCTGACCATGAAGAAAGAGAGACTGCAACTTCTCAGCGCTCAGCTATCAGTGCCTTTCACCCCCACCACGGCCTCCACAGGTACACAAACACACATTCTTATTGAAGTCATTTGCTGTTGACGCTGACGATATCTTTATTTAATATTAACATAAATATTATCTGGTTCCAGCTTCTCAAATGTAAAGATTTTCTGCTTTTCTGTGTTTTATACCATTTAAAACTAAATGTCCTACAAAACAAGACATTTGATGATGTCACTTTGGCCTTTCAGAACTTGTAACAGGCATTTATCACAAATTTTTTGACATTTTACAGACTTAACGATGAACAGCAGCCCTAATGCACACATACATAGACACAGAGAATCTAAACCTGTCTTTAATTTGGGTTGTAGATGTGAAGGGAGCCCAGTTGGGAGCCGCAGACTCATCTTTACCTGTGGCAGCTCAGGTAAGACACACAGACAAGATGGTACACTCATTAATTGTTAATGTAATAACTATATTATTATAAATGATAACTTATTTATATCAGCAAATTAATCTTAAAACTTATATATACACAAGAATCTACATAGTTCATAATAAATGTACAATTACAGGAGATAATGGTCATTAATCATCTTTCTGTGTCTCTCTCTCAGGACAGTGCGTCATGCGGCCACAGCAGCAGCGGCTCCACCTCCTCTCTCTCCACCCCTCCCTCTGTCTCCCAGAGCCCACCCCAGCCGCAGCTCAACGGGGTCGCCGCGGTGGGGACGACCCCGGCCGGGCTGGGCGGAGTGGCGGGGCTGATGGGCGCGCTCGGTGCAGGGAGCGCGCTGGGCATGGGGGGAATCGTCGGGGCTCTGAACGGGGTGATCCAGACGCCGGCGGGCACCGCCAGCCCGCACACACACACTACTGGAGCAGCTACAGCCGTCACACTGCCCGTCAATAACAGGTACTGACCAGCATGTTTGGTGTCTTTTTTTTTTTTTTTTGGGCTAAAAAACGTTCCCTGTTGGATAAATATTATGAACTCAAGTGAGACCAAACTGTAGGTGCTCAGGAGTCATATCACCCACCCCAAAAAATCAGTTTACTCTCAGTGGATTTGAGGCCACCAGATGTGCTCCACCTCTGAGTTTTCTGCCCCTCTGTCACTTAAAGTACTGAAAACACCCGATTCATTCAAAATGTCAGATAACATACTGGCAACTTCGTCTCTAGGTTTCTTAAGTTGTGTTTGAATGTGAATTTGATTGGGTCTTCTCCTTTTTGTTTCCTTCTGCTTGCGTGTTGGATTTGTAGCAGCTCAGCAACTAGTAAGAACAGGTGAGACAGAAGTCGGTACAACATCACAGCAACCTGTAGCTCCGTTTCCTTCATGCCCCAGAAATGTTTTTGTGTGTGTTTAGTTGTGTGAATTTCAGACATTTTTCATGCTTTCTTCAAAAGTGCAATTAAGACATTTATTTTGAGATGCTTTAAACCAGTACTTGGCTTCAGAGTCAGTCTTTGCTGCAGTCAGCAGTTCCTGACTGTCCCCTCAGTATAACCCTCCAATGTTTTGAGATGGTGTATTAAAACCTTTGTGCTGAGGAATGATAGCGTGAGGACAGAGTGTTTATTGTATTTGTCTGACTGCGAGTTGTGTTTTGTCTCGTCAGCGCTGCGCGGCTCGGCCTGCTGTCTGAGCAGCAGAAACTCCTCCTGCAGCAGCATCAGCTACAGCAGCTGCTGTCCTCGCAGCCTTCAGCGGTACGACACACACACACTGGCAGGCTTGCAGCTACTCGCTGCCCTCACCACTGTCACACAGTTAAACACACACAAAGACAGTGAGCTACAACTTTGGACAATGGCCTGAATCACCAAGCATATTAACTCTTCTCTTTTTTTTCTCCTCTCTTTCCCCCGTGTTTGCTTCCTCTCCCTGTCTCCCCAGGAGCAGCAGCAGGTGTTGCTCTACCATCTGATGCAGCAGCATCAGGACCTCCAGCAGCTGCAGTCCCTCTCCTCCTCCGGCCAGATTCCCTCCATCCCGCTCTCCTCCGCTCAGCTGCCCATCAACAACCTGCTGCCCGGCGCCCAGAGCCAGGGCCAAGGCGCCATCACCGCCAACCCCTTCCTGGCGCTACAGCACGCACACACTGACACACACGCCTCAGGGGCGCAGAAGCCGCGGCTCGCTGAGAAGGCCGTGGGCGTCGCAGGGCAGGAGAAGACATGACGGCAGTTGCCCTTTTGTTTTTTGGTTGTTGTTATTTTTTTGAATAAATATGCAGAGTTTTTGGGAGATCAGCCTGTTGGTCAACTTAGCAATTCAGTGATGAGAACATTGGCAGCAGAAAAATATGTGTCCCTTGTAGATTATTCTTTCCAGTGATTATAGCAGATGTAATAGCAGAAGACAAAAAATATATATATACTATATATAAAATATATATATGTATTTTATATATAGTATTTTCTTTTTCCTTTGCAACAAACTAAGGTTTATTTTTTGCAACGTTTCCAGGTTACAATATTACAATATCTTTTGTAAATTAGTAGTATTTATTTCCATCCAATTTTAGATGACTTTTTAGTTTTAGTGCTTCTTTAAAATCTCTGTCACAGTTGAGATGTTTTTCATTTAATATCAGTGGTAGCAGTTTAAGGTATGTTAGTGTCAGTATGTAGCATCAGAGCACATGATGTTTCCCTGCTCTTCTCTCAACAGGTGAGTTGACCAACAAGTCAGCTTCCCAAAAAACTTTTCCTTTTTACTTAGCGTCTCTCAATATTTTCTTCTTATCCCTTCATTCTGCCGCTTCTTCACCTTTTTTTGCCCCCCCCCCTTCTCTTGTTTCTCCTGTTGCTGTGTCATGTCTTCTCCTCTCTCCATTTGTCTCCACATGTCTCTCATTGCTGCGTCATCCTCCACACTCACATCCCTCTCGGTCTGGTCTCTCTGCTGTTTCACTCTCTCAGGGGCCTCAGCTAACCCGAGTTGTGCACTCAGCACACAAGCTAGCACACACAGAACTACAAACATAAAAAGAAAAAATGCAGAAATACTTATATATATATGTATGTGTGTGTGTGTATATATATATATATATATATATATATATATATATATATATATTAAAAAAACTACAGTTCCCTACCACAGGACTTAACAGTAGCAGATGTATGTTTGACATCTATCTCGCGGCGGTCCCGAGGGAAATATTGGGTTAGAGGCTTGTGAAAATATCCCACATGTTCTCGCTGTTTCCTCTCTCCTCGTGTCTCTTTCACTCCATTTGTGTAGATCCATTAATGTCAGTGAGCCAAGCCTGGTACGGTCACTGCAGAAGCCTTGCTTTTGACTGTCTCTTCTCTGGGCCAGATACAGGGGACTCACTCAGGGAAGTGAAATGTAAAAACAAGGGGAAAAAAAATTAATAAATGGAGCGATGCGTTTAATCCACACGACACCGACTCACAAAAAGAAATGATTGTTGTCATTACATTTCATCTTCCCGATTGAGCCCCTTGCTGCACCTACCTCTCGAGCAGGACCAGCCTATCAGGACCTAAAGGGCCGACAGCAGCGGCCCACTAAAAACCCACAACAGTCAGGACTGGCCAATCAGGGTCCAAACCCAAGTGCCTGAGGCCAAGGGGGGGAGGCGGGATTTATTTTCCTTTTTTACCTGTGTCCCTGTCACTCACAACGCTACTGGTAATTAAGCTGCGTTGCTAAGGCAACAGATTACAAAACACTTGGTAACGTCAGGGTGGACGTGCCAACTCTTTAATAAAACCAGGAAATCTTATTCTGCTGCATTCTCTAATATCAAAGCCAACTTTGTATTGTGCTTTTTATTTATTTGGAGTTTGTTTGTGTAATGGGCATAAGATGATATATTTTAAAAGCCCGCTGGTGTTGCAATTTAACATCATTTTGTACTACTGTGTAAAGTTTTGTTTGTCTTTTTTTGTTTTTCTCCATACAGTTGAATCTTGCTGTAAACCCTTTTAATGACTTCTATTCTGTGTCATGTGTTTTGAAAGCTAGAAGCTACTTGATAGTTGGCTGATGGGGAGTGGGGGGGGGGTGTGGCTGTATATAGCTGTTTGTAAGGGGTGGGAAGTGTGTCAGGGGGTGTTTGGTGGCACAGTTTTTACCTCGTCAAGTGTACATAGACCTTTCTCATTGGCCGTTGGTGTACATAAGTGATTGTGATTGGCCGTGCTGGTGTGAAGGAAAGCCAATGAAGCCTCAGTTTGTGTGTGTGAATCTATAGGACCAGACAAAAAAGGTTGACAGTGACTGGACACACAAAGTATTAATTTATTTTTATATGTGCAGGGACATTGTGTTTCTTTTATTAAGTTTTGCACCATTTTCTTGATGAGAACTCATTTTATACTCGGGGCACCGTGTTTTCATCTGTGCACACATTTGTTTGGATCAATTTTGTACAAGTGGAAAATAATGGGGGGCGGGGATCTGACATTGTATTTCAAAACACCAAATTAAAGAAACACTCTGGATAAAGTAACACGCATTCTCTCTTTGTATCGAGGCGTTTAAAAATAGACGCTACACATGTTATTAGCTTATTTGACAAGGACAGTCCTCTTTGATCCACAGGAAAAAAAAACTTTAAATGAGCCAGTGTTCATCTGTTGTCCCTGACCAGATGTTAAAAATGCAATAAAATATCCTCTTTAGAAATTAATGTGAATAACAATACATTTGCACAAAATACAGAACACATCCACCAATAAATAATGGCACATCACACATGGTAGTTAGCTACAAAACAAATATGGTTTTAAGACTACAAATATACATCTAATAAAGGCTGTGTTTGTTTTCTGATCACATGTTCATCGTGACTCACTGGGACTGCAGATAAGATGAAGGTTAATCTATAAAAACAAATGAGTGAAAAAAAATGTAAAGTTTTTCCAGTTATGCCACACTTGAGACCTAAAGGTGTAAGCAGTGTTTTCTTTTAAAAGTAGCCAACAGTAAATGGTATGGTGAAATGACTAACCTGGTTTGTATTAGACGGCATTAATTACACTAGAAATTATGGCAACAGCAACAATATGCAGTGAAAATTGGATTTATTCAGAAACAAGGGGGGAGGAAAATGAATAATCATTGAGCTAAGAAGTGCCAATAGAGGCTGAACATCTTTAAATTTAAACAATGTGCTTCAAGGCTCCTGTCCTAACAAATATGCACACACATCCCCCAAAGCTGATGACTTCCAGCTGCCAAGAAACACCAGTGTGTGTGTGTGTGTGTGTGTTTAGAGATGGGGGCACCACTCTGCTACATCTGCTTCTGCCCTGGTAATTAAAAGCTCACTTTCCTCCTGCACCCCTGCTCCCCCCAAAATACAATCCCCCTCACCCACTTCAGGAGTTTTCGACCCCCCCACCCCCCTCAACACACACACACACACACACACACACATACAATCCAACCTGCATTCAACAACACAACCCCCCCCCCCCTTTCTCCGCTCTTTACCGAGCACTTGCTCACTCTCCCCTCCCAGCCCCAAATATCCCTCACCGTGACCCCCCACCCTCACCCCACCTCCCCTCCACTCACTATCAGCCCTGTCAATCAAAGCCAGGCTGTTTAAACAGCATACACCCCACCACCACCACCACCACCCAGGACCCTCTCTTTCATAAGCCTCCACCATCAGAGCTGCCTCCCCTCCATTTCCCGTAATAGCAGTACCACTGCCACACACACACACACACAGAGCCGCTGTGTCCATCATCGATCACATTCACCCAGAAACACTCCCCAGGGGTGGGGGGGCTTACCAGCTGATGGAGGACCCCTGTGTGCTGCCGACCAGGTGCCTGATCACAAAGTCAAAACATTACTAAGCCCTGGTGTAAGGATACAGGAGATCTCTCTCTCTGTCTCTCTCTCTCTCTCTCTCTCTCACACACACACACACACACACACACACACACACAGCAGATAGCAGACCAGCAGGAGGGTTAAGCCCTGGATGATTAGACAAATGTAGGGCAGATATCTGTGGCTTCAGAGGCGAGCTGAGCTGCTGTCACTGAGGAATGCTATGCAGCAACACAGATACCTGCCTCAGACTGAGCAGGCTCAGTAAGAGTTTCTGCTTTCCAGTATTTCCTTCAACTTTTTACAAAATGAAGCATTTTAATTGTTTTGCATTTTTCAGACTAGGCAACAAAGTTGGAGGAGAGCAAAACTGCAATCAAGAAAGCTTGAAGCAAAGTGAAACTTGATTTAAAGTAAAGCTTAATTTGACTCTGGGTTTTATTTGTATTGTCCTGATTGCGTCCATAAAAGTTCAACAACACAGCTTGAAACAATTTGACTCTAGAGGTTTGACAGTTGTGCAGTACACACACAAATTACTATTGACCATTTAAGTAAAACATTCAGTTATGTGGGTAGTTTAAATTAAGTTTTGCTAAAAGACAGAATGATTTTACTTGTAATAATGTTTCATTTTGAGTAAATAAACAATTTATTTAAATGAAACAAAGAGCAGAAAAAAATTCTGATTTTCCAAAAACATAAGAATAAGTTGCTGTACTAGTCTGGCACAAAAAAGGAGAGCATTTAGGGGACAAAATCTTAAATTCTGTTCATTTGTATTAAACCATTGCTTTCAATATGAGTCAGAGTCAAAGCCACACTTTTACAAGTTTACAGTAGAACCACACCACACAATCACAAGCCCAAGATCCCTCCAATTACATTTTTAAAATACATTTATTTTCATTCCAGCAAAGCCAGAAATGAAAGCAAAACCATAAAACAAGTTAACCAAGTTCCATGAGTAATTCCTACACAGGTTTGGGCATATGTTTGGTAATTCAGTTAAATTATTTAATTAGACCTCAGCCTCAAAGAGAGAGAGCAAAGAGCAATAAACCTGAGAGAGAGGACTCCGGTGTAATAAACCATTAGCAGGAGGAGGCAACCGCTGGTGTGTACAGTAATGCAGTGTAAATCATCACAGAGTGGCTGCCATTAGGAGGCTTAATCCTGGCCAGAAACCTGCAGTCAGCTGCCAGGGGCCCTGATCCGGTGCCGAGTGGAACCAGATCCGGCGAACAGAGGTGTTTAGGGCCGGGGCAGGAGGAAGAAGAAGAGGGGTACAAGGAGAGTGTTGGGGGAACAGCTGAGGAGATTCCCAGGGTATGTAGTGCTAACTGTGTGTGTGTGTGTGTGTGTGTGTGTGTGTGTGTGTGTGTGTGTGTGTGCGTGTGTGCGTGTGTGCGTGTGTGCGTGTGCCCCCCTCCCACAGGTCTCTCTCCTGTAGGATAATGGTGGCGAGGAGAAGCAGCAGGATTCAGCCTCATCCCTCTTCATTCTCAGACAGCTCGTATTCTTCTGCTAAGTGACACTCCTCTGTCACACACACACACACACACACACACATACAAATCCCTCCCAAGACCCTCTCTCTCTGCCTCCCAGCTCAACACCTAGCAGAGTTTCCTTAAACCTTGATGTTACAAATACACCCAGTAGTCATTCACTTTGAAAATCAAGCCAATTTTATGTGGCACATTTTTTTTTATTGTTCTTAGGGGGCTTTACAACAATCCATTTGGATAAGGAAAACTCCTACAACAGGATGTCCTTTACTGAAAAATATTCTACTTTCATGTTAAATCACTCAATTCAAACTGTTTTACAATCACCAGTTACACTAAAACACCCCAGTTTACACAGGAAAGCATACAGCTGAGGATGTGATGAATAACAGCAGCAGCAGCAGAGAAAAAAAAGACAATTGTGGGGCAAAAAAAAAAAAGAATTATATTACGTTTTATATAAATTTATTTAATATGGTTTGCAGTTAAGGAATAAATATTTGCAACGCTGAAAACAACACAAATGTGTAAATAAGAGGAAGCTGATATGGGCTTTGAAGAGGAAATGAGTGTCGTTAGAATAAATATTTGGACTTTTAGGATGATGAAGAAGTTTGTGGCTCAGGGAGAAAACCTCCAAACCTTCCTTCTCTTCAGAAACCGACCACAGTGTGTGTGTGTGTGTGTGTGTGTGTGTGTGTGTGTGTGTGAGAGAGAGAGAGAGAGAGAGAGAGAGAAGCCCTTCCTGTATATGAGGTCAACCAAAACATAATAGTGATATTGAATTTTCTATCTTATAATTAACAGTAATAATTTTCTATCTATCTATCTATCTATCTATCTATCTATCATTATCATCATCATACCCGTTTTGTTATTATGTAGTCGTTATTTTGTATAAAAAAGAAAATAAATAGGCTTACGTTGAGTACATAAGCGTAATGGATTATATTTGTTTTTAAATTAGAAAAATATTAAGGCTTAAAGGCTTATAGTGGCTTACAAAACAGCTGGACAAACAAAGAAATCATACAAAAAACAAAATAAGAAATACAATTTTGTTTGGATATATGAGTAGCTTTGTAGGCTACTGAATTAAATCCTGTTGTATGTACGCCAGAAGTGGACAAATGGTTCACAATACGTGGTTTGAGTGAGCTACACACTTCCTTCTTCGCCCTGCGAGCAGCAGCTTTTTTCCCCGGGAGTCAGCGGCGCTCTGTCTGCTCGCCTGCCGGTCGGAGTGAAGCGCTGCGCGGGCAGCGAGCCGTCCCCGCCCCGCTGCCTGCGGCTCCCACTACCGGCGAGAAGAAAGGAGCCCCGAAAAACCACACACGAGCTGGGAGGACGACTCCACTGTGCGCTAATGAGCATATTAATTCAGCGGTAAAGGGAGGGGGATTTGAATACGTGATTTTCTGTTGTCTGCTATTCCCCTTTGAAAGGGGAAATGCAGCTCTGCAGCGGAGAGTTAGCTGCAGCAGCCCTGCTGTTTATTTCCTCTGAGCCACCCTGTTAATGTTGACTCGTGTTATAAGATTTTCTGAAAATCTAAAATCAGTTCCAATCTTGGAAAAAGCTGCCAAAAAGCTTAATTTTCACCTGAAAAACCCGAATAAAAAATATTGTTAAACTCGCGTAGAATTTACTGGCAGTATCATATAATGTGATATTTTCCTTCTGTGATGAGCTTGTAATAAGAATATAGCATCATATTCTTGTATAATGTAACACACATGTATAGTCAGTGTCTAGTGATCTATAGGCTATTTTAAAAAATCAATCAGTCAATTTATGGTTGTTTTTTTAATCTAATATTTTATAATATTCAGAAACTGTCTTTTTGTGAGGTTCTGGCAACCTTGTTTAAACTTATTACATTTATCCTCCAACATATTATAATGATTGCTCACTGTATCCACATAAGTTATCAATTGCTTGCTGGTTTTGCTGTGACGCTGTTATGGAGACCTCCAGTCTGCTGTTGTTTTGAAGTCCATCGACCAGGAGAGCCAACTGCAGGGAAGCCACATGACCCAAACAGAAATGCACTAAATTATGTATAAATTCAATTAAACTCATCTAGAGAACCCTTTTTTTTTCTTTGCATATATTGGCATTTTTTGTTTTTTCAAGTTTTTATTTTAGACTAGTCTATTTAATGTTGGTATTTTGGTGCAAATTTAACTTTTTTTTTTTCCCTTGTTTACTGCGGTGGTTTCAGTATCCACAGCAGCCTATTAGATTTATAAAGAGAATAACACCAGCAATTAAAAATAATAAAAGAAATTCATAATACACTCATTACTCAGGTTTAACCCAAAGACACACACACCAACACACTCATAAACATCATACACTTTTCCTTTAAAATCCCTACATCCCACCTGGAAAAAAAAAAAACCCACAAAGCTTATATTGTATTTCTCCTGTATTTACCATCACTGTGAATGGGCTCCGGTGAAGAATGAAACACCATTACAAGGACAGGTGGCGCTGGCAGAGATGAATGTAATCTTGTGGGGTTATAATGAATGTGACGGGATATAGATCTGAGATGAGATCTGGTTTGATCATCAGGTAAAAATAGATCAGTCACCGGCAGATCATTACTAATAATTACTTTCAAATGGTTGGCTATGTAGGGGTTTATATTATTAAATAATTCCAACTCCTGCCTGGGTTAGCGATGGCAGGTTGAGGGAATTTCATGTGTGTGTCTGCATGTGTGTCCATGGCTAATAATTACATAAAAAATGGTAGAGTAGAAGAGAGGTGTATTATTAATTATCCCCCCCCCCCTTTGTACATGTTGTCAGGTTGAGAAATTTGATTTTAGTATTCATCAAGCATTTTTAGTTTTCAGCACCATATGCATAACAAATTATCAACCTCAAGAAACCAAATCCTCTGATATTCATCCGTCTGATCCACCTGTATGTGTGTCTTTTTATGATTAGCTAATAAAAATCAGGCAAAAGCTGCAGAGGGAGGGTGTTTGGGGGTTTAACACACACTCATAGACAAACACCTGGGGGGCTGCCTTGAGCTGCTCCACCCTATGAATCAAGGGATAAGTGCCTTGCTCAAGGACACCGCAGTGGATTGTAAAGAGGATATTCCTTTGGAGAATTGAAGCTAATGTCTAGTGTTGAAATATGAACATCGGAGATTGAAGAGGAGTTGAACTGCTGCTGCAATCACGATAAATGAGCGAACAACAGGCATGTAAAGAGACCTGGGATTTCTCCAACGGCAACAGCTGTGAAATGGTATAGACCCAGGCTGCATAATGGTACAGGCCGGTGTCAGTATGTGTGTGTGTGTAAGAGCCCTCCCCCTCCCCTGTTCCTCCACCTATCAGCAGGCCTCATTTATTATGCAGACTGGAGACCCCTGGGCTGGAGGGGAAGGTTGGTGTGTGTGTGTGTGTGTATGTGTGTGTTTTGGAAGTGTGTGGGGGGTTTAAATGTAAGCACACACACAAAAACACACACACACAGCTGATTCAGTTTCTTTGCTCACAAATGCACGCTGTGGGAGTAAGGGGGCCGAGAGAGGTATGAAGACTGCACAGAGAGAGAGAGAGATTTGTGTGTGCAAATAATGGTGTGTATGTGTGTGTTGGACTTGTTGCGTCAACTCTGATGACTGCATGAAATATCAGTCCAATAAAAGATGGCTCTGTGACGTATGTAAGGGTTCATAACAGGCGAGTGTGTGTGTGTGCCATTTCAGTGTGTGTGTGCCATCACACAGACCTTGAGAAACACACAAAGGATCTGGTGTGTGTGTCTCTGCTAACGTAACTTTTTTAACGTTTTGCCAGTAGAGAGAACACAAAAGGCCACTCCTGTTGAACTGTAAATAGATGCAGGTTATACACAGTGTTTAATCAGTTTGTCACAAAAATTACACCTAAAAAAAAGAGTCATTAACAAAATGCACTTAAAGTACTAAAATTAAAAGTACTCATTATGCAGAAAAATGTCCCCCATGCATATTAGGCTGTATGCTTTATTATTGGATCATTGTTACTGATGCTTTCATGTGTAAGTAGTTTTTTACTGTTGTAGTTGAGTGTTGAGCTAATTTTACCTACTTTATACTGTTGGTTAGTTTAATTTATAACAATGCTTCATATATTATATGTTTTATAAGATTTTGAAAGTACTTTTTAATATGTGAAATATAGCAACTGCAGTTGTCGTGGCTGCATTAGCCTCCTCAGGGACCCCAGGGCAACAATTTGTTGTTGGACCCCTATTGACTCCCGCTATACATGGTGATATGCTAGAGCTGAAATTATATGTTGATTAATTAATTGACAGAAAATTAATTGGCAACAATTTTGATAATTGATTGGTTGTTTAAAGGTGCAATATACGACATTCAGCCCCGCTAGATGTCGCACTAGATCACTAGCATCTTAGACCAAAACAAATGCACGTGTCACGAAACTCAGATAATACAGTTCTGATCAAATATAGATCAAGATTCTGTTGCTGCATTGTCTATTTCTCTCCTCAAATGTTTTCAGAAACATATTTTAGTGTACTGTTTAGCTGTAATATGAGAAAGTTTGTGACCCAGCCGCCATGTTGAAAATGGACACGGGGAGGACCGGGAGGGACTCACATGCACTAACATGCACGCGCGGCTGGACCGGCTATCAAAACAAAGAACAGAGAAGCTCGGATTACAACACACACAGAGGGAGCGTGACTTCACTCTCTGCTCAGGACGTCATGACTCCACTTTATCTTTACATAGCAAACCGTTGTTTGCTTCTACATTAATGTTGTAAATCTCATATATTGCACCTTTAAGTCATTTTTTAAGCAACAAATGCCAAAAATTCACTGCTGCCAGCTTCTCAAATGTGAGTATTTGCTAGTTTTCCATGATAGTAAACTCATCACCTTTTGTATTGACTATTGGACAGACAAAACAAGTCATCTGAATATGTTAACTTGGGCTTTAGGGAATAATAATCACTATTCACTATTTTCTGACATTTTATACTCTGAACAATCAGTTGTCATAATGAAAATAATTGTTGGTTGCAGCCTTGCAGTGCTCTTATGATGGAATAATACTACCTTTCCAATTAAATACAATTAAAGTCCTAAAACTAGATTTTTGAGTCCTTCTTCAAGACCAGGACCACAGGATAGAGGATGGAACCTGTCATAGTTGATATTGTACTTCAGGGCAAGTAAATTTATAACAAATTCCTGATTAATCAGATCTGTAATCCAGCCTTGACTGTAGTGGAATAAAATGTATGATATTTACCTCTGAAATGTAACGCAGAACAAGTGTAAAGCAGCATAAAATGGAAATAAAGTACAACTACCTTAAAATTGAGTACATGTATTTAAAACATTACATTCCACCCCTGAGAATAACTGAAAAGTCCCTTTT
Source organism: Scomberomorus guttatus (assembly GCA_038419695.1). NCBI lineage: Eukaryota > Metazoa > Chordata > Actinopteri > Scombriformes > Scombridae > Scomberomorus > Scomberomorus guttatus. Next base: position 13,211,005 of record CM076464.1, on the reverse strand, counting down.
AATGTATTAATTATAAGAATATTATTAGAAAAAGGAGGTTAATTTTAGTAAGTTGCAGCACCAAACACTGAATATTAGTCAACAAGTGAAGGTTTATTTGACACTGTTATAACCATCGCATTGTGATACCAAAGACTAGCCCCTAACACTATGTAACTGAGCACATGCATATCTGTTTATCATTGGCTGGACAAAAACCCATCAGATCTGAGTTACATAGGGATATGACCCAATAATCTGCCCTGACACACTATACACGATTATATAAGAGTAGAAAAGAACAAGAGAGTGTATTCCACATAACAATTTTTGATATAAAAAAGTAGTATTTTCCATTAGTCTCCCACATTTCCAAGCTGTTGACATGCATTAGTGGCACAATTATAAAAGCTGTGGTCTAATCTTTTAAAAGTCCCAGGGTAATGTTGGAAATGGCCAGAGGAGAAGGGGAGGGGGGGGGGGATGGAAGAGGGATAAAGGGAGGAAGGGGAGGAGAGAAACTCAATCTAAAGCACCAGGTGCACCTTTTGTCGACATAATCTCCCAACCCTTGAGACTGCGCACACACTGGCCAACATATACAGCCCTTCATACATACACATGCTGCTTTTTTCGACCGGGGATTTGGATCCTGGGTTGGCTCTGGTCATATGTAAAAGGGACTCTCGGGTCACTGCGCTGTCACAAACAGAGATTGGTCCATTGTCGTTTAACCACACTAACAAACAAATAGGACAAAACCTTTAACTTTTCATTATTGTGATAATATGAATTTATCAGCACAAGTTGGCTTGGTTGTACAACATTTAACTCAAAAGGATACCTGCACAGATTCACCGGAATCAGTAGAAAGAAAGAGAGAGTCTGGATATCTTGAGGGCAAATGCTGTCACATGTAAAAACCCACATGTGAATTTAGAGCACATGTGCTCCCTGGATACAAGTGTTTTCATGTGTGAACCAGCTTTCACATCGTGGCCATTTCTTTTTTTTCATCACACTATTGTAGCACATGTTAACCGCAATTTAGTAACACTTCATTTTAACCCCTATTTTACATTTATAAGCACTATAATGAACAATTCATAATCGGTTTATAACACACTATAATGTAGATGTAAGCAGATATAAGGACTTTTTAAAGTGTGTGTTAATTTATTTGACACCTACAAACTTCTTATGTTATCAAGCGTTCATGCTATATGTACATAAACATTTAAAGCCACACTTTGTCACTTTTGAAATAAATAAACAATAAACCTCTTGCGAATAAAAAGCTGAAATCATCATAAATAAAAGACACCAGTGGTCACTTCAGTACACTCTGGGGTTTTGCTACAACAGCCTCACTTGGTCTGGTATGACCAGTAGCTTATGGTGGCTAATGTTAGCTCATGTTAGCAAAGATTTTGTTGTGTAACTGATATTACTAAGTCTGTTTGCTGACTTCACCTTTCCTCTCCACTTGTGCTACTGTTACACCACATTTTAGCATCTATCATTATCTCATAATTGTCACTTGTGACCACATGGGGGAGGGGGAGAGGGGGTTAAATAGAATATTATCCATAATGTTACATGCAAACAAGAAGATTCACTGTTTACGTGCACCCTAAAGTACCTTTAATTGTTTTCTACAGGGTATGTGTAGATGGAGTGAGGAGATAAAAACAAACTATTAAACAGAAGGAAAAGCACAGCAGTAATGAGATGAATGAACTCTCAGGAAGTGTGTGTGTGTGTGTGTTGATGGGAACAAGATCTGAGGACACACCCATTGTTAGGCAACAGACATGTATTGATGTCTGTCAATCAGTTAACCACATTACAGGAGGACAAGGGATGGAAAAACACAAAGGTTTGTCATTAGAAAGAAGCATCTAAAAGCCTGAAATGTTGAAAACCTTAGCTTGTGCAAAAACACACCCTTGAATTACATTACAGACCATGTTAATCAATGGCTCTCACCACAGTGGGTTTAAGCAGACCGGGCGCCCCTTGTCCACAATTCGTCACCCGTCATCCTTTAAGCTCGACCCCTAAACTCCTGTAAAGCCTCAAGTGGGGACGAAGCCAAGGACAGAGCAGGCTGCTCATTGTGATTTAATCTCTCCTTCTACTGCTAGAACAAACATCAAATATGGCCTTCTTATCAGGGACGGTCCTGCTCTATCTATCTATCACCAATCAATATCGCCTATTCTGTGTGTGCAGGCTTGTATATGTGTGTGTGTGTGTGTGTGTGTATGTTTGTGTGAAACAGGTCTCAAGGGCTGCGCTAACTAAGGTCAAAGATCAGGTATAACCCTCCAGCGTGGAATGACAGATGTGGCCCAAGGAAAAACAAGATAAAAGAAAGAGAAGGAAAAACACAAGAAGGGAGAGATTTATACCAGTTGCGTGTGTCCTAAACAACAGATCAGTAAAAAAAAAAAAAAAAACTGTTGTTATTATTGCTTCTGTTGTTTCTGCAGCAGGTATAACTTCGCCTCGGGGCAGCAGGCAGACACCAGATCACCTTACAATACCTGACTGAACGTCAGCCTTGAACAATTGACTGGAGGCTTTGTCAGTGTCCAACTACCTTTTTTTTTTTTTTTTTAAAAAAGGAACAAAACCAGCAACTGTATTGTCACACAGTGGTGAGTGTGGCTCTTTATTAAAATGCTTCCTTTAGTCACAGGGAATAGGAATGAATTTCAAAGGCAATGGCGCCTTGTGCTTCCTGTTTGCAGCGAGGAAGGCAAACTAAATTGTTTGGTGTGGTCTGTTCAGTGTACACTCACACATAGGGAGGTTGTGTGCATGCATGAAAACAGATTTCTCCCCGGCATGGACATTACTTTACATAGGAAAGGAAATAAGTGTATGTATATGCATTAAGGGGAGGGGAGAGGGGAGGGGGGGGGCTGCTCTTGAGGTGATATGACACTCTGTCTGTGCTTCTATTCACCATGAAACAGCTCCATAAAGCTGCAAAATGCTGCCAGAGCTGCAGCCGGCTGCAATGGCTGTTAGAGATACATGGAGCAAGAGAGAGAGAGAGAGAGAGTGAGAGAGAGAGAGAGAGAGAGAGAGAGAGAGAGAGAGAGAGAGGGGCAATCCTTTGTTCTGTCAAGGACTTAACACAATCAGAGTGTACAGTGTGTCAGGAGCGCACAGGCATATATCAACTTCAATCTCTTTTTAATGAAAAATCCTGCCCTCTCTAATATGTGCAAATTAACCTCTTCTCCTCCTTCCCTCCCTCCCTCCTCCCCTCCTGCAGTTTCCCCTCCTCTCTCCCACTCCCTCACAGAGGCCCCTCAACTCCCACTCCCTCTCTCCTCTCTTGCTCTCCTCCCTCTCCCTCTTCCCTGTCCCTCTTCTTCCTCCTTTTACCACAGTTTCTCTCTACGCGCTTCACTTTTTTCACCCCCCCATCCCTGTCGTATTCACAGGCGGAGGGCATCACTGCAGAAAGAGAAGAAAGAAAAGTGAGAGATAGAGACTCCTGTTTTTCATTAGCTTGTTGCTTTAGTGCCCCCCCCCCCCCCCCTCACACACACACACATACACACACACTCAGCAATTATCTAGATCAGCAAATTGTGAAAAATCATCACAAAAACAAAGCAGAAAAACATCCGGAAGTCAGTGTCCGGCAGCAGCAGGAGAATTAAAATTCACCCTCCATCCTCCTCCTCCTCTGCTCTCTTTGGTTTCCATCTCTCTGCTCCAGCACACACTCACACCAAATCATGCTATTACCTGATTATCCTGATGAGTTGGTCAGATCCTCGCTTCTCATTCTGCCCATGCTGATTGTAATTTAGAAATTACACCTAATGAGGAATTTTTAAAAACACAGCGGCCGTTCTGTGCAGCCAGCCCTGACGCCGCTCCCTGCCCTAATGGATTTCCTGGTATGGAATCCATTTTTCCCCCCTTTCTGCCCTGCAGGGGGTCCGGCTAGCTGGCCCTCCCTCCCCTCCCTCCCCTGCCTCCTCCGCTCTTACCCCCTCCCATGTCCCCTTCCCCCCAACCACCCCCCCCCCCTTACTCCACTAATTGGGGACGACTGGTTCTGGTGAATAGAAGTCATAATCATTGTTTCTGCTGCTAATTTAAGTGGTTAAGTGTACGGGATCCACTCGCAGAACGAGGAAATGAGTATGATTAAATTTACATTTTTTAATCTTAACAGCTAAAGTGCCAATTTCCTTTTTATGGTTTTGTTGGGTTAAACTCCACATGGTAGCTTGTGCAAGGTATGTTGGTGTTTTTGCAGCATCTCAGAGGGTTTTTGCAATAATTTCAGGTTATAAGACTCTTCTTTTTTCATTAAGGCTCTAAAGACTTAAAATCAATGATGAGGATGGCAAAAACAACCAGTGTTCATCGATCCTACCATGATCTTATGCTATAAATAAAGGGAAATATGCCTTTAAAGACTAGCAGAATAGAAGCATCTGAGAATCAAAATAGGTTTTTCACATATCTCCTCTTTATTTTACTATCAACATGATGGAATGTCATCCATCAAATGACTGTGGATTATAGTTTTAACCTGTCCTACCAGTCTCACAAACACCTGTATGATGTGTATGTGTGTGTGTGTGTGTGTGTGTGTGTGTGTGTGTGTGTGTGTGTGTGTTTTAGGAGTATTTCGCAGAAATGGGGGGAGAACAAAAACACACACACGCAACAATCACACGGGCACGCATGCAAATCAAAGCCATCAACAGCTTGTGATGAAGTGAGACGTCGTGGCATAAACAGAGTGTGCCGTTACCATGGAAGCCACTTTCACCTCACAGGCCGAGAGAGACAGGCCGAGAGACAGAAAAACACAAAGAGCCAACGAGACGGGGAGGGAGTGACAGAAAAACAGTAACAGACAGAGAGAGAGTGAGACAGACTGGGCTTCAGCAACATTTAATAGCTTTTCAAACCCTTCTGAGCTTTTCACAGGGAGAGAAACATTGTATTTGTACAGTAAGTGTTCCAAAGAAAAGGAAAAGTTCATTGAAACGTTGTTTAATAGAGGGTTGAACATTCACAAGTTTAATGAGCACATCACAAAGCCACAGAAGCTGACATACAGTGGAGGGTTCTGTGGTTTTGGAGCCACATCTGTCCCCGTTTTGGTTCCTCTTTTTCTTTTTCTTCTTTCAGCTCTACTGCAGGTCACTGCCTTTAAACTCTCAGATGGTTGTTTGGTTTAAAAGTACTGCAGATTTACACATTTTTACTGGCAAACAGTCATTTAATAAGAGCCTGACATACTTGGGTTTAGAAACACGCATTCGCTAACTGAAACAAGTTTGCTTCAGCACACACAGTATACCAAAAAAAGATTTTTTATTGCTCCTTTTCTCAGGCATGAGTTTGATAATTCACAAGCAAATTTTCTACCCGTCAGTGTTCCCATCGTACGCGCTTTTTAGTTTATGAGGAGACTCATAAACAAGATTTAAAATTCACTCAGCTAGAACTGGAACAAATCATTGCCTGCATTTTCTGCATAGCACTGAATGCCTGCTTCACCCGCCAATTTATAATAATCAAGCCTGTTTGCAGGAAATTGAACATAGTGACCTGGTCATATGACATCAGAGCATCACAACCAAGGGTACTCTAGCTATCTCCCCTATTTGGCAGAAACACTAATGACAAATTTTCTTCCTTTATACTTTATAAATGATTCATCTTAGCCAAATGGAAAGTTTTATCCATTTAATCCCTTCTCATTTTCTCTCTCTCAGAGAGAGAGAGAGCAAGTTACATAACTCTTACACATGCAGGGCAGCATAGAGATCGAAAAAAGACAGAAATTAGCTTAGATGTGCCTTCAAATATTCTATCATTGTTGAAAATTCAGAATAAAGAGGAAAACCTTTTCTTATAAAGGCATCTTTCATATTAATTTCAAGCACTTTTACCAAAGTCTAGCAAGTTGCTGTGTATGTTTGCTGTTTATTGAAACCCTTTTCTTTGCAATCTGTGATTTTACATGTTTGGATGTCTTCTGCATTGTGTCTTGTCCACCTCAAAGCCTGATTGCTGCTGAGTGAAAGAGGCAACCAGACTCCATACCTTCTCGAAAAAGGTCGGATGAGCAAGGCCGTTGTAGTGATGCTAGCTTTGAAGGTTTGCCAGGGAGGCTACAGGAGGTAATCAGAGGAAAATATGTCCTCTCCTCCTCCTCTTCTTTTAGACCTCCATTAGACCAGCCTGCCTCTATCTGGGAAAATTGATTTTCTCCCTCCCTCCCCTCCTCCTCCTCTTCCTCCTCCTCTCCTCTCCTCTCCTCTCCTCTTTCTCCTCTCTTTTTTTTCTCTTCTCAGGTTCCATTTGAGGCTTGTTCATCCACTCTCAAGAGCAGTTCTGCGAGACAGAGAGGGAAAGAAGAGAATAGTTAGGCCACGACAGGTTGTTCACACATATAGTTGCCCACCCCCCAACAGCAGCCACCCTGGCTCGGATCTCATCTGTGTCGCACACACACACACACACACACACAGGCCTGCAGTAGTTTGAACCCTCTCTCATCTCTCCCATATTTCTCTTTACTCATCCTTATCTGCCTAATCCTTTCCTTCCTCTGCTGTTCATTCTCCACCTCTTCCTCTTTCTGTTGCTCTCCCACCAGTCTTCACACTTCCTTCCCCTACCAAACCCTCTACCCCCCCTCCCCACCCCCTCCTCAGCCCTCCCCTTTCTCAGAGCCAAGTCTTGGATCAATGCACCATTGATTTTCCTATCAATGAACATTAGTATGGATCAGACTGCTGCTTGCACTGCCCAGCCCAGAGAACTACACACACATGTGCACACTCTCACACACACATACATACATGCACTAAGAGCGCCTGTTGCCACAGGGACCCCAGATTTCATCACTGCTCAGCTACGAGCACACAAAAAAAGGACGAGCTGTATGCTGTGGACAAAGGAAAACAGCGAGGAGAGAACAGCAATAGAACTACAGCAGGGTGGGATTGATACAAGAGAGGTTCTAGTTGAAAGCACAGGAGCCAATCAATGAAAGGAATGACAGAAAGGGTAGGAAATGAAATCAGACCGAGCAGAGTTAGTGTTTGTTTCTGCGTAAAGGAAACAGTCATTGGTCAACTGCCTGCTAGTCGATTCACTGCAGAATAATTCAGTCTGATTGGCAACCAGCTCGGGCTGTTGATAATGGCTGCTAATCATGACAGTGAATGGATGCGTACGCTTTCTACACCTTTGGGTGTCTTTCACTCACACAAGCATGAACACGCACACACACACGCGCGCACACACACACACACACACACCCATCTCCGTCTCCTCTCTCGCCCTATAATGGGCTGTGAGTCAGGTGGACACTTTTCTTTCTGCTGTGCTCCTTTTGTGTCCGACATTGTATTCATTCCACACGGCGGCAACTCGGAGAGCACATTTCTGCGCACATCAGCTACATTTTGCATCACCAAACAATGACGCCGCTCATACACTCAGCATTACCATCTCCAATTAACTCTGCATTTGGTGAAAAGTGGATGGAGGAGGAACAGACAGAGCAGTAAATATTTTCTAGTTATTATTCCTGTGGCCACAGCAGCCCACTGGTTTATAATGGACACAGTAGAGAATATGTCTTTGCAATGTGAGGCTGTTATCACTTTTTATTAGTCTTTATTAAACAAGACGATGCAAAAAAAACAAAACATTAATCTCAAAATGAGACGATTTATGCCAGATTTAGCTGTTAGCTAATTTCCATCTGCAGCCCCTGCAGGTACACACAGAATAATCTCCACTTTACTTCACTTTCTGATGCACATTATAGAAATGTTTTTCTTTGGGTACACCAGTCTGAGGTAATGTTGCATCTTTTATATGATTTAGATTTTCTCACATCACCTCTTTACTGGTCAAACAGATAGAGAGAGAGAGAGAGAGAGAGAGAGAGAGAGAGAGGCAGTGTAGACTGGTCTTGATAGAACAAAGGGACATCCTTCTTTGGGAGCGCATGCATGAAAGTTGATCCTCGGTTAAGACCCCCTGTACAAGGAAACTGAGATGCCTCAGGGCCGTCCTTCGCCCTGCCTGATTGTAAAGTGTTTTAATTTGGGCTGCAGTGGACGCCCGCCCGTCTCTCTCTCTCTCTCTCTGTCTGTCTGTCTGTCTGCCCGTCTTTCTACCTGCTCACACGTGTGTGTGTGTGTGTGTGTGTGTGTGTGTGTGTGTGTGTGTGTGCGTGTGTGCGTGTGTGTGTGTGTGTGTGTGTGTGTGTGTGTGTGTGTGCGTGTGTGCGTGTGTGTGTGTGTGTGTGTGTCCAGAGAAAAAGGAGAGAGAGGTGGGTGTGTTGGAGGTTTAACTATAGCCAATAATAAATAAACTTCACTAGAGTTTTTGTATTTCTCTATAACTCAGCCCAATAAATCAGGTGTTATTTATTGATTTATCTATTATGTGTTACTATTACACATCTCACTGTCCGGTGAAAAGCATGTATCTCCTAAACATCTCCTAAACATCTCCATAACATTTCATGAGTTAATAAAAACAGGTGTGTTTTCAGCTTTGTCACAATACATTTTTCTTCAGTTTATGAAGTATGAGAATTTTCTCAACCCATAAAGTAATACTTAAAAATTTAAAAATCACCATCCTGTGTAAACGGTCTGCTGCTGAAACCATGTATACCACCAATCTAAGTCAGTAGCTTACAGAATAAAGAAGTTCATACTTGAGCTTTTTGCAGAGCAGGGTTGTTGTATTTTGAACGTGCAAATAGCTCTATAAAGAAATAAGGACCAGAGCTGACTTTCCTGTATAAAACACAATGTCTCTCTGTTTCAAATCAACACAAAACCTCCTTCCTTTTACAACAATGTCCTACTCGTAATCACAACAATACTTTTATGCTCAGCTGCTATTATTTAGACCTCTGTTGCAGCTGGACCTTCCACAAACTGTACCACAAACTTCAAGCTTAAAAAGTTGCCACCTTTCATTCTGGAGGAGTGTTGTGGACTACTGGATGCTGGGAAAGCATGTAAGGAGAAATATTCAGGAATTAAACTGCTGGATGCATGATATTTCTACTGTAGAGTTCTTCCCTCCTGATGCAACACACACACACACACACACACACACACACACACACACACACACACACACACACCCGCGGGAATATGTCAACCGAGACTATAACCTTTCTAACCACAAAGTTCAATTACTCACTTAGCTCACTTTGATCCAGACCTCTGCCTCTGATTGAGGCTTTAACATGTGGACTGAATATAATAAGCCTCCAGCAAACCAAGCCGTGAATAAACTTTTTATATATGTAGTTTTGCAAAAAAAATTAAAACAAACAAAAACAAGAGTGAGCCCAGATATTCTTGTTGCAGTTTATGATATCTGCACATCACACAGTTATAGCAAAAAAAAGGGGCTAAGTTGGCTGTAAGTGGAGTCTAATGCAGAACCAAGCTGTAAAAGCTCCAGCCTGCCGTCCTCAGTCAGCAGCAGGGTAAATATGGCGGGTCCAACGTGAGAATATGTCTCAAAATAAGCAGCAATACTGGTGTTTCATTCATTTTTTAAAAGTGTAAATACACATTGAGCCAGCGATACAAGCCGCTCCGGTTAGTACGACTTCCCTGTGGTGCTAGGGGCGGAGCCGCGGTCCCGGGGAGCCGAGCAGGATGTGAGCGGAAATTCGGGCTCCTGACAGCGGCCGCAGCAGCAGCAGCAGCCCGGCAGGAAGCTGCTTTTCACCGGCAGACAGGAGGAGGAACAGCTGCCTCTGCTCGCCCAGGGAAACACCGGCTTTCTCGCAACTGAGAGAGTAAAATAAGAAAGGAAAAATAGTAAAATATGATGGTGGGCATAGTCCAACTTAACTTAGTAAAGGAGTGAAGACAAAAGGTGATTTATTTTTACATTTTCAAAAACAGTCACCTGAAAAGCGGCTAGCAATTTCATTATTATTATTATTATTATTATTATTATTATTATTATTATTATTATTATTATTATTATTATTATTATTATACACAATAATAATAACAACATATATTTTATTGGATTTATAGGATTTTTTAAATTTGAGCTAATTGAGCTAAAACTGAGTTATTCATCTACAGCTTCGCCTCATTATTTATGGAGCTATAATATAATTTAAACACAGGCTATTTTTAGCCTTTATTAGCGGATTTGCACATATTGTTAGATACAAATATCAGCCAGTATATTTTAATATGTTTTAATATGCAGTTGGAGCGGTACACGTATGAAAATATGAACAGCAGGATAAAGACACTATGAGCCCTGTTATTGAATATTACGTCAGGTGATATTTGCATTTAATAGCATATCCCTTCGCCACATGCCATAGTGTAGCAGTGATAGGCTTAAAAGACTGTAATTGCAATCACATTGAACCCCAAAAGCTTTTATTGTCAGAGTGTGAGTGGGCTACACACACACACACACACACACACATACACACACAGGCTACAGCATCATACTTCTATACATCTCTGGCAGAAAATCACCACGGAGCCTCTAATCGCCGTTACATCTGTCACATTTAGGGTGACGCTGCCTGGCGTGCGCCCCAAGTCATAATGGTGATGGTGGTGATGGTGCTGGCTGTAGAGAGGGTGAATTAGAACGGGCATGCCAAATTTCCATATATGTCCTGTCACAAGGGAGACACCCTCTCCTCTCTTTTCCTCACATATACCCCCTCAAACACACACACACACACACACACATATCCTCCCCCCTTCTCCCTCCTTTCTTTTCTTTGTTCCCCTCCGATGATTCCCTCTATGAGAGAGAGAGAGAGAGAGAGAGAGAGAGAGAGAGAGAGAGAGAGAGAGAAACCACACCACTGCCACCCAGCGGCCACAGAGGCGCGCGTAACCGTGCACGCGTGCTCTCTATTAGCCCCGACCTCCGTGAGTTTCCATCAGCGTGTATTAAAACACGTACGGCGCCTTCACAACAACAACACGTTTTACAAGCGCATTCATGCACAAGGCCGGAGGGTGTCGGCACACACACACGCACACACACGCACACACACACACGCACGCGCACACACACACGCACACACACACACACGTGCACGCGCACGCACGCCCTGCTGGAGTGTCCTTGAGCAAGACACTGACCCCACGCTGACCTCTGGGGACGGGGAGCATGAATGAGTCCTCCTGAGATTATCACATTATCATCAGAAGAATGTATTTCTTTTCTCCGCCATATCTGAAGGATTATACATCAAACATGATTCAATAAAGAGGAGAAAATATAGGCTCTGAAGGACAATAATTTAATTAGCTCTATATATAACCTAATTAATGAGGTACTTAACGGGGAGACGTTAATTACAGATTCTATATGGCCCTGCTTATTTCTGCAGGGCATCCTCTCCTCTCAGCGCCTATAAATAGGATTAATCAATCATATTTTTACATGTTTGATTCCTCCACGACAGTCTGCCGGCTTACATGACAGATAGCAATTTATTCAGTCATTTGTTTGTTTGTTTGTTTGTTTGTTTGATCCCATAATTTGTGATTTATGCAGACAGCTTCATCACAAAAATCAAGTGATGTGGCAGTAAATTAAAAACACACACACACACACACACACACAATAATATGACCAAAAATACAGCAATGACTGGTCTGTTTGCTGGGATAATAAATAATGTATACGTTATAAAAAAGCAGCTCACGGTGCTTTCAGAGGGACAGAAATGAGGGAGGGTTTTTTTTTCCAACAGGGGGCAGAGTCACTCTGCACAAAATCTCTCTCCATCACGTACACGCTTCAAGATCTGTTGTTTTTCTCTGCAAGCAATTTTCACCTCCTACACAGCTGCCTTAAAAATTACCTTTAAATAGCCTTATACAAATCTGAGCCCAGCGTGTGAGCTGTTTGTTTAACAAATAAACTTTGGAGCCAGAACAGAGAAGTGTAGATTAGAGCCAGGGTTTTCTCATTTCTTCTAGTAAATGAAGCTGAAAGGTTGCTGAGACCCCAACAGTTAAAACGTGCTAAAACAGTTAAACAGCCTTGATGTTTGACAAAGTGCAAAAGCGAGTTTTCTTTCCTCCTTGGGGGCTTAAATTAAAATCTTCTAAGGTTACTGTTTGGGATTAGTCTTGAAATAATAACCAAATATGAATCACAGCGAATTTATTTTTTTTCTCCATGTGGCCTCATTGTTACATCGAGGTCCTGACCCCGGAGCTGGTTGCTTGGGAGTTCTGGTTTCATGCTTAATTAAGTTTTAATTAAAGCAAAATCTGGTGTTTGGAGCTTAAAAATAATATGAACCAGGACAGGGGAATGCATATGCTAGTACACATTTTGCCAATTTTTTAAAATGCAATACATGCACGCGTTCAGGGCAATAACCATACATAACCCAGAGCAGGAAAACAGATTTTCCACATTTTTTTAATTTTATTTTATTTGTATTATATGTCAACCAAAGCATGCCTATCACCATTGCTCCATTGACAATCAATGAGCAGCTTGCTTTGTGTGTTGTGATGGGTTTGCTTATTATGTCAGTCTGTGGGGAGAAAAAAAAAATCTAGTTTAAAGCCTGTTAGTTCTGTAAAAATGTCCATACAGGGATTCATCTTGTTCCAGCAGAATTAAGGCAAAGCGGATTTGGATCTTGAATCAGGCAGATAAATTTAGATTTCTTTTTATTTCCACTACATCACAAAAACTACAGCCTGTTCCAGACTGAGTTCATTTATTTCACCAACTAACCCTCTTTTTTTTTCTATCATCATAGCACACATGGGGTACAGCTGATGTATCCATATGGAGTTGTTGCGTGACCATATGCGTTTGGATTGAAACTCTAAAATTTGTTAACAACAGAACAAATAAATAACACAACTGCATTATCGCTGCACTTGGCTCTACTGAGAGTTATTAGAATTCATGAAAAATTACATGCTGAACTGATTTTTTTTTTTTTTTTTGTAGCCACAGAACAAAAACCTTGAACCAAAGTCTTCTAGCTCTCTGCAGTGAGGCTCAAAACTGCTAACTGCACACTGGACACTGTAAATGTTGTGCAGCGTAGATGACATGAGAAGTTGAGGTGGGTCACTCCGGAGCACGCCGGGAGAGAGGCCTAATTAGTGCAATACAGCATCAATTATAGTCTGTTTAATAGTTGATGTGTATCTGCTCTGCAGGTAGTCGTGAGCCTCTGGAAGCCTGCATGCTGCACTGCTAATCCGATGCTTTGGTTTGAAGCTGTGAAAAAGGAACGAAAAAGTACCAGCACGCTGACTTATTGCATCCCAGTTCTTCTTTAATTCAATATGCACATGGCAGCGTTTCAGCCACGAATGCTCTTCCTCTTTTGCGCAGATTATTCCTTCCCAACATCTCCAAAAATGTATAGATGTCCTGATGATTGCCAAAAAAAAAAGAAAGAAAGTAAGAAAAACAAACCACCAAGCCAGACCAGAGTCCACATACACAAACAGGCCAAGACTGATAGCTTTGTGTTGCCCTCACTGTATTCAGAGATCCAGCCTTTACTTTTCAAATAATTATTTATTGTTATCTCAGAAATAAAGACGCAACAACCACAAAAAATCGATGCACCTTGTGATAATTCAATCTGTCAGTGTCTTGCAATCAACATGCCTGCAACAGATTAAAACAAGCACGTTTAAACCTGCGTGAATATTGCTGATTCAGCAGTAGCAGATGTTGATACACCCCGCTGTGTCGAGCTGGTTTTGTTGCCAAGTTGCTCTTTGTCATTGACAATGCACACATTTTCCAAGGTCATATTACCACAGCGTCTTCTTAAAGGGGATGTTTTCAGTTTGCTGTTACCTACATGTGAGTATGTATGGACAGTCAGTGGAGGGAGAGATTTAAACAGAGGGATCGTCGGATTACTGGACTGACTTCAGACCAATTTATGATAAAAAATGAAGACCAGAATACAACAGATTAACAGAGTAGAGATAGAAATGATAATTCCTTTATAGGTTTTGGCAACAAAACTTTATTCAGATATTTACACAACATTTTGAGGATTTTTTAAAAAAAATGTCATTTAAAAATCAGCAGGCTGTACAGGATACGATTTGCAGCTCAGTTACAACTTAAACATATTTAGCTTTTGCAAATGTCTTAAAGTTTAAATGTGCATCCGAAAATTGGACTGAAATGGACACATCAGTGCAGCGATGCTCCCTCCAAATGACACATTTCACAGTTGATAGTTTTCATATTTGACCTCAGGAGGTCACTGGACTACAGTTAGTATATTTGGGCAAATCATGCACCTTTAAAATCTTTTATTGTTGTGCACAAGCCCGAAAATAATGTACCCAAAATTTTAAAAAGGTGACTGTTCTTCAACCCTTTTGATTACAGTCACAACTCTGGTCTCATTTGAAAGGCAGCTCCTTACATTTTACAACCAAAAAGTCAGAATGAGTATAAGTGATCCTGAACTAAAGTTACAGAAGCTAAAGTGTCCCACAGACAGTATCGTTTAACAGTTATTCAGAGATGATGTAGCTTAACCCAACTATTCCAGAAAGGCTCAAATGGATGTAAAGACGGAAATGTGTCGTCTCCTGATGATACAGGATCAGCTGCCTGATTTTCATTCTGTCAGCAGCAGAAAAAAAAGAAGTTGATCTGAGGTCAGCTGTTCAGTTATATGTTAAACAGATAAGACTCGGGATGAAGTTGACACTGCAGAAATAACAGAGAAAGCAAATGTACGTTTATTAAGTTTGGGGGTTATACTACTGATTGAGACTTTTATTGGAATTAGATACGCATATTAAGAGGTTTCATGTGTGAATATAATAATGTGCTGAAGAGCATTCCCTGAAACCCGTTCCTATGTGTGAATGGAAGACCTTAATCCATATGATTTGCGCAGATTAGACTCGCAGAAACAATGTGATGCAATAAAACGGTGTAAAAGACAGAGAAAAGAAACGTATTAAAGTCGCAGAAATGTGATGTGCACCGCGATAAAGAGACATATCTTGGAGGAAAAACAAAACAGCAGGGAGGGAGTGAAGGCTAATCTATTTCACAACCCGACCTGGAGCCGAGATGGACTTTGGACAAAGCGCGGAGTCAGAGGTCACTGCGATAGCTGCCGCGTGTGTGGCCGCGGGTGCGCAATAACGCAATCCTCCTCGTTTCTAGATAATAAACGACAGGCCGGCGATGATCTCACCAAGAGGAAATGATGTCGCCTCAAATAAGTTCTGTATAGCTTAGGGAAAAAATGCGTCTGCGACAGGAAACATTTGACAAACAGTAAATAGGTTTTTTCTTTTTAGCGGTTAACCCGTTAACTGCTGCTGGTGCTTATGAAAACATTCAAGAACAGTGCAGAAGCTTATAGAGCCAGAGTTGCAATTTAAAGGTGCATGTAAATAATAATAATAAATAATATTCGTGGCTGCTTCTGCTTCTTTTATTATGGATGCACAAGTTGCACGTGTTTTTTTTTTGGGTGATAATCAAGGCAAAAATGTAACAGCACAGCGAGGAGCAGTCTGCAACACATTTGCAGCCTGCAATAAATGATGTGGTAGGGTTTTTTCATGCAAAAGGGGATTTCCTTGTCATGGGGTTCCTCCTCTAGACTGCATTGCACAGATATTTTAGTCTGACATATGGGAAATTTAGACGTGATCTAGTCTGCTCACTAAAACTCTTCCTCATGACTCTCTCAAGACTCTGGCAGGGAAGAAAAACAACATCAGAGGCACATAAGTGAAGCAGAAATTATTGCTAATATCATGGCTGAAATGAGCTGTTACAGGCTTCAAATTGTACAGACAAAGCTGTCGAAGTATCAAATGTAAATGGGCTGGTGCTGCCTTAACAGTTCAAATGTACAGCAGCTTTACAACACAGATGAAAAAAAAGTGTTGCACGTCCTTTCACACATCTCAGCTGTCTTAGAAATCGTCATCTTATTGGTTTATCTTGATCTGTGTCAATAAGGCACATTGCTCAATCTCTTCAGTGCACTTTGCTGACAAAGAATAATTGGTGACATGTTTCAATACCATGATTGTGCTGCAAACCTGTACAGAAAATGGTTTGAAAATTACACTCTTCCTTTTAAACTGAGTTGATCTCATATATTAGATATATCTTGTTTTTTCCCTTCTCATCTTAATATTTGGGTTTTGGTTCTTTGGATTGCTTATATTGTCACAAAGATTGCTTTTGTTTCTGCTTTTCTTCAAGATGGCAGTAAAACGTTCAAGTATTTAAAAAAAAAGAATCCTTCATCTGATGTGTTTCTCTTGATCTTCATCTTCAATGGGATCAGATTTGACAGGAGTGATCATTAAGGGATATTGGCTATTATGTGCTTTCAGCCCTTCAGTGAATGGAAAAAAAAGTGTCCTTTAGCTTACTGTTTGTGCATCAGTGGAGTATAGGGCAGATACTGACAAGTAGGCAACATCTCATAAATCAGAAGAATCAGAACCAGCTTTATTGGCCAAGTAGGCGTACAAGGAATTTGTCTCTGGTTTCTACTGGCTCTCAGTGCAGTCACAACAAAGTTCAGGAGAGACACATTATACACAAGCAAGTAGGAGAAAAAATAGATACACATATATAGAAAAAACTAATGGACAACAACATGTCTATATACAAGTAAAAACCGTTTTTGTAAAGTGAAAACAGGACAGTAAGTGTGTAAAAGTGGCTAATGTAATATGTTGCTTTATATATATACAGTGGGTGGTTATAAACTAAATAGGTTGTAATACTGAATATGGTCAACTATATAAATCAAAAAAGATATCAAACTTTTTTATGTTAAAGATGGAGATTACAGATGTCCACAGATTATATCTCAGTTTGTCTGTAGGACTGCATCTGAGGGGGTTTTGACTGAAAATTACTGAGTTAAAATTTTACCCAGTTGGGGTCAATATAGCCCCAATACAACAGTGAGTTAACATTCAAAAGATACACAAGTTATTAACAATCGATAACAAACCGTGACATGTAAGTTTAAAAAGAGTAGATTATAAGAAGCTTTAGTAAAAGAAGACTTAAACAAAACGACCTCTTGTCTTAAGTGGCTTTCTGGGTAACAGTGTTGTGTTGGTGCTGTATTGACTCAAACTGGGTAAAATGGGATTTTTTTGTGTACATGGATACAGAACTGCAGAGGCTAAAAAGTCTTTCAGGTGCATTCACATTCACTGTATTTGTACTTTTTGGCTCCACCTGTCTTTCACTTTCTTTAGTGGTCTGAGAGTAGAGCAACAATCAGACAGCAGGAAACCAGCTGCATAAGAGCAACTCTGCACAAGATCCCTCAACATCCTTCGATTTGTCTGCTCCTGTTGCAGCTCCGTGCCCCTGGATCCTGCACCTCCTCCCTCGATCAGCTGATCCGTCACGTGGGCTTGCGTCGCGGGTCACCCATTTGCAAAATGGAGTTGTCCGAGTCCGTGCAGAGAGGGCTCCAGTCTCTAGCAGACCCGTCCGTCTTCGATCAGACCAGCTTCCCGGCGCTGGTAGACGTCTCTTTCCGGAGTCTGCTCTCTTCTCACGGCGACCCCGGCGTCCTCGGTGAGCTGTAGCCTCCTCCCCGCCGCCTTTTGTCTCCGCCGCTGCTTCCGGTTTCTCTCTCTCCGTGTGGACGTATAGAGGGTCTTTTGGTGTTTTGCGGATTCATACGGAGATGCTGCAAGCTGCGGATTGCTCCAAACCGGATTGTTTATATTAGGATCTGTAATGAGGCGAGGTGTCTCTCAGCAGACAGCCGGAGCGATCTGCAGCCTTCTCTGCTGCCTGCTTTGCATTCAGCAGCAGCCACACAATCACACGGCCACTCGGGATGCCTTTTGTCATTTAAACTGAGTCTACTCAGCATATAAGAAAGACTATGTTAGACTATTTTAATCAGCATTAGTCCAAACTGACAGTGGATACACATCTGATTGGCTACTTTTTTTGCTGTAATCGCGTTTAGCAGCATGTTTGGATTCATCAGTGCTCTCTGTATCACATTTTGATTGGCTTTGGGTTTAATTCATCAGTAAGATAAATATAAATTCTGCAAAATGACAAGCTTCATCTACTATTTACAGCTCGTGCTCTGTAATGGCTGCACACCATGTGTTGTCCAACTTCTGCAGCATTCCTGCTCTTTCTAATGGCAGAATTATTTAGAAAGTGAAATGTCCACTGTCCAAACAACACAAAGGACCCCCGGCTGATGCAGCTGAGGGGCCCATTCACATGCAAATCATCATTGATTTCCATTCTGAAACGTCAATCTGTGAGTTGCAAGTATGGATCGCAGAACTGCAACATTTTATACCAATCACGAGAACCAAGGAGAGTAAAGACCACACGTTAGGCAGTGACTGCAGGTTGGCATTCCCCTTCACACCCGTGTCTGTCCTCTGGTTGCAGATCAGCCCGAGCTGAAGCAGGTCGACCAGATCCTGCTGAAGCAGAGTCACACCGCAGCGATCACCTTCATACTGGAGGCGGTCAAACAAAACGCAGACACGTCAACTGTAAGGTAAGAGACCTCAGAGAGAAGAAGGGCTTCCTGAACAACACGCATGCAGCTGTAGCTCCCACACATGCTTGTGGTCAACTAGCCTACTAAAGACAGCCTGATTAGTTGTCAGCACATGGCTATAAAAACAGTACTCACATCACACAGTGTGACAGGAAATATTCAGCTCTAAAAATCATGCAGTGTGCGTGTACATGTAGAGACAGTGACCCGCTGATTGGATCTCCTAATAGATCACGAACCTCTCCAAGACAACAATTAATATATATGCAAAATGTCTTATTTCTACAACAAACGATATAAAAAGAAAACATTGTGCACAGCAAAGCAATGTGATGCATAAGAGGTCTTAGTGTTGCATTAGATTTAAAAATGTGTGATCTGATTGTGTCCCAGATGAGTCCTGCACGTGCACTATAGCAGGAATACACCAGGATGTTGTTAGTTTTAGGGGAATGAACGTAATTGTGCAGCTTTTGACGTTTTCCAGTGCAGCTTGTCTCCAAGTTGACAATAGTGGCCTGAATGGATCAATTTTCTCTTATTGTCAAAATTTTAGTTTTTGCACAATTGTCCGTCTATGTTGGCTTAAAATGTTGCTTTTTTGTCATTGCCATAGGGAGTTAAAATCAGAAGTCAATGTATTATTCTGATGGTTAATCATCAGAGGTAGATGTTCAGGATAGACAGGCTCTTTATGTGTGTGT
This sequence comes from Scomberomorus guttatus, assembly GCA_038419695.1. Classification (NCBI taxonomy): domain Eukaryota; kingdom Metazoa; phylum Chordata; class Actinopteri; order Scombriformes; family Scombridae; genus Scomberomorus; species Scomberomorus guttatus. Next base: position 13,191,715 of record CM076464.1, on the reverse strand, counting down.
GTGTGTGTGTGTGTCAGTGAGCAATTCTCCAAAAAAATAACTCAAACTTTCTGGAAAGTAGTCATTTTAATTTTTATATTCCATTAAAACTCACTTCTATAGGGTCTCCTGCATTTCTTCCCATTCTGAAATTGGACATTTGCACTGTGATAATAAGCATTATTTTCACTTAGACAATGCATGTCAACATTCAGCCTTCACAGTGATATCCTCCCTCACTCTGCCTTTAGAAAGCTGCAAACAGATAAACTGTTTTAAGACTTTATAAAGTTGTTGTATTCAAGTGTTGTTGTTTTTTTTTTGTCTTGTTCCCACAGCTCCTGCCTTGAAGAGCTCACATTCAGTGCAGAGAGAATAGAAATATTCTGTAGCACATATCAGGTGACAGTTCAAATCATGTTGCTTATATTGAAATGTTTTTTTTTTCTTCCTGTGGCTTTGTAGCTGTGGCTGACCTGCCCCCACATTTCCTTTTTTTTATTTTTACAGAAACATAAAAAAGAACTCGAACATCTGTTAGCAAGGTAAGCCTGGGCTGGATTTTTGAGCTGGAAACGTGTGGTTTCTGGAGGTGATGGTGTCATTCTTGAGTTGAAAAAGACCTTAAATGTCCCCAAAATGTGCGAAAGTGGAACATTATTGAGATTTTTTTTTTTTAGTTTTACATTGCAGAATTAATAACAGAGCGATTTTACTCATTGATTATTATCAACTGGAGGTCAAAGTTTATTGTTCATCACATCACATGTGGGGGGGGGGGGGGGGGAAACAACGCACAAGTCAGTAAATATCCGAGCTCAACTAGTCTGGACACAATCTTAAGCAATCAGATGCGGGTTTTTTTTTTAAATCGGGGGAAGAGCAACCAGAGAGTGTGAAGCCTGCATGTCAGGACGAAAAAAGGAGTGTGATTAATTGCAATGTAAATGCTGCTTTATGACGCACCCTAAACAAACGCTCATTGTAGGGACACGTTGTCTGCAGGCTGGTTTAAAACAGTTGAGGACACATGTGTAAAAGCAGTCTTTGAATCACGTACAAAAAGTTGAGCATACGCACAACTTTGGGACAAGTGGATAAATCCTCAGACGGTTATTGAGCACTAAAAAAAATGCAGAATGTTACACCTGCAGCACGTTTAGAGTGACGCTAATAAATTAAGGGATGAAGGTGGATTTTCCCCTTCAGCATCTTTGCTCAGCTGCTGTTTAATCTCTGCTGAAAGCCCGACTACAAGTGCGTCTCTTCTGTCTCTTTCAGCATAGGAAAGCAGCCACCTCGGGTTAACGACGTGTCGTGGCGTCTGCAGTACCACATGAAGGTACGCGAGAGACTTTTGGAGTCACAGTTTCTGTTTTAGTTTTTGTTTCATAATTTCTCGTGTCAGACTAAAACTTTGTTTCCCGACAGAACGAACAGCTCGATAAGGTCAACGAGCCTTTCTACTTGATTTCATTGAACACTGAGGTAAAACTTTTTTTATATATACCTTCACGTGTTTTCATGTTGTCTCCGTGGTTAAAACAATGCTCATGTTTGCTCCTTTTTTTGTTAGAATAAAGGAATCCCTGAAGACATCAACTTCACCTGCACAGTGGAGCAGTTACAGGTAGAAGATTTTGCTTTAAACGACTCTTCATCTGTTGTGTTTTTTTTATTGCAGAGTCTTGCAGATGTATTAAACTGTACCATATTAGCTGTGCATTCATCATAAAATAAAGAGCTTTCAGGGATTTTATACGCATGAATCGGCTTTTCGTCACCACAACACTCCATCTCTTTGGATTTAGGCGTGTTGCTGCAGTCACACCTCCTCAAATATGAACTAAGTAAGATTGTAATGACGATGTTGTCTGTGATAAAGTGAAATGTTATATTATGTATCAGCATATCATTGGCTGTTTTGCTTTTTAACGTTGCAAGCACGTGAGGGGTGACCCCTGTTTAAATAATGTGGGCTGCAAAATATTTTGGTGTATTCAACTCAATTGTAATTCATAGTCAAGTCAGACTGAATCAAAAAATCTGAACGCATAACAATTTTCTCAATTTATAAGGAGTATAATACACAGTCTATATGGTTATTTTTTCAGTTGATATTTTAGGTTACCTCCACCGGACTGGTTAATGCGTTTTTATTCGTATTGTAAAATGGTGAATTGTTGCTTGTTTACAGGATTTGGTGGGGAAGCTGAAAGACGCTGCCAAGAGTGTGGAGAAAGCCAGTCAGATGTGATGCTGGTGTCCAGTTTCCTCTCCCACAAAAGCACTGAACTTCACCGGTTCCCAGCGGCATTGTCCATCTCTTTATTGCTTCTTTTGTACCTGAGATTGACGATATGATGTATGAGACAGTTGTCCATTCCAACTTGTGTGTTAATTAAAACAGAAAAATAAAATAAAAAAACCTTTTGTTCTTTGAATAATTCCACATTTTCGAACAGAATCGGTTATGACGCCTGTGTTTGTGAGAAATCAGCACTAAAGTATTTTTTAATAAACACATGAATGTGGAGCCAGAGAAGTAAGTGGTAGGCATGTGTTTTGTCAACACTTACCAGCCTGAATAGGATTTTTGCCATAGTTGCATGACAGCAGTGTATTTGGTTTCCTGCAGCATTTGTTGCAACAAGAGGCTCAGTCCAGCTGCTCGGGCTGATGGGAGCTATTTATAAAAGGCTACTAATAGAGATCTGTGACTTTGTTGACAAAATTGCTCTATAAGAATTTTATGGAGCCTCTTAAGCTTTCTGCATCCACCTCACTGAAAGTTCAAAGCAGCACGGCGGCTCAGATTCCATAAACATCCGCGATGCCTCGGTTTTCAGCGGCGCTGGCTGAAGGATAAAGGCTCCAATTCATCAAGTGGAAGTTGCGGCGCATTTTTTTTGCAGATGTCAGGACAGCCTGTGACAAAGGTTTGACACCAAAGCCATTTGTCACATGGACGTATTTTCGCCGAGTGCGTCGTTCTTAAAAGCGACGATCAACAAAGATTAATAAGGCAGCTGCCCGAACTCCAACAGACTCCACCTTACCGCCAATAGTAAGTGGTTTGGGGTATTTTTGACGGTCAAATTGACATGAACGTGAGTGAGTGCGTGCGCTGCAGTTATTTTTAACATCAGAGAGACGAGGGCACACCATCAGTAGCCTACTTTCTTGACGCTCCTAATCACATTGCCATTTGAATGGTTCACGTTAGTGCATAGGTGGTGTATCTTTTCGTGGTGAAAAGTGTATGCTATCAAACGATAGGCTATGAATATGTATTATGTATTATTTCAAATCATGCGTCATACATTAGAAAGACCAGAATACACCGACAGTAATTTTTGAGGCGCCCTTAAGCAGCTGCCTGCTGTCATTTCAGCTCAAGTTGCAGAAAACTCCTGAATGTTTTGTGCCATTTCGCGCTTAAAATGCTATTCTAATGTACATGTGTGTGTGTTTTCTGCGTTATTTCACATCATGCGTAGTAGATTAGGAGAAACAGCGTACACCGACAGTAATTATAGGCACCCTTAAGCAACGAGACCACGTGACCAAAGCGGGGCGGTCGAACTAAGCCATTTTGGGGACGGTGTCAGTTTCACGGAGCACACACACACTGCTGCATTTTACTGGGGGGTGAAGCGGATATTTTGGAGGCAAAGTTCTCGGTGCCGAAGTGGGAACCTTCCCGAGCCGAAGCCGAAGGACTGGGCTCTTTTGACGCCGCGGATCGGATACGCACAGAGCGCGCAGGCGGCGAGAAACAGGAGGAGTTTTTATTCGCACATCTGAAATGCGCTCCGGTCCGCCGTGCGCTCTCAGCCACTGACAGCGTCTGCAGCCTGCTTCAAGATGGCGGCTCGGCTCCTATTCATTTTCTGCTGATCGCCTTCCAACTTTCATTGTCTATTCGCCTCAAGACCCACCGATTCCCAGCCGAGCATTCAGGTATGTCTTATTCGATATCGTCTCTAACTAACGGCGGGAGAAGGCGAGGTTTCGGGTTTGTGCTTTTGTGTTTTTCTGCGTACCGATCCAGCGGTGGATGTGGAGCTCTCAACGGCGGCTGCAGCGATCACCGACGTGGAGCTCCGTGTGTGTCTGCGCACCACTTTTTTGTAAAAGATGTTCCTCGCTCGGCTACAAACGCGAGTTAAGGTTCACGCTCAGCCGGTGTTGCATGATCCAGTGTCCAGTAATCTGTCCGTATAAATTGATCGCGGGTGATGTTTGCGTTGCGTCGTTTAGATTTGTGTAAAGTGGCAGATCTCAGGCGAACCAGGCTGGATTGGCTGAGATGTTAACAGCAGCAAGTGCTCCAAACTGTCCTTCTGCGCCCATATTTCCATACAGCGTCTTCATTTTATAGAGTTAGGATGCTTAGGGTGTTATGAACCGGGTGTTATGTCGTTTTCGGGCGTATATGATGAAATGTTGGATTTATTAACTTAACTTGGATGGCTCCCATAAACGTGCCAAGCAGGCAAACCGTTTCAATTGTGCATAAATGTTTCATGACGGCTACTTGGTAAACACTGGATCGTCGTTAAACATGTACCGTGGCTGTTCGTGTCTCAGTGTGTGATTATCTTGATTAAAGAGGATCATTGGATTTGTGGGAAATTAAAAAAAATACATATATGGGCGACACGTCGGCCAGCTCACAAAAGGCTGGTTGTGTCTCATCAAGCAGCCATAAGCAACGGCAATTTCACTTGAAATAATGCGGGCTGCAGCCAGCATGGACTGTTTGTTTGTTTGACATTAAAGCACATTATGGATTTCCATATTTTCACCTTCATGCGACTGAATGCTGGCCCACTGTGTGCCTCTGAGTGTGGTGATACAGGACAGACTGACATGAGCCTGGGTTGTCTCCTCTTTGGGGGGGAAAAAAAAATTATCATTTTAACTCATGAACGCTGGCAGGGACCCTGTGTGGGCTTAATGGGTTAAAATTAATGTATATTTTTCCCCCACTCGGGTTTGCAGCCTCCCAGGTCTGTGGATAGATGTGATAGTAGCGTAAACAGACGGCAATACACTGTACAGTTAGTACAAGCACAATTCAGTAAAAGCGATTTCTGTTTGCATTGTCTTTAATAAGTTTCAGTCACGTGGTCAGCTATGAATGTACACTATTCAATTCCTTATTTTCTAAATTGACTGACAGCGGTTAATATGAGGTCTTTGTTTTTTCCCATTGCCGATTTTAATTGGGCTATTTCCAGCTGCTGTTGATTTACGTGTAAGTGGAAGCTTTATAAGAGGAACTGCTCTGGTTTTGGGCATAAATTAGGTGGGCACTGGAAGAAATCCCCCTCCGTTTGTTGTTGCTTTAATGGCAGAATTAATGATTAGTAGCCTATAGCTGTTGTGGATTAACTAATGTTGTCAACACCGACTCCATAATTAAACCTTGCTGTCAATTTAAAAAAGGGAGATATGTGGTGTATAAGCTGCGTTTTCTATGTGCAGCCAATGTCTTTGTATTCATAACTGAATCCATACTGGAAGTGTTGAATTGACTATATTTTCAGCCACTGTATCATTGTTGGTTGCTGCTGCAGCCATGTGATTTTGTATTCGTTCACTATGAATGAACTTTCTGGAGAAGATTTGACTTGGAGTCTTTATAAAGTGAGCCCGCAGCTCCCACAGGACTGAGGCAGAGCAGTTGTCCAAACACAAGTCAATCGATTAATGGCTCAACAGGCTGCCCTGCATAATGTTACCCATCATTATCCATGTGTGATGCATCCTTTTTCAACGGAGTCTCTGTCCAAACTTGCCCGCAGTGGTGTGTTCACAGACGGTCAGGACCGGCCCGGCGGTCGGGCATGGTGCCGGCTGTGACTCCACACAGTGACAGTGTGGGTTCAGATCTGGACAGAAGGGTCACCTCCTCCTGTCCAGTGTGCTGATTTTAAATGTCTGGTGTTTTTACAGTAGGCTATTATACAGGCAGCAAATGGCACCCAGATAGTCATAGAAGACTTTAATAATATTCACCACCTTTGGATTATTGTTTTTCTAACCTTCCGAGATAAAATAGTCTCATATAAGTAGTCGTATATAAGTGGAAGTAGGGAAAAAAATCGCTATTTTGGCATTGGGAGACTTATTTCAAAGCTTTTCCACTTTGTCAGAGTCGCGTTTGTGGGATGAAACAGCCATTGTCATAAAGTGTAGACGTTTAATTAAGGGCGCTGTGTGTGTATTTTAGTTGGTAATGGCGCAGAATAATAAGTCTGCTCCAGTGTGCGCTCCAACTTCAGCGCAGTCGCTGCTGCCTGGCCATGTTGTGCTGCACAGTGCTGGTTATCGCGCACACGCCATGAAAACCACGAACCAGAAAAACGATGAGATTATTCTCCGAGTTCGGCACGTACTCTCCTCCCCGCGGTCCGGAAAGATTTAGGAAGCTCGTGTAAACCCCGTCGGATACTGGCTTTATTTGTCCCCTTTCGAAGGAAACCCCGCAGCCCGTTGAACCGATACGGGCTTTTTTTTTTTTCCTCCACAAAATGGCAGCCGTGCTGTCTGCAGCCTGGCAGTCCAGCGGCTGTGTGCGCGGAGGGACGCGGAGCCTCCGGTCCCTCCTTATTCCCGCTCTGCACACCGGCAGCTCGGCGTGCTGTTGTTTTTGGTGAGACATCCTGTCTTGTTCTGGTCACTGGCGACCAGCCATAGGAGTTGCCATAGAAACGCTCAGGTTTCCCCACAGCCTATGTGGCACACCTGACGCGGTGAATGGGTGTCTCCTATCATCCCCCTTTCACCCACAATCACCCCGGGGCGCCAGTCTCCGTGCTTCAGATTATTTTCCACCTAAGATTTCAAACTTCGGCTGAATTCCTGGTTTAAAAATGAAACTGTTACTTCGGTAAAAGTGAAACATTGAGATGCTCAATTCATCAAATCAATCTCAGATTTATTTCATGAGCGTCACTCATAGATGTGCCTCTTTTTTTTTTTTGCTGTCTTATTTAAAACTTTAAAACTAAAATTTCAAACCTGGACTCACTCAGTCAAAGTGCTGCATTACGCATTAAACACCAGACTGTCCGATCTTTACGATTTCTGCAGATTGCGTCCAGATCGGGAGTTATGAACCCAAAATTTTCTGTGCCACGGCTCATGTCTGAGCAGAGAAACCTTTTGTTTGCTTTCTGTCTGCTTGTTACATCTGCTCTGTTCTCTGATGTCGCCGCGTGTTTTAATACTGTAAGATGAAGGAGAGGAGAGGAGCGCATCGATCTCTCAGCGGATAGATTTATGATTATTCAGTGCGCCTCGGTCAGGTGACTCTATGGTGTTGTTGCCTATCAATCTGCCACAAAGAGCCTTCCCCGTTGGTTATTATTGAATTAGCATAAAAGATGATGTTGCTTTAACACAGTCAAACAAACAGGCGCCTTCTCCAAATGGTCTGACCTGCGCTGTAAAAGAAACCTGCAGCTCTGGAAGCCTCTGTGCGCCTGCCATGCATGCATTGTTTTGACTTGTTCTTCTCCCCCACACGCCCCCCTCCCCTCCCCACCCCCTCTCCACCCCTCAACCCCCTCACCCCCACGCAGGATTGTTGTTCCTTTTGCTCATCATGCATCGGACGACCAGGATAAAGATCACTGAGCTCAACCCTCACCTAATGTGCGTCCTGTGCGGAGGATATTTCATAGACGCAACCACCATCATCGAATGTCTTCACTCATGTGAGCAACTCCTTTTTATTTTTCCCGATGCAGTTGGAAAATGTCCACATGGATTTGTGCACGTAAAAAAAAAAAAGCTGTGAGAATATGTTGCAGCCTCCAGTGTTTTTCTTGCATATTTAATGCTGAAAAGGAGATTTCTCCTTGGCAACTTCAGGCAGATTTAGCATCAGATTCAGGATATCCTCTACGATGCATCTGATATTGACAAGTTTTCTTCTTTTTGTTCTTTTTGCAGTCTGCAAGATGTGCATTGTGCGCTACCTGGAAACCAGCAAATACTGTCCCATCTGTGATGTACAAGTGCATAAAACCAAACCTCTGCTCAACATTAGGTGAGAATTACATTTTCCACCATATTCTTTGACTGCATTACAAAGTCCCAAGACTTTTTTTTTTTGTTGTTCTTTTCATATTCCTGTATTTATAAATTTAATTCCAAGGCAAATGGATCTTCTCTTTTGGTATTTTGGCTAGAATAGTGTAGCAGAGGAAACTGTCTTCTGCTGGACTGACTCCTCATGTTGCATTAAATAGACTCACCTTTAGTATTTTCTTACATATTCTTTCCAAAATGTACAGATGCATTGATAATGTAGAAGTCGTGTCAACAGTTAAAGAAAAATCTTGGTTTCCTGTTTCTTGTCGTTTGCGGTTTTCCTTTCCCCCCCCAATGAAATAGCTGAATGGCCGCTGTTTATTTTAACATGTCCAGTCATATTGAGCCCTTGCAGACCATTTACATAGTAAGATTTGACTCAGAAAATTCCTTAGTCAGCTATGAGTATTAAGCATTGTGACACATGCATACAGTAATGCAATAAAAGTATACCTGCAAAGCAAAGCAGTTACAAACAAGAAAACATTCATATAGTCTGTTTGTTCTCTTCTCCATAAGCTTAATAGAACAAAGGGGAAAAAAGATGCTTCTGCTAGTTTATAGTTTTATCTGCAAGTCATTTTTATTCGCTCAGTCACCTTAATGAAGTCTCTCTTCCACGTTATAGGTCTGACAAAACTCTACAGGACATTGTGTACAAGCTGGTCCCCGGCCTCTTCAAAAGTGAGTAAATGACTGTAGAGGATGCCTCCGTATCTCACACGTGTTGACTTTCATTCTGACTCTGCATTTGCATATATTTTGATGCCTCCTTTTAGTTTGGTTAGTTTTGATGTTTAGTTTCATCTGTGCTCATCCAGCAGTATTAAACCACTGCACCGGCTGCATTACCACCTCTGCAGATGACAAGAGAAGAAAATGGACTCCCAAATACTAATAAATGTATAAAGATATATTAGATTATGTAGGGAGCTCGACTGGAGAGACATAGTGTTTGTTAAAAAAAAAAAAATAGCTGAAAATACAGCGCTTGTGGTTGCTGAGGAGAGATGATATCTGCAGTTATTTTCCTGGTAAATCTGGTTGTCTGTGTCACATTATGGTGCACTGCTTTTGTTTTGTTATACTGTGAATACTGCTGATACATCTGCTCAAATGGGATCAAGCAAAGCACAATTTGTTTCATTTCCAAGTCTTATATATTACACTCTTATAAAATATCATAATGAGTGAATGTTTGTTTTTTGTTATAATGAAATAACTGAAATAATCCAATTTGAATTGAACAGTTTCAGTCTTCTGATGTAATTCAGATTCTATTCAGATTTTCCTGCAGCAGATCAGTGCTGTATGCTCCAAAAAACATGTGCACACACAGTATTTTCAGCTCTAAAATGACATTTCCTTAAAAAGTGCAAGTGAACAGGCTTGTAATGGTTTGTCTTCCTGACTGTCCTTAGATGAAATGAAGAGGAGGAGAGACTTTTATGCCGACCACCCTGTAGATGGTGAGTTTTATTATATTTGATAATCTAATCTGCTTTTTTTTTTTTTTTTTTTTTTTTTTTTTTTTTTTTTTTTAAACTTTCTGGATACTAATCTGTGTGTGTCTTTTTCACGCAGCCTCTAATGGATCCAATGAAGATCGTGGCGAGGTGGCAGACGAGGACAAGAGAATTATCACAGATGATGAGATCATCAGCCTCTCTATTGAGTTTTTTGATCAGAGCAGGTAGGTTGGCTTTAGAAGTATGTCCGTACATTAAAACCAGTCCACTAATACTGTTTTCTAATTTTTATGAATGCTACATATTTATATGGAAATGATGGACAAGAAAACTTTAATTCAATGACAGTGCGAATGTGCTTTAAAAACATTAGTTACAGGATTACTGGATAACATCACGTGTTCCATCAGATTTAGTTTAGATCTGAAAAAGTGATCTCAGATATGATCCTGCGTTGAAATGGATCAGATCCTTATGATGGTGGTTCTGCTGTCCTTGATCAAAAACCACCATCTGTACTTTTATGCTCAGCTTTGTCCACAATAACAGACACAGAACTTTTTTTTTTTGTAAAACATATATTTCACTGACTGGTTCAGCTTCTTCTTTTAATCATTTTAGTACATTTTACTTTTACAGTGTACCAATTTGTTTCAGACACTGACCACCTTCTTGGCTTTCTTGCTATAAAAACATTTTAAGGGCTGCTGACATGAGTAATGAGCCACAACTATGTGTCAAGAGTTTGTTGTAACATCTGCGGGAGGGAAAGAAAAGAAGAGTAAAATAGTGAAGTGTACTTTTCATTCCAGCCACTGATTCTTTAAATCCGCTGAGATCCACACACACAAAATAAGATTTTTGTCTTTGATTATCATCATCATTTGTAATTGCATCTAAAATGATGTTTGCACTTGAAAAACGGGTAAATATCAGAGCTGGAAAGTTACTAATATGTTTCTCTTTTTTTTTATTCTGTGCAGACTGGGAGGTGGAGCAGAGGAGAAGCAGCCTAAAGATCAGGTATCAAAAGATGATTTGATCACACACTCTTTCTCTTTGTCTGTATTTTTCTCCTGTTAACATCCTTTGGGACCAGATAAGAATGACTCCTTTAAAGAAGCAACTAATGAATATTCAGTTTGCTGCTTCTGTTGTGAAATCTAGTGACACAGTTGATAGAGAGATTGTTGTTTTCCTGGTAATATATTGTTTTTCTTAAGCTAGTTCTTTTTCCTGCTTTTTAAGGTGGACTCTGCAACAGCTTTGATGTTTACTCACTATATATAAATATATGGTAATAATACTTAATGATATAATATTTAATTGATCTGCAGGTGGCTAACAAAAGGTACCTTCAGTGTCCAGCAGCCATGACAGTCATGCATCTGCGGAAGTTTCTGCGCAGCAAAATGGACATCCCAAACACCTACCAGGTCTGTTTTAATATTTGTATTTATTTCTGACAAATGTAACTGGACTTTTTTGTTTTAATAAAATGATTTTTGTCTTAATAAATAGCTGAAATGCAGATATATTTGCATGCTGTCTGTCTTATGCCATTAAAAAAATTAAAATAGACTCATTCTTTCCTCTCTAGGTTGAAGTCATGTATGAAGATGAGCCTCTGAAAGATTACTACACATTAATGGATATAGCATATATCTACACTTGGAGAAGGGTGAGACAACTTTTAATACTTTGGACAAAGAGAAGAGCTGGTTTTAGTCGGTTTATCCAAATTGTCGCAAAATGCCCCAAAATACTCCATTTATTATAATGTATTAAAGAATTGTTTATTTTTAGTCATTTACATTGTTGAACAAGTTTTGTTATAATCATGTTGGTCTCCATCAGCTGGAGGATATATTTTAACACTTTGCCATTTATAGTCCAAAATAAATGTAATATTAACAAATTGGTCGCTCTGTTTTTAGAACACAAATTGACCAAAAAAACTTTCATTTAAGTGTTCTTGAAATTAGTTTTTTTTTTGTTTTACCAATCAATTAATTGAAGATCATATATTCTATTTGATTTTATTTGCATCAGTTATATCAGTTTGCACAGGGTAACCTTGTCTGTGTCTCTATCTGCAGAGATGTTTTTACATTTTAAAAATCTAAAATTTAATAAACTCTCTATATAATATGTATTTCTGTATATAAAATACTAACAGGAGGCTGATGGGAAGGAAGCTGTCTAGCTCACTATCTTGATATACAGTTCATAATTTGGCATGTAGGCCTATAAGGGGATTATTCCTTGAGGAATGGACAAATGCAACTGACCTGAAAATGTATTTAATTCTTGTATTTTCTAGTAAAATGGGGAGAATATGATGTGAGCTGTTGAAAAGCAATTGTTGACATTTACTTATAACATTTAATTTATTGTCAGTCAGTCTTTAATCTTTCCAAAATCGACCAACAATTTGAATCAAAGCCATTTCTCTTGTTTACAGGTTTATCCAAAAATAAATATAGTCTAGCCTTTTTATTTTATCTTGTGTTTTTCATGCATTTGGTTTATTTAAACTGTTGTAGGCTATAATATTTAATAATAGGCCGATTTCATATTTATTACTATTCTATTTAAACTCTTTTTAATGCACAAATGGAAGGATTACATTTCACTGTTTATATGATTACATGTGACCAATAAACGTGATTGATGATGGACTTATTCATCCCTCCTCCACAGAACGGCCCGCTGCCGCTGAAGTACAGAGTCCGACCCAACTGTAAGAAGATGAAGGTGAGCCACGCGCAGCAGGAGGGCCAGAACAGCGCGAGCAGATCCGGACCGGAGAGCGACTCTGCCAGCGACAAAGCCGGGAGTCCCACGGGGGCCCCGTCCACGTCCTCGTCGCTCCCGAGCCCGGGCACGCCGGCGCAGTCCCCGCACCCGCAACTCCCACCACACGGCCCCAACAGCGTGAACGGGACCCCGGCCGTCGCTGCACCACCGGCCCCGGGCCGCGCCTACACCCAGTTCGGCAGCGGCGGCAGCAAACCCCGGAAAGTTTCTCTGAACGGCTCGTCGACCTCCTCCGGATGACGCGGGGCTCCACACCGGACCGGACCAGCCAACGCCAGACATCCGCTCAGCTAATACTGTCTTCATGCCAACGTAGTTCCATTGTGTAGACCATGTTCTCTCTCTCTCTCTCTCTCCATTTGTTGTTATAAATATTATGGTATCATATGTAAGTTTAAACGTAGTGGAATCAGAGACATCTCAAAATAAAGAATGAGGAAGTCGGGTGATGTGGGATTTTTATTATGATGTTGGGGGGAAAAAAGAAAGTTGGGAAGGAGAAGGAAGCATTTATCCCCCTGTTTAAAGCTACATCTTTATTTTACAGAAGTGACTGAAGATAGTCTTTTATATATCTATATTTTTCTTCAAATCAAACGTGTTCATCATGATTGTTTCATGTGTGTTTGGGATATTTTTGCAGCCATCCGTTTAAACATGCATGCTCATGATAACACTTTTTTTTTTTTTTAAACTTAGTGGAAGAGGATTCTGCGTGTTTGCCCCACGAGTCTCACTTTGGAAGTGTTACAGGCATCGATCCTGTCTCAAATGAAAGGAAAGCCGTGTGCTTGGGAAAAAAATAAGTTTGTATTAGCGCTGTTGGCTTCACGGGAAGAAAAAAAAATGCCTATAATATGGAGGAAAAAAAATCCACTTTTCTTCGCCTTTTACTGGAAAACAAACTTTCTTGTAGCTGCAGTGGAAGTGGATCCTCCACGTCTTTAACACGTATCAGCAGTTTTAGAGAATCCACGTGTAAATAGAGACAAAATGCATATTTAATCAGCGATGATGTTATTCTCTTATTCCCCTTTGTTCTGAGGGAATGACTTGGGCTCCTGTTCAGCTCCATTTCATGCTCAACGACAGATGTTTTGATGTCTCCCGTGTTTTCCGTATTTGTATCGCTCGATTGTATGAACAACTTATTGTATTGTTACTGTTGCACAGTATAAAACATCTAAATAAAAACATTTTACACTTATGGGAGCTGTTTTTCTCTTTCTCTCTCTCTGTGGTGGAAGGAGATCGGAGAGTCTCGTGTTTTGCATTGAGTGAGCTGAATGAAAATGAATTGAAATGAGGCGCAAAGAGCCAGATGTCAGTGTGCGTCAGCGGTGATGAAGATAACTCAGTTTAGGGAGGCCAGCTGTGAGCAGCCAGGAGGAGATCTGACCCGTGATTACATCATGTTTCTGAATACATTCAGTTCAGATAGAAGCCTTTCAGATTTTTTCTTTTGTGCTAATGATTTATCACAGAAGTAATTATATTTCACAGCATTGAAATGCACTGTGTCGATACAAAATACAAACAAAAACTTTAATTTGTCTATGAGGCAACAACAGATAATTCATATTTTTATTCATAAATAAATATCAGTGTCATTTTTATTCTCAACTCATGCTGGCATCTGGTCTGTGAAACTATATTTTTAGGCATTTTATGATTATATTTGGATGCTACAGTAGCCTACAAAACCAATATTTTTTTAGCAAGTTAAATTTTCATAATTACATTTTCCTTTTTTTGAATTTATATCTCATTTTTAGGGGAAAATTGTATATTTAATTAATTAAAAAAATTAAAAATGCACAGTTGTGATGTTTAAACCACTTATCTTGACGATTTTTTATTTGAAATTTAGCTCTCCAATAAAAGCTGATTCAGATTGAATTAGTAAATGTTCACACTCAGAGCTTTAAATATGTTACTGCAGTGAACAGCTGAAAATGGCTAAATTTCTATTTTACATCAGGGCTTTACGGGCTCAGCGTCATTACCTTACAACACAAGCATAAAGTAATACAAGGACAGTATTACTTATTCGGATTTGAAACAGATGGGGAACAAACACTGTTCTCCGTGGCTTAATTGGATGTCAATCAATTAATTTGAATGTGACAATTATCTCTCCGGTAAAAAAAGAAAAGAAAAGAAAAGAAATCGACCTAAAACGAAATCAACAACAATCCGCATTTACATTTAGTTAAAAAAACAAACATAAAATCTGATTAATGATGCGATTAGAAATTGTCTTCTGATTAACCATTTAGCGTTAAAACTATTGATTAGGACAAAGAGCAGGAGCACAGTATCAACAAACAACATGGTTTTAAAAAACACAAACACAGTAAAAAAAACCACAATAAAATAAAAAGGGAGAAAGGATTTTTGTAAAATCATAATCTAATTGCATTTGGCAAGAAAGACTTGCTGTTTACACAGGAGAGACTTATTTGGTGTTGGGATTAATATTTCTTCTGAATGAGATACATTTTGAAATATTTTTTTTCCCTGATATAGAAATTTAAATTGCAGCCAGTTAATAAGATTTGAAAAATGAAATCAGCAGCCGACTCTTCCACTTCAATCCGTCACTATGGCCAATCAGCTGTCTGGTATCATGATCAAAATGATGCAATGTGATGGCCCTGTGCCGAATAAGACTTATTTTTATTTATACTTTTTATTGCCACTGGCAGATATAAGCTACATAACTGCGTTTTCTTCTCTGTTTGCAGTGGCAGCACAAATGTAGCTGTTTCCTACAATGTAACAGGCTACAAACTGAGAAAAAGGAAGAAGGAAGATGAGGCTGAACGTTTGGATCGACCACATTTCCTTCCTGATAAAGGTTATACGGGCTATCACTCCTTCTAAACAGGGCTGAACTTTAGGAAATCAGCCATAGGGACTAACTCAGACTGGCAAGCAGCCAGGTCATTTCAGGACACCCTCTTTGAGCAGGCAAAGCAAGCAAAACTAAAAAAAAAAAAAGTGTCAGTGAAAAAAGTCATTCAATGTGAAGGATGCAGCGCCGCTCAGTGCTGGCTGAGATCACGCTCGTACGTTGAAATGTAGGCGTAATTCGTTTTTTTTTTTCACTTTATCAGACAAAAAGCCGCCCATCTTTCCTTTGAAACGTGTTGTACAATCATGTTACGAAAGTCCCGCAAGTTGTCTGTTTTTTTTTTTAGCGGGAACAAAAAGATGACGCGAACTATTAAGATGCGGAAGCCTTACAGAGCTCTCACACTGGACATTTTTCCGGGGAACACAAACGTCTGCGATGTGCGCTGCGAGCGCCGGGAGTGACTCATCTTCGCAGGAGACGATCTTCGGCGAGGCAGGCGCGACAGAACGCTCTCCTTCCTGTGCGTTGCCACGGTAACACTTAACAACACTAACTACCTAGCTTAACCCAAACCTGGAGACGGCCAGGAGCAACAGTACACTGAATCCTGTCATAACTAAAAGCTGTTTTCTGGGAGGACGAAGATCATTAACGAGTGGGGGGGGAAAAAATCTTCAGGGAGAGTAATTTTCCATCAGTGTAACAATGAGTCAACGGCAGATCATTCAAGGTGAGAGTTGTTTTGATTCATAAAAAGAGAAGAAGATCCAGCTAGTTATTCACAGTCTCTCTGTCTGTTTGTGCTCTGCAGCTTTTGAGCAATATCAGAAATCGAGGATGCAGTTTGTGCAAACTGTTGCTGATCTGGCAGCCAGGCCACAAAACATAGAAATCCTTCAAAATGCTGGTAAGAAACCAGACAATAACCACTAACTATGTTATATTCAGCTCCTATCTCCAAAGTTTATTCCTCTCCTCTCCTGCAGGTGTGATGTCCCTGCTGCGTCCCTTGATGTTGGATGTTGTTCCCAGCATCCAGCAGACGGCAGCTTTGGCTCTGGGCCGCCTGGCAGACCACAGCGACGACCTGGCCGAGGCTGTGGTGAAGGAGGACATCCTGCCCCAGCTGATCCACTCTCTGGCCTCGCAGAACGTCAGTATCCCATCGTCTGGAAAGTGGCTATACTGTCAGTCTTTGGAGGCTCGTAATGTGTGTGTGTGTGTGCGTGTGAGAGAGGAAAAAGCCAGACAGACAGAGGCTGTCACCCTGCAGGACCTCATGGTCAGCCCCCTGAATGTGAGAGTGTGTTTTGGGCTAACTTGGCAGTTCGCCTGGGGGCTACTTCAGAAGCTAAGAGCCCTTTACCATGAGAGCAACAGGCCTTTGTTTTCTCTTTTCTCTCGCTCTCTTAGCCCATTCAGAGGCTCAGAATGAAGGGCAGTAGGGTTTGTTATTAGGGGACCTTTCAGTCTCATATCTTAAAGTCTCCCTCCACTCAAAAATATCTTTTTCTTCTTGTTACTTCAGTTGGATGTTTGAGCTTCACTGTGCAGAATTATGTATGTGCAGAGTTTGACATTAGAAAGCTGTTTTCACATTCATCTGCTGAAAGCGGAAAGTTTCTCTGCGCTCGCTGAAAATTGAAGTTAAAGGAGCGAGTCTATAAGCCTGATTTGTGACATCGCAAATAGTTTGGAGGCAATACTGGTCCAATATTCAACTTACACAAGTGTGATGTGGAAACTTGAAGCCTCCAGTGCACAAACACTGAGAATAGACTTTACAGTGCAGTAGGAGACATCTTGTGTCCAGCTAGAAATTAAATATATTTGCACATTTATAGATCCTGGATTTTTAATTAGGGAGAAGCAGTAGATGTTTTTTCTAACTAGCTAATCAAAATTTTTTTTTTTTTGTGGAAAAAAGATATCAGACACAAATTATTATTCAAAACAGAGTATTTCTATGTCTTAAAACATGTCTGGAGGGCATCTTTTTTATTTCAAATACGACAAGAATTCAGTGTTTGCTGTCCAATTTTATTTTATTTTACTATCACTGAAACCTATAGACAAAATCACAGTGGCTATTGTTCAATCAACCTGAGATAAATGACTTTATAACCATGATTGTGAGAGTTTTCTGGGCTCTAACGGACCACAAACATGAGTTACATCACCATGTAGGATAGCATATATATTTTAGTCTGTGAATAATATGTTTGGCAAACAAAAGGAATATATATTTACACACTTCATGATCATTTCTGTCACCGTTGTTAAATGTGAAACTCCAGTTTGTGGAACAATAAGATAAGATAAGATAAGATAAGACAGGTTATGGCTTCAGGACCTTCCTATTTTCTGGGCTTAATAAGGTCAGAAGAAAAGAAAAATATTTGATTTTGCCATCGTTATCACTTTCATACACATACAGCATTATGTGGGTGAAACAATCAGAAATTAAAGGCAATGTCAACAAAATATGAGTGTTAAATACGTGAGATGTTTAAATAATTAATTTGTTTAAAAAAAGAACAGTTTAAGAAAGAAACACAAGGAAAATTGTTTAATAATTTCATTGCAGGATTTGCAGGCAGGGTTATCATCAAATAACTGAACAACCTAACTGGTTTATATCTCTCAGTGATAAAAACCTGGTTTCAATTTAACCCTCAATTGTTATTTAATCTCATTTAATCACGTTCATCGTCTGTGTTTTTGTGTGCAGAGGTTCTATAAGAAGGCAGCAGCGTTTGTGCTTCGTGCAGTGGCCAAACATTCCCCTGAGCTGTCCCAGGCAGTGGTGGCCAGCGGGGGGGTGGACGCCCTGGTTCTCTGCCTGGAGGAGTTTGACCCCGGGGTGAAGGAGGCTGCCGCCTGGGCTCTGGGCCACATTGCACGACACAATGCACGTAAGGAACGCAGACTGACATGTTCTCATTTCTGTCATTTACATCTGCTTCTTTCCTCTCAGTTTCTTGGTTTGGAGAGAAATTTAAAGGCATGATAAGATTTATAAACATCATTCATACAGCACTGTGAATAAAAAGTTTAAAAGGACACACACTTCTCTCTTATTTACACTCTAGCATTTGGATATCTTTTACCTATGTGTGTGGTTTTTTTTTTTGTTTTCCACCTCTTCTTGTTAATGTGCAGTGTTGTCACAGTCGGTGGTGGATGCGGGCGCCGTCCCCCTGCTGGTGTTGTGTCTTCTGGAGCCTGAGATGGCTCTCAAACGCATCGCAGCCTCCACCCTCAGTGACATCGCCAAACACACACCACAGCTGGCCCAGACCGTGGTGGACACCGGTGCCATCGCACACCTGGCACAGATGATCCTCAACCCAGATGCCAAACTCAAGGTGAGGCCAGTGAAAGGACAGTCTGACTGTTAAACAGCTGCTGAAATGAAAAAAAGCCTCACAACAATGGCTGCCAAATAGAAGAAAAAAATAATAAAGACATGCTTGCTAAATATTCATGTAAACTTAGTGCCGCCAAATAAAAAGAAGGATTATTGTTTTGATTATTGAAGATCAAAGATGTTTTAACAACAATAAAATAAATGCTTTTCTTTTAAAACTGCATATAATTATGATTTAATTATCCATACATTATATTAACAGCAGATTTGTGGAGCTGTTTCTATTTTTAAAAATTAGATACTGACAAAACTTTTTTTTTTCCTTAAGGGATTTTACATCAAATTTGGTTTCTATCTCTTCTCATTGTTCTGCAGCCATCAATGCTTCCTACTGTTGTAATACAAGAAGAAAGCAAATTAATTAAAGTAGATTATTTTCTTCAACATGGAAATCTCTTAGTCTGAGTTGAAAATATTCATGGACATAAACAAAAATTTTTCAGTCTATGTTTATACTAGTTAAATAAGGTGATTTTCTATATAAGGTAAATTATAAAATTATTAAGTGTAAATTTTCTTTTGTGTTTTTGGTTAAATTGAGTACAAATTACCAATGTAGTTACTCAAAATTTTCTTTGGAAAAATGATGGATGTGTTAGTGTTATAAGGAATACCAAGATGGTAGAATAGTAGTGCATCTAAAATATGCCATTGTGTTGACATAAACTACAAAATCTCACTGAATTTTTAAAAATTCTTTAAGAAAATTAAGTTTTTTGGCAGCCGGTCTAAATGGTAAATATAAACAATGATTGCTGGTAGATTTTGTAACTTTAGGAGCAATAACATAGAGAGCAAATTCAATCACATTTAATAATGTACAATCCAAGTCCAAGTATCAGCTGTGGTTTAGAAATGTAAAACACGAAGCAGTAATTTTAGAAATGTTCTCCATCCAGAGGCAGGTGTTCTCGGCTCTCAGCCAGATCAGTAAGCACTCTGTCAGCCTGGCAGAGATGGTGATAGAGGCTGAGATCTTCCCCGCAGCGGTGGCGTGCCTCAGAGACCCAGATGAGTATGTCGGGAAAAATGTCACCACCCTGATGAGGGAGGTGGTCAAACACACACCAGAGGTATACTGCACAGATTCACACTTGTATGCACAATTATGGATCGACACACACACACACACACACACCCACACATGGTAACATGTCTCTGTGTGTTTCCAGCTGTCCCAGGTGATTGTGAATTGTGGCGGCATGGCAGCAGTGATCGACTATCTGGGTGATTGCCATGGAAACCTGCGCTTGCCAGGGATCATGATGCTGGGATACGTGGCAGCTCACAGTGAGAGCCTTGCCATGGCTGTTATTCTCTCCAAGGTGTGCATGTGTGTGCGCGTGTGGTTGTTAACCTCTCCTCCATGTGACAGCTAAACCCACCACTACAACCAGAGACATTCCTTCAGGTTCTGTATGTAGGTCATATTAACTGAACCTCCTGATGTGCTGTGTGCCCTCCTGTCCTGCAGGGGGTGCCCCAGCTGGCTCTGTGTCTGTCAGAGGAGGCTGAGCATCACATCAAGGCGGCCACGGCCTGGTCCGTCGGCCAGATAGGGCATCACACACCTGAGCACGCCAAAGCTGTGGCCACAGCCAACCTGCTGCCCAAGCTGCTGCAACTCTACATGGACGCCAGCAGCTCAGAGGACCTGCAGACCAAAGTGAGCTAAAGTGCTGAAATGCCTTTTGTGTCACAACAGAAATCAAAGACAAGCAGAAACTCTTTTGAGCCACAGAGAGAAAGAGAAAATGTCATTTCTTTTAGAAGCAGTGCATTTCATTCCTCTCGTGTCTTCTTCTTTTCAGAGTAAGAAGGCTCTGAAGAACATCCTGCAGAAGTGTACCTACCTGCCAGCTCTGGAGCCCCTCCTCTACGATGCTCCCAGCAACATCCTCAAACATGTTGTCTGCCAGTTCAGCAAGGTGAGTGACTCACAACTCTGAAGTCTGCATTTTTTTAAAAACTCAAATACAGTTTTTCTCCAGTTTTGATGGTTAAGATCGGGAAAGCTCATACGCTCTCTCCTCCCTCCTCTCCAAGGTGCTGCCTCATGACAGCAAGGCTCGCCGTCTGTTTGTGACCAGCGGGGGGCTTAAGAAAGTGCAGGAGATCAAGGCCGAGCCGGGCAGCCCTCTGCAGGAGTACATCAACTCCATCAACAGCTGTTTCCCTGAAGAGATAGTCAGGTATCCTGCCCACACAAACACGCACGCTTAAACACATACTTTATTGACATCTGAAGCCTGTGTGTGAGGGACGTAAACAGTAATCAAGGAATGACTGATCACATCACATGACCATAGAGACAGATGTCATTACAGAGCTGTGTGCATGGTGGTGTTGTTTCTCTTTCCTATCGCTGCCAGCTAAAACTTGTGGTTTTTTTTTTTTTACTAAATAAAATTCAGTAAAATGTCCAAGAAAACCACAGTATCATTAAAATCAAGGTTACATAAGAATAAAGCCAGCAAACAGAACAATCACAGAGTTCAGCGCTATTTCAAGGATAATGGTGGAAAGGACAACAGATTCTTCAGTGGAAGGTATTTACAGTTGTGTGTGTGTGTGTGTGTGTGTGTTGTTACAGGTACTACTCTCCTGGCTACTCAGACATCTTGTTGGAGCGGTTAGAGAACTACCAGCCAGCCTGACACCAGATCACACCACACACCCTGCTGCAATATTAATATGAAGATGTACCGTGCATGTGCTTTGTAAAGCAGTAAAGCGTTTTTCATCTTTTGTTTGTGTTCAGCTTTTTTCCACCTTTAAATGCATGTTAGTGCAGCTTGTATTAGAGCAGAGTAGGATATTTGCTGTACACTATATGGAAGTATGGTCTATATGTTGTGTAAAAGACTGTAAAATATGTAATAAAGGACAGCATGTCAATCAAGTGTCCCCTTTAAATAATATCCCACTCCTCTGCTGGAGGTGAGGAGAGGAACAAGCATATTATCGAATCAATCTGCACTCTTTTGTCACTGAATCTGGTGTCATAGAGAGGTCAAAGGTCAGATTCAGTGGCAGAGCAGCGACTCTGAAGGTGGTAGTAAGTGAGTGTGTTGCTCAGAGACACGTCAGCAGGCTGGAAGCTTGCCGACTCGTGGATTTGAACCCGCGTCCCTTTGTTAAGACCACCTTCCTTTACCAGAAGACACTGCAACGCCCAACTAGGCATTTCCAGCCCCGTACACGTCTTCTTTCATGTCGGAAAACGGACCAGTCTTCTATAAAACGTGATTTGAGACGTTTATTTTATTCTTCATCGCTGGGTTTCCATTTTTATAACGCAGGAGAGAAAAAAAAACCCCAACCAAATACCTGAAGTAATGAATCTCTCCGTCTCTGCTGTGGTTGCAGGGGTCAGAGTGACCCCTGGCGGCCGTGACCCCTCACTGCGGCTCAGCTCTGCGCGTGCGTGCGCGCGCGAGCGTGCGCGCGACTGCAGCAGCTGCAGCGCACATGGCGAGCCGCTCTTTGTTTATTGTCTGCTGGGTTGTCTCTGCTCGCTCTGCAGCCTCCGCCTCTTACAGCAGGGAGATCTGAACGTGTTGCGGCTGCAGCTGCCGCCACCTCCTCCTCTCTAAAAATCGGATTTTATATTCACCATATTTATTGTTTTATTGTTCAGGTTATACACTTTCAACTTTACATTTCTTCATTGTGAACTACGGTTTTATAAAAGCCGGGCGGCTCCTTTTGAAACGATGTTCTGACTAAGTAAATCAATAAATGCAGAGATTGCGTCATTATAAAGAAATAACCTATATAGCCAATAATTGCCACGTTTATTCAGCTATATAATAAATTAAACGACATTTAATATTTAACTTATAAACAAAGCAAAACGGGATGAAACATAATCTTATTTTTCCTTATTTGTCTGTGTAGCATAGAGCCTGTTGAATATGACTCTTTATTCTAATGTAGACAATGTGTGAACATTGAATAAAATCAAAATATTAAGACATGCAATGCATTCATTAAATACAAAAATATTATTAGACTATAGTCTAACAGACTAATAAAAAATTGGGATTATCCCAAAAATAACTAAAATGTTCAAACAGTGAGTTTTCGTGCGTACAGGCGACGTAGAAATAATGTAAAAGCAGCTCAGACTTTACAGGTCAGCTGATGGTTGGATTTCTCCTGCATGGTGAAACACATGTTATACACACAATAGTTTACACATCATTGAGCTCAAAATGTATAGATGGGAAACACTGATGTAAACGTGTAGCCAGGATATTTTAAGGAGGAGGAAAGAAAATCATTATTTATCTGCAGTGTTCTCCTGAATATAACATGAAAGCAGTTTTCTTTTAAATTGAGCTGATGCAGCTTGACATTTCCAGCGAGTTTGAGTAATTACAAATTGATAAAAAGGAAGAAGTCTTTGTTCGAAATGAGACAAGCAAAGAAAATATTCCAAATATCTGAAAAATACTGTGTCAATGAAGAGCTTTCAACAGTCTTATTCATGACATTTGAAGGGACATATGAACTATTTGGTATTCCGTCGCTTTGAGTACAAAACTTTATTCTTCCATATAAAGTTCTCACTTATCCAAACTCTCCTTTACATTTTAAACTAATGTGTGTTTGTGTTATCCTGCTGCAGAAACACTATTTTACTGTTCGCCTCCCAACGATCACATTTAATTATCCATGTGGTTGTTATTATCATCATGTCGCCACATTCTAATTATTGTGATTTTTTTATTTTTTTATTGCAAAATTCAAGTTGGCAAACGATGCAAAGTAAAATGGTTTTGGCGGTAACGAATTACGATTTATGCTACTTTTTTCATGCAGCTATAATCCACTGTAGCTGCTGTGGCTCCTCTTATGGTGATCAGGACTCAGGCCTCGTCTGCGCCACTCTTTTCTGTTCTATCATTATCTATCAGCTCGTCAAAAAACTAACAAACAAATTAAAAAAAGAAAGAAAAAGATAGGAAGCGGCTCTTTGACACCTTGACGTATTTCGTTACCGTTCGTCACCTTTCAGGCTTTGCGTGTATTTATTGTTATTAACTTTAATACAGTTATTGCTTCAAATGTAGATTAAATTGCATTTGATCACAACAGAAGCAGCAGCAGACTATTTAACTATAAGGATGAGGTTAATAATCTTAAAAAAAAACAATCATAGTACGGCTCTAGTTTTCTAAACAAAAACTAAATAAACAAACGGTGACAATTAAATTCTGCAAAGCTCCTTTTTCCATTAACTGTTCGT
The DNA here is from genome assembly GCA_038419695.1 of Scomberomorus guttatus. Taxonomy (NCBI): domain Eukaryota; kingdom Metazoa; phylum Chordata; class Actinopteri; order Scombriformes; family Scombridae; genus Scomberomorus; species Scomberomorus guttatus. The sequence goes on along the minus strand of CM076464.1, from coordinate 13,167,794 downwards.
GTTGTTGCGTTTTGGTTGTCAATGTTATTTTCATGAGTGACCTCTGTGCAACATGTCAGCTCAAATATAGAAAAACAGGATTAAATATGAAACAAAAAGTAAAAAAAAAAAAAAGAAGAAGAAGAAATAAATATGGAACAAGACTTGAGTTAAGCAGAACAAGTGCTTTAATTGGTTTGAGTGAACGCTTATGGAATGGAGTGTATTATTATTATCATCATCATCATCATTAAATGTGAAGAACAATAAACATACAACATCATTTTGGCCTCTCTGCCACTGAAAGGGGAACTCTCACCGACCATTGTCAAACAGCAATAAACACACATTCACACATACACACACAGTAATGCTTTAACCACTGCTAAAAGTACTCGGGGCTGTTGGGAGACCAAAGCACAATCTGCAGGGAGGTTTTTTTTTTTTTTCCTGGCCTTTTGTTTTGACTTTTGCATGCAAACTCTACAGATTGGATTCATTTTGAGCACTTTCTCCTCAAAAGATTTCTTGATTTTAGATCATAAGGCCTAAAAAAGGACATTTTCCAAGCTCTGCAGATCCTGCCTGGCCTCTGCTCGTTTACAATTGAAATTTCCCTTAACACTTGATAAACCACATGAACACAGGGCTGTTTCCCATAACTTTGGACAAGTTCACATATGAGTGATGCACCTCGCTCTCTCCCAGTAAACGTTGAAAAAAAGAAAAGAAAATACCCCCCCCCCCAAAAAAAAAAACGAATCGAGTTCAAACAGACACGTTATATGATACACAATGTTCTTCAAGCTCATGTGGGGAGGTTTTGACTGCTGAAAGATGCTTTTGGCAAGTTAATGGTGGCAGCAGGTTGACTGGTGGGTGCGGTTATGGGTGAAGCAAGGACTTGTTCATTCCAAGGTACAGCAGCAGGGCATGTGTGTTTAATTTGCATCTGTTTAAAGTCTGCCATTGGTATCACCTTCCTAACATGACATCCAGAGTTAATATTCCCAAAAACAAAAACAAAGAAAACTCACTCTCCCAGCATGCACTGCTCTGTTTTCTACACTTGCTTAAGTCTGACTACACGGAAGCCTGCAGGGGCCAAACTGAGCAACCTATGTACAGTATGAGCTATATGTGACAACAGAAACAAAACAGCCCATTTATAGAGAAAGAACACAGAAATATCAACTAACCACTGACTCAGGATGAACTACCAGCTGATAACCTCCCTGATAACAAGCAGGCTGATGGGAGAATTTTAAAGATGTGAAGCATGAGAACAGAAATCTGTGTCAGAAATGAACAGGAGTAAGTGAAATCATGGACAAACATTAAAAAAAAAAAAAAAAAAAAATCCTGAAATGTGACTGCATCTGTGGTTAGTGGGTAAATGTGATGAAGATGACAGTCTCCTGAGGTGGGGGTCAGTTAGCGAGGACGAGCACAACAAAACACAATTACGACACACACACACACGCGCACACACACACACACACTCCACGATGCACATCCACACACACACACACTCACTCTTTTAAAAAAAGGCAGGACCAGCGTGACTGAACAAGGGAGTAATATCAGCACAGACGCCGCCCTCGCTCTGAGGAGGAGGAGGGAAGGGTCGCCTGTATACACTGAATTATCAGATTGATGGATTTGAATTTACAGAAAGCAATCCATCCATCTTCAAATTTAACACAGCTATTCACTTTTTTTTTTTTTTAAATTGGTTAAAACACATTAGAATGGTTTAACATTGAACTGACTGGATAACATGAACGAGTCTAAATACAGCGGCGCTGGAGTGGACGAAGGGTTGAAAATAAAGTCGGGAATAATGCATGTCAAAGTAAACACCCTATTATTAAAATAACCTTTTACCTTTGTTTAAAAAAAAAGATTACAAAATATAAAAATTAAATAATTTTGGAGTATAAAGGCACACATCTTGCACAGTGTATACAATGAAAACACTTATTTAAAGCATGGTAGGGACTATTACGCTGAACAGCTCACAAATCTGGTTAAAGTGTGGGGACACAAAGAGAACCTGAACAACACCGACTAGAGAGGGAAAAGGAATTCCTGTGACATGCATTTTTTTTAATGACTTTTGACTTAAGTACACCTATAGTAAGCATTGTATAAATTCAAGCAGTATCATTCTTCATTTACCACAGCACCATCATTCACTCCCAAGGGTGGCTCCTTTTTTTTTTCTTTTTTCTTTTTAAATACAGCTATATCTCATGACTAAAATCCAATGTAAAAATATAAATGTGAATATAATCTATGATATCTACACAAACATATTGTGATGGAAGCTTTTTGCATGGGTTAGAATAGTCAAGGAGGACGACTTTACTTGTTTTAGTTGGTTATCCAGAAGTGATACACAACATCACACGCACAACAACGTTTCGCACTTACATACAAGTATATTGCATTTCCCTTGTTAAGACCGTATCAACTAATTGGGGTCGTATTCGTAACATTTGGTTCCTTTCCTCTTGTGCAAAATATACAAAAAAAACAAACAAAAAAAAAAACAGAAACAAAAATATTACCACATCAATTCATAAAACCGCCAGATTCAAACACAGATAAAACCACCTTTAAAAAACAACAACACAGACAACGATGAATAACAGACTCACAGCCGAGGTTAGAGAAGAGAACGATGCTGTTGATGTTACTAAATGACTTACGACACGTATCTTTACATCTGCAGCTACTCTTCCCAACCGCTCTCCTCCCCTTTCCTCTCCCCCTTTTACAACTTTTGAACACTGACACACACACACGCCACTGGGTGTGTGCTGGTACGATGCTGGAGGTAAACCATCTTCTGTCCTGCCCTGAATGCACAAGCACGCTCACACTGTTTGCCTGCTCCCGAAATCCACCGCAGCGCGCTTCTAAAAAGGATTGGAAAAGGTTCGTTTACAAAAAGCCCTGCAAACAGAACTTGTCTGCTTTTCCCGCTCAAGTATTGCAGTAAATTCTTCCCATCCAATCCCTGCAGATCTGTAAGAAGTGCTCGCAGGTGAAGAACGGTGGAGGAGACGGGATTTAAGATCAGGCATCTAAGATTCAATCCTAAGAAAGCCGAGCTCCTTTTCCTCTTTGTTGCAGCGCAAATAACAGAACAAGAGCTCCTAACCTCGAACGACAAATAAAAGTGCAACATTTTATTCATAAGGTGCTGATGGCAACAGAAAGTTAAGGGCTGCTGATGTTTCAGTCTAAACAAAGACAGAACAAGGAGTGACTTTTACTCTGGATCACTACAGCCGCACAAGACTCTGAGGTCATTCCCTGCCACAGGAACAGAAACCAGACTACATAAAAATGCCCAAATTATTCAGAAAGAATGCGAGTAAATGACACTAAAGAGAAGCTGTGCACTCGAATCCCTCTTCTTCTCCTTTCGTCCCTTAAATCGCTCTTAATCACTGTGTGCCGCAACAAAGCGCCGAGAGACACTGAGGAGCAACTAGTGCTGAAAACAAGCGTTATAATTTACCGCAACAAGTGAACTCATCTCAGATGATGAGAAGTGTGTGGCAAGAGGATGACCCAGAAGCTCAAGCCATTAACTGTACATGAAGAACATGGGAAGAAGGGGAATGATCTAAAGGGTGAGTGATGGAGGAGGAGCCAGAGTGGGAAGATTTGTTTGGCTGAGTATTTGTATAGCATTTTGGGTGGGGGGGAGGGGGGATCTGGCTGTTGGCCTATTGGAAGACTGCTTCCGACTCCCTGACATTAAGCAATTGCATTAGGCGAGGCTCAACATAAACTTCCTCTTTACATCCCGCTCAGCCGTCGTCTGACCTCTGCACTCCCCTTGACCTCAGACTTATACCACAACATATCTTCCCCAACCTCCCCCCTGAACATCATTAGGGAAAGACGTACACAAACATCAACTGGAACAATGCAGGGTGTTGTACGTTGTGTTAGAGGCAATAAAAAAAGCCATATTTCCACATAAACAACCATACAGACAAAAACAAATTATATTTAAAAAAAAAAAAACGCAATGAATTGGACACTTGCTTTCAACACCCTTATCATCCAAAGTAACACATGAACACAACTCAACAGAGGAGAGGTTAAATGTAAACGAATGATGTTTTTTTTTTTGTTTTTTTGTTTTTAGCTGCAGAGCGTGGCACCCCGCTGAAAGAGAGAGAGGAACAAACAGGGAGGGATGAGGAGAACGGATGAGGGAGAGTGATACGAAGCCATCACAGCACCTTTTTTTATTCAGCCTCTCGATGGGTTTTTTTTTTTTTCTCTCTCCGTCACGTATCTTCTCCACCCTACTCCCCACTTGCCCTCCCTTTCTCATGTGCCTCTGAGCCTCCTGTTGTTCCTGGGGGCTATGACAGGATAGTGGTGATGAAATCGTAAAACCTCTTGGAGTACTGCTCTGGGTTCACTGTGGAGATTTCTGCTCCCGCCTGCAGAGAGAAACAGAGACGACTGTGTATTTGCCTTGTAATTCACAGTTTTATTCTCATCAATATTTTTATTGTTTAACATTATTATTTGAAATATAGCAGCTTCATACCCCGTGTTTGACAGTCTTGGCGGCGTGGGCGGCTTTCTTCTTTGCATCGTAATGCTGCAGGATGTCTATGACAGCCATGAAGTAAACCTCCTTCCTGGGAGCACCTGTAGTTCAAAACCAATGCACTCTTTTTAAAGCAGCAGGTCTGACAACTACAATAAAAGCCCAGCAGGGGGAGCTCTCAGTACTGCATTTATTATTTAGCTGTTGAATACAACCCTCACAATACAATGGCTGCAGCTGAACACTCACTATCATTGCTTTTGATGGCGTAGACGTCAATAGTGGGATCAAACTCTCCGGGTGACAGAGGCTTGCTGCTGTCCAGGGTGTTGCTAGGACTGTCAGGGGGCGTCCCGATGCCCCCTCCGTCACTCTCGCCCTCCTCTTCGGCCTCATTGTCCTCGCTCTCTACCTCTTCCTGCTCTGCTCGCTCCACGTCGTGTATCCCCACCAGCAGACTGTAGTCCATGAGCTTCAGCTGCGCCAGGAACTGAGGGCGGTGGGAGAAGTTAGGAGAGTAGTGAGAATGGGAGGCGAGCACGGAGATGGGAGAAGCATGAGGGGTTTAAGGAGGAGGGAGGAAAGAGTAGGATGGAGGGAAAAACCTTCATCTTCATCAAAAGCTACTGACACCCCCAAGAATGCACTACGGATTGCTAAACTGTAAATCAACCCAAAAATATTAATGATATTAGTGTTAAACTATTTACAGTGAGCAAACATAATAGATATTGGTCATATCTTATGTTGAACACATACCTCCACATCTTTCCTAAGCTTCTCCAGGAACATTTTCTTGTTTTCATCGTCAATGTAGATCTTCTGTCCATCATTGATGAAATCATTGTCCTTGTAGGTGGGCAGCTCCTTGGCCTGCCCATTAGTATTGGAGATTAGCAACCACATAAACAACAGTCAACAAGCACAAGACTAGACAGTTCAAACCTGAAAGAGGCAGCGGACCTGGGAAAAAATGTGACAGAATTCTGGTGCTTAAATCAAGTGTCACTTTTCCTTTAAGAGGATGAGAGACTGTCCATAAATATCAGTTCAACCAGTCACATGTAAAACATAGAAACACTATATTTCTTATTTTTTTTGAACTAAATAGTCAGTTTCAATATATTTATATATAGTTTGAGATATTTGACATAGGGTCAAATACTGCAGTAGCAAGATATCATTAACTAAAAGCAGCATCAGTGTTCTTCATCCTTTTTCCCCAGAATACTTAAAACATTAACAATCTAATATACTGTAGATGTCATTAAATAGGACTACTTGTCTTGTTCAACTATCAGAATAAAGGGGTATTTCAAAATGCATGACAGAGATTGATTTCTAATCTTAGAAATTAGTAATGTCAACAAGCTTTTTAAATGCATCTCCCTGAGAAGACAATCCTGCATGTTCAAACACCCCGTAGACATAAATGAGGCTTTGAACCTGTGGTTTGTTAGATAAGCCTGTCTCTGATTCAGCCAAACACAATATACAGTATATATATATATATATTACTGGTAAAAGTAGTTGGCTAACTGTGTACAGGCAGTCTGTCCAAACCAAGGCTTACCTCCTTTCAAGCTATATGATTTGACTGTGTAATACGGTACATGCAGCATGCTCACAGCAGGGTACAGATCCAGCTGATGCGTTATTATCAAGCTCACATCTTTTCTGTGTTTTTAAAGTGGAATCTGCTCAGTTTTCTGTACACAGAAGCTTAGACAGTTTTTTTTTTAAAAAAAGGCATCTGTTAGATCCATACACTTTGTGTCATGAGAAAGAGGACGTTTAACTCAAAGCCATGAAACGTCCTTGTCGGCACTGGGCTGGACTCCGAAAAGCATCAGTTCTTATCAGTATGATAATAGACTATATCCCTGCTTGAGGGACATTAAACCAACTTTTGAGATGCTTTTCAGAATCCAGATTGTTTTTGCATCTAATATAAACTCTCTAAAGCAAACGCATCTTTGCGACAGATTCCCTCTATTCAGCGTACAAGCATAATGAAGGAGATTCCTATTTAATTGTCTGTCAGATGGGATGAAATGTTCTTCTAAACCAGGCTGCTGCAAGACTGCCAGCAGCCTGTAGGGGGAAGAAGTGTTATGTGAGAAAGAGACGGGGCCTAATTCAGAGTCACTGAGGAAAAAAGAGAGCAGGAAATGAGGTAACAGGGCAGCAGCGCCAGTTTAGCTACTACAGTGTTTCTATGGCAGCAGGAGAAGAGCAGCAACACATAACAGCACTTTGTAGCAGTAGAAATGAGCTCGGACAGCACACACTGACACACATACATACACATACAGAATACACCTTTACACAGAACAGGAATACATCTCACAAAATAGGACATTTGAGCACATATACATACAGACATAGACCTCCAATTTGCAATAAATGAGATGTACAACTGGGTCGACTGAATATAGATGCGACAGATAAGGTAAATGTGGACGCAACGTAAAGCTGACTGCAGAGTGAACATAACCTGAACGCATTCTGCAGCCTCGACCGACATTTCAACTTTTACTACACATCCATTTTTATCTGTCTTTATTTCCATGCCTTCCATTCTCAGTCTTTCAAACCGGTTCATGACATGTTTTGCTTTCTTTCAGGCACGCAGAGGATTCAGTTGACCTGTCATTGATTTTCTATTTTACACCGACTGCAATGAAATGACTGGTGCACTACACTGAGGTAGTAAGTAGAAAAACAGAAAGATATATTAGAGGCAGGAAGAAAAGGTGGGTTGTCGATGAGCCTTGTGAAGCTGCGTGACAGGTGAATTTCCCCGCTGGTTGGAAAATTAATCTTAGCCTAAGACAACATACTGATGTCTTGCTCTCTCAGGAGAACAATGCCTTTCTGTAGGATCTGTGGTATGCTCACACTGGGGCGTTTCTACACCTTTCTATCCAATCATATGCACACTCAAGTTGACAGGTGTGGATTAATACCAAACCAGCAGGTTCAACATCAGTGATATACAGTTTCTAAATTATAAGCTCTGGCTGTAACACATCATAGCAGAATTCGTCTGAACTGTTTATTACCATTCATAAAAAACAGTTGTTTCGAAACACCTTATTTATGTGCAATCGTCATGCAATACTTTGATGAGTTACTAGCAAACTGAGCTGATTCATATCAGCCACTTCAACATGCAAAGGCAACATGAATCCAGCACTTCATGTGTTTAGTTGGCATTATTACACGTGAGCACACAGTGTATTATGGATAATTAACTGTTTGGGTGTATAAGAGTACAACTTTCTCTTGAAAACAGAAAAGAGTTCAAGAGTATTATTGGTAACTGGACATAAAAAAAATAAATAAAATGTGATTGAGATAGTTGAAATAGCTGTTTCCTTGAACTTGAACAGTCGGTCGGCAGTCATGTGCTGGACAATTTTTCGGAAACAACAGTCAATATCCCCCAAAATTAGAAACAAACTGAGACACAGGTAATACTAATACATACTCACCCGAGGATGCAAACAATTAAGACTGCTTATAAAATACTTCTAATCTCAGAAGGTTGTGGGCAGACATCCGGCGCATACTCTACAGCTTAAAATAAATAAATAAATAAATAAAGCCCTTACAACTGACTCATCTCTTACATGAGCTTTTAACTGAGGCAACTACTCATCAACTGCCAAAGAAATTTTATTACACAAAACAAAGTGTTTTGGCAGCAGTGGCAGTGCGGGACACAGAGTCAGGGAATCTCATCTGCACTGTAATGCTTTTAAGGTACAAGTTTTCTGCATCATAGGCTTGACTGCTTTAGATGACAAATCAAAATGTGCACTCCTGTTTTTATTCAGACGGTGGCAAGTGTACAGAGGTCAGTTAACATTGTCTGCTTATCAATTTGCGCTATAGAAACATTGTAAAATTTTGTGTAACTCACTAGAATGGTGGGTCTCTACCTGACAATTTCAGCCTTTAATTGGGAATAAAAATGTAAAATAAAAATATAATATAAAAATAAAAATTCTCCGTCTAAAATACATCATATTTCCCACAATGTAACGTCTTTGTACTTCATTTCTCTCTCAATTTCTGGTTACTGTTCTCTTTCTGACCACACAGTTTGTCCTTCCCATTCAAGCCGTCGCCTTACTCTTCCACCTCTTGCTCTCCAGTGTTTCAAATACATGTTGGTGCTGTTGAGTGAATGGTGGGAACAAAAATGAACTGCCTGGCAAAACTAAAACTGGACTTGTTGACAAGTTGAGCAAACGGTGACTGTAAATGGATGAAAAGTGTGCAAAATATGGCCTTTAAATAACAGTGCCTGGAGGAGACGAGGAAAAGAAAATGCTCGGCCGTACAAAAAAAAAAAAAAAAACAATAAAATAAGATTGGTTAAATAGATCATGCCTGGTATATGAGCCCTGGTTTTCTTACATCTCTTACGTGTTTCATGGCGCAGTAAAAGCGCGTGGCAATCCGCAGTGTTTGCAGCCTTTGCTGAACGTTACCAGATTTGGGCCGCGGGGGCACATCCTCTGGTGGGGGCGGCTGCTAGAAAAGGGGGAGCGAGGGAGGGACGGTAGGGGTGGAGGAAAGGAGAGAAGAAAGGAGAGAGGAAGGGAGGAAGGAAGTTGGAAGTAAAGGCAAAGTGTTTAAAATGTAACAGAACACAATTGTTTTTTTCAAATTGGTAGAGGGTTGGAAAGGGCATCAACGCGAAAGATCCTTTTGACCAGTCAAGATGTTTACAGATCTCAAGATGGCTGGGCCAAGAAAAGTGTATATCAGTGTCCGACAGCTCCATCCAATGACAATGTACAAAAGAGTAAAGATTTTTGCAGTAATACTATTTCCATATTATTAGTTTCATTTATTAATAGGATTTTAGAATCTTTCCTTAAAAAATATTCCTAAACATAACAATTTAAGAGTTATATTTAATATATGCATGACTGCTCTGGCTGCAGTGGTGTTCATTTTGTTGGTTCCCGACACTTAAACGCCTGATAAAGAAGGGAAGCAGCCTGGCAGAGCTACTCTGGGACTATGCAGAGCAAGGACTATAAACTAATTTGTATTCTGTGAAACCTGCATCCTGCTAAACATCTCTTCAGGTGTGGTACTATTTTTAAAAGCTTACTATTACTCTTGTAGGGGCTACTAAACCAATATCAAGGCAGTTCACACACAGTCATACAGGCACATTAAAGCCATGTGCCCCCAGCGGAGATACCGGTCGGTGCTGGCGTGAAGAGAAAGAGGAGAGTAAACAAAAACAACAAACAACTGTAGCAGAGCGCTACTGAGCAGAAACCTGGTGCAGACACAAGTGGTATTCCACAAACCAAGGACCAGTAGCCATTTCATAACATACAAACACAACCTCTATATTTTTCAGGCCACTTAGCAAATACTGCGATGGCACGATTCACCTACACCAGTGTTTGATATATTGTGGGTCATGGAACAAATTAACCTAGTTTGGGCTCTGGTTTCAATAATTTGAGGATTAAAAAATTATCTGGTAAACCCACAGACTATCTCCTAGGTAAACTGCTGTACATAAATTGTGTCAGAAAGCCAATTGCTGCTGTGTGACAGCCAAAACCCTGAGACAGCAGCTAAAGGAAGCGCAACATTTATTTTAAGTAAAAAGGAAAATACATGTCATATGTGGGTAGAACAGAACATGTCCACAATGTGCAACAGAATGGGGGCTGGTGTTCATACACATTGGAATGTGTTAGAAATAATGTAACTTCAAAAAAGATGCAGAAAAACATTATATACCATGCAGATGCATGCATGAAAGGGAGACGGTCATGCAGTCAGGAGAGAACCCTGCCATGCTTGTTGTTTGTGTGTGTGTGTGTGAAGCAATTTTTACACACACTGTACCTTCTGAACAAAACACACGATCTTCTTCTTTCACTTGGTATGATGCACTGTCTTCCCTTAATTTTAATTAGGCAACCGCAGTGTGTGTGTGAGTGTTCACACATTCATGGCTCAATGAGTCAAGAGCCATGAAGTCCAGTCTGAGTCTGGACTTAAACTAGTGAAGAATCATTTGAAGGCAGCACATTCATTCAATACCACAAGCGCTTTTAGTGGGTAACTGCAGGTAAGTTAAGCATGTCTGTCAGTGTTTGTAGGAAGGTGTTTCATGTGGAGAGACCATCATGTCTCTTGTCAGATCCTTATCTTTGATCTGTGCTCTAGTTGTGCCTCTGAGATATGCTGTGAGTTGGGTGTAAACATATATGCACATTCAAAAGTATGTGGAGTACTGTATTCTGCATTCATGTAAGTAAAGTGGCAATTACTGTATAATGCTTATTAACTACATTTCACTAAAGGTAAAACAACCACAAAATTCCCCAAAGACTTACAGCAATAAGTACTAATTTGTGAGTTAAGAGTCAGTAGTAGTTAGTGAAGGAAAATAACATCTTTAGTTGAGCCACAGACAAAAAGAGGTCACAAAGTTGGCTCACATGCATGTTAAATCCTCAGCTGCTTTGTTTTTCCACTCATCAGTTTGAACCCCAATGTTTTGTTTCTTCTTCTATTTATACTAGGCTATATTTAGTTTAGGGATTCCCTTAAGTCTTCCATGCCTCACTGCATGGTGCCCCACGATTAAGCCACAGTAAAAGCCGGTGGAAAGTTCAAACCCCTCCGCATTGAAATTCAACTACTATATAAACCTTTTTTACGGTCAGACACACCGCTAAACACTTACATGTGGACACATGCAAAAAAAAAAAAAAGTCGCCGTGGACAAGCAATTCTTTCCCTTCCAATGTTGCTGAGCTGACAGGTCAAACCAACAGCACCCCAAAGTCACAGTGTTCAGGGACGCTGTCTGCAGCTTCCATCATTCGAAAGGTCAAAGCCTTGTAGCTACAAGAAAATATCATTTACACCTGTAAAATATCCATTCTAATTGTAAGCTAATAAAATGTTACACAATGAACCATCAGGGCTTCCACGGTTTCAGTTTTTAAACGTGACTTTGTCCAAGCAGCCATGAGCCAAAAACTGAAAACAGCCAGTCTCGCACAACAAACAGCAACATTTCCATCAACATCAAAGACACAAAACAACTCACTCATATACGCTGCTCAGACAGACGCACACACCACCCAGACAGACACACATGTATATGGAAAACAGGACTATTCAAAATCATGTGACAACATCTGATCGAATAAAACTCGAAACCAAACACACACTCAGACACGCAAAACCTTCAATTTTTCACACACAGACAGCAAGCAGGGGAACAGGTGGAACAGCAGAAGCAAGGTTAGAGGGGATGAGGCAAATTAAAGAGACACAAATAGCGTGCAGGGGCTGGAAGGGGAATGGGGTGATGGAGTAGGTGCTAATTGAAGGAGATGAATATTTGCTACTGTCATAGACACCCAAAGGGAAGCAAAATAAGACACCAAAGTTGTGTTAGTTGGGCCGTTTGGGTGATGACAGTAAGCTTGAAATTGTTTGAAGCTGTGTTGGTTATTGAAACCACTGGAAACACAGTTTGTTCTCTCTCTCATTCTCTAATCGTCCCCATGGCTTTTAATGGAGTTTAAACAGAATCATGAACACATTTTTAGTACATGACATCAGTGTTTCAATTACATGAAAGATAAAAAGTTCCACGTTTCATTTTTGGTATATTTGTTCAAAATGTTCAAGTAGGCTACATGAAAGGTTATATAGAAAGACATTTTGGCACTGTTTATTGATTTATTGGCTTTGTTTCCTGCACTACATATAGAAAGTGGGAGATTGCTTAACTAAGCGCACAAGAGGGGAAAAAAAATAGACTTTGAGAATAACAATGCGGTTTGCATATTGATGTGCAAAAATGGGTTGTCGGTGTGGATACATTTATAGCACATCGGTCGGTCAGTTCTGAAAGAAATATGAGGGATGAATGTTTAAAATATTCCAGAAATGCTTTAAAAAAACATGCTGGAAGTTTAGTTTTGTTTGTAAATTGATTACATTTCTAACTCTTGTTGTGCTGGTTTGAAGCATTTGTTTATTTTGCGTTTTAACTGTAGCACTTTGAGTCTATTCTTTTATTGAAAAGTGTTTAAACAGGCAACATCACTAATACTAATATATAGTAAAGGTTAAGAGATCCTGACTGTGCTGAGTTTAAAGGTGTGGGGGGGTGTATAATAGTGAACCCTGGCTAACGACAGGTGACTGTACCTTCTCCTTGTCGCTAGCCTCTCTTGCCACAGTGGAACCCTAGGGGGAAAAAAAAGAAGAGAGAAAGAAAATGACTCTCAATAACCCAATTTTTACTAGTAGCACTGGGAAGTCTTGTTTTGTTCTCCCCTCTTACCTTGAGATCATATTTTTTATAGACGGAAAGGCGGTGGGAGAAGACATTGCGTGTAACAATCATGTAAGTTGCATCTCCATCCACGGTGAGCCGGTACATCCCCAGAAACTGAGGCAGCAGCGTGTTGCCATGGCACTCCACAATGAACTAACAAAAGAGCAAGGAATATAAATTAATGCGCCTTTTATATTCACAATGGATGCTTAGTGCCTGCATTAGAAGGGAGACAGAATGTTAAGATAGAAGGTATGAAAGGAAAGTCTGTTTTTGACTTACTGTTGCTCTGTAATTGAATGTAGGGTAAATGGAAAGGAGGGCCCTAAGGGCCACAGCTGTACTGGATCATATGAATCTGTACCCAGACAATTGTTTTAATTTACTGACCAATTAAGAACCAATAGTTTCAGTTTAAGTTTTTATTTGGCATCATTAATGTTGACATTATGCCACCTGGTACAAATCTAAGAAATACTTAAAGGACAGGTTCATGATTTTTCAAGTCTGTCTTAAAACAACAGTCAGGTGTCCATATGAACACTGAAAGAGGTTGCCCTCGCTGTGATCATTCCTCCTGTTCACACTGGCCATTAAAAGATCTCCTTCAAATGTGCTTTCAACGTAAGTGATGGGGGCCAAAATCCACAGTGTGTCCACACAGTCATTTAGTGCAAAAAAGCATTTAAAGGTTTATCTGAAGCTTATATGAGGCTTCAGCAGTCTGAGTTAGTCATATCAAGTGGATATCTGCCACATTTACAGTCTTTTTAGCATCAAATTCCCTCTTTGTGTTTCCCCTGACAGTGTTTCCCTGTTGAGCTGTGGTGGAAGTACAGTAACAAAAAGAGGAACTCTGGCACTAAACATTGAAAGATATCTACTTGATTTGACTCACCTGGACAACTGAAGCTTCGTATTAGCTTCAGATAAACTTTTAAATACATTTTTGCACAGGAGGAGGACTGTGGATTTTGGCTCCCATCACTTACATTATAAGTGCATTATAAAGGGATCTTCTAATGTTCAGTATGAACAGGAGGAATGATTATGGCAAGAAAAAACTATTTCAATGTTCATTTGGGCTCCTGACTGTTGTTTTTAGACAGACTTGAAAAATTGCGAACCCGTCCTTTAATATTTACCCTCAAATCCAACCCTATCCTCTTTATGTCATGGTGCTAGGTGTTTCAAAGAGATAAAATCACAGTAGACTGACTGAATAATACACAATATTGTGCTTGTGTGTGCTGTTTAAGTTTGTGATGCAGGTAGACAGATGAATATTCAAATTGTGCAAGTGTGTTTATACTGAAGTCCCATTGTATGAGAGCACATTCAGAAAAAACAAAGAATGACAATATTTCTGAAGATTTGAAATGTGGTTCTTGAGGTATTTGGTTTCTACCAAAGACACACTGTTACAGCCTATCTTAGAAATTAATCATGGCTTGCATCTTTATAATGTATATGATAGTAATCACCTGATGGTACTTCTTTAGAATGTTATGCATCTCTGCAACATCCTCGCTGCTGATGGTCTTGATGACGTAGCGTTTGTCATAAGAGGTGTGGAAGCGGGCCCCGCTTCGTCCCTGGGCCTCACTGTTCAAGGGAGCACTGCGTGTCAGAGAGTTCTGCGAAGAGCAAAAGTGGAACGGAAAAATACTTATCATGTTTATCAGGATGTACACACTGAGATACAGAAAGTTTGTCTTCTTGGTGTTTTGATAACCCTTGCTCATGCATTATTTGCACTGCCGTCAGAGAGCTAAGATAACATACCTATTACTTATATTTTCCTTTCTTGAGTGGTCTGTGTCACTAAATACAAAAAACTTTTTTAGCAAAGAACTCATTTAACTATGAGTCAGAACCCAAATCGGTCTCTTATGTTAAAATAGCTTGTGGTGAAACAAATTTGGTTGAATGACCGGAATAGCTGCTCTTTCAATGTATGTGATGAAGCCCACAATACAGCATCCCCCGCGTGTATCTTCTTGTTGTCTGACCTTCCACTCTTCAGTCTAAACATGTGGGGATCTGACCCCACGTCTGCTGCCTGTCCAAACCTACACACAGACACAAACAGCTGCTGTCCAGACTTTGGACCTCAATAGTAACATGATCCAACACCCCTGGCTCAATGCCTCATTCTCCAAGAATTCCTGATGTCCTCTGCCCTCACTTCCCTCTTCTCTCTTCAACTCTTTGCATCTTTTGCTTGTATTGCAGAGTGAGGACTATCAGGCACATGCTGTGAAAACTGTTAAGCAGCATTTGTTTCCCTTGTGTTTAGACCAAAAATGAGCTGCAGTCTTGTTTGCGGACGTTCCTAAAAAGCATGGACTACTGTATGAGGCACGTCTCAGGGTACATTGAAGTGGTTTGTATCACAGGCTGAAAATGTTTAAGAGGCCCTTCGCCTGAGGCTGGCATAGATGAAAAGCTTTCAAAGTGATATCCTAATGTTTTTGTTTGAGTTAGTTAGCCATTTTCCCCACTATGCCTTTATCATAATGTGGGGAAAAAAGTTAATCTGTTTGCACTTCAGTTACCCTCCAAAAAACTTAATTCAATGCTGCTAGCATTCCTCATTAAAACTAATGATTACTGCTGCATGTCAGCAAAAGAGCAGGCTTGCAGCTGGTGGTACCCATTGGCTGTAATGAGGAATATTACCAATGTAATTAAAAATAATGCCAACAGGCTGGTTTAAGAGCGACGGCATTATTGGACAAACCAATAAACCTTTTTGACCACAATGTGACTAGTGCCTTATGTAGGAAACTAGTTTAACGTTGAGAATATCACGACATTCCTTTGCACTGGCCAGTGTCTTAACACCCCCAACTGCCCACTCACTGCAGCCAGCCGAACCCTAATGTAAACATGTGAGAAGGACAGCTGCACTGAGCTGGGACACAATGACCTCCAAATACTGCCAACTCACGGCCTGCACTGGGAATGGGGATTTACTAGGAAAGAGTGGAAAATAAAGGAAGAGTGGGCTGAAACAAAAGAGGGAAAGGAAAAAGTGCAATAGAGCAAAAGTTAACTAGTTAAGAGGATGATCAAATTTGTTTTGGAGTAGTTAGAAGTGTTTATTTCAGTGTGCTCGTAGCACCAGATAGTTTAGTTTATGAAATAAAACTCTGGTACATTTAAGGATAATGTATTGCCTGTAAAAATCATGTGATTGTCTACAGGAAGTGGCACTTTCATATGTGGCACACCAATCTAGTAACCAAAAGATGACAAAAGAAACTAGACATTTGACCCAGAAGTGTTAGTAATGCTGTTAGGCCTGTCTGTCAGTTGTGAATGAACAGCAGATTTCCATACCAAGAACTCCTGATCATCGATGCCAAATCTCTCTCTGAGGTTTCGAAACACGAGAGGGCAGTACTCCTTGAACTTGAAATGGCTGGGCATGTTCTCTCTGAAACACAAGTGACATGGTTACGAAATTACGAAATTCGAGGAAGTATGAAAATACAATTACAGTGTCATAATGTTTGTGAAATATAATCATTATTTAATACACTCAAAAAAGGCCGTACTTGTTGAAGAGGTGGTTGTCCACTTTAATCTTGGAGTAGGCCTTGAAGTCGTCTGGCATGAGCATGATGGGAATCTGAACATGGCTTAACTCATTTATCTGGACAGAAAAAAAAAAACATAGGAAAGTAGGAGAGATAAGTGATGTATCTAGGAACACAAAGCAGTCCAAAACATGTCAGTGAAATCACGTTACATTAGAAATACTAGAAGTTAGGCACCTGAAAGACTTTAAAAATACTTATGCTTGAAATATTGATCATTTTTTACTGACAAACATAATGTGATCAGTGAGATCAACACTGAAATGAATCCCTGCAAATTCAGTGGCAGAACTTAAAAAGAACAACAACAAAAAAAAACATAGAACATTTATTTTATTTGGTCAACACATTTGAACAAACATCTGATACAAGCCTGATGGTTGAACTGTGCAACCATTACTCAACCATTACTCACTGATGTAGATATTCACCCATTTGCTAGTTGTGCGCTTCACACCCCAACTCATGTAACCTTTTTCCTGATGCAATATTATCCAACCCAATAAAGTCCATCCTTCCACAGACTAGTCTAAAGGTCAGCGCTCACATAACTTCACATGAATGCTCACATGACTATATTCTACCTCTGAATGGACAACCAGTGTAACAGAATGCACACCATGTATATGCTTCTGGCATTGGTAAGAGAGTGACAACAGTTATGTGTATGTGTGTGTATAACTTCACCACCTTGCTGCACAAAAACTACTCATATCATTAATGTCACATTTCTCTGTTAACCATCTAAGATAACTGAGTAAAATAAGGTGTGTTGCAGAACAAACAAAAGCAAAGCACATTCAGGTGTTTTTTTCCCCCGAATCAAAGCAGCCTGATGACATGTTACTAGGGTTAATTTATGATTCAGACTAGAGTCCTGGTCTGCATCGTCCATCAATACTGGCACAGCATACCTGGCGATGTGAGCAGTTTACAGATTAGATTTTCAGGCTGATGTAGCATACGGGTTTGAAGGACAGCTGTAGGGGAAAGGCAAGTAGAAACGCTGCCAGGACTGCAGCAGCTTTCAAGGTGTTTTCAACGTATAAATAAAAGACAAGATGGCAGCTTGCAGGTGAGAGAACAGCGTGTGTGTTCAAGTGAAAGACAGAGCTAGAATGTGTCTCTGTGTCTCCGAAAGAGAGAGCGATGCCAGAAACACATGACCACGTGTGTGTAAAAGCAAGGTTACGTGTCGCTCCTGCGTGAAAGATAATCTTAGCAATATCCTGCAGTCCGTGATGCTCAGCTATTTTCTAATCTTCTATAGTTTGAGTGTGTTCACCAATCTTGATGAAATGTGATTTCAAAATCAGACAACTAAGCCTGACATTAGATAAAAATGGAGCACTCATCTTTTCAGCACTCACTCTCTTTCCATTGAAATTGTGTCTCAAACAAATGAGGACAATTCAGGCACTGTTAGAAAATCAGATTAAAAGAAGCACTGAGGTTTACTTTGAGTATCTGGAGTGGTTACGTTTTCAAAATGTCATGTGGTGCATTTTAATCTTACATATGACTATAATTAATTACATGTTGTGGACTACCAGATGAATTAGACTATTAACACCAAATGATTTTGAATGATTCATATTTACAGTATCTATCCAACAAAATGTAAAATTACAGAGCACTTCAATAAACCTTGCACACTAAATACACATCAGCGGGGCTTCAAACACATAAGGTACATTGCAGGAGTTTCCATGTGGAGCCGACCATGCATCACATTGCTGTAATACATAGACCTGACATTTGTTATGACTCACGCACAGCTTGATACACATATGATGTGTGTGTATGTGTGTGTGCGCCTGCACATTTGTTGTTGGCTGCAGGACAGGGTGCTGGCAGGTTGCTTGAATCTATTAATAACCTGTCATTCCACCAAGCTCAATTGTGGTGTAGGTATACTGAATAAACTCAAATACACAAACTGTGACTGACTAAAACATTAAGCGTGTAGGTGTATTCCTCTACAGCACAGTCCCAAATGCACTTTAAGCTTTTTACATTGCTCACAGCTAGGATTGTGCAGACAGACAAGAGGTGGTATCAGATCACAATTCCAGCAGCTGTCTTAGAAGAGGTGGCCAATATTTCTACCATTGGGAATTGACTGTAATGCTGCAGAAGTGCTGCAGCAGATGGCGCAGAGAATGGCCTCAGCATGACTGACTGACCCATGAAAGCATTTGGCATACTTTAGATGGTCGTTGAGAAGTATGCTTTTTAGATAGCGTGCCTTAAACACCTTCATGATATTAATGCTCATGATTTTGTTCTGGACCAGTACCAGCATATTGCATAGTTATGAAATTAATTATGATATTTACAGCCATCTTATGCCAACTACTGATAATAATAGGTTGGTCCTTGAAGAGAGCACTTATTGGAGCCTACGGCCTCTCAACTCAACTGCGGCTCAATTGCTGCATTTAGAACTAGAGTTTTAACATTAAGGATTGCCCAATACTTCATAACACATCAACTTATGTGAGTTAACTTTTTAGTCAGAGATCTGGGCCTAGTTCCTCAAACAGCTTCAGGTCGAAACTCTCTCTCAATGGTTGATTTCATAATCTATGACTTTCCACTTTGCCACTGGCCCACACACACTCACATGATTGATGTCCTTTTTGTTACCAGATAGATAAGATGGTACTCAAGAGTGTTGATAACTGCTACAGAAATAATAGTGCAATTAGTAACAATAGTCAGTTTTACCCTCACTGTGGAGGTGATAGTGTCCTTGTGTTGAACTGTAGGTATACTGTAGGTACTGTTTGTTGGCAGCTTGCAAGTAAGGCAGATTGAAGTGGCTCATAAACAATTAAACTCAATACCAAAGACAGAAGCTGGCAGCAGGTAGCCAGCATGTTGGCAGAAGTGGTTGGCTAAAATCTCCTATCAGACAAACTAAAGATATCCCAGAATCTCCTACTGTAAAGCTTATAAGTAGTAATGCTTACATGTACAGAGGGGTTTCTATTCCGTTTGTTATGGGACTAATCACTGAAGGTAATGAATCTGACAAAAAGAAATCTGACCTCCTCGTGTGGTTTAATTTTTACTAAATGTAAAACCATTCTTATTGCTGAACTCTGCAAAAGCTTGTCCAGTGATGTGCAAAGGTTCGACTTTGTACACTATTCCAACTTCGCCTTTAACCAGCTCAGCAAACATGCATTAACTGAGTGTTAGAATTCAGACTGGACATCTCCGCACTTAAATATTCTCTAGGGTTATTTTAAGCTTTCAAAGCAATAGAAGAGAAAAGAGAAGAAGCATGAGAACATTTCTCAGAATTAGTGTGCATACATTAACAAAAGATACAATAACAGAGGGAGAGAACTTTGGAAAGAAAACCTTTGAGATAAAGACAAAAAGATGGAAGCGTATCTGAAAAGAGAAGAAAGCATGAGAAAAAAAAAGATATGGAGAGGAGGGCATTAGCAGAGCAAGGAGAGGATCCAAGTCCACAGATGCCACATCCGACTATGTTTCAGTGCCCTGCTGTGACAGGCACCGACGTCACAGTGATGCTATAGCACAGATGCATCCTGGGTACTCAGAGGGGAGATGTCGCCTAATCAAAAAAAGCTGTGTGTTTCACACAAGGGCAGAGACAATGCCCGATCCTACCAAGCACACATACACATCTGTGAGAACGCTAGTGTACTGAACTGTAAAGACCCAATGAAATTAAAAATACCTTTTCCCAGTTTATATCCTGTGTCCCTGTGTTAATTGTTCATTTACCAATTGTTATATGCCAAATATATGTCAAAAAAATCAGTATCAGAGTATTTTCATATCAAAATCTGTGTCTTTTCTCTTCCTGTGAAACAGTTTCAAATGTTTGATGGCTCATCCTGCACTGAGGGGCGTTTACAAAAGGTCATCCAGTCAAATGTGACTTTGTGTGAGTGGCTAGCCACAGCAGTCATATGAAACCGCACTTCACTGTTTGTGGGTTGTAGTAGCTAACAGAGCAATATGGAGAGAGATATAAAGAGATGTGTGTTTGGATATCAGTGGGCAAAAAACTTTTGTTTTCATTTCCGAAACAATGTGGCTGAGGTCTAATTCATTCATGTCCCCCTCGTCCTCCTCCTGATCTAACAACAGGTGAGGGAGCCAACAGTTCTCTGTAGCCCAGTTTCTCTCTGCAGCTCCGTATTGCACTAAACTCCAAGCCCCACCCACCTTTTTAGCGGCCCAATCAAATGCAAAGGATTTGATTTAAATCCCTCTTGTAACTGTCCACCACTCAAATATTCCGTTTCATTGGGAAATGTGTCAGTACAGAAGCTAAACATGCTCACTTTTGTTTCACTGGGACTTTGATGCAATACTGACACGCATTCATGCGAAAATATAAATGCTGTGAAAATATTCATTTGATAAAAAGTTATAATGGTTTCTTGGAGGAGGCCCAGAAAACTCAGTTTAAAATATATTCCCAAACTTTTTGGTACCGATACTGTTGTGTTCCTGATCCTAAAATTAAATTAATTGATTAATTTTCTATTCTATCTTGAGGGCATAGTATAGCTCTAGTGTAGCTTTGTTTAATCAGTTTCCTCCAGCATATCTGCTCATCTCCCTGCAGCTATCAGACTTGCAGACAAATTTCACACCACAACTTCCTGTTTGTCTCCATGGTGATGAAGACTGGTTTTCCGGCCCAGAGTGAAGCAAGTGTGTGCTGTTGCTCCATTGGACAGGAAGCTGGTGAGGAGAGCGTGCTCTGTCAGCAACATGGCACAGCGTTATCTCTATGAACAATGACAGATAGCTAGCTCTTAACTGATGACAGCCCCACTAATAGTGTTGACAGCAGAGAGATCATAATTCCTTTCACCTGGTGAAAAGAAATTAGGATACATCAATACATGAGATCAGGTAATTTTGTAAGTAGAGATATAAAAGGGGAATGAAAATATTAGAGTGGAAAGAAACCTCTCCCAAAGTTAGAAATGAAAAAAGATGACTAAACAGGCATGTCATCAGGATGTGTAGCCTGGAGGGGTGCAATTTTACAAAGAACAGGAAAGAACAGGAGAGCTATGACTTTTTTTAATCTATTCTTATTTCTGATAATTCAGTTACTGACTTGCAAACTACAGCTAGAATGTGTCTCCAAGGTAAAAAGTCATTATAATGATGTTGCAATTATGTTCCTCTTGGTCGCAATATCAGCCAAGTTATATCACCATACACTTATGTACTGTGCTGTTGGTATGAATTTTGCCTGATGAAGGTCTGAGGACTGAAACATCGCTCATAAAGTGAGTACAAGTGATATACAGAGTGCAGGATTTTTTTTCCCTTTCCAATTCTGTTTCTTTTCAATTCACCTTTGTTAGTAATACTTACATTGAGTCTGATCCAATATTTATATCTACTATATTTTACAATACTTGATTTCTTTTTAGCCATGCTAGCAACATGGGATGTCAATGTCAGTCTGTCAGTCAGTCAGTCAGTCAGTCAGTCCACCACTTTGATCCAGACTGAAATATCTCAACAACTACAAGATGGATTGCCATGACAGTTACAGATATTTATGGTGCCCAGAGAATGACTTTGGTGATCCCTGACTCCTCTAGTGCCATCATCAGATACTTTATAATACTTTGATTTATGACTAAATACTTGCATTATTATTGATATCCCCATCAGCCTCAGCTGTACTTTGTGTTTATTGCTAATTAAGAAATGTTAGATAATTAGATAGTAAACATGGTTAACATTATATGTGCTGAACATCAGCATGTTGTCATTGTGAATATGTTAGCATGCTGACGTTAACTTTTAGCTCAAGGCCTTGCTGTACCAAAGTTTCTTTTTTATTTACTCATTTTTGCTCTTGTCCTCTGCAAGTTTACCTTAAAGGTAGCACGTGTCAGGGAGTAAGCAAAACAGGGCCAATACCAATTTGGCAAATAATGTCACAGATTTCAGTTCAACAGACAATATGAGAGATGTTTCAGCTAAGAAAAGGAGAAAAACAGACCTTTTAAGCTGCTGACCAGTGAGCTGGTGTGAGAAGAGTTGTGAAAATGTGCAGAGACAAACATGTCTCACAAGAGAAATTATAACTGTAAAAGATAAAGATGAGAGCCGTGAAACACTTGTACCAGGTCACAACCACAGGGAGGGGGAGAGAAAACAGCAGTGTTATACATTTTTCCATTTGACTCATCTTATAGTGTGCCTATTGTGTCAAGTAGTCAAGCTGTCAATTACATGTGAGAAATGAGAGAGGTGTTCCAATGCAGTGACAGTGTCAGGCATTAGTGTGCACTTCCCCTAAGCCTATTTACAAGACATTACAGTGTAAGTGGCTCTAATTAAAGTTTAATCAAGACTGACTGATCATGCAATTAAGCAATATGTGGAGTTGTAAAGATACAAGGAGGTAGACACACACATACAAAAACACACACACCATAGCGCTTATCATGATCAGTCTTGTACATTTTAGGAAATGGCTCAACAAACCACCAGCCTTCATCAACTTATGTGCGTGTGTGGTATACTTGCTCTCCACAACATGTATGCATGCGTGTAAGTTGCAGATAATATTCATACATCACAAAGATAATCGTATACAGTATATACACAGCCTGCTGGATGGAGATTTGCCCTTTAACTGTCAGATAGTCGGCATCAAAGGTCACATGTAGCTGTAGTAGATTGTATTGAGTGTGGACTTGACATTTCACTGAATACTTAACAAAGCTATTACATCATTACCTGACCTGTTACGAATCCCAGACCCATTAATCATTTGGCAATTTGAAGAATAACACAGCTAACCTCAAGACCCTACTCAAGCCCTTTTATCAGCTCCAAACACAGTACAACAACGGTATTTGGGTGTGTATATAATGGTTTCATTAAGAACAAACACAAAAGGGGATAGGGAGAAAAAGAAGATAGGGAGAAGACAATCTACCATTCTGAGTGAATATTACCATTTTAAATAATAGTACATTGAAACTGCCAAGGTAACAATTGTACAATTACAGTTCAGTTGATCTTGTAACTGAAGTAGCAGCATCTTAATGACTTGAAATTTAAAAAAATTTTATGGTGACAGCGGCTGTATGTGACCCAATTCTGTGGAGCACCTATGACTTTTCCAGAGTCAGAGGTTAGTGGTATTGCTCCCTCTGCTCGCAACCACAGCCTTCAGGGGTCAGCCATAATGAGGACACACAGATGACAAAAATGGAGAAGTGGTAACATAAAAGGACTGATGCGTACGTGCGTGTGTGTGTGTGTGCTTGCGTGTGTATGAGTGAAAGAGAGAAAGAGTGAGAAAGAGAGCCTTGTAAGAATGTAATCCACTCCTGAGGAAGACACCAGTGGTGCAATTAAAAGCTTAGCGGAGTCTTCCCTTGAATTGTGAATACCTGCTGTATTTACATCAGACACTAAGAGTTCATTCTCCTGTGTTGAAACACTAAATGACAAATGACTAAGGTGGACATTATAATTATCATCAACAGGTATGTATATGTATATGTATATGTATATGTACACACACACACACACACACACACACACACACACACACACACACACACACACACACACACACACACACACACACACACACACACACACACACACACACACACACACACACACACACACACACACACACACACACACACACACACACACACACACACACACACACACACACACACACACACACACACACACACACACACACACACACACACACACCTCAGCATGTCTGTTGTGAAGTCAGTGCAACGAAAGGCCAGCTATTAAAGGATATAGTGGTTTAGACTGACTGAGCAACAAACAGGCTTATGGTATATGGCTGTTCTGCTCAGTGAATCAAGCTGCTCAGCAACATGTCACATCGCATTTGGGCAAGGAGTGTGCAGTGGCATAATGACCCTGTGGTGAAGGACACACACACATACACAAGCAGGCACGTGCATATACGTTTGCATGCATGCAGAAGCAAACAGTAATCAAAATGTTGTGTTTAAAGAGTTTTGTGGACACGCACTGGGACAAAACCACAAGCTGCTTCCATGAGGTCCTCTATCTGTCACTGCCTCAGGGTGCCAGGATGTGAGGCTCCAGCTTTTCTGTTTTCCTCACCCATAATTATCACGCATATTAGCTGTAGGTCACTCCTGCAGATATTTATAGTATCCTTTTATGCTAGCCACAGAACCAGACACAGCTACTCTGAGTCAGGAGGAGAGACAGGATTCAGCAAAGAAAGGGGGAGAGAGAGAGAGACATACAGGGAATGAAAGTGAACCGCATAGACAAGATGTCACGAAAAGGGGCCCAGACAAAAATAGTGAATGAACCTGCAGGATGGGTAGAGTTTAATGGAGGTGCAGAGAGAAAGGAGTGACACTAAAGGGAAAAAAGTAAAACCTAAATAAGCCTGAAATGAAAAATGAAGGAAAGACTTGGGTCACTTAAGTAGCACTTTATAACAGAGTAAATTGTTAAACAAAGGTCCAAAGGTCTGTGATAAAATAATAAAAAGCAATGTGGGACATCAACTCAACACAATTATCTACTTTCCTTTAAAAAGACAGGAGCAGGCAACATGCAACAGCGGTTTATAAACTGCTGGAGTCATAGCTATGATTACACAGTGGGTGCCTTAAACTGTGACAAAGCAGCTCTCCAGCCAGTGACAAATCTTCTCAAAAACCAACACCAGAACACATTCTGACACGTTTCTATTCCAACAGTGAACCCGGACATCTAAGAGCTTTACAAAAAGAGCTGACAGGCAAGCCAGGACTATAGCCCCTTCTTACAAATTCCCAAAATATATGTAGAGACACATCAATACCGATACTGACATTGGTCCGATACTGACACAAATAGCTGGATCAGGTATCAGTGACAATGGGCTGGTGTGGTATCAGATACCATTATTTTAATAAATAATTCAGTAAATTTATATCTATGTATTTATTTGTTACATCTTGTTTTACACAGTTAGGAAAGCAATGTTTAAGACAAGCCTGATGTTGCCTTACACATAAAAGAATGATCCTAGTCTCTCCCACACAGTGAGGCATACAGCCTATTACTTACACACTGGTATCGGATCAGTACTCGGTATGGGCCGATATCCAAAGCCCATGTATCGGTATGCTGACTGAAAAAGTGAAGGTGCATCCCTAATATGAAAGTGAGGCAGTAAGCGAGATTGTGATCCGTTTCCCGCTGCAGAAACAAAACACCTGACACAAGGCGTTTGGTACCTAAAACCAGTATTGCCAATAAATCCTGCAATGATAGGTGTTGTTCTTAAGCGAGTTAACAATACTAACTTAAAAATGGTTAGAAGACGTAACTACAGCCTGTGAATCAGTGTTTTTAAGAGGCCATTAAATCACCCTTAGAATGTTTTTTTGTTTTTGTTTTTAGTGTTATTTACTTTAAGGCCAAAACATGACACGAGTGTTAATGTATTACAGAGCCACAATTTAGGGCTTTTTTGTTTTTACATGTATCTGACCACCACTACATTCGTGAAGCATATACAGTATATTATGGGCTACAACTAACAACGAATTGGTAACCTTGGTGGCATATCCTGTGGGCTATATTTATGCTTAGTCTCTATTCTGTTCATGTCAGCATGAGTGAAATGAGCAGAAGCAGGGTGTCCTCGCTGCTATGTAGGATGCATACTATGTCATCCCAATGTCCCTGGTTTGATTCAGGTTTGTGACCTTGAAACATGTCATCCTCCTCTCTCTTCCCATGTCATCACTTACTTTTACCTATTTACAATTAAATGCATTACAGTAAGTAATCTTACGATCAAACAGCAGCTGCATGACTAATCTGTTTCGAACCTAGTCCCTCTACTCAGTTTGCCTGTGTCAAATATGCAATGAATTATGATTGCCATAATTCACTGCAATGCTTTCAGTGCTTGACGACATTTGTTTCTGCAAAATTATATTATGAGAAACGCCAGGTTTAAACACAAGCACAATACCAAAAATATCTACAAACAAAATGTTGCATTCTTGTCCTTGTCTAATGTTCAGTAGGGTGTTTAGCATGACAGAATGGATATTTCTCTCACACAGGTATTGAGTTAAGCAGGTTAGTTTCACAAGCATAGAATAAATAGGAGAAAGGCAAACAACTACAGAATTCACATGGCCATTTTTATGACCAGAGGAAGCTCAATCATAATCTCTAAATTCAGTGCAGCAAAAAAATACTGACAAAACCAATTCTTTATTTGTAATATCATGCAGACTTATAACCTGGAGATGTTTTTGTAATGATGAGTTTGTTTGAACTTTTACACCCACTAAGCTCCAAGGGTTACAACAGAGATTTCTACTGAAAATTTTTTTTAGCTTTGGCCTCAATCCATTTCTGTAAAACAATAAGCTGTGTAGCTTATTTAGAGTCTGAGCGATGCAAATCAAATTTCATATTATTTTCAAAGTATTAGGATTAAGGTAAAATTGGGGCTACTTGTCAGAGAAGGTTATTTTCAGCAAGCTGCCAAATACCTTTTCCTCACATTGAAATTTCAAAACACATATCCCTGGCTTTTCTCGGCCATTATGCAAGAATAATTCTGATGACATAAACTGAATTTCCTGGGCCAAATAAACATCTCTCATCTTATTTATATGCTTCTTGGCAATCTTTTTCACATGGCTTGTTTCACTGGCCCAGTGGAGAGGTAGTTTCTATGACTCATCTGTATTGTCTACAGTAACTAACTGACCAGTCTCTGCAGTTTCTTTCTTGTGCTCTCATAGCAATAACGCTGTAAGAGTCTGGTTTTCAGGAAGAGCCAAAGTGGATGGGTTTGACAGATAGGCCACAGTGGATATGGGGTGTGGGGGTGGGGGTTACATATTACAGAATGCGAGTGTGCATGTGTTTGCATGTTGTTTCTGCAGTCTGGTTGCATTCTCAGGCCTCCCCCTCAGTTCATTCCTTCGTAGCGTCCTGTTATTTGTGACCCTTTTACTCCAGCTTTCAGGTTAAGGTTCCCTTTTCCAAATTGCAGCCTTCACACCCTCAGGTAGTAACTCAGAAGCTCAATCTGGTAACCTGGCATGGAAAGTCATTTTTATGTTGCCAATAGTATGAGAAACAGAGTACCTTATCAAGTGATGAGAAAAACAGCAGTGTAGGTAGCCTAAGGCATAAAAAGGAAATGTGCTGGCGGCAGCCCTGCTCTGTGTTATAAAATCCAAGTGAACAGTTTGAACATGTATTCTGCAAACTTGTGTAGGTTTCTGTGTTTGCGAGACAGCAGCACATTACACAGTTCTACAACATCTGAATGAAACGGGGAAGTTTATGATATGAGACTAAATTATTCATTCACTCTATTGGACAAGGATGGACAAACTCACAGATAGATGATGTAAAAGATGCCAATCCAAAAATAAAACACTGTCAGATTCTTAACAGACACTGCAGTATGTAACTATATTATAATAGGGAGGGATATTGTGTGCTTGCTCGGATGACAGTCTTGTTGATATATGGCTGAAGTTATATCTGATAACAAAAGCTGTAGACAGACAATGTATCTACGTTCTGAGGCATTTCAAGTGACATTCAAAAGGCGCATGATTAATGAGCACAGCATAGCTACATGGAAGTATACCTCTTGTGCACCTTCCTTTGCCCATCAGGCCTAACCCCACAGACAGGTGACTGTAACCAATCTACAGACTACAGCTTAAATACAGAATAACAGCTTTGGATCTTTAGCTGTCTTGGCCTCACATACATCAGGCTATCTAAAGGCCATATAATCCACACTAAACTGCCACCCTTAACACCAGGCCAAAAATCAAATGCTACTGTCTAAATTGAGAGAGATAACATGCTTTGTAATGACCCTATCATCATTGTGCCCTCAGTACTGTGCGTTTGTCACACTGATCCCTCCAACCAAAACAGAGATACGGAGTTAGATCCTAGCAACACTGTTAACATGTAAAAAAAAAAAGAAAAAAAAAGGAGTGGATATTAGTATAACAGTATGATTTTTCAAAGCAGCATGAAACAACAAACATAGCTCAAGTAAGGTCAAATCATCTGTGCACAAATTGCTGGTGCAATTGAACTGCTATATACTGCCAAAAAACTGCAATCTTGTTTAATACGTCAAAGGAAACACTCTGCAACATAATGAGAAGATATGTCAAACTGCATCAACAAAGAGAGACAGTGGTCAAAAATTGAAACGTGCCAAAAAGAATGTCAGACATAGTACATAGGGAGTTGAAAATATCATAAATTGGCATACAGCCTTCATGTGAACCACTTTTGTGATGTTTACAGTGGCCTTTTAGTTATGAAGTTTCACAAAGTGTTGCTATGCTATGTCAATGCCCTGTACTAACCAATAATTAGGGTCTTGTAGAGAAATCCCCTAATGGTTTTTCCTACTGAGATGAGGAATTTTGAATTAATTTGCAAAAGCAGCCAATGTTGGCTCCACTTTTTCATGCTACTTTTTCATACCACTGCCACATACAAAAAAACAAAACAAAAAAACAGTAGGACAACCACAGGCAAACATGAATAAAGAGCAAGAGAGCAGAGGAGCACTCTGCATCAAAAGGCCAAAATGCATAAATGTTTTTTATATAAACTATACTATCATCATCATTTACACTGTCAGCTGCCACATGGTAATAATTTCTTACTGGATGAATAAGTATAATGAATAAGAGTGCTTCTGCTCACTTACTGCTCGGCTCTCTTGTTTACATTTTGGAAAGCAGTTCTCCTAAATCTAAAACACCAGATAAAAACGTTCAGTAAACAGGCAGACTTTAGTGCAATAACCATGTTGTGTTTATAAGAAACAAGCGGAGTAAAGGATGAAGGGGAGGCTATTCATATTAAGATTTGAAGAATGAAGGAACTGAGAGAAATGTGGATTATATGCATTAGTCTGCTGACTGAGCACCATCTCTCTGTGTGTTATAATAATGTGTATAAAACATTCGTAAAAGGGTTTAAAACTTGGGATTTGGTGCCAGAAATATTTGTATGTTCCCTGCTGGCCAAGTTTGCTTTCTCTCCGACATATGAGTGTTGACCCAGAGCAAATATTCAGCAAAGGAAGAGAAAGACAGAGCGGAGAGCAGAGATAAGCTGTCTTGCATGGGAAGATCTGCACTCTCATGACATAGAGCCCTAGGAGCTTATCCTACATGTGCATAACAGGAAGCCAAAGAGGGGTTAGCTGCTCAATACACACACTACACACACACACACACTTACTTTAGTGCATACATCAAATCCATGCAATAGTAATATCATGCAAATTGTAACTGTACAAACTAAGCTCACTAGAGCAAACACAACTAATGATTTGTTGTTGGAAACCAGCACACTTGCAGCCTGTAACACATTCACATTGACAGCACTATAGCCGACCGCTCCAAAGCTGTCATCACGGTTTTTGTCAATCAACCGCAATAACACACAGGTTGATATCTGACAGCAAGTCGGGCTTAATGTGTCACATCATATGGACGTTAGATGGTCTGACTCACCGAATGGTTGACTCCCCACATAACCACGCTGAGCAGAGGGTCGCTGGCACGGAAGAGCTTCACTTTCTGAGCAACGAAGTGTTTTTTCTTGGTCTTCGTTTTGCTCGCAATAGATGCGGCAATACTGCTCGCCGAAGCCATCTTTAAGCAAACTGGGTGGTTATTGCAGTCTGTGCGATAATCTTGACAAGAGTGTTTTCCCTTGAAGCTGGCACAATGGCCACAAGCTCACGACTCAGTTGATACCAATACTATTCATTTAGCCAGCTCGCAAGTCAAAGTGCCCCAATTATTATTCTCTTCATCCAACGTCCCACACAGCTTGGCTGATGCGATGGCCCTCCCTCGACAAGGACAAATATGAGGAAAATACGATGTGTTTAAAGCTAATACTGCTGCTCTCCTTCGCCTAACAGTCCGCCACTTCCCTCAGCCCACATCATAAGCCACCACTCTTCCTTCCTTGACTTGTCTGGAGCTCCCCTGCGATGTGAAGCCTCACTGAGCTGGCGTTAGCATAACGTTAGCCAAAGAGCCAGCTTGCTAGCTAGCAAGCAAACATCAACGATATCTTTTCTTTTGTAAAAAAAATAAAAATAATATTAATAATAATAAACGCAGTAAAACGGGAAAGGTGGGAAACAACGCGACGGATGAAAACCAAAATGTCACACAGCTTCTCACAACTAATTATTAAAACAGCACATTAGTGGTGCTGAATGGCTAACTAACCGCTCGACTACCAGCTAACGTCAATCCGACCTTCGCAGCTAACTGACGGCACAAAGCAGCGCCGGGCTCCGGTCACCTGCTAGCCACTGTTAGCCTGCGAGCTAACTGACTGTTAACACCAGCGAGCGGCTCAGCTCTCCTCCTACGCGTTTGTGGTCAGTCCCTGGAGATAACAGGGGTGTATCCTGTCATGTTGTTGTCCCGTTTGAAACGCCAAGGAGCAGATATTTAGACGTGGGATGAACGGGTGATCAAATCCGTGTGCGGTATGGAGGTTCATGTCAACTGACAGCTCGACGGAGGGGAGGTGACAGCCAGCCTGCGCTCTGCAGTGTCTGCTCCGCTGATTCGCTGCAACACCCCTCCTCCCTCCTCCCTCCTCCCCCCTCCTTCCATCTATGCTACTTTTCTGTGCATATATCAGCCTGTTTTTGCAAGTAGTTTTCAATGTCATATAGATAATTAAAAGGTTGTGAATGAAAAAGAAACCCAATTTGATCGTGTGTGTATGTAGAATTACTTTAATCTTACTTTTTAATGAATCAAATTCATTTTGCTTGCTGACATTTTAAACCCTGAAAGCGGCTTTTAAACAGTGTAAATACTTGAATAACTATTACAAAACTGGAGAATCGGTCGCTAAATATCATCATTTATATTTCCATTAATTTTTCACTTAACCAGCAGCAGCGTGATGATGTTCCGCACACCATCAGAGGTATAATGTCTTTAGAGGTCATTTGGTTTTCTGCTGCATACTGTGCTGTTTCCACTGGCACATTGCTGTGTCAGTGCCTCTCTAAGAGCAGGATGCTTCAGTGTGCTGATGCTTTAGAGCTCATTTGTTTTATGACTCACTCTTCACAGCAGCAGTCACTTCAATGACTTACATTCATTTCCTGCAGACTTATCCTAACCTATAACCACCACATACCTATACACTTACACCGTGGTGTGCATGTGACGAATAAATATTCTTGAATGAAATTTGTTTGTCCTACACTACATTTAGGCTACATCAATCTTGCCAAAAAAAAGCTTGGCAGCACGTGTTGACTTCTTTGTCCAACCCACAAATTAAAGTCAGTAATGTCTGATATTGGCTAACTGGCTTGCTAATCCAAAATACTGTAGTTAGCTAACAAAGCATGGATGTATTACAAGAATTGTAAAAATATATACATGGTTCAAAGAAGTACATGTTCAACCCCTCCCCATTTAGCCCAACGTGGCACCCGTTGCCTAGCAACGCGATGTCAACCTCCTTTTCCAAAACACTAAACTTCCAGACGGGTTCCTGTGGCTGACAGGTAGCTATGGCTTCATTATGAGTCTTAAACGTGTCCATTTTTAGTGTAAAACATAAGTGAGACAACAGGAGGATTTGACACGGTTATGTGTAGGTTCTGTAAGCGTTATTTGTAAACACAGCTAGCTTAACTACCTCCCTCGTCAAGCTTAGCTGGCGTAGCTTTGTAGTTATAAGCTCTGTTTATGACTGAAGTTTATAAAGCTAGTAACAATGAGCAGCTTTTAAACGTATATCTGCGCTGTTTAGACACAGTTTGTTAAAATACAGTTTCTCATTAGGCTACAGAATGGGAAAGAAAGTGAGGAAAGAGAGCGAAACTCCTTGCAAGGAGACGGTGAGATTCATGTAACGAGAGCATCATCATCTTACTGTAACCCTGTGGTAAAGCCTTGTTAACGTTTACATCTCTGTCTCCTCACTCACAGTTTGACCCACTGCCTGTTGAGGGTAAAACCCCAGCAACAGTAGTACTTCTGCTGAGCTCTCCGGAGGAGGACATTCTCATCAGAGCTTGTGAAGCGATCCACACATTTGCAGAGAAAGGTACAGTATGCAACCCTCTACTAACCCTTCAAATGTTCACAAAATGTCTACTTGTCCATTTGTCACATCTGACTTCCCGTGTAAAAGTCCTTACAATGCAGTAATAAATGCCCACAGGCAGTATGCTCTGTCTGACACAATGCTGAATTTCCTGCTCCCTGTCTCCCCCTGTTGTTAGGAGATGAGAACAAGCTTTCTCTGCTGGGACTTGGGGCATTGCAGCCTCTCTGTCAGCTCATCACTCACAGCAATAAGCTGGTCAGACGCAACGCCTTCATGGCCCTGGGCATCATGGCCACCAACAGTATGTCAAACACCACACGTCATCAATGCACTCACCTACTGAGTGGTTTGGTGGTTTACTATATGACTTATGTGACTGGCTGGCTTGCTGGCAGACCAATGGCTGATTGTCTATCTGCTTGTCAGGCAGTTGACTATGTTAAATGACTTGCTGAATTCACAGTTAGTGCCTGGCTGATGGGTTGGCTCACTGAAATACTGAGTGGTTAACTTTGCCTCTGTTTTTACTGAAAGGTGATGTAAAGACTGCCCTGAAGAAAATAGATGTCATTCCATCAATCATTGACAAACTGTCACTTGAAGGTTAGTAATTTTGATCGCAAGAATAGACTCTGAGAAGTGGTTATTTACTGTATATTAGCTGCAATAAAACAAAGAACATAAAAGATGCCATTCCTTTTTCCTAGGCACCCTGAAAATACAGTATGTGTTACATGCAATTGTGATAGATCACCTGTCTTAAATGTTATTTTCTCTCCTATTAAAGAAGATATAGTTGTCCATGAGTTTGCGACACTGTGCTTGGCCTCTCTGTCGGTGGATTTCGTCTGTAAGGTCAAGATCTTTGACAACAAGGGCCTGCCACCTCTAATCCAGCTGCTTTCCAGTCCAGACCCAGATGTTGAGAAGAACTCACTAGAGATCATCTTCAACCTGGTTCAGGTGACTCAAAGTTGTCAGCCTAAAGGAGGTTACAAGACTATACACTTATATGGCTTTTCAGTCTGTATCTCAAAATATATCACTGTGTTTTTGTAAGATATAGTCTTTGGATGGTTGAAATTTAAAAGGTTTCAAAATTCATGTTACCCTCTTGTTTCCTCTGTTGTTCTGTGTGCATGAAGGACTACCAAAGTCGCCTGGCAGTGCATGAGTTGGGCGGGATCCCTCCACTTCTAGAACTGCTGAAGTCGGACTTCCTCGTCATTCAGCATTTGGCTTTAAAGACACTGCAGAATATCACCACTGATAAAGATACACGCGACACCTTCAGGGAAGAGCAGGGATTCGAGAAACTCATGGATATCCTCAATAACAAGGTGGGCATGTGTGTGAGAGAACACACGCTTTTGTGGTAACATGCTTATGTATAAATTTGTCTTCCCCTTAGTGTCATTAAGAATGAGAAAAAAAATATGGAGCGGGTCTTTAAATTAGCACTTGTTCTCAAAGTCTAATGCCTTTTCTATCCAATACAAGTCCTGTCCCCCTATATTTCTGTTTCTAACAGGACTTCAGTGACCTTCATGCAGAGGCCTTACAGGTAGTTGCTAACTGTCTGAGTGACAGTGAGAGTTTCCAGCTGATCCACAGGGGTGGAGGACTGACTAGACTGATGGAGTTTGTTCTCACTCCCACCTCTCCTGAAATCCAGTCCAGCACTGTTAAATGCATCGCCAGAGTTGCTCAGAGCTGTAAGCACAGAAAAAGACAAGAGATAATTGCATCTTAACTATCAAACTATAGGTTTGTGAGGGAATATATTACACTTTAATTATAGCTGTGTGTGTTTTCTGTCTGTGTTTTTATGTGTGTGTTTGTACATGCATGTCTGCCTGTGTGTTTAGCCGAGAATCGCAAACTGCTCCATGAGCAGGATGTCGAGAGGGTTCTGGTAGAGCTTCTGTCTGTGGCGAACGACAGTGTGAAAACAGCTACCTGCTATGCTGTAGCTGCCATGAGCTTCCACCATGCCAGCAAAGACAGCTTCAGAGACCTGGGTACATACGCATTCACACAACAATCATAACAGCGACACACTCGCCACTATGAATGAATGTGTTAATGAGCTGGATTTCTGTGTGTTTCAGGTGGTGTCCCCGCAGTGGCACAGGCGGTGAGCAGTGAGAGTTTGGCGGTGAGAGAGGCAGCAACCCAGGCCCTCTCTAACCTCACACACAGCAACCAGCTCAATGTCTTGTGAGTGACAGATAACCTGACTTCCTGCCTCCCTCTGAGTGCATTTATCTCCACTCCAATATCCTGCTATTCATGTAAAATGATACATAACATGATATATGTTTCTTTTCACAGTGTACATACGCCCTGCTTTTATAGGGACATAACACTATGTATCTTGCCTTTATATATGTGGATAACATTACTGATGATATTAAGAAATACATCCTAACATCCCAAATACATTCCTAAATACTTTATTCCTTAAAAGAGCTATTTGTTAAAATAGTGTGTGCATGTTAGCATGTATAATAAATGTAATAATTTCTGGACCTTTAGGGTGTGTGAGCTACAGAGTATACTTTTTGCCAAACGTATAAAACATTAAGTGATACATTTGCAGTCTGTAAAACCGAGGCTTGGGCGAGGGTGGTATTTTAGAATTGAGTAGTAAGCCTTCCTCTCCACTATTTCATATAAGATTGAACATTTCATCTGTCTCCTTGTGGTTCTCCCTCACTGAATATTTATTTCCTCTCACTTCTCCCTCTCTCCATTCTATCTTCAACTGTTTTATTCCCCTGACAAATCTTCCCTGCTCCTATCACCTCTCACTGCCTGGCTTCATATTTCAATATTACTGCCTCCTTCAGTTCTTGGGGCACTACTTTGCCTCCCATGCATTATTTCCTCACTATCTTTACTTTTAATGTTTGTTTTCTCTTGTACTTACACATCACACACACATTATAGTATGGCATATGCACATGTGACTGTGTGAGGCTGTGGTCAGTTTTTATACCAGTGTTAACCATTTCTGTGGTATCTTCCAGTGCAGTGTATGAGGCAGGAGGCCATGAGTTCCTTGTCCAGCAGCTCCATGACAGCTGTCCCAGGACAGTGGCCAATGCTGCTGCCACACTTGGCAACATGGCAGGACAGGAAGTCATCCGCTGCAGCATCTTGTCATATGGAGCTATACAGGCGCTGGTTGAGCCCTTAAAATCCACAGATACACAGGTCCTGGTCAACACTACGCTGTGCCTGGCTGCGCTGGCGTGTGATGCAGACGCTAGAGCAGAGGTTGGTGTGTGTCTTGTTGTCATGTTTTTGAATCATGCGTGTTTTGCATAAACGAAATATCACTTCATACAGCCCACAACAAAATCTATTTAACAAATAAATAAAAATAATGCTCATTATAAACAATAGTTTCTTATGAATTGTCCAAAAATATTTTATATGCTTTCTATGAGTCTCTAATATTCACTCCCTGTCCAACTAGCTACAAAGTGCTGGAGGTCTTTACCCATTGGTTAATTTGCTGCGCTCCTATTACAAGGAGGTGTTGCACAACACATGCTTGGCAGTCAATGTCTGTGCCAGTGATGAGCCCAATGCTGTGGAGATGTGCAGACTTGGGTAAGACACCGAGATGACAGACAATAATGACACAACGTTCGATAAAGTACCAGTAAAGCTAAACTGGACCATTTACTTCTGCAATGACATGGCAACAGCTGAATAATACCTGATTCGTCAGGCTCCACTGTTTCTACACATGTTTTCAAAATCAAATAATTTGTCCAAACTTTTTAAGTAAAAGCACAGTAGAGATGTGGAGCATTGGAGACAACACAAAGTAATCTCTTAAGTAGCCAGTAGATGGCAGTATAGGACAGTATTGTGTTGCTACATGAGAATGTATGGCTCATTTTGTTCATACGTGCACATGCAGGTCAGTGTGTGTATTTTTATATTTAATATTGATGTCTGAATATTTGTATATGCTAGTATTCCTGTTGTGTCTGTGTGTCTCAGAGCCCTGGAAATGCTTCAGGAAATCAACCAGTCTGTGAATCGAAGGAGCAGGTTCAGTGAGTTGGCCATGATCAGTCTGCTTAATTCCAACCTGTCTCTGAAATACAGCCTGACAGGTTGTTTGGCCTCCACCGACATTATTACTGATGGCTTCTATGACGCTGGGAAGGTCTGTGTACAGTATGTGTGTACTCCATTGATGTTTATGTGCAATAGAAAGGAACGTAAGCTAAATTGGAAAAAAAAAAGTCAAAACTTCAGCTGTGCTCATAATTTATTACTTTGGAACCTTAACTTGCTGTCATCTGTTTCTATCATCTGTTTCACTAATGTGAACCCAACAACAGTTTTCTCTGTTTTGTCTGTCTTTCATGAAAAAGAAAACACAGCAGAGGATACCCTTTTGATTTTTAGCATAATAGTGCCCTCTCTCTTTCTCTGTCTCTCTCTGTGTCTCTCTTCCTTTAGGCTCGTTCAGGTCAGAGGGTTTTGACTTTAGAGGAGCTGTCCAAGCAGCCAGTCAACCAACACCGGCCCATCATTGTTGTCAACACAGCAACAGAGTATGAGTCCAAAATTACAGCAGAAGTTCTGATTTTACACACTGACCATGTTATAAAAACCCATAAAGTTCTAAAAAACTAAAAAAAACAACATTGATTACTATTCATATACATCATATTCCAGCCCAGTAAAAACTGAGCGGATAACAGTGTGGAATTCTGAAAGTATATGCAGGAACTCCCCGAACTCTGACGACTAACTGGGCCCTTCACACTACAAGCAGAGCAGGGAATTATGCAAGCAGAACAACCACACTGATAGAGGTGGACTACTGGCTGAACCTGGCAAGGGTCCTACACTACCAGCCACATCAGCTGGTGCAATTTATTGTGGCTGGTAGATTACTATCACCCTCCCCTTGTCTGCTCCAATCCAGTGCTCCACTTTTCTTCCTTTTTCTTCTCTTTTTTTCTCCTTCTCTTGTTGCCTGCAGTGTGCCCCACTAGTGTGGCCTCACCGGGTAAACGATCCCATTTTTTTAAGATGGCAACAAACTCAGAGTAAAAGAGCCTTTGTGTTTAGACTAATGGACTTCTGAACTTCCACACACAACCACACGCATGCACAAGCGAGAGCACATATATATCCATGAGGGTGCAGATAAAGATGCCTGCACACAATATACATCCACGCTGACTGAGACACAAATATAAACATATACACACTATATATATTAAAGGCTGTGCAGTGCACACACACACACACACACACACAAACACACAAACACATAGTCACGCTCCCACAAGCTTTCAGAAATGTGATGAATTAACATTCCCAAAGAGGGCAGTACCCCCTCAGGGTACCTCAGGTCCACCTCACTTACACCCCCCCCCCCACCCCCTCTGTCAGCATGCATACACACACACAACATCTCCAGCATTCTTAAGCAGTCTGTTATATAATCCATCAGTGCTCTTATTTACTGCTTAGCATGAAGTTTAACTTTATGAATCAAAATGCCTCTTTTGGAATTAATTCAGCATTTTTTATTTCTCCCATCTCCTGAGCAAACGCAGAGCCTGACATATCTTATTACTTTTATATGTCAGTGTGTGTGCAGGATATGTCAGGTGCAGGATATCTCCAAAATTTAAGAATGAGGTAGACTGGTAAGCCATGGTAGTGAAGCTGCTTTAGAAGTTCTGCAATTAGACAATTACAAGTTTTTGGTCATAATTGTTTTTAACAGAGAAAGAGACTTGATTGCAAATTCTATCTGCCTGTAGGGTGAAGAACAATATTTAGCTACAGTGGTAGTGTTTAGGTACATATTCATATAATATTTATATTTGTATATCTAACAATAATATGTGAAGAAATGTCAGATAACAATATATTATTACCCTGTGTGCCTCTCTTTTTCAGTGTATTGTACTGATACATCTTTACAAGCAAGCCTAATTAATTACACCTAAATATTATACACACTCTACAACAACCAAAACTATACAAAAAGAACAGTGAAGAATAGAATAACAGTGCTGTGTTCAGTTATATAAACCATTTTATTTTTGTCCTCCTGTGGCAGCGAGACAGTGGATGTGCCAGAAGAAAGGCAGAGCAACCCATCAGAAACAGACACCAGCAGCAAGGGAGACCGCAGGACACCAAGGTGTGTGTGTCAGTGTATGTCACGGGGTGGGCGAACTTTCTGTATTGTTCTACTTACAGTGCTGTGCTGGTTTTGCCATTGAAACATTGGTTGGTATTTCAAAATGTAGGATTCTTGGGAAATAAATTGAATAAATTATGGCCTGGTTTATTTTTAGATTTGCGTAATTTATACACAGTTTTAAACAGAAAAAGATACTATATTGCATGTTGACATGTGCAGGCTCTTATAACTGTCACATATAAGTATAGAATTTGAAGTCTAGGAATCAGTATTGTAACACTACCATTGATACTCTTCCCTATTTTCAGGACAGAGACTTCTTTTTAATTTACTGTCTCTCTGCACAGGAGGAGGAAGGAGGATGACAAACAGAAAGATGAGGCCCAGCCAGAGTCTCCTACAGAGAAACCGTGGAAAATGATGTATGACGTCTCATTGCAGGATCTAGTTAAAGAGGCCAAAGAATCCATCCTTCCACTGAATGATGAATGGGAGCAGTATGCCGCCTTGGCCAGGTGACTGATTAATGGCATCACCACGTAACCAACATGCAGAGATGTCACCAGGAAGAGAGTAGAAAATCATTTATACCATATCACATAACTAGCAGTCCTTTCTTGTAAAAAACCTCATAATCATGGAAACAAAATGAAACTGTATATGCTCATCAACTCTTCAAGTGTTAGTAAGGACGGCACAAAACAGCATTATATAAATGCACAGCTCAGCCGACAACAAAATTCAATGTAACCACTGAGACTTTGGGATACAAAACAAACAGTTTATGAAGGTTCCTGCAATGTAATGTGTTTTCTGTGCATGTATTTGGGTGTCAGGCTGGTAAGCAAAGCCATGGGCGGAGCAGTGGAGATGGAAAAGTTGCACGAATTCCCATGGGAGCTGCGCCTCAGCGAGCTCAAGTTTGAGCTTCAGTCTAACGTTGTTCCTATTGGCATGATCGGCAAGGGGGTCTACTGTCACAGGGCACTTCTCTTCAAGGTACCACCAATTAGCTACCACCCAACATAGTCAATGTGCCAATCTCTTACTTCTTCAACTTGATCTGTTTTCTCCTCTTTTATCCTCTCCTCTCTCTACTTCTGCAGTGTCTGGCTGATTGCATTGGAATGTGCTGTACTCTTGTCAGGGGTGAGTACAACCGGGCTTGGAACGAGGTACTCCTCTTCAAAGGGAGTCCCTCCAGCAATAGGCGCTCATCACAGCCCTGCCGCTTCATAGTAGACCTCATGCACCAGCCTGGAAGCCTGCTGAAAGCCAATACCCCTGCTGCTGTGCAGTACCAAACTATATAGACTAACATAGTAGTTCTTAAATAGTACATAATGCATTATAGAGAATCTATTTGTATTGTATGTGTATTTGCTTGAAACCACACTATAAAGTATGATTCAAGCTGTTAGCTGATTGTTATGGTCCAAAAGGAAAATGTTGTTCATGTGTGAATAAGGCTTCTGTAATAAATATGATTTAATCTTGGTTATTCCATGGAGGATTCACAATGTGTTGTAACTACAGAGCCAAGTCAGATGGGCCAAACAGGGCTCCAGTCAAACATTACATGTTAGAGTTGGTTAGCAGGCAGTCTAAACTAAGGCTGCGACTAACGATTATTTTCATTATCAATTAATCTGCCAATTATTTTGTTGATTAATCGATTAGTTGTTTGGGCCATTAAATGTCAGAAAATTGTGAAAAATGTCAACCACTGTTTCCCAAAGCCCGAGATGACGTCATCAAATGTTTAGTTTTGTTCTGACCAACAGTCCACAAACCAAAGATATTTTACTGTCATAAAAAAACTAAAGAAAAACTGAAAATATTCACATTTGATAAGCTGTAATTAGAGAATTTTCTTTCTTCTTCTTCCTCTTAAGAAATGACTCAAAACAATTAATTGAATGTCAAAATAGTTGGCGTTTAATGTAATAGTTGGCAACTAATCGTTTAATTGGTTAATTGTCGCAGCTCTAGTCTAAACCTGCAGTTTGTGCCTGAACTGAGGTCAGCAAATTAAAGAATTTGCAGGAGACAAATAAAAAAATCCTCTAACGTGTTAATCTTTTTATAGGCGATCTCACCTTATTCATTACTTCATTATATAATATTCCTACTGTACTTCTGAGTTTTTGTTGACAAAGCTGTAACATATCTGCAGCATTTTCTTGCCACAAAGCTGCTACACAATTACGATGACCTTTGAACATTGCCTAGCAATAAAAACCAGTAAACCCAGTCCACTTTGACCTATAGCTGTGTGATTTTTGACCGGGTCACCCAGCTAACAGCCTGCATCAGCCGAGGGAGGACCAGCGCGAACTCGTCGCAGCGAGTGAGCGCACTTGACTTTAGACAGCAGGACCTCACACTGCAGCAGCAAACATGTCTCGCTTCGCCGCTCGTCTCTTCCTAGTTGTTTCTCATCATGCTACAGCCAGATCCGTGGTGTTACCGAGGAGGATCCCAGCATTCATCCGTCCTGTAACGACCAGTCAAGGTATAAGGGGGAGGGGGACGTTTGATTTCTTAACTGTTACTCTGTTAGATATTCCAACTCCATGCTGAAGATCCCCGCATGTGCAGCATCCTGCAGCTTTCACTTTGGATGCTGGACATGAGGGCATTGTGATCTTCTGCAAAGGACGATTTTGTAAAGATTTTGTGAAATTTTCCTCTAACTGGAGGAAGGGGTCCCCAGTGAGCTTAGGGGTCTCTAATAAACTGAGAATTTTGGTGTCACCTCAGAAGTAGATTTTTGCTTTGTTCAGAAATATTACCCTCTCCTCTGGTACCTTCCCGCCTTCTGCAGTAAACACTTAGATTCTCAGTGCTTGTTGTCACATGGCCTCTTGGTCTGTGAGCTAATGCTGGGGGTTTTAAGAGTTTCAGGAAACTCTGTTGATGTTCTATCTGCTTTTTCATGTTCATGTTATGTACTTGATTGATTGGATCCAGTGTGTTTTAAGTCCTTCTATATTCCATATAGCACAAACTCATCTGCGACCTCTTCGCTTTAACCTCTGCTCCCTGCAGGCCTGCAATCTCTCACCCGTTATGACGAGACTACAGACTGGCAAAAGAAACTCACCCCAGAGCAGTATGTAGTCACCAGAGAGAAAGGGACTGAGGAGGTGAGTACACCCCACTAAACATCTCTGTTCCACAACCTCAACACACAAACAAACAAATACTAACAGGATGATTCTATAAATACAGTGCTTTGTGATTAACAATGTCAGATTTATGTAATGTACCTGCCCTAAATGCAAGTAGGCTACACTGATTTGTGTCAAACCAACACTGTGTAAGCCTACCAGACTGACACAGATATGATCTCATAAACAACAGTGCAGTTGTAAATGGACTTTGTTCATCACTGTATTGTTGACCCGTGTCAGGTTCAACCAAGTGCAACCACAAACCTTCAGTATATTTTGAAGTAGAAGCAGCCTGAGAAACAGAACTTGAAACACAGTGCTTGTGTTGTGTTCATGTTGCATGTTGTTGTTATTTTTTTATTGTACTTAGTGCATTTAACAGCTGCCATCTTTTAACATGAGTTGAAAATGTATTATTGCATTTCCACTAGAATTATTCAAATCTCTGAAAATAGATGATCAGCTATCAATGAATTGGCACCACTGGCAAAAACAAACACTTTTCTTTTGTAGACTTTTGACCTTTTAGGAGACTTCTGCTGGAAAAGGACAGTTGACTGTGTTGCATTTGCAAAATCACGAGTGTCTGGCAACAAAACTAACATGTTCAAATCATCCTGA
Organism: Scomberomorus guttatus; assembly: GCA_038419695.1. Classification (NCBI taxonomy): domain Eukaryota; kingdom Metazoa; phylum Chordata; class Actinopteri; order Scombriformes; family Scombridae; genus Scomberomorus; species Scomberomorus guttatus. The sequence goes on along the minus strand of CM076464.1, from coordinate 13,125,082 downwards.
TACACAACTATTAGTCTTGTGTTTCTATTCCTAACTCTTGTTGATGTTTTCAGCCCTTCAGTGGGATCTACCTTAACCACTACGAAGCGGGGATGTACCACTGTGTCTGTTGTGACGCTCCGCTTTTCAGGTAACAGTTTGCTACCTGAGCTGTAAAGCAATACACCACCCACTTTATATACACTTAATATCTGATAAGAAAGCTTTTTGGCAGAAAAATACTACAGTAGCCATATACGAAGCCTTTGTTTTCTAACAATATACAGTAGTGGGAGAATTTTGTTTAATCTGTGTCTAAAAACTGAGTTTTGGGCAGTTTAACTTGCAACTATTTTGCACAATAATTTGTTATTGGTTGATAAGAATGAATTCTATATATGCGTGCTGTATTGGTATATGCTCATTGAGGAAATGTTTCTCTCCTGATAGTTCAGAGGCTAAGTATGACTCGGGGACAGGCTGGCCAGCCTTCAAAGAGGCTCACGGGACATGGGAGCGGGACGAAAGCCACACCTCCATCATTCGTCGCCCTGACAACAGCCTGGGGAGTGCTGGGACAGAGGTCATTTGTAAAAATGTGAGTTTTGTTCTGGGTTATGAAATTCAGTTTTCTTAGTGAAGTTGTGCTTTAATAACAAAGCGTTTTGTGCAGGTTTTGTATAAAGCAGAATTGCTTATAATTATAAACTCTGTTCCAACTTTATGTCTTTCTGTGTTTTTGTGCGTTTCATGCAGTGTGATTCCCATCTGGGTCATGTGTTTGATGATGGACCGGACCCAACAGGTCAGCGGTTCTGTGTCAACAGCGTTGCCCTCAAGTTTAAACCCAGAGAAAACAACAAACCTGAAGAAAACTATTGATCTATCTGGACTTGCCTAAACCACTAAAAGCACAGTCATGTTTCATTTCATGCCAGTCCGTTTGGGAGGCAAAATGCAGGTCCACTTGAATGTCAGAGCATTGATATGAATTGTTTTGATCTATACAAGTTTGAAATAGAGGGGCTTTGTGTGTGTTTAATGTTTGAATTTTGGTGGAAATGGACTTCTGGGGTTTATTAAACTGGAAGTGAATCAAGCCTCTTGTTGAGAAACGATATGCTCGCCGGAGAGAAGTTTACAAATCTGCCAAATATACAGAACATAAGTCACATAAACCCAAACTGTAGAGCTAAATATACCATCAGCTCCTTCAGTCAACACAGATTTTTTTTATAATCATTTTCTAATATTTGTTGAGTAGGAAATTTTGTCTTAATGAATGTCAACTGAATAATAATATCAAACCCATTGATGTCACAAAAATGATGTTTGGTTTGTCTTCACATGTGTATATGATTAGATTCTTACACTGGCCTCAATTGATAAGACATGTTTTTGGTTGAACCACAGACTGTAAAACACAGGAAGCTCTGTTATGGCACTCCTGCTTCTTGTGTGTTTTTTAGTGCCAAATGCACAGATTCAAATGACTATGTTTGTAATCCTGCAAATTTGTCTGATAATTTTGTCAATAAATGCACATTTTGTTTGTTCTCTATGTTTTTACTGACACATTCATCAGGATTTTAAGCTCACTACTGAATGAAATGCTGCCCCCTGTAGTTCAGATGCCCACACTGCAGTATGGCCTCATCTATGCCAGTAAACCAAGTTAATATTTAACTTGAACAGGTCATCCTCTGTTTCACATTGTTTATCCCCTGCTATCTTGCTGTTTACGCATTTCTTCTGTGTCTGTGTGTTTGAGTGTGAGTGCAGAAGACAGCAGGGAATATCAGACAGCAGACAGAGAGAGGGGACGGAAAGCCCCAATGCAAAAGTAGGGAGAGAATTTTGAAAAAAAAAAAGAAGACAAGAACACAGGGGAACACAAGACTGAGCATCTATAGGACAAGGAGACTGATTCTTGAGTGTACTATTGTTAGTGCCAGGATGGCTGGAGTATGGCGTTGCATGTTGGCAGTGGTGGTGTTGATGTGTATATGTCTGTGGGGGTCTACTGAGGCTGTAGGTGGGGCTAAGAGTCGACCGCGACCCCAAAGACGACCTCGCAAGAAGCCAAAGGTCGACCCTATTGATCTGACCCCACCCAGACAGAACATAGACATACAGCAGGTAAGGAACTGGAGGAAGAAGCAGACTCACAGAGAATATACGTTTATGTTACTGTTATGTTATTCAATGAAGGCCACTGCCCAAACTTTAAAATGTGTTGTGTGTAAGACACACTGTGGCTCAAAATATGAGCAAATGACATTTTAAATGCTGATTTTAATACTCTAAGTTGAACAGTTTTGTCTTTTCACTCCATGTTTCTGATTGTTGCCTCTAAATCATGCTACAGAGCTAAACAGGTGGAGGTTAATTGTGACAAGACTGGAAAAAGATTTATGGAAAAGCTGCACTGAAAGGAGAGAAGGTCACATTTTGATAAATCTTAAGGAAAAGAGAGCACAGTTCACTGCGCTGTTACTTGACCTTTGCACAGTTTCTCACTTGTTTTTACCCCAATGTCACAACAGCACAGACGAATAGGATTTCAAAAGAATCAGGTAAACCATGGTAAATAAATAAAGAGCTATTATTGCTTTGAGACCATTTTGTACCACTGACCATAAAGTGATGCTACAGGTTTTTGTCCACATCTAACATACTGATGAATGTTAAAGTTACTCAAACTGAGATTTAAGTGTGATTTCAATCTTCAGTCTGAGTGTGTATTCTGAAAAGAGAAATATTTTTGCAAAGCAATCATTTCTTTAAAGCTTCAAAGATACAAACATGTAACATGTAACTCTGTTATTGATTAGTGGTGTGGCAATCAGAACATGCTTGTGTAACTGTGTCAATATGGTGTTTGAGGCAATATGGGGAATTTTCATTTAAACTGCATTTGCAAAGTTTAAAAGATGATAAAGCAGGACATTTTGAAACAGATGTGTCCTACTCATTAATAGAATGGAGGGCGTTTAGTGTACCTTAAAATTGAATTAATCTGACCCAGGTAAATCCTAGTTAGGGGGAAAAAACTCTCTGTGGGAGAGAAAGTAGCTTGAAAAGATGCCTCCCAAACCTTTTGTCCATTTGCTTTTTTTTGTCTGAGGCTTAGGAAGAAGAAGAACAAACACTGTGCTCAACCAAAGACCGTGTAACTGAGGTTAGAGTCCAAAAGGTACAAAAATAGGTCGCACACCTAAATCAATTAGATTGTTCCTTTTATTCTGTTCTCAGTTTCAAAATTTAGCACAGGTGAGGATGCGCCACGTGGATACCTGTAGTCAGAGGTGTCCTCAGACCTGCCTCACTGGAAACCTTCCCAACATTAAACCCCATAAGTCTGCCAACCAAAAACAAAACTATTCACAAAACTATATTCAAACAAACTGAGGCTTAGGAGAAATGTAAAAATCCTGCTCTCTGTCTTTCTGTGTGCTTGATGCTGCTTGTGTGTTGCAGATGACAGGAACATGGTATCTGCTCAACACTGCCTCCAAATGCTCTTACCTGATAAATCATGGAACCAAGGTGGAGCCCACAGTCATCAACCTCTCATTTTCCGCTGCCTCTGACCAAACACTGTCCATTAGCACTAAAACACGTCAGTAAGTACCGTCTTTGGTATATAAGCGCATACTGTACACACAGCACCCGGTGTGACTCTTCTGTACCTTGATTTATCAGCAGAGGAGGCAACAAGCCACAAATCTTTCCACTCTCTCATTCCATGCTGGCTTCATGCTCGTGCCATGTGCTTGATTTTATTTGTGTATCCTCAAAAACAGGAAGAAGGAGACACAGACACAGAGTATTTAAATCCTCAGCTTTTCCTCATTACTTTAAAAACAGGTCAGGTCAACCTGACCCGGCTTCTGTTAAAAGACAGAGTGTACAATACAAAATTTAAATAGAAAAAATATGTTTTGTTTTTGTCGGATATTATTTGGCAGAAGAAACCTGAGGCGTTTTGTTTTTTTCTGCCCTCTTCTCATGCAACAAGAAAGCTTGTGTGATCAATCTGAGGCTGAGACAGAATGTTAGAACACAAAAAACTGTTTACATGCAAAGTTGCATGATAATACAAAACTGTGAGCCAAACTTAAAATGTCTTACATGAGCCCAATCTGATTTATCTACTGCTTTTCTCTGTTTTCAGTAATCACCAGTGTTGGGAGATATTACAGGTCTACCATCTAACCCCAACCCCAGGACGACTAACACTTAAAGGTCAGTCCTCCTCTTTTATTTCCTTATTAAGCATAAGTGTTATAACCTGACGGTCCAGACGGTCTCCTGATCTTGCAAATCCAGCTGCCTCGCAAGGTAATAAGTGATAAACTATAGTGTTATTTTACATCCCTCTGTCTGATCTTGCTCCATGTTTTTCCCACCAGGAGCTCGTCCCGAGCTGAACACTGAGATAGTGATCGGGGACACAGACTACAGCTCCTATGCAATCATGTACTATCAGAAACGGGACAAAATGACCATGAAACTCTATGGTGAGTTCCACAGCTGTGTGATTCTTGTTTGGTATTTTAGATCTAAAATCCAGCTGGTAGTACTGGTTAATCTTGTTCTGGTAAATTGAGAGAGTACACTGTGGGTTAAAAAAAAGCTTTTGTAATGCCAGAATGATTCATTTTTGTTGTTTGTGCTCTGTATGCAGGCAGGTCTGTTGACAATTTGTCAGAGCCGATGTTGACCAAGTTTGAGCAGCTTGCTGAAAAACAGGGTTTGGGACTGGCATACGTCTTCCCCTTCCCCACCTACAGTACGTACACCCATTTCTATTGAAAATAAAACACATTTTATGATTGATTTCTCAAAAATGAGGTTTAAAATGTAGTCATAACTGTGTATCCCCCCCCCCCCCCCGGTCTAGGTCACTGTGGCGATGTGGACCAGGACCATAAAATCAGTAAGTTAAATGTGAGAAATAATAGTCAAACAGGTAATTAAAATCCGTAAGGTTTGATAGAAATTACAGTGTGAGTCTGCATGAAAAAAAAAAAAAAGAATGCTCCCTATAATCAACATGACATACTGACAAATGTAAACAACAACAACAACAAAGCACTGAAGCAGATATTCTGGAAACCTCAGGAAGCAGCAAATGATTTGCTGTCTTTGTAGCCTGCAGACTTAAAGCATATTGAGTATTTTCACAGGTCATTGCACACAGCAGCACACCGCTCCAGACTAATGTCATGCATTTCATTCTGTTCAGTATAACTGTGAGAAGGTTCAGTGCATATTACATGTCCATCATCATTCCACCTTTACATCCGCAGTTCTGCTGTGTGTCTGTTTATGATCCTTTTTTTAAAATCATGTTCTGTAATTATTATGTTTTATTACTGTGTGTTATCTAAGTTGTGGACATGATCCTGCAGCAGTGCCAGTGAGAGAGATTACAGCATGGTCATTGTATCTGAATCAAATGATTTTAATCTGATAGGTTAATGGAACTGATAAGATATAATGTGCACGCAATGCACTGGCTATTGGTTTTTGCATTGAAAAATTGTATTCTATTATTGATGTTGTAAAAGCTCCTTTGAGGTTTTAAATATAACTAACCAATAAGTTGTATAAGTAGTAAGTAAGTGTAGTTTATTTGTAAATTAATATTGTGGAGGTAGGTTTAGGGAATAAAGGGTACAATACAAGAGGAAGAAAGGAATACAATTAAGATGTGAAAGTTTTTTTCCTTTAGATAATACCCAATTTAAATATTTTAATATGTTGTATTCAATTGTTTCAAATGTGCATTTAATGCCAACGGACAGCAAAAATACATTACATTTAGATAAGAAGGAAGTTAGAGCTCCTACTTAGTTACTTATGTGTGATTTTAAATGATGAAATTCTTTGCAAAACTTTGCTTTAATGGATTTAATGGATTTAGTGGTTAGTGGTGCCTTTTTTACCGTATAATAATATAATTTTACAGTACTTAAAATGTTTTAGGTGTGTAGCTGTGCATTCACAAACAGCATTGCAATATTTATTTAATGAGAGTGTGTTTAAAGAAGTACAGCAGATAAAAAGTTAGTTTCATGGTCTGTTATGTCACAGGCAGAGAGAGTGAGATTGGTTGAGAGCAGCTCTTTCAGCAAACCAATGACCTGCTGTCGCGACCTTCCCAAACATGTTTTCACATTTGCTCCTGCCGGCTGTGCATGTGTCAGCTTCAACTTGTGTAACAATCAACAACATGTTATCCAATATCCACCGCCTGATGAGTGCATCAGCACAGTATCTGTGCAATTTAAACTGTCACTCTTTGATTTACAGACTGTGTCCCCACATGTTGAAGAAGCAGACAGATCCAGCCACGCAGCGCTCGGCGGCCTCTCACGTGAACATCTGAAAATTGTGACATTCAAACATGAGAATAACAGTGTTGAAAGGCTGCGCCGAGGTCATGGGACTGTTAAACTGACAGCTTTAAATGTTAAAATAAATAAAACATTCAAGTCATTGTGTCACATTTCTGTTCCAGAAGAGTCCACCATGTGTCTCATCTGCCGCCAGCCATTATGAGAAGCCATTATGCATCATGCAGAGGTTATTATCACGTTAACATCTTTTTGTTCTGAGATTTAACATTCAGGGTGGGTGTCTGTATGCGTGTGTGTGTGTGTGTGTGTGTGTGTGTGTGAGAGAAAACACAGAGGAGGGGGGTTAGTGCTGAAGTTAATGAAGCCCAGATGTGGAGCCCAAAAGGGGTTGAGAGAGTTTACTTACAAAACTAAGTTACCAAATGACCTTCTTACCGCTCCTTGCTCCACCTAGCACCTCTGTATGTGTGTTTGAGTGTGTGTGTGTGTTTGTTACATAATCAGCTGACGGCAAGTTGGTGCCTGTCTTGTCTCCAAACAAAGGCAGCTCTGATGAATCCATCAATATCTGAGCAAATGAAGAATTCATATCCAATCAGCTCTTTATACATTACACAATCTATACCACGCAAGCTGTCTTTCAAAATGATGGATTTAAGATTTAGGAGGCACAAATGATCCTAAAGCAGAGGTAATTTATGCAGGAATGGATGTCAAACAAGTTGATACAGTTCCTCCAACTCTCCTGCTCACTCAGTTGTTACAAAACTGGGAAAAGGAATTAAACATTTCTCCCTTTAATTCCTCGTGTTTTAAAACTTTTATAGAAGTATAAACTCTCAAAATGAACTCATTGTGATCTGAGTGAATGCCTGTAAGCTGCAAAGAACAATCGTGTCATTGTGCGCAACACTGGCAAAGCTTCTTTTATGCAAAATAGTAAAGTGAAGTTCTTAAAAATCACGGCCTCGATGCTGCTGGCAATGCAATTTACTGCAAGAGAATATATATAAACTACTATTGGTTTATAATAGCTAGAAATGAAAATTTATGTCTTAATCCAAGTGGAGTTTATTGGCCGTGTGCAGCTCATGGAGTAAATTTGAAGCGTTTTTTTTTCAAAGATATTGAAGTTTAACATTTTTAATTGTGTAAATGTGGTGTTTTTTGGGGAGCTTTCATGTGCCATATGGTAAAGGCATTTGCACTCTTACCAAACAGCTGTTTTGATAGTCCAGGCATGCCCAAGCATTTGTGATGGAGGAGGGAGAAAGGGAGGGGTGTTAAAAGAACCCTATTATGCACCCATTCTCCCCTTTCTTCTCCTCCTCCCCCAAATCCCTCCTCCCCCTCTCCCCCTCTCTCTTCCAAACACACGTACCAGTTGTGTAACGGCAGTGATTTGCATACCAGTGGGTAAAGGCCAAAGAGTTTTTATAATGCAGCAATAGCGGGGCGGGAGGGGCAGACGAGGAGAAAACAGAAGGAGGAGGAGGAGGAGGAGGAGGAGGAAAGGATGGGGAGCAGCATATAAGGAGGCTCCACATGCTTTTACTTCCTAATTCACTCACCACCGGAGAAGCTGAGACAACACACAAAGGAGAAGCCATGAGGAACACACTGCTGAGGATGCTGGCCGCCCTGATGTGCGTGCTGGCTGCCTGCGCCGAAGTCATGCCTGTTAAAGACTTTGACCTGGAGAAGGTAAGACACAGAGAGACCATATTGATTTGTCTGCAAAACTCAGGATAACTGCATGAATCCATTCTGGAAATAGAAGCGATATCAGGATCTGTAGCTTGACATGTTTGATGTTTTCACTTCTCAAATCTTACTTTTAAGAATATAATGTGGAAGATAAGAGCAGAGTAATGCATGTGCTGAGTGTAAGAATATTTACCACCCTTTATTCTCTTCTTTAACTCTCTTAGTTTGGAGGCAAGTGGTACATTGTTGGCTTTGCCACCAACGCTCAGTGGTTTGTGGAGAACAAGGCAGACATGAAGATAGGCACTGCTGTAATCGCGTCAACCACCGGAGGAGACCTGGACCTCTCTTATGCCAACCTGAAGTGAGTGATTAATGTGAAACTTTCAAATTCGAAACATCCTGATGAATCTCTAGTGGAGATAATGACCTGGTTGTCTCTTTATTAGCGCTGACGGTACCTGCTGGAGAATGACTCACCTGGCTCAGAAAACAGACACTCCTGGACGCTTCACCTTCCACAGCCAAAGTGAGTAGAGTACACACACACACACACACACACACACACACACACACACACACACACACACACACACGAGAGGCACACAAACAAATACATTCAACAGCCTGACCTGTCTATTTCTGTATTCATCAGTTTGGAAGAATGACAATGACATGCGCATTGTTGACATCGTGTACGACGACTACGCTCTGGTCCACACCATCAAGACAAAGGACGGAGTGTCCGAGGTCCTCAACAAGCTTTACAGTAAGTCTGGCTCGTCCACATCACAGCGGCCTTCTGGGAAAGCATCGCACGTTGAAATAGGTGGAAGTTAAAGCGACGCATGCTGTTGTGTTTGCAGGTCGCACTCCTGAGTCCAGCGCCGCCCTGCAACAGAGGTTCAGACAGTTCTCCATTGAGACTGGCATTCTCCCCGACAACATTGCTATCCTGCCTAAGAATGGTATGTCATTAATGCAGAAAAATACACACACACACTTTTAAATAAATAAAAAAATGCATTGTGGCTGTTTGTGTAAGTCGTTCAGACCTTTGCTCACTGGACTCTTAATGCATGTTGTTACAGCTGAGTGTCCCGAGGCCTGAAGAGTCCCCCTGCCTCCCCCATCCGTCATCTCTCACTCTCCCAAGTCCCAGGCTTTCATCGCAGAAGAGCATTATTCCCCCTCACTCTGATGTCTGCAGCATCACAAAAGCTGCACCTGAGATAATGAAACTCAAGCAGTTTACTCAAAATCCCTGTTGCATACCAAAGACCGATCCTAATCCCGATTAAAACCTCATTCTCTCCAACTCGCACATTAACTGCGGCTCAGAGTGAAGCAATTAGGGGCTGATTGTGAAACAGAGGGAAGGAACACATGAGACTGTGGAAGCCGCCAGTTTACTTTTTGTATATGCTGATCTTTTGTAACTGCTGATTTCCGTTATAGTGTTTTATCTTTTTGTTGAAATGAGCTCCAAAGCCAATAAAAATAATAAATCAGTATTTCAGAGTTCAGAATGGTTCTTTTTTTTGATGAAAACCAGCATCAGAAATTCAAGTCTGTGAACTTCTAGAAGTCAGATCAATACTGTGTTTGACTTCACATATACTGCCTCCTGCTGGCTGATTATTAGGCATAAAGATACAGTCTCTGGGTAGAACACTAGAAATTGTACTTTGCTACAGTACATATTGTTTGTCAGAAGGTTAGATAGCTACAATGATGCACACCTGTGGTTGCAAAACACACAATTGTAAAATAAGGACTGCATTTAGTGGGTGAACTCAGTTACAAATGGTTTTTTAGACATACAAACTGATATAAATAAATAGTATGTGCATCCACTGTGCAGATTAAATGTAGGTCCTCTACAGACTTAATGTACATATAAAACAGAATGTCTGATAATGTCCCAGTGCTACAGTGGAAATGAGGAAATAGTGTTTTATAACAGAATACAGTGAAGCTATATGTAGGATTATGTTATGTAGTATTATTACCCAGAAATGTATTTGTTTAAATGTGACAGAATTGGGTTGGTATTCTCATGTCCATAATGCTAAAAAGACCAGGTTAGCAAACATAGACCAGTACCTTTTATTTAACAATAATAAACAGGAAATAATAACAACAATAACAAATACATTGATATCATTTGTATGGTTTTAGACAGCTCTCAGGTTGTTTTAAGCTGCTATTGAGGTTGTTTTTATGATGAAATCTTGTACATGAATTGCATTAGAAATGTTAAATGTGATTTTATAATCACAGTTCTGTTTAATTCTGGTTTTGTGGCGTATTTTGTGTTCTCTGTCTTGCATTGTTTGTTACTCATTGTTATTGCCTATGTTGGCCAGGACACTCTTTCCTGGTTAAATACGGGTAAAAAAAAAAGAAAAAAAAGTTGGCCAGATTGACAGAATGTGTCATTGATTGTATTTGAAATTTTATTTGACATGTTTTCAGCTGCTGCTTTTTTCTGATAACTAAAAGAAACAGCACTATCCAACCACAAGGGGGCAGACTATGACCTGTCTCAAATGGTGCTTCACATTTTATTGCATTTTTCATCAGAAGGAAATGCAAAGTTCGAAGTTAAAGCTGAAAACAAAATAAGCAGCGAATGCTGGATGTTGCTTCTAAACAGCTTTTGAGAGCTTCTCGTGTTATTGTGTGAATAACGCAGCAAGGGCTGAAATGAACTCCAGTTTAACTAAAACGGTTTTAAAAGTGACCCAGTTAGAGAGTCTGTGCAGTTATGATTCATTTCCTCTGACTCAGAGTCCTTTTCTCTTATGTGAACTCTCTTCCTCTGAATTTATTTTATATTCACTCTCCAGGCGAGCCATGTAAGACACTTAAAAATAACATTTTTATTGCATCTCTGCACTTCATCATTGCCTCCTTATTTCACGGCTTTTCCACTTTGCTGGTGTCAAATATCGAATTAGAAGACAGGAGGAGTGTTGACATACAGCTGTGGGTCATGATGTCCTGATGTCATGATTATTACATGGTATAGATGTCGCATGAATGTCTTCTACCCCTCGTGTAACACGTGTGTGTCTGAAAATCTTTCATGAAAGTGATGCATAGAAAAAGACTGATTATTAAAGATCAAACACTCTTTATTGAACTCAATAGAACTGAAAGAAAAACATATGAATTATGGTTTTGTCTGTTGGAGCTAATAATCCATTATCATCGGTTATGTTCAAACCACATATCAAGGGAAAATGTGTGTGCGTGTTTATGTATGGTCTGACTAATAAAATTACTTTAAAAAAAGGAAATTAGAGTCACTTGTTTGCCTTCATGGATTTGATGTTTGGATGGAAAAAGTCTTCTTTGAGTCCCAAGTACAGTAGAAGGCAGGCTGAGTTCACCAGCTGCTCTAACGTCTCTGATACGGTGATCTACAGTTAGCACTCAACCACGAGGTGAGGATGGTGTACAAAACCATTCAGGTGCCATGGCAGCCGTTTTACCAAACAGATATACAAAAAGCAAATTCATAACAAAACAACAAATTTGGCAGCTGGTCAGGAAAAAACAACACGGTGAGAAAAGAGAAAATGTATCTATGTATCTATTAAATGCATGTTGGACGACGGTGGCACTGTTAGCCAGAAGCTCAATTCAGTGTTCACGAAGCAGCAGCCTCCTCATTCTGAACACGTCGCTCTTGTAATTGAACGTACAACCTTGACACATGCTCTACCAAACATGCATGTTTTGCGTGTGTATGTGCGTCACAGAGGGCAGGCGTACAATTGCTGTGTGTTGTGCAGCTTGCCGCTCTTCTATAAGTTATCTACAATAGCTACCTATAACAGCTACGCTTCAGAAAGTCAGGGTTTTTTTTTTTCAAGGATTTGAGAGAAATGTGCTGGGAGCGTTTTGACTTCAAAATCAGTGTTTTTAACGGGGAAATCGAAACACAGCACCATAAAAGCACCTGAAAACTCTGATTAATGAGAATTCATGCAGCAGTTGTCAGGTTGTTGTAGTAAGCCTTTGTTAAGTAGGCCGGGACAAGGCGAAGTGGCTCAACACCGTGAAGGCACAATGAATTAATAAGCCAATTATCATCTGAACTTCTTCCCAGATCTTAATCAAATATTAGCTGTCAGTTATTTTTTTTTGTTTCATGCTGCTTCGACCACTTAATGGCTGGAGTTTAGTGCATCAATACAACTCATTAAGTGTCTCGGTCATTACTTCCCTGTGACTGTCTTTTCTGGTAATGTGGCAAAATCCCATTCATCTGACCTAGTGTACTGTATATCCACCTCCTTAACAACTTCACACATATATGCACAGACGCACAAATGTGCTGTAACCCTACAGCTCACCGTCAGTGTAAGATGTAAAGATATGCAATGAAATTTGACTCAAAGTCACACATTTATAATGTGAGAGTCTGAGGCCGGTCGGAGAATGACGTAAGACTCAAAGAGTTTGGCAAAGAAACAAACTGACTGCTCGAGTGTGAGTGAGGCTCACTGTTTCACCCGTTCCAAATGAAAAAGAAAGCTGCCGTGCTGAGCGAAACCAACGCAACCGTGGAGTGTCATGATCTCCCGTTATGCTCTGAGAAACTCTTCTCTGCCCTTCCTCAGAGAGGGATGTCCCATACAATCGAATGTCATAAGATTTTAACATAAAACTCTATATTTAATACATATACAATGTAATGGACAGATGTATGATATTGTAATATAGATCTGAAATTTGTCATTAGTATTTATGTATCGGACTCTGAATAAATCTTTCGAGAAAAAACTAAAATAACACAAAATATTGTATTTACAAAGTGAAAATTTGGCATCCATGTTTAACCCTATATCACCACACTATAAGTGGTGTGTTATTCGATGGATATGAGTGTCGACAGGCTGGTGCAACCACATCCTGATAAATAAAAAAAAAAAAAAAGGGTTTGGCATGTTGATTTGATCGTTTTTGATAGAATTTTTGTTAAAAAATAAAATCAAAACGCAACCGAGACTGGAGATAAACCTGTGCTATCACACGACCCAGTAAGTATAATTATTTGTCATATACAGTATTCAAAGGACTCCTGAAAACTCCCAAGCACGATACAAAGAAGGACAAGCCGGTTAGTATATACATGTACAGTCTCTTATAGCCGTGCTCCACTGAATAACTGTCCCTCTTCTCTTTCTAATACTCTGGATATATAAAAAAAAAACAAAAAACAAACAAACAAACAAAAAAGATTTTGTACACGTCTTTCCCACATCCCTGCCCTCTCTGGGAGATTATTGTCCTATTGAATGGCCTTTCCTCATCTCTCCCGTGATTGGTCATTGAATGAAACCTCCTCCATCTCTGTGGCAACTCGTGGCCTAGACGAATCACTTCCTCCCTCAAAGTCCTGTCATTGGCCGTTAGATGAACCACTCCTTCTTTGATTCGTCGATGGTTTCTGGGTTGTCCGTGCCGATGATGGCCGTGTCCGCCGATTCTCCGGCGGACTCCCCGCTGCCCTTGGCCTCGTTGGTGTGGTAGGTGCCTTTGTGACGGAACATGTAGCGGATCAGGAACACCAGAGTACATAAGATGGTGAAAATCACCACTGCAATGATACCTGCAGAGGAGACAGACATCAGCTGTTTTAAATCACTGCTTTACTTTGACGAACCAACCAAAGAACCAAATATCTATATAGTATCTTTTGATATGTAACCGTGGCAGCTTTACTTTTCAACACAACACTAAACTGTGCTCTGTGTTGACTCATGAGCTGATACTCGTGTTATTTTTGAGCACATAATATAGACATCTTTATTCTATTATTTATCTTTATTCTAATTTTGTACCTCCAATGATGGCTGAGTCCCTGTTGACTCCATCAGGAATCACTCTCTCCTCATTGAAGGGGAACTCTGCATCTGAACAGAGAGACAAAAGAAGGAAAGACACACCGATAGAAAGAGAGAAATTTAAAACATACATTTATATTAACAAATGTCTATTCTAGTAATATAACTAACTCATTTTATGTTACCAGAATGGCTACACCAGACCATTCTGTGCACATGAAAACACCATACAGATGGGCAAAGTGCAGTTCAAGGTCAGGCCAGCGTATCAGAGCGTGAGCATGAAAATAGAGCCCTTGGTCTTTTTCAGAAATGTCACATGTTTTCATGCTTAATTTATGCTGAATTATAACTACAAAGTTTCTCCTCTTGACACTGAAGCAAGAGCACAGCGCATAGTACTAATGGAAGTTTATTCTAGATTGGCTCCGTCTTCACTACATAGTACAAACATCAGTCAACTGGATGGATACATCAGTGCTAAGCCCTGACCAGTGGAGTTTATTCCTGTATTGTTTCATGTATTTAATTAAAGATCCGTGACAGGTTAAGATTAAAGTTAAGGTTAACAGCTGCTGCTTCTGCTCATCTACTATAATTATCTGTCAGCAGCAATCATCTACATGGCTCTGATTGTCTCTGACTGGACAGAAGTGAAGGGCAAATGAGTGAAGAGACAGATGAGGGATTAAGATAAGCGGAGGAGGTGGTGGGTGATAAAGGAAATCAGTTTGCTCTCTTGATCAATTTCTTAATTTTGTCAGCAATTCTTATTTGAGGTGCGCAGACACAGACAGAGACTCTACTGCACACGCACAACCTGCATATATACACACATACACGCAAACTGCATCACCGTGTGATGAGCTGTCAGCTATTTCTGATGCTGACAGCATTACTCATAGTTCTCCTGGGAAGTAAAGAGCATGAGCAAGAAGAGGAACAGGCGGAGGAAGGAGTGAAGTAGTGAAGATGAGGAAGAAACAGAGGGCAAGAGAGCAATCAGATTCATTATAATCTGTTAGCTGCAGAGGAGAGGAGAGGAGAGGAGAGGAGAGGAGAGGAGAGGAGAGGAGAGGAGAGGAGAGGAGAGGAGACAAAGGTCTTTATATGTGAGCGATGGAAGGAGGGCTGGATGAATTATAGATTATATCTATCTATAGAAAATGTAAAGCAGAATAAAGACTGATCCCTTCAGTGTAAGGATGGTGGAGAGCCGACTGTGAGTTTGGACCTGGAGTCCAGATCGATGGACTGGATCGATCTCAGATAGCTCAACGTTCCCAAAGGCACAGTTGGCACAGAGCCCGAGGCAAACGGCTGCATCCAGAATAATGACACTCTGAAATACCAAAAGCTGCTCAGGAATGTAACATTAGACACAACAGTAGTCAGGTCTGAGTGTGTATATGTGTGTGGACAGGTAAGCACAGAGCAGATCTAGTGTGTAAGCATGAGCGGATTCATTACCGTGTTTGTGTACATGTACTTAATAAAACCTTGATCACCTTGAGTTGATTCAAAACAGAAACACATTTCATTTGCAAATGTCAAATGTGTGTAGTAACTGCGGGACATTATTACTTAATGCTAAATGATTTGCATGAAGGTTTCACACTGCGTGTCTTAGACGGTGCAGCGCTGACACTAGCGCACAGACGAAATTTGAAATTCAGATTTATGTGTGGAATAAACATGCAGACACACAGACTGTGTAAAGATCACACTGTGGTTTACGAGAAGCTAATTTGCTTCTCGGTTTGCTTGATCTGAGTTTGACATTTGTTTTCAGCCACGCTAGCAGTGTAGTTCTATAAATGATTATATCGGTCTGTCGTCAGCTATTGGATGGACTGCCATAAAATGTGGAGACATTCAGTCTGCATAGGATCAACTGTTATAGTGATTGTCTGACTTTTCATGGGTTTTGGAGTTTTCATGATACTATAAGTTGCATCTTCTTTTGCTCCAGTGACTGATAGCAAAGTCTTGAGTGTATTTGGGGTTATCCTCACCTGTGTTGTCCAGATGCCAGGGATCTGTTGCGGCAGACATTGGTGGGATGGTGAGAGGTGACGCCCCGCAGTTGGACTCTACCAGTTTACCCTGGTAAGACACCGGCGATGTGGCTGCAGGCTTTCTGTCTGGCTGACCGGCTGCCGGTGTGCCTTGTGCCTGTGCGGCGGTTCTTAGTGCAAACTTCAAGGGGGCGACTCCGTTGAACTCTACCCGCGACAGGCACCCGACGAAGCCTGGGGTGTTGTACCGCTCGATGAGCACTGGGTCTATGTGTCCAGTTTCTGGAGAGAGAGACGCAGAGTTGGAGAGAAGCTGGGATCACTGGTTTTAATGGGCTGCTCATCTTGTTATTATTTAAATAGACTGTCAGACCAGTCTAATTTGATGTTAACTTATGTGGATCCATGCCCATAAAATGTACTGATATTCAGAGAAGGAGGGAGACAAAGACAGAGAGAGAGCAAAGGATTTTAAAGAGAAAACCAAATACATAAGCTTACTATTCAAAACACACACACAAAACACTTTCTCTGAATGCACAAAATTCCATGTACACTCATAGTAAACACGCACTCACAAACTGAGCTTACAACTCAAATACTGGTAGGCACAACGTTTGCTGATGCACAGACACAGTAAACACCCAGTGAGAATATGAATCTACACAAAACGAGGAGACAAGAGAGGGACAAGAAGAGAAGAGGAGGAGGAGGGAGAAAGAAGACGGGGAACATACACTGATATTGAACTCTAATGTCAAATTATAGGATGAATAATGATTAACACCCCCTCCTCTCTTACAGTTTCTCTGTTTCTCGCTCTTTCCCTGTTCACTCTCCTATTCATAGGACGCTTTAGCAGCAGAGTATGTGGATTTCAAATGTTTCTTAAGCAGAAAGCAGCAGTGTGAGTGTCAGTCTCTATGGCACGCGGAGAGGAAAACAAGATTAGGCCCCTATAATGTTTATATTATATTGTATATTCAGTATCTGGTTTCAATCAACACATGTTTCTCATTTTTCTGCTGCGGTCACAAACTTATAGAAAGTCTTTATCGTGCTTTTGTGTGTACATAAGGATGATTCATGCCCATGCAGGTCATTACTCGTGGATGTAACCCTTATCTAATACCAGTATGAAACTGTGACAAATGCCACAATTTGGCGTGTGGGTGATTTGCCTAAGGTTCACTTATTTCCATGGCAATCCAGACAAAATCAAGTTCAAAAGCAGCAAATTGTGCAGTTTTATCTCTGCGTCTCAGTTTCCTTTGATTTCTATCTCTCTTCATGTTTCAAAGAGAATGACTTCAACACACACATGTGTATTAAATTAAGTAGCACCTGAAAAGCAGCTGGCTTACAGAGCTCAGTCCAGCTTGTCCTTTGTATGTTACCCACAGCAGTGTTTCCAATGTTCACAAATATTTATTTTTTATTGGCGGGTATTTGGAGCTGAAAAGCATTAACTGGAGAGTTGTTTGCTCTTTCAGAGCAGATGTAGCCAGAGGCGTTCATTAAAAACAAACTAAAAGAGTTAAATCCACTCAGTGACATCATTCAGTGTATTCAGACAGTGTCTGTCTGATGTAGGCTCATGTTCATGATCACAACAATCAGCAAAATGCTGCCTGATGTTTTTAAACATTGAACCATCTTTAAAATAAATACAGTTTATATATGATCCTGGTTGGCTTAAATACAGCTGATCTTACGCACTGCACACACACACACACACACACACACACACACAAAACTGCAGAGAAGATAGAGAGAAGAGACTGCAGCCAGCAAACAAAATGGTAAAAAAATCCCTTCAACACCAGTTCAGTAAAGACATAAATGCTGCATAAAACAGACACAAACTTGGACTGATTTCAAAACAGCCAAACTCTCTTTAACACTTTCACAGAGCTGCAAAATATCTTAGTTCCTCACATGAACTCTGGCTGCAGACAGAACCAGGTTTGATTTTTTTTTTTTTTTACATGCATGGCTACTCTGCTGCTGCATGACTGCACCACACCCAGGAGGATCTGTTGGACCATCCTGCAGCAAAAATATGAACAAGGGAAGACTACAGCTGCGTGTATGTGTGTGCTTACTAAATGAATCATGTTGGATGATGTATCTGGACGTGGCTTATAATGTAATTCTCTCTCTTTATTCCATTTTGATGGGACCAAAACAAGTGTGAGTGTGTGTGTGTGAGTGTGTTTGTGTATGTTGGTACACTTATTGATTGTGCTGCCAGGAATAAGGCTCGGCGCTATCTGAGCCGTCTACGTATTCGTCATCTGACCAGACCTCCTACAGACGCTTGCATTGCGCGTATACACTGTATACTGCATCTGCGTGTGTGTGTGTGTGTGTGTGTGTGTGTGTGTATTCATGCAAAAAAGCTCAAATGTTGCTCAGCATCACCTGCCTCATGAGGCATCGGTCAACCCTTTCTGCAGGAACAGAGACAAATGTACCTGCTATCAATCACTTCACACCTTGAGAACAGTGCGGACGGCGTCTATGCATGTGTGTATGTGTGTGTGTGAATTTGCATATGTGTGGGAGTGTACAGAATAGGTGGACGGAGAGCGAGAGAGAGAGAAAGAAGTGCCTCACTGTGTTACAGTAGCACAGTGAGCAGAATATTGATAACAACATTCGTATGAATACTGAATATGAATATGAATACAGGTCTTTTCTTCTCCTGTATCCCTGAACATGTGTTGATCACTGCAGAGGCCTGGGCGTGAATACTAATAGGCTGTCTGTTGTGAGTATAACAGCCTGCTTTGCATACAGTACTAGTGAGGAGTAAATAGCCAACAAGCCTCCCTTGTTTCAGATTTTTTTGGGGCCAGTGGTTTCACGAGGGAGCGCCCCTTAGAAAGCAGCTTGTTCCCAGCTAAAATAACACACTCGTTACTCATAAACATCACCCGTTTAATATGGACTGAGAGCTGGGCTGTCACTGATAAGAGGCCTCAGTGGTTTTAATGGGAACATAGAATAATGGAGGACAAGAGGAGGACACAATTACTCAAACGCCTGCACTATCTAGTCGCAATTCAACACAATATACTACCTTTGTGAAGCTGTGAATGTTCAGACTGCATTGGAAAAGTGTTGACTCAGCTCTGTGGCATTGTGCATGCTTACAAAAAGAAAGGAAGTAACATGAAAGGTTTGGAATATAATGGAAATAAATACACACCACACCACAAACGGTGGACTAAGGGGGTATTCACAACAACACACACTGACACAAGTGAAGAGTTTGCCCTGTTTTAACGACCATAACTCTCAACCATCTGAAAGAGTTGAATCAACATCACCATTATAAGCTTTCCATGTTAAGTTCTTGCTTATTTGACAACTTTTAAGAATATTTTCTTCAGGCCCAGTGCTTAAAAATACCCTCCAGACAAGTTTTAAGACACTCTGCTTATTAATTAGCATCTAATATTGGTTTAATAACATTCTAGGTAACATATGAACATTAACAAGTCATACAGCCTTGTCAGAGCCAGTCATGACATACAGACATGATTGCTTGTAATCCCTTCATCATCTCTAAAGGGGCTTTCCAGACTAATCAATAAAACATGGGCAAATACACACTCCACACACTAATCATGATAAGAACTGAGCAAAGACTAATCCATCCGGCTTGAGACTGCAATAATGAAATGTACCATCACATATGATCACAATGTGGTCCAGGAATTGACTTGTACTACATACCACATGTGACCCCTCTTTGGAAGCACACACACACACACACCATCACAACAGCAACAAGGTCAGCATGTTGTTTAGAGGATTGCACCTTCTAACGGTGTGTCACCAGGGTGGCTGATGACATCACATGAATAATTCAAAAGGTGTGGAAGCACATAAAGCTGTGAGGAGAGGTCTGGTGTGAGGAGAATGGGTAGGTAGGGGGTGAAGGGGGGGCTGCCTGTAGGGGAGACAAAAAGAAGTGGGTCAGGGACAGAGAAAAGACGGAAAGATGGAGGCAGAGAGGGAGGGGGTGGCTAGCCTCTCCAAAAAAAGGGGCTAGTGGTGGGGAAGGTGAGAGACGTGATAGGAGAGGAGGAGGCGGAGGAGGAGGAGGAGGAGGAGAAAAGACAGAGGAGAGTGTCTCTGGTGTGTGTCTGGGTGAGTGGATGTAAAATTAAAAAAAAAAAAAAAAAGAAGAGAGGGAACGAAATGGGGTGACAAGAGGGGTGCTCAAATGGAGGGGCAGGGTAGAGGAGATCAAACACTGTTGCCATGGCAACAAATGGAAGCTGATGCAGGGGGTGAGAGAGGGAAAAAGAAAGGGAGTGTTAATGAAAATATGAGACACACCAAACGAATATTAATGTGAATCCTCCCACCACTCCCTTTGTAATACCCAAACAAATATTTAGGCAGCAGCAATATCAATAGAAATAAACTGATAAAGAAAAATAGACAAGTGTTCCTTCTGGAAAAAGGTTGATACTAATGTGTTTTCTTGATGTGACTGTCACATACAGCGAGAACAGAAGGGCCTACATTTATGTCTAATGCTAAGATTTAATAAAGCCAAAAACTACAAACCGACCACTTCTTCTTGGATTTTTGGCTGTTGTGCAGTTTGGTTGCGATCTTCTCTAAAGTGTTGCTAAGACTGTCATAAAAAACATATCAACTGCGGTGAATAAAGACGCCTGCAAAGACAGGTGTGCAGCATGATTAATTAGGAAAAAAATGGAGGAAGGTGGAGGTGGACAGAAATGACAGATGAGAAAAAAAACAGATGAACAACAAGGGAGATAAAAGCTGAAGTAGATGCATGACTGTTAGTTTTAGACATGAAAAAAATACACCTGTGGTTGCAACACTTACATTGACCACAAACACACACAGATGCCAAGTCAAGAAACACAGACATAACAGACGCGGCAACAAGCAGACCAATAATATAATTAATATCGCTATGACGGCTCAGACACACACCAGGGTTCTGTGTAATTTTCCTGAAATCCAGTTAATCCAGCGGTGTGGATTGCCCTTAAAATCCAAAAGCGTCAAGAATTTGGCTCGCTATCAATCTATGAGGAAATCATGAAAAAACAAATGCTGTACTGCAAATTTAACTGACATTTTACATTAGACTGGCTGACACTGAATTACTCCAACCTTGGCACACTTATGCACATACAGCACACATACAGGTGAAGACAGAAATACACACATGCATACAACTGTAGTTACCTATATGGAGTCTGCGTCAGTGTCTGTATACAGTTTGTGATCCTCTCCACTCGTTCTTCCTCTCTGCTATGTGGATCTCTTAACACCGTGGCACATTGGCTCTCTCTCTCTCTCTCTCTCTGTCTGTCTGTCTCTACCTCTCTCTATCGCTGCACTGCAGTCCCACCCCCACTGAGACGCAGCAGCTGGAGAAAACCTGGATCCTGGAGCAGCACCAGCATGGATCAGGACTCAATAGGGTTAAGTTCAACAACTGGTGATAGGCGGGGAGGGGGGGGGGCATGATGTCATCCTTACACACACACAGACACTTGTACAAACACACACACACACACACACAAAGCGGTGAACACGTTCAGGTACGAGCATCTTGTTTTTTAGAGATTATAGAATTAGCACACAGATACAATGCCTGAAGAGATAAGAGAGTAAAACTACTCTGTGTTATCATCTGACAGCAGGGTTCATCAGTGCTTTAATCAGAGTCGGGACGTCTGGCGGCTCTGAACTCAAAGGTCAAAACACAAAAGACAAGTATTGAACCAGCGGCTGCTTGAAATTGAGCGAATTGATTGAACTTCATCATGGCATGCTTTGGAAGATTGGTCAGCAGTATGTAATGTCAAGTATACGTGATGTGTGTTTAATTAGTTCAGCTTCACTATGTATGGCTGGCTGCTGAATCTTCAAAAACAGACACCCCCCCCAAAAAAAAAACTCTTCCTCAGCAGGACAGCAGTCCACTTTAATGATTTATTAAGGCGCTGATGTTTTCAGCTTTCCTGAGCGTGCAAAGTGGCATCTGCTGCCAGTTTCCACAATGAAGAAGGGTGAAATGCCTGTGAATTAATAAGCGGTTTAATTGGAGTGCTGTCCTGCTGATTACTTTTTAAAATCACTTAGTTCAAACACGCAAAGCGGCTGGTACGGTCCTTTTACCGACTATATGTTGACCATCCACGGTGTACTGTACGTTTTAAACATGTTCATGTTCAACTTAAAACACGTGTCTGCATGCAAATGTGCTCTTAAACATGTTCAGGAATCATTTGAAAAGTGAGTGTTCTTCAAGGTTTTTCTTAATTATTACAAATTACATATAAACTATGCAGAAGATTTTTGTTCACAACTTTTACTCATGAAAACACCTTGAGCTCCCTTAGTATACACAGAAGCTTTACATTGAGCATGATTTTTCAGGCGACAAAGTTGAATTCATCTTGATCTTCAAGATGGTGTGTTAGCAGATGGATTGGCACAGAGGGATGAATTGTACAGTGGACAGATCTGGGTATACAGTGATGATATTCATTTCCTATCTGCTGGCTAGACTTCACTTGTAAAGGCAGATGGTTGAGAGTTATGGTCGTTAAAACAGGGCAAACTCTTCACTTGTGTCAGTTTGTGTTGTTGTGAGTACCCCCTACAGTACATATGCATCTGTACTTGCAGTTTAAATATACACTAAGTACCAATTCAGCTAATAAACTTTATTTATAGAGCAGTTAGTTCATGCCATACCCTAGGAGAAAAAGACTGCTTGAGGGTCAATGATTGTTTTTTGTCGCCAATTCAAGGCAGAAGCAAACCAATGAGACAGTCCAGAGAAGAGTCCTCTGAAATGGAAATAACAGCTATTACACCTCAGAGTTCCTCAGAATGAAGCTATTACACCTTGAAATGTCAGCATGACTTGAAGCCTGCGTAAAATAATTGGCAGCACCCACAGGGAGCGACGTGTTAAATATGTGTGGACAGAGTTAACAGAACGAGAGAGGCGAGGGGAAAAAAAAAAAAATTATAGAGAAATCAGAATTTCAGTGTGGCACTGATGTACATGTCCTTTACAACCAACCCTCAGGGATACAATCATCTGTCTCTAATAACACTTTCACGGTGTCACTATTTCCCTCGCTCTCTCTCTCTGCCTTTGGCTTTCAGTCTATTCCCTTAGACAGACATGCTCACATACAGTCTGCACGCATACACACACACACACCAGACACACACACTCACACACAGATTTGTGGCACTGAGGACTGGGTTGGGAGCGTGCCTGCTGCTCTGGCTGATGTATGACTCACCCTCCTCCCCCCCCCCCCCCCCCCCCCCTATCTATTCTACTGGGATGCAGAGATCTAGGGAGGACAGACCCATACGCAATACATCAACCCACACACACACACACACACACACACATGCTGGACAGATGTAAGGATAAGGTTACCTTCACATACACACTGCATACTGTTACATTAAGCATCAGGCTACAGTGGTTTCAGCAGAGTATAGCATGTGCTGAATCATCCCTGCGCTTCATGATCAATAACACTTTAGCACAATTATCCTTGGCAGAAAACACTGTAAATCTCATGACCTTGGACCTGAAATATCCACACCGCCAGCTACAACAAACAGGCTGAATGATGAACATTAAAAACGGTTACATAAATAGTCATCAGTTTTGTTCCCTAAAACTGTAGTGAAATTCTGCTCAGTCGCTTTTTTTTTACAAGATATTTTGCCGGTTTGTGCAGGAATAAAACAGACCTGAGTGTAGAAGAGAAGTGCTGAGTAGATATAATAGTAATTGTTATGATATGCAGTCTCAGATCTTTTTACTGCAGTACTCTATCAGCTTCCTAAAAGCTGCAAAACCTGAAATTTATAATAAAAATCTTAAGACAGCTCTTTAAAAAAAAAAAAAAAAAAACATTGGATGTTGCAGCCAAGGTAAAACCTGAAGGTGCAGTGTGTAGAATTTAGTCGCATCTATGCGGAACGGACTTGGCAGAAATGGAATATGATATTCATAAGTATGTTTTAATTAGTGTATAATCACCTGAAAATATGAATTGTCGTGTTTTCTTTATCTTAGAATGAGCTCTTTATATCTATATAGCGAGCGGGTCCGATTCCACAGAGCCCACCATGTTGCACCACCATGTGTCTACTAGGGATGGGCAGATCGATACTGTGGGGTCGATACTTCATTATTCACAAGCTACTTATTTGGTATCAATTCCTTTAAAAAAAATATTGATAATACAATTATATAAATACAAAATTTTGGTGGCTGCATCATTTCCAAACGTTTTCAGTACTTTTGTATAATGTTTGTGATAATAAACAGCCCTGACATATCTAGCCGGCCTGTGTCACATGACTGTGGAAACCTATGTGACCTATGAGAACTGAGCACACACAAGTGCGCGCACACTTCTGCATCAAACTTGTGAGAGAATGACAAAAAGGAAACGTAGCGTGGTGTAGTGCTACTTTTCACCTGTAGGTAAAAATACAGCAAAGAAGAAAGTGCCACACAGCAGCAACACGAGTAACCTCAAAAAAAAAAAAAAAACACACCATAAAGTGTAGCAGATGCACACATCCCATAAACTTCAAATATCTATCTAAATAACTATCAATAGTCGAATATGTAGAAAGTAGAAGATGCTCTGGAAAAATCCTGTTTAAGAAGATTGATAAATCTTTCAGAAAGTGCAAATGTGTTCATATTTTGTGTTTTTTCGCAGCCACTGTAGGTTCTCCTACATGCTTGGAAGGGGAGGGGGAGGAGAGGGATATTCATTTGGTTGCAATCTGCAACTTCACCACTAGATGCCACTACATCCTACACAATGGTCCTTTAAGAATTTCAGCCTAAACTGAGATATGCAAAAAACCCAGAAAAAACACATCTTAACTGCATATTAATATATATGTATATTATTTTATTTTTAATATTTTATTCATTCATTATTCATAATTTATTTTTATTATTTAATTAATATTTGTAATGTTATGTGTTTATGTAAATAAAGAATACTGGCAAATATATTGTGATTATATTTTTTCACTGTTCAATTTTTTAATATATCAGTATCAGCCTAAAATATCCAGTTTTGTGTCGGGCTACAGTTTGAATATTCATCTGTGTATCTATCTGTTCTTTAATGTCTATCTCCCTGGATTCCTGCCCTCTTTATTCCAGCCAACTTATCCCATCCCACAATCAGCAGGCTGTGAGGTGATAGAGGAGATGTCGCTCTGATCAGCGTGTGTGTGTGTTTGTGTGTGCTGTACCAAACACAGAGTCTCTGTCTCCTAGAAATAGAGAATCTGATAGCTCAGCTGTCTGACAGCCTCTCTTGTCTCTGCGGTCCCAACGCAGAACTGGAACAGATCTGATGAGATGAGCAAAAGTCTGCTTTTGTTCTGACTGCTTTGTTTCCTCTTCTTCTCTGTCTTTTTGAACACAATATTCCTGTCATCCCTCTGTTTTCCCGTTTCCCTTTCGATCTAATTATCTTATTTTTTTCCTTACTCTGTCCATATATATTATTCTGTCATTATGTTTTGGCATGTTAGGTGACTTTGTCCTGTGTGCCCTTAAAGCATCCGTGCTGGGCAAAGATGGATGGCTGTATTTTGTGTGGGCATGTGCTTGTGTGCGTGTGTGCGTGTGTGTGTGTGTGTGTGTGTGTGTGTGTGTGTGTGTGAGTGCATGGTGTTGTATTCCCAGGGATTCTTGTGGCGTGTGCAGCAGTCGATAGATCTGGCTGGTAAGTGAAGTCAGCCATTACTTCAATCTCACTGACTTTCTCAACACTTGAGGTCGAGGACAAAGGACATGAGAGGGAAGGAGGGAAAAAGAGGAGGAGAAGAGAAGAGAACAAGCTGCAGCAAAATGCAAATAACGAGATTCAATCCTCCATCAGAGGTACATTATGAGTAATTAAAGAAGCTAATAAACCCAACCGAAATCAAGCCATAAACCACAGTTACCACTTGGGAGAACCTAAATAGGTTAAGGTAATTGGGAATGGATAATTAGGGTAATTAGGGTAATCAATGTCTAAGGAGTTTAGGGCATTGTTAAGATCTACGGTCTTGGTAAATCCAGTGAGGAAAAAAATAAATGATCATGAATCACATTTTAATCAGCATCAGCACTACAGTGCCTGTGTTTCCTACAAGTAGTGTGTCAAAATAGGAGCGGCTGACTAACCTAAATAGCCACATAAAAGAGGAAATTCACTGTAAGAAAAAGATTCGGGATTCTTTTGTTCTGTCAATTATCTAAGCCAGTCAAACACTGTGGGAATTCATAAAAGTCTAATACCAGAGTACCGAAGATCAATTGTCAGGGACAGTTTCCGTCTTAACATATTTGTCAAGTTGCACAGCCACAAGTGTGCATGCATACCAGTGGTGGAAAGTAACTAAGTACACTTACTCAAGTACTGTACTTAAGAACAATTTTTAGGTACTTTTCTTGAGTATTTCCATTTGATGCTACTTTATACTTGTACTTTCTACTCCACTACATTTATTTGACAGCTTTAGTTATTTTTCAGATGAAGATTTGACACAGTGGATAATAGAACAAGCTTTTAAAATACAACACATTGTTAAAGATGAAACCAGTGGTTTCCAACCTTTTTGGCCTTCAACATCTTACAAAAAGCAGTGTGTAGTCAGGGTCACATTTCAGATGTCTATGAGTTGTTAACAGCTCCACCAAATAGTGATTTTTCCCTCTAGATTTCTCACATGGTTTCATCTCAATAAATGATCAAATGATCCAATATTTCACCAAAAAAATCAAAGATTAGAGAAAAAGTCCAAAAACTGAAAACAGATTTGTGTATCAGAACTTTGTTTTTTCTTCTTTCCTCTCCCATTAATCATCTCTTCAAACTAGCTCCACCTCCAGCAGCTACAACAGTTACATGCTGCTTACACACTGATGATTCAGTATTAATAATCTAATGATGTCATATATAATAATATATCAGTCAGAGGGACCAAACCTACTTTTACTTTAATACTACATTTTGCTGCTAATACTTATGTATTTTTTACTTAAGTAGGATTTTTCATGCAGGACTTTTGTCTTGTACTGTAGTATTTTGACATTGCTGTATTGGTACTTGATCTTCAGAGTACCTCTTCCACTACTGATACTGCGTACCCATACAGGCAGAGACAGATGCAGCTGGGATTACTGTATGTGATGCACCAGTATCCCTTTGCTGTTCTCTGGTGTCCTCTAGTGGACATAATGTGTAAATATAGCCTTGTGTTTATATATGTATGTTTTAAAGATCACAACGAAAATTAAATGGTTTATCTGAAGGGGTTTATTAAATTTGACTAAATAACACAGAATGGAATAGAATATTACACTCTTGTCAGATACGCTGTATATATAAAAAAACTGTTTTCAGTGTGCTTCTGAAAATCTGCTGATGCTCAGTTAGCTCAGAGGGTTATACATGTTCAATATATGATAGAGTCAGATCTCCCTGACACCTGAAAAGGAAAGGAGAGACCAGCAGATGCTTGCCTCTAAACAAACAACTGTGATCAGATTTGTCTGGTTTACCTGAAGTAGATTTACTTGGAGCTATACATCACATTTAGAAAACTGCATCTATGTTTATCAGGAACATTCAATCAGACTGTTTGATCCATGAGAGGCTGGGGTTGGAGTGGTATGAGTTAATTAAATGAATTAAAACAAAAATAAGTATAGATAGTACTGTTTCACACTGCATGAAAAAAGTGGAAAAATCAACAAGTTTAAATTTTATAGACATACTTACCAAAGACTTTGCCCAAGAACAGCGTCTTGACCAGGTTGAACTTTGTGTCTGAGGCATCTGGGAGGGTGTAGCTGACTGGAGGGTAATGATCCAACTGAGTCAGGCGGCGAGAGGGAGAGAGAGATGGAGAGATAATATATCAGTATCTGCATTTTTAATGAGAGTCTGCGTCTAAAAGTACTGACTGCAGCATTTTCAAAGAGCCGGTCTAGAACCTGCATCAGCACATTAAGCAGAGTACACAACATGATGAAGAAGAAATGGTAATTCACTGCTGTCAGGCACTGTAAAGTTACAGCACAGCATAATCAAAAGCTCAATGTCTCCCTCTTGTGGTTTTAAAATGTCAGCTCAGTAGAGGGGACTGTTTACATTAACATACCTTCATATTATTCCAATGAGTCATGATTAAAGACAGTTCAATAAGTATTAATTAACATAACTGTAGTAAAGCCAGCAACTAGACAACCAGGACTCCATGTATGCTATCAATTATTAATCCAAGTCTGTTTCTCACTCCCTTTATTTCAAGGCTTAAGGCATTGTCACAGCATGTTTTTGGAAACTTTTTATAAAAAAAAAAAAAAAAGTTTGCGATTTGCTTCCAGAGTGTTGAAGTGGCATGAAAATAATCTACAAATAATGAATGGATGTCCTTATTTTTTTTAAAAAAAATCAACCTGTGTTACATCTTTTATCATCTTTCTTCAATCATATAAACTAGAAAAATGCATGAAAATCCTCAGTATGTGTGTTTAGATATATCTGTCCTTCAAGTCACACCAGACCAACTTAGGAAAGCTGTAAATTTTGCTTTTCCTTTTAGTCAAGCTAGTCACGGATGAACACAAACCATTGAAAAGCGATCCTCCATAATGGTCTCGCAAACAAACAGCTCTTCACCAGGACTAGATAAATGATCACACATTAATTAACAATATGCAATAAAATCCGTGGTGGGTTCAAAGCTGTTTTTCCCTGAGATCTTAAACAGAGAGAGAACAAGCAGCGTGTTTACAAAGAAGAGCGTCAGTGGAGATGTGAGAGCAGAGAGGGTGATGAAGGGAGGGAATACACGACTTTAATATCCCTGCAACATAATTAACTTGTTATTGCTGTATCACTGAAGTTTCTAATTAGCTTGAAGGCTGCAGCCGGTGCTATTGACGAGAATCATTTCAACCCCACAAATTGGTTTCTGTGTGTTCCAGAAATAAAAGATCTTCCTTTCTCCTTCCTCACAGGAGGACTGTATCTCAGCTTACAGCCGTCTGCAGAAATCATTCCGACGGCCCAAGCCAGCAGAGGGGCGGCTGATTGAAAACAATGACTTTTGTTACCGTGTGTTTTACTGGAAATTTGTTCCATTGATGTGCTGAATAGCTGTCGTGGCCTGTTAGCTGGGTGCTGAGCTGGACCGTCGCTAAAGGATTGAGATTTGTGTGTGCGTGTAGTTGTTCTTGTTTATATAGTTGAATCAGTAGTCCTCCCATACAGAATCTCTCTACCCCCAACCCCGCCAGACTATTTTCTCCCTCTTTCTCTCTATATACACGCAGCATATCCTAATTTGATTCTTTCCAAAAGTCTGGTCTCAGCAGAGCATTGTGGGTTTTGTTTTCCATGGTGACTGCAGGGTGGGATAATAGGGCACAATTAAATTGCGCTCAGCTTATTTACTTTTATCTGAGAAAACAAATTGGCTGCACAGCCAGGGAGGGAGGTGTGAGTCTCAAAACCCCACAGAAAATGTCCACGGAGGGAGACAGCCAAGGAAGAAACCTCACATTACCAAACTTTGTCAATTATAACCACAATTATTGGGATCCTTTCCTTTTACGTTGCACCATTTAGACAACACAATTTTCTCTTTAAGCACTGTTGGTGCTTCTTAGGTTACATAAAACTTACATAAGCAAAGTAATCAGGGGTTAGACAAAGATAAAATTAACAATGGATGAAATCTACTTCCCTAACTATGTGCTCAAAAAGAATCTAATTTAGCCAATGTGCTGTATATATTCAAACTAATTTACAGTACACTGAGAACTTCTTTTGTGGCAGCTCTATTTCCTTAATGATATCCGAGGGACAGCAAAAACTCCCATTACAGGTAAAACATTAGAGAAGCTAAGTGCAAAAAAAAAAGCTAATTTCCTTTTTTTTTTTTTTTTTTACTCGAATAAAGTTTAACATCATTATCAAGTGAATTACTGAATTATTGTCCTGTCCCATCATAGCAATATCCAGCTATTCACAAAGCAGAAACCAACCACAGCAACACATTTTTAGGACCTTTTATGTTAGGAAATAAAATTAAAAAATACTGTAAATTGTCATGTAACAAGGAAGGAGATTAGGGTGAAAGAGAGGAGGAGAGGAGAAGAGAGAACAGAGATGAGATGCCTTATACCTGAAGGGACTCCACACCTTCATCTCTAAACCCTCACAGTGTGCGAGAGGCTGAGAGAAAGGGAAAGCCAGAGATGGAGAGATAGGAACTTATTTTGATGTTGCCTTGGTATGCCTTTGATAGTGAGCTAACCTGACGAGACCTCACAGACTTGCTTAAAAAGCAAACACTTGCTCCCTGCACTGCACTCTGCATGTCTGTGCGTACATTTCAGCAGGTATTTGTGTACACATGCGGATCCACACCTTGAAAGAAGCCTCAGGTCTATGGAGGGGCAAGATAACCTAAATGCATCAAAGTGATCTTTGTTATCATATTTTGTGGGTGTACTTTCTTTATCTAAAGACATTATCTTTTTCTTTCAGCCCACTCCTCTCTCTCTGACTCTCTATTCTGTCTTTTTCTTTTGCTCTCCATCTCTCTGCTGCTCTTTTCGCTCAGATTCCAATTACCACAGACCTACTTGTCTCCCCACTTGTTCTCTGCCATGTCTTTAAACTAAACAGTCGCTTGTCTAAATGCCTTTAAGATTTGCAGCCCTGATAGTAGAGAAGTGAGACCTCCACAGCCTCAGGTAAACACTTGACTCTCTTTTACCCTGGAAATTGAATTTGATCCACTGGCAGGCCCACCAGCATAACTGACTTTTATTGCATCTAATTCATCTTTGTCTCTCACACATGCTGTCATGCTGTTTTATGAGATGAAAGCAGCTGCAACAAGGCTTCTGTTGAACATGTAAACAAAATAATGATGGGTTGGTTAAATTTGGAATGCTGATGCCACAGTACAACAAAATCTCAGGCTTTATTGTGTAATGCGATGTCAAACATTTCAGTAAATAGCAGTACACATTTCACCACATGGTAATTCAGTATGAACATTCAAAAGCGGCTGCTTTTAAACATTTACATTTAGGTGAAATTCTGCACCTTTGGTCAGACTCTGCAAGTACTTTTGATGCATGACATTTCTGACAGCATAACTAAAACACACATTAAAGAAAAGGCTCGGACATCACTGCTGGACAGTATACTTTGATAACAAAGCTTCTTCTTTTAGTGAGACGGTGCATTTTGCTCCAGTGGATTAAAGAAGTCCCCAACTGTGCTGCAGTGATATAGAGAAATATATACGGTTGAGAAATGTGAAATATATAAGGTTTTTCTAACAGAGGGTTTCACTGCTACTTTAAAGGTATACTATGCAGGATTTTCCTAAAAAACAATGTATAGACAAAAATAATCCCTCTCAAACATCGCTTATGACCCACTTGAAGTGTGCAGCAGTGTATTTAGATAGATAGATAGATTTATTTGACAAAATTTAAAACATACATGACAGGCTGATCACAAAGACAGACTCCATATAAGATTTTTAAAATTGTCGAGGATTAAAATATACAATAAAAGCCCTAGGGCTTATTTTCATTGTGGTCCTCTATTGCAGTACAAGATGGCAGATTGAATAAGAAAGTGTCTAGCAAGAATGACATTAAACTTAAAAAAAGACAATAAAACATCAAGCATTTGTACATCTACAAATTACTTAACCATTTCTTGAGATCTGATTTAAAAGTCCTCTCAACTGGGTTTAGCTTGAGCAAGATAGGCAGCTTGTTCCATTGACATGAAGCTGTATATCAAAATGTATTTTTCCCAAGACATGTTTTAAATCTCATAAGAGTAATATTTGTTAGACTGCCTCTAGTGTTGTGGGAGTGGTTGTTTTTTTACTAGATTAAAATGGTTGGATAGGTAGGGAGGTACAGATTTGTACACAATCTTGTGGGAAATCATCTTAATTTGCACCACCCTTTTATCCATGGGGAGAAGATTCAATTATTCTAAATCAACTGTATCGAGAACTCTTATTAACTTATTTTGTGCAGTCTGTAATTTGTTTTTAAGAGACTGTGAGGAGCTACTGTACTAAAAGGTGGCAGCATAATCAAAGTGGCACGACACCAATGCTCCAGCTAGAGTTTTTAAAGTTGGTATATCGAACAATTCGGCTTTTCTAGCCAGGAATTTTGTATTATTGGTAATTTTGTTCAGGGCTTTTAAAGCCATGTC
The DNA here is from genome assembly GCA_038419695.1 of Scomberomorus guttatus. Lineage (NCBI taxonomy): Eukaryota > Metazoa > Chordata > Actinopteri > Scombriformes > Scombridae > Scomberomorus > Scomberomorus guttatus. The sequence goes on along the minus strand of CM076464.1, from coordinate 13,092,806 downwards.
TTCCCCTGATAAAAGATTATCCAGAGTACATCCAAGGTAATATACTGAAAATTTTGAAGAGATCGATGTCTGACCAATCTTTACTATTAAATTAGATGAATTTCTCAATTTAATTTTTGACCCAAGGTATCTTCGACCACTATTTTTTTTTCTTTATGGGATACTAATAATGCAGCAGCATCAGCATATAAAAAATATATCACAAGAACAGGCCGAATTAAGGTCATTGATATAATAAAAACAATAATGGCCCTAAAACACTCCCCTGTGGGACACCACAAGTAATGGGTTTTATACTGGATAACATCCCATTGACATCAACCCTTTGATATCTATCAGAGTTTTAACCCACCAAATGGCCATATCAGTAAAACCCAGAGCTTTTAATTTATAAATTAAAATGCAATGATCTACAGTGTCGCACACCTTTTGCAGGTCTAACATAACCATTCCGCAGAGTCAATTTCCTTTCTGATTTTGTCGGTCAGAAACAACAGACAGGATTCAGTAGAGTGAGATTTTCTAAATCCTGACTGAAACTGAAATAAAATATTATTGTTTTGGATGTACTCCTCAATCTGTTCATGATTTTGACACACATAAAATAGAAACTGGTCTATAGTTCTCCCCATCATCTTACTACCCTTCTTATAGAGGAGGAGAACTCAAACACTCTTGAGCTTTGTAGCTTTACTAGTATTGAGTTCATGAAGTCTCTTCAGGACCGTACTATCACTCACTTTACTGAAAGAAAAGGATCTAAAGGACTACTATCATCCCAGGTATTCTTAAATTCTTTAAAAACTGAATTTCTTAATCTAATGACCTTTAAAATATCATCTGTCATCCAGGGCTCAGTTCTCTGCTTTATTCTGATGGTCTTAAATGGTGCTATATTATTCACAACTTTGACAATTCATAACTTCAGACCAGTTAACCGTTCTCAGGCTCTCACAAAGAGCAGAGGGACTATAATTTTTTTAAGGGATCTCATTGATATTGTATTTTTGATATGTATTAAAGCAGTTTTACAGATGTTCAATGGATTGGACACAAGAAAGAATTTATCTGCAAAGACCCTGTGCTCTGCCTGTATTTTCTTATTATTTTGCTGTGTTTGGGACATTTGTGGGTGTCAGCCTTTGGGCAGTGGGTGTGTAGCCCCCAGCCAATAACAGCGCACAGGGTGTGAGGTTGGGACTCGTAGTGTAGCAACCAGGTTACATCGCTGTCTCTGTCTCTCTCCTCTGCTTTCTGTCTGTGTGATGGATGTATAAAGAGAACAGATCTGGATGACTGCTCCACACACACACGTAGAGCAGAGAGGCCACAGTGGACAGGATGAAGCTCTGCATTCACACAAAATCCAGCAATGTGGCACCTTCCCGCAGGGTTGTGCGGAGTGCTTTAGAACGTAACCGCTGTGAAACAATCAGAAAGTAACATTTTACTTCTCTGATTCACGGCTTTGTTCTCACTACCGCTGCTCCCTCTTTCCATTCACTCTCTAGCTAGCTCGACCACCGCTGCTCTCTCTCTCTCTTTCTCACTCGTGCTCTCATCTCACTCTGGTGTTGTTGAGCCAGGGAGGAGGGGCCAACTTTGAATGTTGTGTTTACAAACAGCAACCAACAAATTCTGCATAGTATGCCTTTAAAGAAAACTGCTCATTTATTTGATGATACCTTGCAACCGGTCTTAGCTCCTATTATTGAGCAAAAGTTTGGACTTAATACTAAAGGGAAAACTAATCATTGCAGCTAGTAATAGTTTTCCTTGTTTGGTTTAATGTATGCATAAGATGTCAAAGGGTAGTGTGGAATGCCAGTTGTGATATTCCTGGGGTGGCATCTTCAGGGGTCTCGTTTTGTCTGACCAGCTGTCTGAGCTGTTTTGCAACAGCTGTTTAGATGTGCACATCTTGTGGAAAAACATGCTTTTTCTTCCTGAATCTCTCTGCTGAACAAAAACTTGCAGAACCTGGTAGAAAATGCACACAATTAAATGCATCTGTTCTTTAGTTCTGCTGTGAGCAGTATATATATTCTAACTGGGGAAACGTGGCATCTATTGCATCCGTATGTTATATTAGAGTGTTCAGCGAATAGACTGACAACTACTTGTAATGCTACCTTCTTACTCCCTCGTCTTGCTCAGTGCCTCTCCTGCTCTTGTTGCTGCCATCTTCCAAAGCAAAATATGTCCTGTTTCTTGCAACTCATTAGTGTGAGGTGTAAGCTACCGTCATGGTTGCTACCCTAAAGTAAATAAACTATTACTAAAAGCCCCTGAGGGTATGTGAGAATTCAGAAGGTGGGATGCATGGAGAGATGGATGACTTAGATTGAATAATGTTGATTTGGTAGTGCAGCATTGGGCCTTTGTAGTGAGTAGACCTGACAAGATCTCACTTGTGCATGCATGTCTGTTGGTATGCATGTCTACATCTGTTTACGCGTCGATATTAAGGGCATGTTTGTACCTTGGTTGAAAAGAGCCCTGAGGCGGTAAAACAACATGAAAAAGTTTTACTCATCAGAGTTATCTTCGTTAGCACACCTTCTGGCTCTACTTTTCATGCCCTATCTATAAACTTTATCTATTTTCTCTCTACAACCATCCCCCACACTTTCCTTGCAGATCTCTTTTTTTTCCTTAAATCCCAATTAGCACATCATGCCCACTAGTGTTCCTCTTAATTCTCTTAACACTTTAATGTTTAAGTGCTGAACCATTTGGGGACAAAAAGATTCACAGGGTTGTTACTTAGATTATAACTTGAGCACACTGGGAGTAGCAAACTGGGGATATTCACTTGATAGGTAATAGTTCAGTCACACACTGAACATCGATATTTTCAATCTAGAGACAACTAAACCGCGATCAACCAGTGGCAGACACAGTGTGTGCACGTATGCATGTGTGTGTGTGCGTGCGTGATGAGCAAAGAATCTCACAGTTGCTTCAATTCCTTTCTCTGCCAGTAAAAAGCGATGTGTTATGTTGAAGTGCTCCCACTGGGGTGATCAGCAGTTGCAGGGTGTGATTTGCTCAGGAAATGACGGAGATTTCCATTGGATATTTCAGTTTAATTTTCTTGCTGTCAGTATTTTTCACTGTAGTGCGTGAATGTAGGTGATGAGATTCCAGTATTGATGGGGTCATTGCTCCATGTACATGCAATGAGAGAGCGAGAGAGACGGAGGGCTGAGGACTAACGAAGGAAAGAAGATGCAGTGATTATAGGTTTGCAAGAGTATTGTGATTCATTTTGGCCAACATTTTATTTCACCTTAATGAAAGCAACAGTATTATATGTACGCCATTACTGTATAGTGCTCAATCTTGTTTTCTAAGTTGACAAACCCATTCTTTTTCTGTCATAATAAACTGTACCAAGAGATTCAAGACAATTCAGTTGTTTGCCTACATCCTGCTCTGTTTTTACCAGTCATATCTTAATGTTTCATCTTACATTCATTTTTCTTTGTGTCTATATGTCTACATGTTGTAAATGTCTTCGTTTAAACATCTTATAAAAATGCTGTAATTTATGTACAGTATTTCCATCCTGAATATTTATAGTGAATTTACACTTAATTTAAGTTGTAGAATGATTGGTTACATTACCATACTTCTGCATCATTTTTCATTTCTATTTCCAATTAGGTGCTGCTGAAACAATCTATTTTCTCAGTCAAATCACATTAAATTCATGGCCTAGTTTGGTGGTGTGAGAGCACATCTTTTTCTCTACAGTTTTTCCCTTAAAAATTGAAATGATGCAGACCAGAGTCGAATTGTTGCTTCATATTATTCCACGTGTTTGGTTAATGGGTGGGATTTAATGCATGAGGGTACTATGAAAAAGATAAGATGAAACTTCATAGATGCCTGCAGGGAAATTAGGTTCTGTCAGTATAGGAATTATGATTCATAAAGAATAAACAGTGCATGATGTAGGCAAACAGCTGATATATTGGTGACTTCAAGATCAGACAGAATTATTAACATGAAGCTCTTCAGACAGCTCCTCACAGCAATTTTGCTGGAGGTGAGTCCAGCTCTGGTTAATGCCATTTCCTCTTTTAACTACTAGGGGGTAGCTGGGCTTAATACTGAGTGATTTACCATCTGGATACATGAGGTTTGCATCTAAAAAATATAAATATCAAGCAATCGAAATATATAACTATTAAATATATGAATCCTATAAACACAGTAATACCTGACAGTCACAAAGCAGAAGTGTAAAGGTTCAGCAATCCAGCCCTGCTGTGTGATGTGCAAGTTGACTTTATATATACTTTACAGGGGACAAACCATATTGTATTGATTGCTGTATATATGTCATGTAATAAACATGTCATGTAAAAAAAAAACAACATATGCACCACACTTGCAACATATTCACTTAACGGATAATAAAAGTACTAAAATACAGTACGCACACAATGTGCGAGTATGTGACAGGTAAGACTTTAAAAAGACTAAAGAATACAAAAGTGAGTGAATTCAGTTTTTGGTTTTGGTTTACCCTTCAGTAAAATACAATCCCTTTCTTGGCAAACCATAAACTGCCCATGCAAATACAATTTTATACCAACGTGGATACAACCAGTAACTCGATTTTACAGGCAGTTGCTATCCATTTTGAGTCCTCGTTAACTGCTGCCTGCAGCAAAATGTGAGCATTTTAGCCCAGAACAAAGTCTGTAATAGTTTAGCTGAATTCTCACTCCATCCTTGACAGCTACTGACTGAGGCTTGGGTGTATTGATCTACACTAAGCTGTTTAGCTGCACAAAATTCAAGAGCACACAGATAAACCCACACACACAAACATGGACAAACACGTAGCCACGCACAAGCACAAACATGTACAGTCTCTCTCTCTCGCTCTCACTCACACGCACAGAGTTCCTTACACACACACACACACGCAGTCGCAATCACACAACAGTGTGCGCTCGCCTCATACAAACACACACAGATCGATGCATTCTCTCTGTTGCTATACTTAGGCTGTCTACTGGAAGTGGATTAACAGTGGCAGGGGACAAGCCGTTTCATCACAGCAGAAGACAGAACAGGACACTGCTCTCCCCTCTGACTTATTGCAAACCATCGAGCTAACACTGGCTGGGCTTGTGTGATTGTGTACTTGTGACTGAGTATGTGCATGTGAGTGTTTTGTGTGTGCATGAAGCTGGTTGCTGCCTGGTAGCGTCTTGAAATTTAATCTCAAGTCTTTCAGGTTCCGAGCATAACTAAAAGCCTAAAAAAATGGTATTGTGAGTGCTTGGATACATTTGTGTGTGTGCAGTCTGTACCTGAATGGTGATGCTTCTGTCGACACGGGACATATTGATGCTATGTGGCTGTCCGTTGGCCAGGTTACGCTGGTCCACATCTATGGCAAATGGCTCCTTCAGACCTCCCAGGTTATACCGCACCTGCAGTGAACCTGAAGACACACAGGCTGGAGGTTTGAAAGCTGGTCCGGTTGTTTGAAACCTCACATTTCTGCCAAACAACACATTTTCCCTGCTCTAAAATGATTTAAGCATGAGCTGTCATCAATAAATAAATACCAAAATACATAAAACGCAATTTTTTAAAGTAGTGCCTGAAAAAACATGATTGCTGACGAGTCCATAAGTAGTTAGTGTGTAACTATATGATGACAACTAAGACAAGACATTTTTAAAAAATATTTTTGTTCATCATAGCAATGTTGTTGTTTTTTTTTAACCAAAAGCATTCTGACTGAACTGAATTCTTAAGGCCAAAATGTAGTTTTCTTTTTGAAGTGATGGTCCAAGCTGGGTGCTGGATAGTGAGGGAACCCCTGAATGATTCAGGGGATCTAGAGCTTGACAGGGCCCTGGGAACATACTGAGGATTATAGATATTTACACTCTCTGGGTTCTTAGTAAGCAGTTTTTAGGCAGCACCCCTGGGCAGCATAAGCACTTTGTAGTTTTGCTTTAGTGATCGTGCACATCGACTGCTTAAAACACTAGATGGCACTGTCAAATTTTTATTACTTCTATTTCGTCAAAGCACTAAGCTGCGTGTCAGCTACTCAGTGGGAAGCCACTGACTGTGAAGGATTTTTGGATATTATAGAACTTTTCTTAACAGTACAACCTTTAAGGGACCAATGTGTAAGATTTAGGGGGCTCTATTGGCAGAAATGGAATATAATATTCATAAGTATGTTTTAATTAGTGTATAATCACCTAAAAATAAGAATCGTTGTGTTTTCGTTACCTTTGAATGAGCCCTTTATATCTACATAGGGAGCGGGTCCCCTTCCATGGAGCCCGCCATGTTGCCCCACCATGTTTCTACAGTAGCCCAGAATGGACAAACCAAACACTGGCTCTAGAGAGGGCCTTTCGCCTTTTTTGCGTGTCCTACATGCTTGAAAGGAAGGGGTGAGGGCGAGAGGTATTCAGTTGGTTGCAATCTGCAACCTCACCACTAGATGCCACTAAATCCTACACACTGGTCCTTTAAAGATCTTTAAAAATTTACTTTGGAGCACTAACAAGCATTAGTCCAAGCAGACTATTTACTATGATTTAACATGACTCATGCAATGATAAACAAAAATCCTTGCATGTGTGTGGTTCTTACCATTCTGCCTTAACACCACCGCCATATAGTCCTGCGTCCTGGAGCTGACATACATCAGAATAGCTGGAGCATTGGATGTGCTGAAACTAAAGGCCACTTCCTCTTTTGTTAAATTTACATCCTGTGGCATCAACTGGTGCGTAAGGATCATTGTGTCTCTACTGGCTCCTGCTGTTGCTTCGGCCATGAAGTTGTACTTGATCAGTGTTCCTGCCTCAAAGAAACCCCCAACATCTGAGAAAGAAAATAATAGAAATAAGATAAGAGAAATAAGCACACACAGATATGGCTGTGTTCAGGAGGTGTAGCAAAGTGCGTGTTAAATTGCTGTGCTCCAGCTTCTGAAAAAAAACAATACGTTGTTTACCAGTACATCAACAGACTTAATAGCATATTCCACCCATTCAAGGAGGCTTATTGATTCTCCTAATCAAGTGTTGAGAAGGAGAGACCTTATTTTTCTATACTTCTGTTATGCTCTTTTTTTTGTGTTTATCTGTGTGTATGTGTGTGCATGCATAATAGCCCTGTGTCAGTTACAAAGGAGATAAAGGGCACAATGTGCATGAAATTAAAGAGAATGGTTACAGGGAAAGCAGCAAGCCTAAGGTTGTGTGTGTAAATAACATGGAATATGTCTTGCCATGTTTGCCTCCCCTCAGTGGCAACAGTGAATATGTATAGCTACACCTCCTATGAGTGCAGAATACTAAGTGAACACATTCATGCATCTTATTTTAAAGCTCCACTTCACCCATCGTCTCCCACCGGACACAGTACAATAAATACTTCAAGCTACATTACTTAAATTTAATAGGCTTATTACAAGAAAATGGGCAAGTTCTCTGACTTGTATTGGCGTATGGGCAAAACCTCGCTTCCATTCAGCTACACTACAATTTTATCCTCTATTCTGCTATGCACTGATATAGTTTCAAGCTGTGGAAGTCTTGAGAGACCCATTTTACCAATTGTTCTGTGTTAATCAGACAGTGAGCTTGTGAAGTTTTTAAATAGCCTGTTTCTCACTGTCTGCCAAGATTCATGCTGCTGGGTATTAACTGAATCAAATTTAAATCAGACAAAGTGCAGTATTTCCATCAGAGCAGTATGCATGATTGAATTCATAGATACAAAACAATAAATGAAAAACAACATAAGAAGCCTCGATAGTGCTGATTTAGTACGGACGCAGGGCAACATAGAAAAAAAACCCTGCCCCTTCCATCATAACTAAATTCACATTTTTTTAACCGTGTACTTAATAATGTTCAAACACATCTAAAGCAGAGGATGCAGCATGTTGTGCATTAGTTCAAGTTTCATGCTAGTTTATTTAGATTGCACCATTACAACTTAAAAAATGTTTTTATCAAGGCAACACTTGAGTAATGTGTAAATCAATTGCATGTAGCATCATCTAATCAAAAGCTATGAACTATTTAACCAAATGTCACTGCAGCATTAAAAGCTGTATCTTCCAAAAGCCACGTTTTTTTTTCTGTCAGCTGGGACTCAGGAGAACAGAAGCTGTATTATTTTTTTCATTTGTTATTCATTTTTTAAACTATAACTGCTACATTACTCAACATTTAATCACAAGATTTCTTTATTTTGATTTTATCAGTACAATCAATCGTGACTATTTCACGAACTGCCATGAGACTGGGTTATCTCATTACTGTGTTATTTTGGAGAGATATAATTTAAAGTCTTCAAGTCAACATCATTTTTTCAAGTGTCAGGTCAGATATTCCAAATGAACTCTTTTACACTCTTTAACATTTCTTATTAGCGACCTACAGTTAGCTTAGTCTGATAGCTTGTAGCTTACTTCCAAAAATGCTAGTTTAGGGGGTCAAACGATATATAAAACTCAATGTCTTATAAACACAGGTATAACTTTTATAATATATATATATATATATATATATATATATATATATATATATATATATATATGGAGAAATATTTGTGTTTCATTGTTGTATCATGCAGTTTGAAATAAGGGGAATATTTGATCATGCAAAGCGATATTAGGTCATTGTTGTGTTATTTTCATGAAATGTAATTGAAAATCTTATCATTTTACATCATTATTAAACAGACAGATGTGACCATAATACATATGACCTCTTTTACTCTTTACTCTAAATGTCTCATGTTAGCAAGCTAATGGTACTTTTGTCTGTTAATTCAGTTAATGCTAACTATACAAGAGGTCCACCTGGAAGTTAGTAGGTGTAATTGTCTATTAACAACTTATTTCTAATGAATTCAGTGATGCATGCTTAAGTCTCTATTTGGTTATAACTAGGCTAAGTTTGAACTCGAACTAAGAGCTGGTCCAACTGGCCCCATTCTTGCAATCCGTTTAGCTTAAATTTAATTTAAAAAGCTAAACCTTACATTTCCCATCTTATCTTTATGCATACAAACTGTGGATTATATGGGGTCCATATGTAACCTGTCTCAGCCTTCTCTGCCCTGCTGAGAAAAAAGAAGAGAGACTCCGACTGGCTGCCTAGAGCCTCAGTACCGACACACACAATTGTCTGGAAGCAAGGGGGAATGAGAAAAGCCCGCTCCAGGGCAGGGACTCTTTATGTGTGTGTGTGTGTGTGTTTTATGTCGGTGTGTGGAGAAATTTTGGAAAGGGAATTTGTGCAAACCTCTACAAGTATCTGTGTATGTGTGTGTTTGTGTTTGTGTTTGTGCGTGTGTGTCCATGTATATGTATGTACATGTGCACATTGGCTCCCTGTGACCCTCAAGGGCAGAAAAGCAGAAGAATGAGAGTGTATAATAATAATACTGCAGGGTCCCCTGAGCAGTGTGTAAATATGGATACAATGGAAATGCATTTTGCAATTATGGCTGGCTTCATGCATTTTTCACTCGCTGGGAGTACAGGGAGAGAGGGAGAGATTAAAGTGAGGGAAGGGGAGAGATTCAGAAAAGAAAACAGGAGAGGGGCAACTGGGAGAGGAATAGAAAAAAAGGAGAGGGCGGTAGAGGAATGGAGGAGGGGGACAGAGGTGTGGAAGAAAAAAATTTTTATAGGGGAAAGAGTAAAAAAAAAAGGGGGGGAATATGAGGGAGGCAGGACAGAGGGAGATAATTGGAAAACAAAGAAGACAAGGACTGGGAGCAGAGTTGAGAGAAAGGGAAGAAAGGAAGAGACAGAAGAGAAAGAGGAGAGTCATGTCATGCACAAAAACAGACAGACGCAAGGGTGTGCTCTCTCCCTTTCTTTGCCTCTTTTTGACACACACACGCACGCACACACATGCATGCACACATGTGCGCACACACACACTAATCTCTATTCTCTAAATCCTGAAATGCCTGATTGGTTATCACAATTCAGAGGAGGTTTTTTCATGTCTTACACTAGCATATCACCACACACTGTCAACCTCTTTCCTGGCACACACACACACACGCATACTGCTTTTCTGTCATCTTGTCACCCCCCTGCCAAGAGCACAGGGGAAAAACACTATTCGGCTTTAGGAAACAAATTAATTCACGTGTCGGGGATCAACTCTGTGACTGGAAGCTAGCATAAAGCCTCTGACAGCACTGCCACTCTTCTCCCCAGAGCATTTTATGAAAAGTTGTTTTGGGAAGTTGAACTTTAATGCTGTATCCAATTAATCCCTGTGAAACAAACATGATGTTTTAGCTCATGCAACAGTGCAAAAGTGGAGCTACGGTGTGACATTTCTCATCTCTGAACTTCAAAAATTGTAGAGCTACACCCTCCGCCTGGTGAAGTGACTTGCATTTTGTTTTTTACTTTGATCTCTCAGCTCTGCATCTGCACAATTTTAGTATTCACTGAGAGCACTCTAAAGTCAGGGAGAATTCACTCTCAATCAATGGCCTTTATCATAAGCCCAAACACTTTCAACATCGACAGCGCCAAACTGAATAGGAAGTAAGGACAATCAAAGACCGCAGCTAAAATCACAGTGGGTTGTCAGGCAATGAAACTCATTGAAACATAACTACTCCAGCGGTAATCCTGGCACTATTTGACTCTGGCATTGTGAACTAAAGAGGGGACTGTGCCAATGATAACGCTCTTTCACAAAGATGCCCGTAAAAGTCATTAGAAAAGTATTAGCTGAGAGATAATGACTCAGTATGTCATCCTAAAATTCGGAGCAGAAAGGTAGTTTGTTAGATTTGAGGAGGGGAATAAAGGAAAGAAAGCTATCAAAATATTCAGTCATCTGCTGCTATTATAAGACACTTTAGGGAATTGCAAAAAATCCTGCAGTGCTAGCAAAAGGCAAACAAAGTTGGATTTCAAAACAGCACTTGGGGTTGATTGATTTGTCTCGCAGTTGAAGTTTTGAAGGTGGAGAACAGTGTGACCGATCAAACATCCTTTGAATTAGGCTGTTCACTTTAAGGGGCGTTTATAGTCCTGTGATCTACCCATTCAATTAGAGACTGAAATCATCTTTTTTTACTGTAATATGCCTCTCACCTCTGGTGCAGAATGGGCCATCATAGGCGGTGGTGGTGCAGTCACACAAGTACCCGTTGTACCTCTCCACACACCTTCCTCCGTTGCGGCAGTACATCCCAAAACTGGTACAGTGGCCTTGGCAACCGGGCTTGACCCCAGGTGTGACCTTGGCTCTCTCTTCCAGGTCGAGGGTGATGCCGTTCATCCGCAGGGCTCGGATACAGCCCAGGAACCCCCTCTGACCCCCCGCAGCACCTGAGGAGGGGGAGGAGGGAAGGTAGAGTCAATATAGCGTGAATATGTAGCATTGGGGAGTAAGTGAGATAGGAAAGAAAACAAATAAGGAGACGGAAGGGAGGACAAATGGAAGTCAGGGTCACAAAAGTCATTCTGAATGCAAGAGGCTCTGTTTTAATCTCTTTTAGAAACATTAATATCCTAACGCCTGGAGGAAGCCACTGATGTCACGTTAATCGTTCCGACTGCGACGCCGTTCTTGAAACAACCTTCAACTCATTTGATTTCTTCACTAATTAGAACAGCCTAATGAACACTATGTCTTAATGAACATCTCACAGGCATATACATACATAGAAGGATGCATGCGTGCACGTAAACTACATAGCAAACACACCACACACAGCCTTCTTGATTTGAACGAGTCAATATAAGCGTTAATGCTTAGCCTTGGGGTGTCGATAGCCATTCCTCTAAAGTGCTTTCATTGTCATTCTGGCTTTGCACCATTACAGTCTAACTACCCATTAACTTGGACAGAGTAGAGGTGTTAAATAGATTAATGTGCACCCAAATGACTATAGCAATAAACACACTCATAAGCACACACCCACAGGTATAGATTCAAACATATACACGAGCAGAAACACAAAGCACAGTTACACTGGACGGATAGAGTAAACACACAAGAACATGCACATGCACCCTATCATTAACGAGAGCCGAGGGGCATTTTAGTTATTAAAATCTCTCAGTTGCATCCTTTGGATTACAGAGAAGTGTCCATTCAAGAGGATAGACTTTAACACACTCACACACATTCAGAAATACACAATTTCCTCCACAGCAGCTTTACTCTCTTTCTCTCTCTCTCATACACACAGTCGTGTTTCTATCACTTCAGAGGACATTACATTTATTTCCTAGAGACTTATCCTAACCTTAACCTAACCCTAACCCCTAATCTAAACATAACGCTAAACTAAATTTACCTTAACTTAAAATCAAGTCTTCACCCTAAAATGAATGATTTACATTATGGGGACTTGCTTTTTGTCCCCATAAGGGAAAGCGAGTCCCCACAACATGACTGATTAAACAGATTTTTGTCCCCACAACATGAGGTTTACCTCGTACACACACACACACACACACACACACACACACACACACACACCTGCTAACTTACCCGCACCGGGAAAACACTCATATAATAAGATTACTAATACGTGTAATTTGATTTTATCCAGCCAATACATTATTCACATATCAGGATGCAGCTGGGCTTTCACATGTTTTCTCCACTTTTCAATCCCACAACGGATTAGACTTTTAGTACACCTGTTAATTAATCTATTTTGTACCACTGATTGGCTGGAGGTTTCTGCCACCTGTTTACTCAGGTCTAAATCAGTCTCTGATTAAACGGACAGCAGGCTCTGAGGCCTGCCGAGACCATAGTGGACACGTACACAGGTACACACAGGTGCGTGCAGATTCTGTATTAATCACAAATTGTGGGCAACAGAGCCTGACTGATACTGACTGCAATCAATATTGGTTTACAACAGATATATTGTTATTGGTGAATATGTTGCCATATATGCAAAAAAAAATACAAGAAGATGCATTTTTATTTAAGTTATTGTCTCCTTTGATAATTAAGTTTATTTTTCAGTCGTAAAATATTTTTTGTTGCAATCAAATTTGAAGGATCATGACCCAAAATCTTTATGTTGTGCATTTAGTGGCTTCATAAATGTCAATATCAGTATCAGTCTTAAGAATCAAGAATCGGTCAGGCTCTAGCATGCACACACACACACACACACACAAACACACACAACAGCACAACAGCACATGACTGCATCGAAAAACAAATACACATGCAGCATGTGTAGGCACTTATTTATTTATGTGTGGCTCTAGGGTTTGTCACCCTGTAATGATGTGCTAATGAGGAAACATTTTATATTCATTAGGATTCAAATAAACGCACACACACACAACATGCAACAGGCAAATTCCTAATTAACAGAGAAGACCAGTTATACAGTCTACAGTTAAGTGCAAAGCTTTAAAATTGACATAAAGTGACCTTTTTGACCTTCAGTGTGTGTGTGGATATGTTGGTATGTAATCTACATTACTGAGTAATGATAAGCTGGTAATGATGCACTTAAATACTGTAAAAAGTCAATGGACACACAATAAGCATGTATATATTTGTTGCATATAAAATACCCCTTTTTTTTTAACCAATATGCTGGTCGTACTTTGTCCTATTGGGTCTTTTTGCTGAATAAATAACCACAAGAGTGTTTATCCACTCCATATTTATATGGGCTGCTCTTAAGGATGCCATTTATATTGGTTTTAGATGGATATTTTTGATTCACATGGTCTAAATGCCATTTCAAAAGCCTTTCTAACCCACTGGCATTTCCAGGAGGGAGATATTATCATAGAAATCCCATTTTACCAGCCCAGTGCTTTATATCTGTTGGTTTACAGCAATGTTATCTCTCTTAAAGGGGCATAATGGGCTTACTTTCTGATGGACCCTTGCATTAAAAATGTACTTGCGTATTGAAATAAGTCTACAGTAATTGCTCATACCTGTGTGTGAAAGTGTAGTATGAATCAAGAAAAAGTAGCGGCACAAGAACATGAGCAGTTACCTTTCAGAATATTAATCCTGGCTACCGTTTAATCACCGCTGGTGTGAAGTCGCACCTGAATAAGATGCAACAAAATACTCTCTCTATTTGAACTGTAGGTGAGATCTTAGCATGTGTTGGCATGTACTGTGAAAATTGAAGCTGTCGTCATGTCTCTGAATCAATGTCACAGAGGCATTTCATTGTACTCATTAAATGTTACCTACTGTCTTGGCAGGTGAGCGAGGCTGGTTTCCCTGTGACAGGTGTCGCACACATGCAGTGAGTAGCAACAAGCAAGATGTCGATCCGTTTAGACAGAGGCGAGAAAAAGAAAACAAAAAAAGAAAGTAGAAAAAGAAAGAGAATTGAGCAAGAACATGCAAAATCATAAAAAAAAAGCGTGATAGTGAGCATCAATCGAGAGGGAAATCAAAAGAACAGATGGCGGCGTTAAATGAATAAAATGTGAAAAGATTTATATGCATGTATGAAGTGAATTGGAGAGCTAAAAGTTAACAGTGTGAAGTAAATGACAGCAGGCTGATGGTATAACATTTACTCTCAAGGCCATTAGAGCAAATGAGCCACTGTGCAGTAAACACTAAAGCAATCAAATACTTGATGAGGAGCATATTGATTGAGAAAGAGAGAAGGAGATGATACAGAGACGGATATCAGAACGGTGTGTTTATGTGAAATGATGGCTAGTTTGTTTTCCTTTTTTTTTTTTCCTTTTCCATCAAATATTGCAAAACAAAGATGGTTAATCAGCAGAATTCAAAGTTGTATTTGATTTAGGTTTCTGGCTATTTTTTTTCACTCACTGCCTTCAAACAGCCACATCAATATTAATCAGAGACAAATGTGTGAAGTGGCAAAAGACATTCCATTACCTGGAAAAAATCGAGACGATTTCAGACAAACTCTTGATGCCAGTTAAGCTGCAGTGCTCTCCTCACTCTTTCCAAATCTCTGGATCAAACACAAAAAGATCTCTATCTTTTTTTGGGGGTGTCAGAAGCCAAATCTAAACCACTTCCCTTTAGTGGCTGGGTCACTTCCTGTGTGCCACACTGTAACTTCCCAAAGCAATCCTCAAATGAGGATTAACAAGGGATTAGAGATCAGATATGAGAAGTATGAGAAGATCCTGTCCCCTCGGTGGCTGTTGTTACATACAAGTCTTCCCCTGCTTTCTCTCTATCTGACACAGAGCAGGCCTGAGCCTCCTCCTGTTTTCCTTCGACAGAAAAGAAAGTCAGGATATGGGCATGCAAATGAGGTGGCCGAGGCCCTATCTAGCAGCCATTACCGCGCCGGTTTCATAGCCGCGAGCCGCACAATGACAAAACCTTTCTCACCCTTTTCCATTTCATTAAATGAAAGTACAAATACACTGAGAGGCAAATTGGGACATGATAAGGTGAGGATGTTTCAGCGGCGTTTGAATCAGCAAAAGTGATGAGACAATGAAATCATATTATAAACGGGGATCAGGGGGGGTTAAGGCTATCACATCGAGATGCCTGATTGGAATTTGGAACAATCTCCTTTGGGCAGAACTTTTTCCACGAGATAGTAGGAGCTCTGTGATCCGCCTCAGCACTTTTCCTTCCATCCGCAAATCCCTAAAACTATTTTAGCCCCGGAGTTTATAGACTATTGACAGCTCAGCACAAAAGATAGAATGAGACAGAGAAGTGAAAGTGTAGGGAGAAAAAAACCGGTCAGATCTTCTGCCATTTGTACTCCTGATGAGTTTGACAGACATTGTGTGGAGAGGTAGATTGCGCCATAAGGACCACAGCGGACCTCTTTAACAAACTGTAAGCATAATTAGCGCGTTAATACGGGTTAATATAGGGGGAGTCCGTGCGCTGATATCCTTTTTGTGCAATAATAGTTTTTTAATCTGAAGAAAAATAAACGCTGAGTCAAAGTATTCAACTGTCAAAGAAACGACCTCACTAAGTGAATTAATTAGTTTTAGTCACACACCCTCCCAGCCAGCACAGAGGCTCAACTACTCATTTAACTTCATTAAAACTCTGATCATTTACCGAGGACATGCGTGTGTTCACGTATGTGCATATCATTAAAAGTGAAACTCCTGTGTGAGCATGTGTGCTGGATTAACATTGAGTTAATTAGCAGTGGCTGTGGCTAAGCTGGACCGAAGCTTCTTAAGAGAGAACACAGAGTGATTTCTACTAAAGGCCGGTACGTCTTTAACTTGTGAAACAATCAGACGTCCTCACAGTGGATGTCTGTATCTGAGGGTGGCATTACTGGGAATACTGACAGCACAGAAACATTTTTAATTAACAGTTCAATCCAATAACATGGATGATGCGTACTTAGACGTTTGCTTTCCCCACATAAGCGCTCATAATTATGGTGTGTTTGCCTCTGAGTGTCCCTTCTACACAAAGCGGATTTAAACGGTCAAATTGCAATCAAATGTGTGTATGTGAGTCATTCTTACACATATGGGTTAATTGTTTGTATACAGTGGAAGTGTGTGTGCGACTTACCCACGTAGAGCTGGCTGAACAGCTCCAGCCGTGTGTGCCCCTGTGCAGGGGCGAGCTGAGATGACCGATAGGTCTGATCCAACTGAAGGACAGCCTCTTTAACGTTCCGCTCGGCCATCACGCGGTGCCACTGGTCGTCATTGAAAGGCGTGGCCGAATGCACTGTTAACTCCACGGGTCCGTTTCCAACGTCGAAGGAGAAGGAGACAACTTTAGGAGCTGCAGGGAGAGCGTGAGGGAAAAGAAAGAAATCAAGTCATTTTTCTAAAACCACATGAAACAAACATCACAACTTTTTAAAATGCATAACTTCCCGTTCTGTCATAGTCCACTCTACAGGTAAATATGTGTTCAATTTCTAATCTAATGGCTCATTTGTTTCAGGTCCAGTCATTTGGCTTGTATAGATTTCAGCTTTGCACTACACGACTGCTCACACCTCTGGACAGGACTAATCTCACAGGCAGTCGATACACGCCAGCAACTGTTGGTTTTGCATGACATAATATTATATCGCAGCAGCTGTAGCACTCCGGCTGTTTCCATGTGTTTTTGGTGCTCTTAAACTACAGTTTTGTTGGAAAGAAGAAAGGCCAAAGAGTAAGAGAGGAAACAGAGAAAGAGTTAAAGATAAATGACAGAGAGAGTGTGTAAATAAGCAGAGAAGAGAGAGAAGGAAAGGCAGACAGAAAAATGAAACCGTGCCAGACGGCCTTGTTTTTCTGCATGATTAATTTGTGTGTGTGTGTGTGCATGCATGTGTGTTATGGGGAATTATTAGCATGCTGAAATGCTAATAAATTTTAGTGTTTCTCCGTAGTTCAGTTGCCTAATATTGCACCAGACCAACAGGGGGCACTGTTATACCTTTTATGACCAGGATAGGTTAAACACACAACGTTTCATTGATATTTCTGAATTACTGTGTGTGTGTGTTTGAGCCTACCACCTGTCCATTGCAGATGTTTTTGCTACTGTCTGATGCCTTTTAACCTCTCTGTAGGGAATCAATCTATATGCACTGGGTGTGTAGGCATGACGTAAAAGAAAAGGTGTTGGAAAAACAGACAGAGGTGTGCATGTGTCATGTGTGTTCTTATCTCTTATTGTACCTCACCTTGATACTGTTAGAAATGTTATCCACTCAAGGCTACAGTTTAAATGATTGAAAACTAATAAAAGCCGACTGGCAGGTCTCTCCTCTGTCTTAAAAGACACTGCTGATTTGCATTCATAATTTTAGATGTAGTAAATCTTTCTGATTACACATTGTGTTTGTACGAGAGATGGTCAATGAATGCTTGTCACTGCAAAATGTCAATGGAATCCTTTTGCCTTGAACTATAAAGGGAATGAAGCAACAATGAGGAAACAATGAGGAAATTATTTTTTGCTTCTTGAAAGATGATTTACATTTGTCAAATTAAAACCCAATTTGACTCTTTTCTTAATGTTTGACCCTACTGCGAGGCTGCTGAATAAAAGCTGTATATTCTGGGTGGCGCCATATGGCGGTTATTGGCACCAGTGTGCTGCAGTCATAGAAATGATAAATAACCACTTCATAGCGCTATATGTTGCTGATTCATTATGGCTTCATTAGGCTCAGATTTTAGAGTGGATACTTTTATGTAGTAGTCAATGGGGAAATTAACTTTCTTTTTCCCCTTTTGCCCAATCGATATGCCTGGTCTTTTTCTCCTTTTCATATCGCTCTCATCTAATTATCTTTTTTCATTTCCATTCCTTCACCTCTTGCATCCCTTCTACAGTAAACCCAGTGCCTCACTTTCTAACTAATCTCTCTCATGTTTGAATTCTTTGTGTGCTTGGTCTTTCATTTATTTCCTCCTTTTATCCACCCCACCAACCCCCCCGAGTCCATTCACCCTTTCCTGTGCATTCTTTCCTTTATTCTTCCATTTGTTTCTTCATTTACTGCTTGCTTGCATTCACTTACCCATCCTGTATCAATCAGCTTGTCACTGTGCCCTCCCTCCCATCATTCCTTCCTCGTTTACTTTCTTCCTTGATTTCTTTCTTGTAGACATTATCATCAGATGAGATGCAAAGACACCAGAAATCATGTGGATGTACTGAGTGCATTAGCCTATGAGATAAATCTAAAAAAAAGTGCTTAAACATTCAACTACCCACAATACATCACACAGACAAACACAGACACACACGCAGTATAAGCCCTCTGACAGGCTTTAGTACACTGAATTAATGATGTCTGTATGCACAGTGCAGGTCTGCAGGGCAGGGAGGAGCAACATCAGTTATTCTAAATGCTGAAAGAAAGCCAAACATATATCAGAGTACTGCAATAGCAACAAAGTTATAGCAATACTGCTATAGCAGCACTGAACGGTGTGGGTGTGTGCGTTTGATTATGTGTGTGTTGTTTTAGCAGCACTGTAAAGCAAGACGGATGTCCTACAACTTGCTTTTTTATACTCTGTCCACAGGCAGGAATGAAAACTAAAGCGCCCTCAGAACACAGAGCTCACCTCATCTATTTGCATAGCCGTGATGGATGTCATAAGTGTAAATGTGTGTGTGAATGTAATTTTCTGTGTGTGCGTATACTTTGCAATGTTGGCCTAGAGAAATCCCAACAGAGCTTTTTATTTTTGTTATTTGTTTTTCTATTAATCTTTTAATATGGAGGCTGAAAGAGCCAAGCTCTAAATTATGTGTCAGCACAGCACAAAAAAACAAAACAATGATAAACAATGATAGAGATTGTGTATGTGATTGTGATAGGGATCACTGCATGTGTGGGTGTACATATGTGTGCGTGCTTGTTTGTCTAAAGTCAAGCTCTATTTGGCTGTTCTTCATCTATTTTCAGATGTCTGGCAGTGTATTATCTCTTCGATCCCTTTTCTGTTATACTTGCTAATTTGTTGTCTGTCTCAATCGCTTTGTTAGCCTTTTGCTCAGTGCTTTTCACTTCTGGGGCGGCTGGATCACAGTCTGCACCCTTTCAGGAGGGAAAGTCTATTTAAGTGCAGCCAAACTCTTGAGTGCCACAGCGAACCTGATGCTGATGGGGCTGAAACATGCTTTAAAGCACCTTCTAAATAAGCAAAGCATCTGTGGAACAGAAGAGCTCATCGAATATAACTGTTTTATGCTTATCAGCAAAACCTTCTTAGTGTGTATAGATATAGAGATAAAGATTCACTTTTGACAGTTTTCTGAAGGAGAGTCTGTATAAAAGTCTTAGTTGTGGCTGGCTGCTTTTTTCTTTAGTAGATAAGCAGATATTGCTTTAACAATTCCAAAAGACACAGGACAACTTTAAAAAGCTGGAGCTGCGTAGACCACTGCTAAACTTCACATGTAAACTTTGTGTGTCAGCTCTTCACACAAGGTCAATAATACAGTTTTATAAGCCAGGGTCTCCAGGCGGGAGAGTAAAGTTCTCAGCTGGATCCCTGACGGAAAATGTCTTTAACCTTCTTAAGGACTCAAAACATGGCACATACATACTTTCCACAGAGTCACAGACACAAAAGTAAAGCATTTCTGTATTTAAGGACCTTTCTATCTGCCCTCAATCCTGTTTCCAGCCCAGTTCAATCATGTCTTCAGTGCTGCCTCTCAAATATGTCTACTTCTTCTACTTCTACTTCTTAAGATTCAAAGAGGAATAGCGTCCACCTGATGACTTTGAGTCTGCTGAGGTCACAGTAATGTGTGTTGTATACAAGGTTGCATGTGTGTATCTTTGAGTGTGTATATATGCTTTGAGCTCCTGCAATAGCTACTGTATGCTATTCTGGCCTAATGCTAGTTATTTCATGCCCTGACTGGATTGCAGCAGATATAGTTTTTGCACTAGCGAGAGGGTAGAGATTATGTGTGTGCTTATGTGTGAGTGAGCGTGTAAGTGTGTGTGTGTGTGTGTGTGAGTGTGCACGCGAGTTGTTTTGCGATTGTGTGTCTAACTGTGTGCTGTGGGGCAAAATGCAAGATGATAGCAAGGCAGAGGAGAGAGGAAATCGATGTGGGGGCATTTTGAAAGCCTCGGGAGACACACACGCGCACACACTCCCTATCTCCTCTGCCCTGCTGTGCAGCCGTGACAGAATAGATACTTACTGTATCTTTGTGTGTTTCTGTGTGCGCGTTTAGAAGACAAACACCAACACCCTTTGGCAAACGTCTCACTGTATGTCCAGTATAGTATCAGCACAGTGTTTTGTTTTTTTGTGTTTGCAAAAAATAAGCGTCTGTAAATGTATATGTTTGTTTTTCGCTTTGTGCAAAACTATAGTTTAGCTGTAAAAAAGACTTGGCAAAGAAAATAAAAATCTTGCGGAGCTTTTAGGCCGCATACCAGCTGACATAATGTCATTCAGTGTCATGCTTTAGAAAGCACTTTGGCTCAAAAATCATGTGTCCAGTTTGTCTGTTCACTGGCATTCTGACACAAAGTCGCAAGCAGAATATGGTCAGCGAGCCCCTTTGACACCAAATGTTCAAATCCCTTTGAAATCCCACTGAAATGCAATTACCATATCTATCGACATCCACGCGGTGCCAGGAACGCCCTTCACAATGCAGCTCGGTGATTAAACTGAGGAACGCGATTTGAACATTCTTGATCAGAGTTGTTCCACCGCAGCTGCTGGCATGTTAACGTGAGCCGCTGGAACATGATCGCAGAAACGTGCTGCATGACATGTCAATCATAAGTCCAGGGAAGGACTTAGAGAATGGTGGTGCAAAGCTGTCCTGTTGTTTGGTCTTATAATCATTTCTTTCTTTGCTCTTTCAGAGCCATCTCTTCCATTTCCTATTAAAAGTATGATATTGTATCGGTTGCGTCTGTGTTTTTATCCTCCTCATCTTGGTACGATGCTGCATGAGGAAACAAGTGGTTGTCTGCATGCTAATGATCACAATTCTTAGAAAATAAGAGATAAAAGTCAAGATGCACAGAGTCACCAGGTGAAAATATTTCAACAAACAAACAATTTACCCGTTATACTGACAGCAATACTGACCCTGTGTGTGTATGTGTGTGTGTCTGCATGTGTGTCGTGGCAATAAAGGTTATGGGGGAGAACTTTTAAGAGGTTTAAATTCCTCTATTTGCAAGAATGTTTTTTTTCTTTAAAGAAAAATAGAGAGAGACGGATGAAGAGAGACAGAGACTGTGTGTGTGTATGTGTGTGTCTAGGAGCTTGTGTTTTGTCATCCCTGAAAATGGGTGATTTGGTTAAACAGAGGTTCATAATGGACATAATTATTGCACACACCAATTACCTTAAATAAATGATTGCTCTCTCTTGCAATCACACAAAGTAGTGTGCCATAATCAGGAAGGCAAATGACTTGTTGCTGGTGTGTGCATCTGCATCTGTTTATGTGTGGGTGTGATTCTATGTGTGTGTGTGAGTGTGTGTGTGTGTTTGGTGACAGATTGCATCCTGTGCTATCAGACTGACTGCTGGATTACCTCACACTAGGCTAGATAAAGAGTCAGAGTGAAAGAGAGAAAAGGGGGGGACAAACACAGAGAGAAATGATTTTCATGCACATCCAGATGCGTCTTACATTTGAGCTCCAAGCGGATGAAGTCAGTGTTGCCTAGGTTTTCCAGAAAGACGCCGTAGGGTGCGCTGGTCTTGAAATAGAAGGAGATGTCGGCGCTGGTCTCACCCTGGAAGGTGGCAAAGTGCAGGTAGGATGACGGAGTGGTGAATGATGCAGCGTTCCAGTAGTTATCTGTGAAAAAACACAAACAGATTCACAACTCTGAACCAGATAATCCCCATTAGCACTGTGGCAAACATTATAACCTATTCTGATCTGATAAGAAATACATTTATTGCAGTAGGGTTTCATTTCATGTGTCTGTGCATCCATTTTCATTTCATTCCAATGAGCTATTAATCATTGATAAAACATTGTTATCTCATGCCCATAGTATAATGTGGCTCTTTTAATATCTCCTCAGTAAAAATGATTTCGATGGTTTTAACGCAGCCTTTAATTTCCTGCAACCTCAATAATATTCAATAGAAAGATGATCATATCAAAATAACAGAGAGACCTCATTTCTTTTCTTCATGTGGACCTCAGAAGGGGACAAGGGACGAAATTGTTGCGGGATTTTTGATAACAACTTTTCTAATGACTTTTGAATGAAGCGAAACCAGCGGCTGCTAATGAAGACAAAGTAGCAGCACGCTAAACAGCTGCTGATGAATTATCAGACTGTGGTTGATGAAGTGAATTCTCTCCTGTCTCCTCGCCATGCCTCTGTCTCGCTCTTATCACTCAACGAAGACAAAGAGTTGGGGAGAAAGAAGAGCAGGAGGAGGAGCAGTTAAAGACATAAGAAGTGGATAGAGGCCAGGCACGGGTGAGAAGATAGAATATTGAAGAAGTGATGGAAAAGAGAGGAGTAAAGACATGCAGAAGACAGATGACAGGAAAGGAGGAGGAGGAGGAGGTGGGGGGCATGTGGAGGCCAGGAGGAGGTGGAGAGTGAAGGCTAATTTGGTATCAGCTGTGGGAGATGTCTTTGATGCCTCGGCGGATTGGCCTCAGACCATCATCCACCATAACCCTGGAAAGAAAGAGAAACTACGCATATGTGTGCAAAATATTCAATTAATCTCTACAAGATGTCAGAAAACAGTGAAAAATACCCATCACAATTTCCAAGAACAGAAGGTGATATCTCAAACGGCTTGTTTTGTCCAACTAACAGTCACAAACCCAATTTATAATAATGCTATATAATGCTGGATCCAGAGAATGTTTGGCATTTTTTTCTAGATACATTTTTGAGTTGAATTTTGAGCTTCTTTTTTTTTTTGGAGCTTCCCTTTGAGTGTGTCCATGTGTGAGCTTATCTCCGTCTGTGCGTGCAAATGCACTCACATGTGCCATTAAGTATATTTGTGTGAGCGTACGCCTGTAAGTGTAGGTATGCCCCACTGTCTGTGCATCTCTGTGTGTTTGTGTGTGTTCTCCTGGTTCTGTGCGATAAGCGTTCCCCAATGACAGAGCTGAGCTCCTCCCCTCTCCTCTTTGCCTCACATCCTGTCACCAGGGGCAAGGGCAGATAGTGGCCGAGCACGCACACACACGCACACGCACGCACGACCACCTACTGATGCTGTCTTTGTGATTAGTGCGTTTGAAGTTGGAATACTGTTCATTTCTCTGCAGGAGGCACAGCCAATTACTGACCGGGGTTAATTCAGGACTAAACAGGAGGGGGATGCCTGCAGAAGCCACAGAAACATATAATTATGTGTTTACTATGATGTTCCTTCGTAGCAAGAAGGAAAACCAGTGCACTTTGTTGGTAACACTCAGATGTACAATCACTGACTGAGGAATTGTTTTGATGATAGCAGCATATGTAGGGGCTTAAAGTTACAACAACAATGGGATTTTACAAGAAACAACCAAAAAGCAACAGATGGAGCACAGCTGTAAAGCAAATGCACACAGTTCCACAAAGAATTACTCAGTTTTCATAAACAATATCTGCCCTAACACTACAAATATGTGATGTACAACACTACAATTACATAAATTACATAAAAAAGTCTAATATACTGTGATATGTATATTTGTGTGCACTGAATGAGACCTTAAAAGCTTCGCGCAAGAGAGGGGAAAAAAAAACACTGACAAAGACATAGAAGCAAGAGGGACACAAGGATATAGAAATACAGCCGGAGGGCGAGTCACGCTTCAGAAGGAGGGAGAGAGAACAAGAGGGAAAGAGTGACGTGGGAGGTTATAGAGAAAGGACTCAAAAATGGTGGGAGAACAAAAAATTAGAGGTTGACAGAAACTAAGTGTTGGACAGAAAACTATTAGTGGAATAAACATGGAAACCAAATCATAAACCTCTGACTGCCCGCATGCCAGACCCACAGATGCAACCGGTTGGCTTGGCTCTGTGGCACATTTTATCACTCCCATATCAAAATGTTTATCAATCAAATGTTTCAGAAACAGTTCCAGCACATAAATGTCTTTTTCCGAGCTGAGACACTGCAAATATTAGACTATTAACTGTAATGCTCAGCAGCTTGATTCTTTAAGGCAAGACAAATTAAGTTTATT
Organism: Scomberomorus guttatus; assembly: GCA_038419695.1. Classification (NCBI taxonomy): domain Eukaryota; kingdom Metazoa; phylum Chordata; class Actinopteri; order Scombriformes; family Scombridae; genus Scomberomorus; species Scomberomorus guttatus. The sequence goes on along the minus strand of CM076464.1, from coordinate 13,068,132 downwards.
CCACAAATTTATGAACCCAGGTTCTACACAATGAGCCTGATGTGAACAATCACCTGCCACATTATATATGAGGAGTCCAACCTTGGTAGACATGCAGTTCCATTCATGTGTTACAATAACCTCCTGTGTGCTATTGACTACGTTTTTCCTTATTTAAATGTAGAATACTGACAGTATAGAAAGAAGAATCCAGAAAGCCTTTTAGGGACCATGTCAATGAATAGTATTCTTCCCAGACAGGCCAGTTTCAAATTGAAGTGGTTTTCTTGACAAGCCATTTTCTTTGTCTAATTGGTTCTCAAGGTGGCGCCAATGCAGAACTTCTCATCCTGTTGTCATGTCTTATCCTGGATGTCCTTGGTCTCATTGTGTGGTGCACTACAGTGAACAACGTGACTCATTCAGGAGTATCTCAGATCTACTTTGAGTTTGTCCGTGGCCTCTGTTGTTGAGATACTCAACTGTTAGACCCTTTACTTACTGGAGGAACAGGAAAATGGTCGAGTGATACGATAAAGTAAATATTAATTCATATTCTTTGGTCTTTCAAATTTCAGACCAAATGTTTTATATTCACAAGAATCTTCTGCTGCTTGCTGGTGGCCTCTAATCCCTCCTATTCTATTGTACCTAGCATTAGGCCACTGTTTGAAATACTTACAGAGCTTTTACTTTTTCAGTCACAATGAATACAAGGAGACTGGGTGCAGCATACAAAGAATTTAGAAGGACCACTGATTTCTGAATGAGAGGACCACTATGGATTAGTAGCAGGTAATAACACTGGGTTGGTGGTGCAGTGATCACAGTGATTTTAATGCAAGAAAAGCCCAATCTGCACACGTTTTCAGGAATATATATAGTATGCAATACTATTACTGAAGCTGACCGATTTGGAGCTATGGCGACCAAAGACAGCCTAGGGCCAGTGTCAGAAATTTAAGACCAAATTCTCACAATGTGACTGCTGCTACAAGTCATGTCTACAAACAAACCAATCAGAATACGACATGAAATGATGCAGAGGCTGGTGTGACGCACAAGTGCCGTTTTTGAATAACTTTTAGGGGGAAACAAACTTGTTCTCCTTAATATGTCCATGGAACGCAAAAACCAAAATGATAGAGGTGAGTTTGTGTGACTTTGCTGAATACTTTTCTCTATTTACATCATAGAGCTACGATTCACCATGTATTCAGTGCACAGTCTGACATGCCTCAAACTGATGTTGTGCAGTCTGACACAGATTTTGAGATTTTACTAGGCGTCTTGCACAATGTGAGATGCAATAAATTTACACAATTGTTGTTGTTGCACATTCTAAAGGCGCCTCAAAAATACAGCCTCACAGAGTTTAACAGGCACTCAACAGCACTGTTACAAAAGACACTTTATCAGAATAATTCCTGTATGTGATCAGTTCTTAGACAGCAAATGATGAGCAGCAGATGATGTATTGTGTGTGAAAGATCAGCTGTTACTGTGGCTTCTGCTTTGGTTAAATTGAGAGAAAGGTGTGATGAAACCTCACTGTGTCTAACTATGTAAACCAATCAGAAAAGGATCATAATTTAACCAGACAACCCATGTTTTACTTCTCTGCAGGGATCAATAAAGAAGATGAATGATTGCAACAAAAAGAAACTGAGCAAGATATGCAGCTACTCTAACCTCTTCTTAAATCATTATATTTTTTTGTATGATATCAGTTGGTGAAGATTTCTTAGACCCATCGGCTTATTTGACTGAACAGTGGTGTTGCATAAAAACTGAAAACAGCTGCTGACTTCTTGGTTAGGCCACAGGGACTCGTGTTTAAAAAAAGAGTCAAGCCCACTGAAGTGTAGAGGTGGACATGATGAGAGATACAGTTTGAGGTGAAGTTTGGGTCTGGAAGTCAACTAGATGATTCATCTGTCTATGCTTGACCAGATGGGTTATGTGCCAGTACCAGCAGATGGTAAGGATGACTGACTGCACTGTCTCGGGTCATGAACATGGACATTTTCAGGCACACATGCAAACAACCACACATACATGTGTATACACATTAAACATTTAAATTCATGCACACTGTTGGCTGCGGGCAGAACAGACTACACTTACTGCCACAATGGCTCATATTAATAACCTCATCCTCACGTATACCACATGTACACACAGTGTGAGCTCTATATCACTTTATATTTGTGACATTCAGCATCTCAGGCCTGCTAGAGCACTTAATAATCAGTTTGTTGGAGCAAACACATGCTGTGCCTTCTAATTTAACATTTCTACTTGCTAGTTATTCTGCTACCTACTTCATGTGCACAGTTGGGAGGCTTTTCATCAAAGGGCTAAGAATAGCCTCATCTAACAAGAGAGACAGCACCCATATTGGAAGGTGATGCATCTGACTTAGAAAGTGCCCCTAAGGGCAAGACTCTGGTATCATTGTTCAAAACATAACATTTGAACCTTCATATATAGTTCTGCAATGTGTTGCACTGTGGCACATCAATTATAATTTCTTCCTCGCTCATTTTCAAATTTCCAATCAGACCTGTATTTCATCTCATCTACGTATAATTGAGACATCCGTGGTGAGTAATTTTATGGTCTAGCTACTGTATATTCACAGTAAATGTAGCATTTAAGTTTGTGTCTGTCATTTGAGACCTGTGAAGCCTTTATCAATCTCACTTTGTAATTAAATTGCTTGTCGTACATTTTTAGCGCTCAACCTTCGCAGCTCATAACTATAAATGGAGAGACAACAAGAAATGTAGTTTATCACAGAAAGAGAAATTACCATCATTAATTCTTTTTTTAGTAATAGCGTTCAAACTTTCATTATAAGTATATGTATGCTTTCTTTTTCAGGCCTATAAGTGTGAAGTGCAGTAAAATCATTGACCAATTGGCGCACGCATAGCCAAGTATTACATCATAAAGATCAGAAATTATCTTTTGATCATGTTTTGATCATGTTTTGTTTGATCATGTCATCCTCCAAGGTTTCTGGTTTTCACTGTTGTTCAATTTGCAGATTTGTCTAATGTTTTTTTAATGTCTCTTTTTGTTTTTTTTGTTTGTTGAATCATTACCTGGTAAGCAGCCATTCATCTACTTGTAATAATATGCATTTACAATGTTAATGTAAATGTCTCACTTTGATTTTTTTAAACAAATTTTCACAGAAAATTCACAGATTTTTAATAAGTATTTTATGTACCACACATTCATAATTACTTTCTGCTGCTGCAAAAAGAGGTCGACCAGTTCACAGTGAACGATGTTCTGTGACGTGCAAAAATATTCCAGTAATAGAAAGTGAAGAAAAAGATGAGGAGAAAATGCTAATTATTGCAGAGTCCCTTAAATAAGTACAAAATAACAGCAAAAATTCATTAATACGAAGGGCTTGTGTTGCAACCAGTATTTTTAAAATTAGTTTTTCATCCGTCTTTTGTCCTTTTCAAACATAAACAGATGAATTCACAGACTTAATTTTCTGACAAATAAAAACCATAAGTAATGAGCCCTGTATAATGCAACAGACTGACAATGCAATAAAAAGCATGTTAGAATGACATAATTTACAAAGATATTATATGTGGGCATATGAACAATGACAAATGGGTACAAAATAATTAATTAGTTTTGAATTGTCATAGGTGATCCTTGTAAGGTTTCATTTGTGGTCAGTCAGGAGGCCAAGCATGTCTCATAGCAGTTGCATTACATTATAATAACAGAATATATGCTGCTTTGCTTCATTTCCTGTCATTTATTTCCATTCCCATCTATTAAAATGTCCAAACCCTTTTAACATCAATAAATGGGACTAATTCCTCTCTGTCTGGCTGTGACTGTATAGGCTGCCATTAAACTAGCCATGGAAATGGGCTTCATTAATGCCAGAGCACGTACACACACAGACACACACGCAGAAAGTTGCACTCTTACTTGCTCTTGCGCCCACCACAGAAAGATAGAAACACACACACACACACACACAGAATTGTGCACATGCAGCTACACACATACACAAGTACCTCCTTACTAAAACTTTCTCTGACTGCCCAAGACATTAGTCATTTGCCTATGAAAACCCATTATATAGCAGCCAATCATCATTGCTCTTACTGAGACAGAGCTCCGTGCACAGTATGAGAAGCATCAATCATACACGGAGTACCTATTCACGTGTGAAATTTTTAATATATGTTTAATATGCCTTAATGGGCCAATGTATAATGTATGCTCCATGTTCCAGTGTCTTGGCCAGCACTATGGCAAACATACCTCAAAGTCATCTTCATTTTAAAGTTTTTTTTTAATGTGGTCACTCAATATAAAAGAGGATAACTCTCTCTTTGTCTCTCACACACACGCAGACACACACAGTGGATAATAGAGTAAGACAAAGAGAATATGGCTCCTTCCAAGTGACAGATGGATCCATCTTTAGTAATTGTGCCTGCCATACTGCTACAAGATAGCCGCACAGACACACACACACACACACGCACACACAGATGTGATGTCATGGGTCATTAAATCATGGTTTGTTTGTATGTTGGCAGCTCTGTGATGAAGGGACATTAGTGAGAGTGACACCAGCTTGTTGATGAAAGGACCGTAATGAGTGTGACACCAGTGAGGAGTGAGGGCAGGTGTTCTGTCATGTTCTGCGCCCTCGACAGAACCAGGCCACTTCCTGAGTCACGATCCTCTGTCTCCTTAACCTGCTGCCACTCCCTAAGTGGCTCTCTCCCTCTTTCTCCCTGCGTGTGTGTGTGTGTGTGTGTGTGTGTGATTGTCTACAGGTGTGCAGGAGTCAGAACAGAGCCACACCAGCTGCACCTCATCTCAGTAATCAAGCCCTCTACAAATACTCAGCCCTGCCACTTCCACTCAGCCAGATCGAAGACTCTGCTACCCATCAGTGTTACTATACTTCAAGCCACTTCTCTTGCATTTATCCTGTTTTCCCTTGCTTAATCCTGTCTCCTATTTCCTGCAGTCCCGTCTGCTCTGTCTCCTGTCCCTCGTCTTGTCAGCCCTACTTCCCTGCCCTGGACCCCTGCTCTTCCCAGCTTCCAGCCCCAGTCTCAGCCCCAGTTTCCCAGCTACCAGCCCGAGCTTTCCCGGGCCTACATTCCCTTTTTCTCGCCTTACAATAAATACCTTGTTCCTACCATATCCTTGTCTCCTAGCTGGTGTCTGCACTTGGGTTCACCTGCTCCACCACAGTACAATCTGGCCAAAGACATGAATCCAGCAGACATTCAGCTGCTCAGCCTGCCGACTACCTGGGAGGCTTTTGGTGTACCAAGAGACATTGTCTATGATGTAGAGCCGGAAATTTTTTTAGGCTCCTCACTGCCACTTGGAAGACGAATCCTGAGATGGCCCTGGGAGTGGCTTCCTCCAGTTGGAAAGTCACTTTTAACCCTGTTCCTCCCAGGCCCATCATTCCAGCCTCCCATGTTTCCCTGGAGTCTCCCAGCTCCTCCCTGGAACAGCCGAGTAGTCAGTCAGCTAACCTGCAGCATGCTAGCCGCCAGCTTGCGTGTCGGCCTGCACCCCATCCAGCACCTTTTGCGCTGCAGCAGTCCCCTGTTCCTGTGCTTCAGAAGCCTCTTGTTTCCCTGGCTCCACTAGTTCACCTGCCTGTCTCCCAGCTGACACACTCAGCCGTTGGCCGCACCTACCAACGCCCTGCCAGACCCTCAGCCATCAGCAGCACCTGCAGACACCCTGCCAGAACCTCAGCCGTCGGCCGTCTCTGTTGACATCATGCCAGATCTCCAGTTGGCAGTTCCTGATGACACCCAGCCAGACCTCCCAGAGCATCAGTCGGCCATCTGCCTCCTGCTCAGCACTCCAGCAGTCTGCCTGTCCTGCACCCTGCCCCGACCCTCAGCTGTCGATTACTGCTAACGCCGGTCCTGCACCTCAGCCTCCAGTCTCCAGTACTGTACTCCAGATGCTGGATGCTTATTCAGCAGCCTTATTCAGGAGCGACACTGGCCATCTGTCCTGCCTTTTGGTTGCCCTCCCAAGCAATTCTGCTTGTCTTTCCTGCCTCCTGGTTGCCCTCCTGAGCGACACCGCCCATCTGACCTGTCTTCCAATCATGGTTTCCAGGCCCCAGGCCATCCACCTGAGGGTCCTTGCTCTGCCCCTGTTCTGTCCTTGGGGCGTCCGTCTGAGCTTCCCTTACCTGCTTGTCTCCATTGTCCAAGCCGTCCATCACCTTGGTTCTACCTGCTGGATTGTAGACTCTGCTACCCATCAGTGTTACTATGCTTCAAGCCACTTTTCTTGCATTTATCCTGTTCCCTTGTTGTTGCCTGTTTTCCCTTATTTAACCCTGGTTTCTGTTCCCTGCAGTCCCGTCTGCTCTGGTTCCAGTCCCTCATCTTGTCAGCCCTGCTTCCCTGCCCTGGACCCCCCACTTCCCAGCTTCCAGCTCAAGCCTCAACCCCAGTTTCCTAGCTACCAGCCCAAGCCCCAGTTTCCCAGCTACCAGTCCAAGCTTTCCCAGGCCTGCATTCCCTGTTCCTCGCCTTACAATAAATACCTTGTTCCTACCATATCCCTGTCCCCATGTAACATCCTGTCCACCAAATGGATGGAAGTATGGACAGGTGAAAATGGGGGTGTAAAACACAGTGGGTGAGGGATGAGTAAATTATATCTACAGTATGATATTCTTTGAAATGGAGGTTTAAATCCAGCACAGTGTCTCTGTGAAATAGGCAACATGCACATATCTGCACTCAGTGCACTGAGATTGCATAGCTCCTCTCCATTATTCCCTTTAGTATGAAAAATGAGCAGTCAACAGATAATATATGACGCATTATTATCGTAATGATCACGCTGCCTTGCACTTAAGATTAAATCCATGTTTGCGTTTCCTCTCAACAGGATATTACTTTCCACAAAACCTCTGGTATTTTGTTACATCACACAGCAGAAACCAACATTACTTCCTATCTGTGTGGTATTAATATATTTTGTCTTAAAAATTAGAAAAAAATTACAAGAGGATGAGAGAGTCAGAGGAAATCTGAAAAGAAAAAAACTTGCTTAATTGTGGAATTCATACTCTTTAATGTGTTTCATTTAGGAATCATTATCTGAGAAGCTAAAGCCAGACACATTCTGTTGTCATTAGGTATAAACTCTCAGCTCTCTCAATGGGGAATACATTTGGGAAGTCAGAATCAGATTGTGGTTGCTTTCACACCTGTAGTTTGGTTCACTTGTTCCAGACAAAAGACAAAAATGATACATCATTGCTTTTCACTTCTTGGCCGTTTTGCATTCAAGGCACAATCAGGAGGGAAAAAAAGACTCGGCCTGAGGCATATTAAGCAAACTAAGCAATTTTTGGCTCCTGGCAGTCTCTAGAGACCCCCCACAAACAGATTGTATGACAGGCCACAAAAGGGCTTAAATACAACACAATAGAGGATTTGTGGGTCCACTGGGGGTTATGAGGAACTGAGACTCAACATGCAACCCAAGATGAACCATACTCAGTCTAATCAGGTCTGGTAGGGTCTCATTCTATGGTCACAGGTCGGTGTGTCAATACCCAAGTGGATCCAAGTGGATCTGAGGCTCCTCAGTATCAGCTCTGATCACATGGTATGTTATAATCACTGCAGGATAAAATATTTTAGGATAATCAGTATTACTTTTGTAATTTGATATTAAATAGGTTAGAAAATGATTTTCTGTCTATTGCCTAGTTGGCAACAGAATGTTTTATTGTTAGTGCAGAAGGTGAAAATATGACGATCAGTTATTACTAAAAATCAGTTTTGAAGCATATTAACAAATTATTTTTGGAATTAGTTTATAACCCTATATATATATATATATATATATATATATATATATATAATTTATTTGACAGTGGCTGTCTATTGACGGACAAGTTGCAGCTGGTGTTGGTGTTTTGTCTATTTTAGGGCCTGTTCAGGTTGACTGCACTTTGCATCAGGTGTAATTACCCATGGGTATATTTGTATTGGATCTAATAGTGCTTGGCTCGGATCGGGTCTCCCTTTTAAAATAATGTATTTATGCACAGCAGGTTTTCCACCGGTCTGTTTTGGATCAGATCCAACAATATGGACCTATGCAGAGCTCAGCAACACACACCAGCTGCGTAGCATCACGTCCTTCAAAATGTGCAGGTAGCACACACCAGACACGCCAAACAGACAGAAGTAATCAAGGTGCAGAAACCTGGCTGTGCTGATTCGGGGAAACAAATGTGATAAAATTGCTGCTTTTCTGGAGAGTTGACTTGACAGTGTTGTATCCTGACAGGTCGATAAGCATCAGCCCGCATCATCATCAAGTTGACTTACTGATGTGAAGTCAGCACCAGAGTGTGGGCTGACATAGAAAGCAACGGTTGCAGGTTTTATGACACACAGCTACTGTGTGTTACCCTCTAGTGCGGCCGTGCAGCTACTGAATGTTTCCTTGTTATGGAAGCTATTCCTTATGGTTATGTGGCTTTACATCATTAGGATAAGACTTCCATTATTCATTTGACTTTTATGAGTTTGTGTGAATGCACCTTCAGATTCAGAATGCAAAATGCTTCATTTAGCCAAGTATAATACATGCATCAGGAATGTGATGCAATTAATCCATGTCGACCTGACAGAAACACATTACACACAGCAGGACTGACACACCACAAGTAAGTTCAAGACAAAGTGCCACAGGAGTGGCTCGTGAGTTAGGAGGAGAGAGAGGTGGTCATTATTGTAGAGCTGTAGAATCTGTGTGTCTTACAGTTGACCCAAAGTCCCACAGAGAGCAGTGTGCCAACACTGATTACAAGAATAGACAGGAAGAGAAACAGCAAGGATTAAACTGCCTCTGTGTGTGTGTGTGTTTCTGCTGATATCTGATGTTTACCTGATAAACAACCTAAACTACAGGGACTAGATGGAAGAGAATAAAAGGGTTGAGAAGATGAGAGTTTAGATGAAAAGTCTCAGAATAGTTTGGATACCTTTATCTGGCCACACATGCATACATAACAAATGCCTGTGCGTACAGACTTAAAAACCAAGACACACACACTGAAACGCGTACAGTAATTTTCCACAGTAAAAAAAAACAAACTTTTGAGATAAAGCAACACTTTCTCTGAATGATCTGCATGTGAGTATGAGCAATGTGTTATTTTCACACTCAAGTGCAACCACAGAATAACAATGTGCCCAATTGTACTCCGCTATGCACGGAGTGTTTTCTCTTGTTCTCTCTCATGATAGTTTTTAATTAAGACCCCATTCAAAGCATCAGCAGCAAATTCTAATATTCAAAAGTGGTTTGTTACTTTCCAAAAGTTTGGCTAACAATGTCTGAATGTACTGTACGCTCCCAACATATTCTGATAATGTTTCATTTCTTTTTGGAGTTAGGGATGAACTTGTGTGAAGATAATATTGTGAAGATAATATAAAAAGGCCCTCAATCTGTGATTTAAGTTACCACTTCTTTCATTTATTAAGGTAAAATAAAGCAGCTTTTACTGTGTGATTACAACACTGTGACACTTTTAGTTTGATTTTTGGCGATAAAATAAACTCCTGGCTTTAATTGTGAGTATTTCTGAAATTAACACAGAACAGGCCAGAAAAAACTGGATGCCCTTGACTGACTCCACATTATGACTGGTAGAGTGCAGTAAGCCATGTAATACTGACTGCAAACAGTAGGAATTACTGCTACTGTTTACAGACTGAAGAGACGAGATGAAACCATATCATGAGGTTATGTGTATTCTGTGTAAATTCTTGCTTGTGTGGAGATAATATTGTAAAGATAATATAAAAAGTTTTCCCTTCACAGCTGCAGTGAACTGCATACCATGCACCTGCCACTTAAAATAGTCAGTTCAGAACTTAAAAAGTCTTTATATAACGCATTTTTCTTCTTACATGCGTTTAATATCCCCTTAGTTAGCCATGGCTTTTCAGCAGCTTTCTGTTTTACTACTTTCTTTACTAGAGGACAGTTATTTTCCGTAAAGAGCGGTTGTTATGGTGAAAAATGCATCATATGCTTCGTCTACATCTTCCACACAGACTTTGTTCCACTCTTGTATCATCAGATCTTTTTTTTAAAAAGAATTAATTGCCTCTTCTGTTTTTTGTCTAATTATTTTGTAAGATGTAATGTCTTTGTTTGTCCCTGTACACCTCTGAATGACCGCAAACACCGGCAGATGGTTATGATTAGTCCACTTATTACTTTCCTGTCAATTACATTAGTAAATATATTAACAATTAGTGTTGCACTGTGTGTTGTTATTCAGGTTGGACGTGTAATTGAGGGGTATAGGCTCATACTGTACATTGAATTGATGAATTCTGTAGTGGTATTGTGTTCGAGTGGGTTTAACAAATCAATACTGAAGTCCCCACAAACAAAAAGCATTTTCTTATTATTTATGTTCTCATACATCCACGACAGCTTATCCCTAAATGTATCAATACATGATCCTGGAGTTCTGTATACGCAACTTATTAGTAGGTTTTTTGATTTCTCTCTTTCTACTTCCACCGTGGTGACATTGTCTACTACTTGTGACATGTTTTTAATAGATTTACTTTTAAAGTTTATGTCGATGTATAAGGCAGCTCCTCCACCCTTATTTTGATTTCTATTTATTAAATACATCTCATATATCTCTATGTCAACCAGGGCAGTTTGTTCCTCGTTAAGCCAAGTCTCAGAGATTGCTAATGCAGTGAATTGCTTGTTCAGTTGCGTTAAACAATGTTTGATCTTAGAAAGGTTTGAATTCAGGCTCCTACTATTGGAATGTATAAATGATTTACTCCATTCATTTTTAAATTTCTGTTAAACTGTTCTTCAGTATAGTATTCGCAACGGCTCTGTGTGTTGATGTAGAAATTGTTCTCAGGATCAATATAATTTTCCATATCATCCTGCCTGCCATCATTCTAAGATACTGAGCAGTCTGCTCACCAGTATTACATATTCTTTCATGAGTAATTTTCACTTAGCACAGAAGAAATGCATTGAGAAAGGTTAAGTAGAGCAGAATGGAGGGAAAATTAAGGTGAAGCTGGAGTCATATGACTTTTTGTAGGGCACAGGGCATTGCCAAACACCCTGAAACTGTTGTCCTACATTATCTTACTAACTTTCAAAAGGGATTATGTATCTTTTGGAAACAATAGAGCATCCAGTAGCTCTTCAGCACCGAAGGTCACGAGTCAAAAGTTTCAGTTTCCTGACTGGCATGCCTTCAGCACGCTTGTTATCAATTCAGAATGCCGAATTCTCAAAGCTAATTTATTCAGTTTTAATTGCATTTTGGAAACATTCCAGCCTGATTTTTGGCTGTTTCACTGCAGACAGAGAGAGCTCTCCTGAGGGTCCACAAATGACCTTCTTTGGACAACAGATATAGGAGACTGCAGCTTTATTTATCTTAGATCTTGGTGCATCATTATCCATTATCCATAACACTACTTGACCTGCATCAGCAATGTGTTGGCATTTCAGACACAACACTACCATGGTTCAGTAGACGTCATAGAGCAATCTGCCTCTCAATCAGTAACACAACCTTTATCTACTAATATACAGCCTGGTGACCTTTGCTGTAAGCACCATCTCATTTTCTCTATAAATTCTCTACAGAGTAAAATAATAACATGTATTCCTTCCATTGTTATACACCCGACTATTTTAAAAGTCTGTTTGAGTGCCATTAACTGTTTGTCCAGGAATTTCCTGCAACTTCACATCAAACAGAAAATTGTCCCTTCACTGCCCCGACTAAAAGCTACGCGCATTGTCAACAGGGGAATTTTTAATAAGAGCTGTATTAAAGAGACAGGAGGTGTTCTTTTCATTCAGCCTTTGATGATCCCTTCACAAAAGGTCATGCAGCCATGCCTCTACAACCAGCTGAGAATTATTTGGAAAAAGCAACCACTCCTCTCAGCAGCTGAGGTCATTAGCGCACATATTTCCTCTCCATTAGGCCATTGCAATTGCAGTACTCCAGCCTCCTTCAAAAGGTCCCTTTTATACCTGCAGCTAATCCAGAATGCTCACTCCAGTTTTAATCTTCCTGCACAGGCTTCCCTGTGAGGTTTGAAGCTCTGTTAAGATCTCACTGATAATTTCTCAAGCATAGTGTGGTTCAGCTCCAAGCTACATTACTGACCTTTTAACTCTCTTTGAATCAGGGCACACCTTTGTGTCCTCAGGCAGAGACCTCCTGTCTGTTCCACAGTGTAGACTCATGGGGGCCAGGTCTCCATTAGAGTTACAATATTGTGGATTATTAAACTAATTAATCAGTTCAGTACAATCTACAAATGTGCTTTTAGGGCCAGTTCCAAACTATTTAATATGTAGTCCTGTTTTCTAATAGCTTTATTATAAATTAATAACTTCTCTTATAATCAGCACAGCTGGAACACATCTGTAACCGAATGCGTGGCTAAAACTAATAAGTCACTGATCACAATCATTTATTAATTAAATTTCCAACACCGTGTACGTTGAATGAACATTCCTTCTCTCTGTTCCTTCCTTCAGTCCTTTCTCACGTCCTTACATTTCTTAAGTTGTGTTTGAGCTGAACATGGCGCTGCGCAAATAGAGGTGAAGCCGTGTCCGTGTCGGTTTTTTTGTGCTTATCCGAGGGCTTTATGAATCTACTTCATAAATGTGCAGAGATGAGAGTAAAAAGGACAGCAGGTGGAGGAAAATTGGAGTTTCTGATGAGCTCTGAGATCAGTCAAAGGTTGAGCTGCCACACAAAAAAAAACAGACAAACTCTCCCACACATGGTCTGTTTCTAGCTGGCTTATAGCTAAGGTCTATACAGCAGATATATTGACTGTATGGAGCTAATAAACACAGACAGCACACACAGTCCAGCGGTCAAATTTGCGCAAATAAACCAAGGCAAAAATTCACTTTGTTCACACCATTAGGAACTTTCCAGACCTGTCATGTACCACCTGTGCACCACATACTCTTAGACTTTCCTGCCTTCCCAGTCACCACACCCCCCATTCTTACATCAGTGTCAGCACTGACAAAGTTACCATTGTGTTCTAGCTATTCTGATTGTTGCCTGTCTGTATTTTTGGGCAATTTTAGGCCTTTATGAGTGATTTGGACAGCAAAAAGATGACAGGAACGGAGGTGAGAGAGATGGGGAATGACATACAACAAGGATTCCCTGTTACCAGTACTCGTGTTTAGACCTGCTGCCAGTTTCTGAACTGCCTGGATTTATTTGCCTGATTGGACTGATTCCAGCTGTCAACTTGTATTTGACCATTGATTTGAATAAATGTCGGTCTAATCCACTTGCTCCCCTGTGTTTTAGTGTGCATTTGGGTTGTATTTCCTTTTGCCCTGAAAACTCCACCACTGGATGCCTGTACTCAAGCTCAATATTCATCTTCACAAGTAAGTTTGTTCAGTTTCTGGTCAGTGCTGCATAACATTTGCCCAGTCACCCATCACTCAAAATACTAGAGATGGCAGCCCAGTGTTGCATGAAGAAGTACAACCCCACAATACATATGTATCCATGATCCACAACACTTACTATCTCCCTGGCAGCGAAGCGGTCCAACAGTCAGCTTGGCCTGAGAGCCCAGTCTGTTAGTGTCACCCACGGCAACCTGGCTGACTGGCAGGTGTTCCTTATACACCAAGAGACCAGAATCTTCTCTCCTGTAAGATGAATTGAAAGAAAAATAAGACACAGGTAAGAGGAGAACCCGAGTACCAAACGGCACAGCAACAACAGCAGTGAATCACGCTGTTTAGTCTCTTCTTGTGTTGTTTATCTGCCATTTAAGCATCTTTTGCTGTTTACAAACCTACTTTTTAACTTTTCTTTTTTTTGTTTTGTTTGTGATCATATGCCAACACTCGCCCAAACAAGGCTGCTTGAGGGGAAAATGTCCACTTCTAGGGGAGGCAGAGAATGAGAATGTCAATGAAATGACATGAATAAAGGAATTCATTACTTTGTCTTGCAAACTCATTAACTAGTCCACTGACAACATCATAACAGACATTAAATATTTAAATCACAGCTTTTAAAGTGGGAATGAGTTTGACATGTTATATATTCTTAACCGAACTGTTTGATTTTAATTGTTTGTCATTCATCCCAGTTTGGAAATTAAACAGCAAGATCCAATATATGGCTTTGTGTATGTATGCGTGTGTCGATGTGAGCATGTGTGCATACATACGCGTGTGTGCGTCTTTCTATGCCCAGCCAAAAATATGGATAATGATTGGAAATAGTTATATTGGTAATATTTCAAAAACCCACTCAGCCAAACAATGAGACATTAATACATACAATATTAATGGCGAGAACGGGACAGAATAAGACGAATTTGTAATCTCATCAGTTTTAGAAATGAGGGGGGAGACACGAAAGCAGATGAAATCTCTCCTTCTCACTATCACACAGTAATTACTGACAGACAAACATACAGTATGCAGATGCATGCACACGCCCACAGACAACGATGTAATTTATTTAATGAGACTATCCATCAGCTGACTAAAAGAGCTTTGAAACACAAACTGTTGATGGTGGAGGCAAATATTCTTAAATAAATGCATCACTGATGGTGGCATTCATCATTCAGTCACTGCAGTCTTTGAAGTTAGACACCTCATCACACTGTCCGGCAAATTCTGAGATGATGGATCGATGCAAACATTAGCATTTGCAGTAATCACAATTTCAGTTCCATCAAAACATCCATGAGTGCGACATGTTTCACTTTTAAATTCAGTGGATGTAGCGCAACAAACACTATGCAGACTTACTGCAGGAGTTATGCAGGGATTCAGAGATGTTTATACAGTGTCAGTCAAAATTAAATTCTCTATAACAGAGCATGAACTTGCATAACATAATAGCTACTTAATAGGCACATTGACCTTTACAATTTAATTCTAAACTGAGACTATATTAGAAACGTCTAAAATACAATCCTACACGTTTTTAAAGCTGTGAAAGTAAAATACAAGTTCAACCAGTTCATCTGACTAACTGAAAATCTGTGGGTGAGCTAACTTAGTCACAAACTTCTTCTTCTTATGTCCATAAGAAACCCTTGAATGCAGCATTTATCCCCTAACTCAAACGTTCCCAACTCTAGGCCATGGACTGGTACACGAAGTTTTGGTTTCTATTAAGTGTAGTTTGTACGCTCGCCCACTCTCTTTCTCTGCTTGCTCTCTCTCTCTCTCTCTGTATCAAGGCGAATTGGCCTGAGTCAGGAAGATAAATAGGGAGAGATGATGCCTGAAACTTCTTGATGAATTGCAGAGAACAATTATAACCCCTTCCAGCTTTCTACTAAACTGGATTAAAGTTAAGCTTAAATGTGGTTATCAAGGCATGTTAAAGCTAGTTAGACAGGCATGCTAACCTTTGCAGTTTAAGTTATAACAGATAAACATACTGTTTAATTCACTCCTTAGACTTTTGAACTTGTGTTTGTGTTTTTGGTGTCAACATTTTTGTAACGTTTTTGAAGAAGAAACAAGATAATTATTTACCACTGTCAGGTGAAATACTGGGTCAAATTGATTTCTTTAGACAGTAGGTCTATATGTGCCATAGAAGCTCTGGTGAGCCAGATGTACTGTAGTGTTGGTGATGGAGAACAGCTGTAAAACTGAAGTGGGATGGATACAGCTGGACACTCAAAAAGAGCATTAAACCCAATGCAGAGCAGAATGATGCAAATAAACAGATGTGTGGACTCAGCTGTATGCATGTTCCTGTGTGACCCGTTATGCTCCGCTGCAGTGGGTGGATTTGGTGTGACTGAAAATGTTTTACTGCCAGCTGTTTCAGCAGGCTTCAACTGAAGTCAGTGCCAAACTGAAACTTGTGCTCCCGCTGAACTTTTTCTGCAATAGCCTAACTTACCAGTATGCGCTGTCGGCGTCACAGTTGCAGTCGTATTTGGGGTCAGAGCAGTTCCTGTCGATGCCACAGGCACATTTCTGGATGCCAGGTCCTGAGCCCCCCCAGTAGAAGTGCTTCTCGCTGCCCCGGCCCACCCACCAAGTGTAGGGGGTCCCATCTGGGGAGGCAAACACAAAAGCAACAAACAACCTGTAAGTTCCTTTCAAGAAAGAAAAAACTGTTGTGTACCTACCGGCTGAATCAGTCTTTCCCTCACAGAAAAATGTACAGCAGAGACAAAAGCACAAACTTTTTTGAAGGCAATAAAGTTGTGTTGCTAAAATGTTGAAACTCCTTCCTATTACGAGTGATTAATTGTTAAATCGTTAACTCTTTGAGGCTTTTGTCGCATTAATGTGATTTATATTGACAACTAGCAGCTGCACAGAAAATCTAATTAATTTCTTTAATATGTTTTACACAGCTGGATGGTAAATTCCTTTGAGACTGGCAGACACACTTAGTCACAGATCACGCCTGTGAGTTTAGAGATCTCTTAAAACGCTGATTCACGGCTGTATTTTAACACTCATCTTTTGCGTGATTATATGTGAATCTGTGTGTATGCAATGAACAAGTTAAGTGTTGGTTGGTTGGCGGTGTGGAAATGAGTCTGTTGACACACAAACTTCTTGATGTGTGGCAGTGAAAGTGTGTGCGTTTTAATGAGTGGATAAAAGGTGAAGGATCGACGCTTTTCAATAAGAAAATTTAATATTGTTTTTCTTTGCCTTGGATAACATACTCTGGCATGGGGCAGTAACTAGGCAGAGAGATAGGTGTAAATATTTTGGTGCCCGGCAATATATCACAATAACAGCTGAGAAAATGAAACAATATTACATTTCCCTCTTTATTCCAGGAAAATAAGCTGCACTGTCAATATCGCTTTGTCAAATTCCATTAGAGACAATGAAATCTCTTGAGCCACATTTTATACAGGAGGGGATTGAAGCAGACTTTTGATGCAGCACAATTGCATTGAGATGTGTGATATACTGTATTATTATACTTTTGGATTTCTGACGTGGAGCTAAACTCCAAGAGGAAGCAATAGATGTGTCTGTGTGTGTTTATATATATATATATATATATATGTGTGTATATATGTTGTGTGTGTGTTTGGCCTGGGTGACATGTGGGTTTATTGTCCTCATAAAAAGAATTAGCCTGATCTCTCTTCAGGCCACTGTTCAGACAAGCCATTGTCAATAGGATTAACACTGCCTCCTCAAGGGACTTCCCAATCCTCTCCTTTTGAGTGTTCACGTATGTGTGCGTGTGTGTTCGTGTCTGTGTTGTTGCACTTCTATACAAGTGAGAACCAAGTTTGAGTTCAAGACCTTCACAGTTAGGTCAAGTGAGGTCCCTAAACACAGCAAACTTGCCTCCTAATCCAATTAGTGCATACGTGATAAAACTGTGCCCATGTCATTGTCCTTGAAGCTGATGTGCAGCCGCTTTGAACAAGTTGAAGTGATGGCATGTGGGCCTAGTCGGGGTCCTTCTAGGTTTAGTATAACTATGAAGAAAACATGGATTAAAACAAGTCATAGGACAAACTGATCGCTAAAAAGATCACTAAGAAGCTCAAACTCACACTCCTCTTTTTTTTTTAACAGGAAATAAAAAACACTAAAGATAAAAGAGCAACTTAAAGCTCTTGCACAGTATTTGTCTAAACTGTCAGTCCAAGATCTATAGATGCAATATTCTTAAATAAGAACAGTGTGGTCATCTGTTACCATTTTCATACAAAAAAAAAATCCAATTTGATCTTTTTTTATTACTTGTCTCTCAGACGGGAGAGGAGAAGAGAGGGGTGGTGTAGGAGTAACAGCAGGGCATCAGGTGGAATGGGAGTTATGTATTGTGCCAGTTTAAGTCTCCTGTGTGATCCGGTTTAAGCTCTGCCAAAACAAACAACTGAGGAGTGGAGAGATGGAGGAGGAGGGTGGGGGGCGATGATAGAACGGCAGCATGGATGGATAGAGATGTGAGGGAGGAGAGATAGCATCATACTGGCAGAGGGTTCATATGGAGAGCCACGGAGAGAGGGCACTGCCAGCGTGAGTGTCAGCGGCAGGGCTGTGTGTGTGTGTGAGAGCGCGTGTTTGTGTGAGCGTGAGGAGGACAGAGTGTGTGTGTGTGTTTGGATGTAAAAGAAAGCCCAGTGAAAGTGCACAGTAAATATCCACAGTAAAGCTCCACTATGATTAGTCTTGAGAGCTGTAAGTGTGTGGGGATGCAATGAGAGAAACATCACAAACACACAAGACAGAAAGACTTGAATTTGATAAAATGCTGGAGGGCAAAACTCAAAAACTCAAAATGGTCGTTTAGTAATCTGGCTAAACTGTCTTCAGCTGACCAGTCGAGTTTCTTGCCCAGTTTGACTTTGTTGGATTCGTTAAAGCGTTGTTGCTGAGTTCCCAGATCCCAGCAGTTAATTTGCCGAGTGCAATGTCATCATAAACAAGATATGACGACCAGAACTATAAAATAAGACCCAGAAAAGATTGATCCTTTAAACCTCAAAGGATATATAGCTGAATTACTAAATAAACCCGCCATATTAGAATTTCTTGTCTGTGTCATCTTTATAATCTCGCTTTTTACATCTATTTTCATCCCTTCCTTCCTGTCTTCACAGTCAAATCCCCCAACAATCAAGCTGAATGTTCACAGGAGGGGAGAAAACTGAAATAACAGATTGATAATGCCTGGAGTTGTGTTCCTTTTGCGTCTTCAGGGACAACCACACAACACTACTTATTGTGATGGCTTTATCAATCTATTATTTCAACAACACACACACACACACACACACACACTTTCACACACAGACACACTCACCTATTTATCTCTTTTCTTATCCAGAGAGTTTAATGTCTATGTCTTCATCATTTCTGCTGTATTTTGTGCTCATATGCCCCCCCAAGCAAAGACAGATAGAGCCGTAGAGGGAAAAACAAAGACTGAGGAGTTAAGAAGAGATAAGGAGAGATAAGAAGAATGACAGCAAAAAACACCTTAATAACACCTTAATAATTGAAGATCATGCCCGCAGAAGAAGAAGAAGAAGAAAAAAAACCGCCCCATTTACACATACACACACACACAGATATTAAATGTTGCTGTACACTGCGACTTGTTAGCTTTTGGACGACGGAAGATTAAAACATGCAATTCGGAACTTTTTACATTTTCCAATTCATCAGGTTTTTCATATTTTGTTAGCAGGTTGGCATAGATTTGGTGAGCATCTGTGAATTTTTTTGTCGCTGTGCTTTTCATATCAAAGCAAAGCAATGAGTCAGTTTTGATTTATTAAGCAATTACATGCTGGTTTATCTTTAAGACTGTTTAAGTATGCTTAATCAGTCTGGGGATTTTTAGAGGTTTGCATGTGATGGTTGACTATTCTACGCTTGTAGAGAGCTACACTACCACGTCTTCATCGCACTGTTACACTGATTTCATTTTCCATGTTTAAACACTGACTGTTGGAGCGAGGGCCGGGTTAAGGTTGAGAATTCAGGCCTGTGCAGTGATGTTGCTTCACGCTTATCACACATGCAATGAGATTTTCCAAGACTGGTCAGTACTTGTATCCATAAAACTCATTTTATCCGTTACGAGTGCTCGTACCCAACACAAGCCAGCAGCACACAGGCCACTGTTAGTTCATATCACAGGATCACACCCCTGCCAGTCAGACCGTGAACTGAAAGGTCAGTGGGTCCAAAATGGCACTCGACATGCTCAGTTGCTCATATCCCCTGTCTGGGTGATGATGGCTTTTAAAGAAAGGTGGTCAGTTGGAGCTGAAATGCCAGGATGGCATTCATAACCCATAGATTTGGCTTTCTCATAAACCTGTCTCAGGTGTCACCTTTTGGTACACACCTTTACCGGAGTCATTACATCTAAAATGGAGGTCATTACAGCCTCCTGCTTACACTGAATTCCTTCTTTGACCCACCTGAGTGACAGGTGTCTGTCAGTGGGCAAATGTACAGTAGGTACAAGCACGACCAATTCATCTGCTCTCTACATTTCTCTCTAGGGAGTGTGAAAGTGAATCAATACTCTTCTTCTCTCTCCTCTAACAAGAACAGCTACTGTATCATTTAGGGAAAAAAAAAAAAAAAAAGCAAAGGCCAGAATAAGTTTTACGCTTGCTGCCAACCCCTTGTCTTTGCTGTAAAAACACCTATCAGGAGACACACATTCCCCTTAACACAACAAAAACGTGCATGCCCACTCACACACTCACACGCCCCTGCTCTCACCCTGAAGGGCTCTGGACAAAGACAAAAGAATTCCCTCGTATATACAGGCACGCATATGTTTTTTTTGTTGAGTTTTTTTTTTTTTTACACAAAGTCGTGGATCAATTCGTCTTTGTGGGGCTGGCGTTGGATTCTGTTCTTTGTTGTCGTCGTTTGTTTGCATTTCTGTTTGCTGTGCAGAGAGCCTGGTGTCTCAACTCTACGCCCCCTGGTCTTTGTTAGCCTCCTATCCTCTTAACATCTCTGTTTTTGTAGGGAGACTGTAGGGAGACATATTAGCCATGCCCCAGGATCTCTCCCGAGAGCTACAGATAATGCAGCGCGAGTTTGTGTGTGTGTGTGTATATATGAGAAAAAAAAGAAAAAGAGAGTTTTCGTATGCCTCCTTCTTTGTCTCCGTCCTTTTGTTTATCTATACAAGTGCATGTGTGTCTGTCTGGTCTCTGCCTGGCTCCTGCCCTGTCTCCATCTATTGTCTCAATCTTTCTCCTCTCCCGGACCACCTATCCATCAATTTACTTCGAGAACCTCCCCTATGTCCTAGCCCTTCAACCATTTTCTCCATCTCTATCGCTCCCACATATTTAGGCCTCTCTCAACTTCACACTCCCCACCCTTTCCTTGCTCTCTTGTATCTTTTGGTCTCAGAGGTCTCTTTCTTGTTATCTGTCTTCCTATTATGTCTTTCTATACTTTCTCTTTGCACCCCTGCATCTCTTGCTCTATCTACTCTTTCCCCCCCTCCCTCTCTCGCTCATATCTGCCTTGCACACCTTTTCCTTGCATTCTCTAATCAGTTGGTCTCAGTGGCTTTTCTCTCTCTTTATGCTACATATCTGTCCATCTATCCCATGTCTCCATGACTCTTTCCTGGCATCTAATCTCTTTATGTTCTCATTAGTCCCGCTATAATCTACCCTTTAATCCATTCTAATTGCAAACTCCCTTTGCTCTGATCATGATCTGAAGCTGTATTTGAAACACATCCCGCCCTCCCCTGACTATCCCGTATGGTTTGATCTGCAAAGGGCTACAATGCATACCAAAATATCAAATGCCTGTGATCTCTTAGTCCTTGTAATTCTTTACCCTTGGTTGATTAAATGTCGGTAAAGTACTCTAAGCAAACTTAAAGGTATCCTGTGGAGTTTTTGACCAGTGATATGGAGCAATGTTTGTTAGTATATTGTGCACGCACACACGAGGACACACGGGTGGGTGGTGCAATACACAGTCGTGCAGATTGTTTCACGCTATTGATGATAACGTGCCAAGAAACATAGAAATGTGCCAACAAAGGCAAGGAAGAAGGAGACTGCTAGCTAGCAAACACATGAGCAAACACAAGCCAAACCAACAATAAACTGATCCTATTTACAAGTATTGTGTGTGTATCCAAAGCCTGATGTATGGTGTTCCTCTGTGCTGGCGACCTCCATTGTTGTCCAAAAACAACAACAATCTCTTGACTTTGTACCACATTGTACATTGTAAATAACTTTAGTATGAAGTCAAGAGGTTGTGATATGTAGCACAACAAGCTAGCGAAGCACTGTAAACAGAACCGCATTCCTGTAGATGCACAGTGCTGTCGACTGTACAAGGAACTACTCTCCTGAGACTGGAAATGTTACTCTTTGGAGCTGTTTCTAAACAAACTGCCGTACTCAGACTCTACGTGGTGAAGGGACATGTCACCCGGTGCAGCGGTGTGGCTCATTGATGTGTTTTTAATAGTTTTTGGACAACAACGGAGGTCGGCGGCACAGAGGAATACAATATATCAGGCTTTGGATACACACAAAATACTTGTAAGCAGGATGAGTTCATTGTTGGTTTGGTTTTGCACATGAGATTTGTTGACAATAATAACAAAAATAAAGAAAATTGCCAGCCATCTCCCTTAAATTCTTCCAAAAATCTGCTTTGCAAATGTTTTAAGGAGAAGGAAATGCATTCAACCTGTTTAAGCCTCATAATGTGTTTTGGTGAGAAGCGCCGAGTGCAAACATAACTTTACAAAACATTCCACAGGACACCTTTAAATATGTCATACATTCATAATGCTCTATTCTTGCTGGTATATTTTATTGTAAAATATAACAAACAACCCATTGCTATATTCATTTCACAAGTACATTTGTGTCCATTAGACAAATCTGTCATTATCTTTAGTACTGTGTTAGTACTGCTAAGGGATCTGAAATGCACTGCAATAAGCAAGAATTAATGAGTAAACCTCAGATTTCTCTCAAACTGCCTGTTATATTTTATAACCAACATAGAATTCTGCAAGCAGCTAATTTTGGCGGTGGAGGACTGAGGTTAAAGAGGAACAGAGCAGAAATGAGTTGGCTTTTGCCTGCGGTGCATGCAATGTCAGACGAGACATCTACGTTGTCTACATCAGAACACACAGCAGACAGGCCGGGGAAGGATAATGAGTTATTTCAACAGTTTCTACCTGAGAGCACCCATAACGCGATCCACCTCCCTGACAGTTCTGAGGCCGAGCCTCCTTCCCCCCGCCTGCTGTTCGACGCAGCGTTATGCTCTACTAAATTCACTCTGCATACTGCTGCACCCATCTACAACTCTTCACAGGTCATCACCGGGTGTATCCGGCCATTAAATGAAAAACACCTCGGAAAGGGGAGAGAGGAGGAGGAAGGGAAAATTAATATCAATGGTTATGCCCCTAATTGGCTTGTCTGCTTGATAAAGGACACAATAACCCGAATGCAGCTATTACCCCCCCTTTTCCTGAGTCTCTACAGTATGCACTAGAGCTGGCACGTGTGCACACACAAACACGGAGCACAAACGACACAGAATATGTGCACGCACAAAAACTCACACCTCCGGCAGCCGTTGTAACTGACAAAAGTGTGAGCTAAAGACCATAAACAACTATAATCATCATTACTGCAGGGTAATCTCAATCAGTGTGTGTGTGTGTGTGTGTGTGTCTGTGTGTTTATGACTATAAGTCAGATTTAGTACCGTGTCCCCTCAGGTCAAGGCCGATGGACAGATGTGTCATGAAGAAAATGGCTTCTGCCAAGACACACTCGTTTTTCACTCGGCTTTTTTACTCACGCCATCCATCTCCCCTGCATATCCATCAGGCTCGTCATATGGATGGGGATACAGTGAACAACACTCATAATTACAGAGGAGGATGAACAGGGCATAAACAACTCCACAGAGGCGGGGGCAAAGAGGAACAGAACAAGAGGGAGAGAACAAGTGAATCAGAGAGAGGCTGGTGGAGAGAAGTGAGTTCAGTAAACAGGAAGCTAGAAGGGAGAAAAAGACAGTCAGAGACAGAGAAGACAAAAAAGAAGTTAAAGACTGAAGATGAGGACATTACAAGTGAGAAAAGACAGGCGAAGGGCTGGTCATGAGTGCAACTTCTTTACAGTTTCTCAGTGACATATTGCTCTATTTGAATATGACACTAGAACAGTGGGAGACTTGAGAAAATTCATAGCTAAGGTGTGAAGATTCATGCTGTAGTTAAAGGTGCCACCGCTGAACTTTATCTCTATTTCCATTAATTACTAGTGCAAGCTGTCATGTTGCTTGAGCGATACGTCAAGGCTTTCTGGCAGAAAAATGCAAGCATGGCTCCCATAATTACTCAACTTCATCAAGGATGTCAGGAACGGACATTTTCTCATTTGCTCCTTCAAGTATATTACTATATTTTTCTAAAGCCCACTGAATAAGCGCGGATATACTGTAGCATCTCACCCACAGGGTTTGAGCTCAGATTTGGGTTTATCCCGCGCTGCCAAAACAAACAGGATATCAAGCAGATGCAGCCATAAACATATCCCTCTTTGAGTGTTAATATTTTCTTAGAGGAATAATCATTTTAGAAAATATTCATCAAGCCACACGACAACATGTTCGACACTCAGCGGCAGTGTTTGCTGCTTAGTAAACACAAACTCAAGAAGATTAGGATTATGTAAAGCACAAAGATCAAATGCACAAAAACCTGGCACGTTATGATTAGTTAGAGCCATATTGCTGTTACCAGCTACATTGGAGAAGGGTTTGCATTTGATGTAAATACTCTTCAGAATTAAATTTATCAGCTGCTTTCCTTTCCAGTCTTCTAAATTTCCCATTTTTACAACTAAAAGAAGCCTCATATGTAGTCAATTGATGTCAAAAAATGTCAGTAAATGAATTAATAGTAAACTAATCCTCAGTTACAGCCGTAATTACAAACACCTCACACATCACAGTTCAGCACTGAGGAGCGTATAAGCTATAAACTGACTGTACTTGTGTGCATGCACCCACGCACCCAGGCATATAATACAGGCAGGCACGCACACACCCACAACAACAGTCTAAATTTCTTTCATGTTGCTGTGACACAAAACAACAGAAACAAGTCTCTCTAGTGTCTATCAATTGTCAAAGAATCCCTTGCTGGATTTTTGCTTTGTATTACTCATGAAGGGGATGTGCATCCTGCTGACAACTGGGTGTTATGTTCATCATTGCACCACTTTGTTGTCTGAAGCGTGATGGATTTCAAGCTTTTACTCTTTAAGATGTTTTTTTTTGTCTTAAATTCTGACTCCCCCCCCCCCCCCCCCCCCTTTTCCCTTTTATGGTCCAGCTGTGCGGCTATGCAAACAACTGCTACTTCATTTCCTTTTTTTTTTTGGTCATACTCTCACATGGCAGGATCAAACATTACCTATCAAGAGAAGAGTAAAATTTATATAAGTAAAGAATGAAGACCGGGAAAGAAAGCTGAAGACATGTTGACGTCAAGCATCAAGGTGGGCTGAGGCCTGCCACTTTCTCATTTGCTGTGTTCCTGTCAATACACATTTAAACACTTGGTGGTGGTATGGAGATTTAGCTTAGCTTGTGTAAGGTATGGTAAAAGGAAACGCAAAGATGGGTAGCATGGAGAGTAGGGAGCAGAGTTTCTGCTTTCTCTCTAGTACTGAGAACACTGGGCCCAGGTGTTCCTTATAAACAACGACCCGACCACACCTGCTGAAGTGAAGTGGGGTCGTTACGCACTAAAATACCAAAACGTTCTGGCTTTGAAAGTCTCAAGTGTCCAGCATGCAATTCTGCTGGCTTCTTGTGTTCTGTTCGGAGGATTTCATCATCGCATCAGCCTTGAGAATTTCTTGTTTCTACAGTCAAAGATGCTGAGAGCCACAGTTTTGTGGAAAAAAAAAAAAAGGTTGGGCAGCTTTAGAAAGACATTTCAGAGGTATACACTGTGTCTTTCAAAGGAGAACAAAGAATAACCTCTAACACCCCTCTCTCATCCAGCCTGCTACATTCTTCTCCTCTGCTTCATTCCTACTCTGCTCTTTGTTTGCAGTCGATCCGCAGGTGAAGAGGTTGACCTCACCGGGCCAGACACTAACCCACTGGGCTTCTCCCTGAGCACACAAAGACCTAGTAACCTTATGTATCTTATTCTTCCTCTCTTACACACTCAATCTCTATTTTCAGCTTTGTCTGCTCTCTCAGCTTCTTTCTCTTTTCCCCCCTTTGGTATTCCTGTCTCCACATCTCTTGGTTCCCTCTTCCCTTCTCTCCCTCACTACCCTGCTGTCTCCATCTTAGCTTGAGTTATTGATTTCTGTAAAGGTTGACTGCAGCTGCCGCCTTCCTTTCTCTTTTCTCTCACTCTCTAACTCCATCTTCTTTCCTCTATGTCTTTCGCCCTCATCTCCTTCGCTAAGTCTACTACTTTAACTATTCACCTCACTTTTTCCTTCGGTCGCTCTATTTCTTTCTTGCTCTGTTCCACCCATCTCCGTCTCTCTCTGCGAGGCACAAAATCAGACAAAAACTTTGCGTCCCTTTCAGAGTCTACTTTGACCTGGCCTGGACACAATGTGCTCATGTCAATTATACTACACTGGACGTAAATGATTTGGAAAACAATATATTTTTAGAGGTGGTAAAGCATCACCTACACTATGTGTAAGAAGATATACAAACTTTTAGACCAATTAATCATAGTCCATTGTTCATACCAAACACAAAATCTTTCAATCAATCAATCAATCAATCAAATTTTGTTTAAAATATGGGATTAAAATAAAATAAGTAATGTCCATAAAGCATTCTAATCAAAAGCCAGGATACAGAGGTAGGTTTTAAGTTTATGCTGAAAGATATCAACACTTCCAGCTGCTCTCAGATCCTCAGGCAGACTGTTTCAACAGCACAGAGCAAAAAAAAAAAACTAAAAGCTGCCTCAAAGGCTTTTGTCCTGCACTTTGGAACAACTAAAAGACTCATGCCAGAGCACCTGAGGGGCTGTACTGGTTCATACATTGCAAACCATTTCAAGTAGCCTGGTGCAAGACCATGAAGTGCTTTACAAGCAAGTAAAATCATTTTAAAATCAATACAGTCTTTCTGAAATATCCTGTAGCGCATAAATCCAAGTTTACTTAAAGACAGGTTACTTGGACCCAATCTCAGAACACCTGCGTTACACAACGCATTTATCCAACAGAAAACAATTCTTGAAGACAACTTTGTATTCTCTTCAAAGATCATTATTTGCTTCAAACATGATTTTAAATCCTTTCACACATCTTTAGTCAGGGCAGCAGACAATTTAAACATATAAAATCAAAACAAAATTAATGTTCGGAAATTATTGCGTGCATGTAAGCATTTGGTAAATGAGCCAAAACTTGTATAAAAAAAAACAGTTCAATTTTTTCAGGTAGTTTTTAGAGATAGGAGTCTATCTGAAGGGATGAGACTTCACAGGCTCTACTGCCAGCTGATTTCTTACAAATATGGGGAATGACAAGAAAAACTGCATACTGTGAGTGCTTCTTGTTGTTTTTTATGGTGTGTGTAAAATCTGTTTACACTGTACTCTCTAAATAATGCATGTATGAGAAGACAGATGTGACTGCAACATGATGAATATATACATCTTGTCCAAACTCTAAGCAGGGTAGACTTTATCCAGGTTAGGGTCATATTTTACATCTAGACTACTCAGCGTCCTCAGGTAAAAAAAAAACAAAACACTCAGCATGATTTATTGTGACAGTGATTTGTGATAGTTGTCCACATGACTGAGCTCATATACATTTACCTTTATCTTTTTATGCCTGTCTGTGTGCAGACACATTCTTATGAACACAGTAACTCAGATTCACGGACTTACTTCAGAAGTTTCCCTATAGATTTTTGAAGACCTTGCTGCATACATTTGCATATTAATGAGGGAGAAACTGATACTGCTGAAACTGCTGTAACAGTTAATGTTTAAAGACGCAGTGTTCATATTAATGTCACCCATGCGTTACGAACAGAAAGTTAAGTTGAGCATAAATATTTATTGGTGCATTAATGGGCATACTGAAGAGAATGAGCAATAGGTTATATGATTATAATCATATTGACTTATTTGGGACCTAAGGCAGCTGAAATGTCTCTGGTTTCTAAAAGAATTCCATGCCTTCATGCCACACTACAGCCTTTATGAACCGCTGAAAGCACAAAGTACACCAGCAGACCGACTGCGTGTAATGTGCAAAGCTATCATCACCAATAAACAGTGACAGTAAATGAACACAGAGGAGGTGAATCACACATTTAGCAAGAAATGAACTTAGAAGGATGCTGTTTACCTGACGCTGACTTGAGACTTTAATCATAGCTGTCATGTCTGAGAAATGTCATAAAACACATGAAGTTATAAGAATACCAAATTGCAAACTTACATTGAAATAAACATTTTTTTTTGCTTCAAAAATGATTCACACAAACATTAAGGCAACTGCTACAACAGCTGCTGTTAAATATATCAAATATACTGTATAAAGAATACATTATATATGTGCGTTGTATAGCTATTATTTAATAGGCCATGTTGAATTTAGATAAAAAGCATTTTGCAACAAATTGCCAATTTATTTTCTGAAGTGCAAGAATGATACTTTAGCAGTACTGTATATTTAGTGTTGCTCACCTGCCCATCATTCCCTAATAACCTGTCCATGATGTCCTGGAGAACATGATGACCATATTAGTAATGAGGATGCGGCTGACAGGTGAGGCTGCACCTGGCTTGTGGAAGCTCATTACAGAGTCTTAATGATGCGCTGTGTTCCATAATTAGGAAACTTTTCGGCTCTCTGTCCAATCTCCCTGTTTGGTTGCTGTGTTGGCTGGGGGCAGAGCAAGTGCTTTGGGTTGGTTTGACAGCTTGAATGCACAGACTGTCTGAGACATCTGTGGAGCACTCATTGGATGTGCCAGTGGAAGGTTCTGCAGGAGTTTACATGAAGATACATACAGGATAATGGGATATGAGAAAGAGTGAGTTGGGGGGCTGGAAGTTGGAAAGTTTGAAAACTTACTTGTGTCTGAATGCGTGTAATGAGCACATAATATGTGTATTTTACTTCTTACCGAGCTATATTTTTTTCTTATATTTTGTGTCATGCTGACTAGCCTGGGACTAACTTCCACGAATGTAACGGTGGACGTGCAACTGTGTGTGGACAGTACAGTATATACTTTATGCAGCTCTGTGTCGGCCAAAGTCTGTTTGTACTTGTTCATGAGAGCCAGAAAGTTGTGTTTCCAAGTCCAACGAGTTCTCTAATTAGGTGATAAAGACATTGTATTTCAAAATAAATCCGCCCTCCGAGTTTGTGTTCTCCTTTTATAGACTATACACACCTTTGCAGGTGCTCTTTACATATACCCTGTCATGATTGTGTTACTGTCCTGTCATTCCTGTCTTTGTTGTGTTTTTGTGGTCCCTACCCTTCTATACTCTAGCCTCCAGCCTGATTTTCCCTCCACACCCACCCTGCATCAGCCTTGTCAGTCCCGCCCTGCTCCCACTGTTTCCTGGACTCCTCCCCAGCCTGTTTTTCCCTCCACACTTGCCCTGCAGCAGTCTCTCCCCCAGTCAATCAGCTCCTAAGGAACAACTGAGGAGCACCCCTGATGTCCAGCAGTCACTCTCTGAAGGGACTCGCCTTGCCATTTTCATTGGGTACCGTGGAGTCTCCAAAAGGAGGTGTGGTGCCCATGGCTCCCAACACCACTGGCTCCTCTCAGTAGCCCAGCACCACAGAGTCTCCACTGCCCACTGCGGCAGTCTGTTGTTCCTTTGCTGCAGCGATCCCCTGTTCCTGCTGAGCTGCAGCAGTTCCCTGTTCCTGAGCTGCAGCTGTCTCCTGTTCTTGTGCTACAGCATTCTGCTGTTCCTGCTGAGCTGCAGCAGTCCCTGTTTCCGCTGAACTGCAGCAGTTCTCAGTTCCTGTGCTGCACAGTCTCCTGTGGCTGTGCTTCAGCAGCCTCCTGTTTCCCTGGTTCCCTGTAGCTCACCTGCCTGTCTCCCAGCCACCAGACTCTGGTCTTGCACTTCAGCTGCTGGACTCCGGTTCTGCACTCCGGGCATCTGGTCGACCCCCAAAGCGGTCCCGCCTACATCTGGTCGTCCTCCTGCCCATCCTCCAGAGCTGCTCTGCCTATCTTGTTGCCCTCTGGAGCAACACCAGGCATCTGTCCTGCCTTCTGGTCGATTCCTGTATTCCTGCATCCCATCCCTTCTGCTTTCTGGATCCCTCCTCCAGGCCCCTCCGCCTGCCCTGCTCGGTTTGCCCACCTTTTCTCCCTCCTAGCCTGGAGGGACATCTGGAGGCCGTCCCTTGGCTGTCACTTGCCATGTTTCAGTCTCACTGGCCCAGCCCAGCCTCCAGTGTTTCCCCCAGCCAATCAGCTCCTTCCTGTTCTTCTGTCTAGTCACCAGTTCCTTATTCCCTCGTTAGTTCAGTTTTTATTTAAGTCCCGTTGTTCAGTTCAGTCATTGTTGGATCATCTGTTCTATTTTGCTTTCCCTGCACTCCTGAGTCCTGTTCCTGAATAAATACTAATTCTTCAGTTCCTGTTGCTTGCAGTCTCCTGCTTTTGGGAGACTACATGCTCCTAACATACCCTTGTGTGAGTCAATGAGTGCCAGAAGCATCGAAATTCATTTATTCAGGAAATTGTTCCGGGTTTATTGGCTAGGGAAGCAAACGGACTAAAATGAATGGACTACAAATAGCCTCGGACACCACACACACACTACGCAACCAATACAGCCACCTACCTTCAGGCTGCAGATACAGGTCACTCCCATTCAAGACCAAGCGGGCCATGTCAAGCTTTGTGCCTACTTCCATTAGACTCCTTAATGCATGAGCTACCTTGACCTTATTTATTACTATTTATCTATGGACATTTTTAGGCACACTTAACCCTATTGGTGGGCATCTTAAACTGTTTTAAACTGTTTTAAACAGCACTTGTATGTTGTCTACTTTGTGTTTGTCCGGTTATGTGTTGTGTATGCACTGACGCTTTTACACAAATGAAGTTCCTAATGGATAAATAAAGTTATCTTTCAATTTTTTTTTAATTTGAAGACTTTTTTTTTTTTTTTTTGGACTTAAATAATAAATATGATCTATAAACTAAACAACTTCTTAATTCGAGTCATGGAGTTTTTGGGACTTTGCATAAAGTTTAGGTAGCTGTAATGCGCATCATCTTAATTCATTAGCCAACCATTATGGTTACTTTGTGAGAGGAAGGACAGTAATGCAGAGGATTAATAGTTATATATGGTGATGGGTAGTCTGAAAATATAAGTAGAGTCATTACAGTATAAAAGCATTTGTGTACCTATGACAGGGTTATATTCATTTTAAATCATCAGAAAGTGGCAGGTATGTAGTGCATTAAGTGCCTTGAGTGTGGAGTAAGTGTGTGTGTGTGTGTGTGTGTGTGTGATGTTGTGCCAGTTAATGAGGGCCAGAATGATTGAGTCAGAGTTTGCAGGTCCCGACTCACTGCGGAGGAGAGCAAATGATGAATAAACTTCAATCATTTCAGGACAGGCCTTCATCATTTGTTGGAGCTGTCAGACAGTTATCAGGGCTCACTGTAGGCAGCTGGAGAGGAGGCCTCGTCCATAATTGAAAATTGAGTTTAGAAATGTCACATGTATCCGGCAATCTAAATTTCAAGCTGGGAAATCCCCATTGGCACACAGCATGTAGAGGTCTGACAGTACCTATCAATCCAAAGTTCAACATTTTAGTCAATAGAGACAATCGCCAGTGGGGGATTTGTTCATTTTTAACAAGGGGCATGTTGGGCAGCTTCAGTATGAGAATACGCTGCAGGCAGATCTCAGGACTTTACTAAATATATAATTCTTTTAAAGAAAGATTCTTCCTTTTTTGTCTTTACACACTGTGTAACAAATTCAAAGATTAACAGGCAGGTGGTTGGTACCATCTTGAGATGCTCCCATTTGTGTTTGCTCACAAATTTCAAGTAGCTGCAGCATCTTTTAGGTCCTGCAATTAGTCTTTGACAGCTACTTTAGAAGTGAAACAAAAAAACAGATGATTTAAAGGGGAGCTATTATGCTTTTCCTTATTTTCAGTCATATACAATACATAATGTTACAGTGTCAGATGTTCATATTAAACGTGGCCAAAGTGTAAAATAATGTGGTATGTAGAAGTAATCCCTGTGAGCAAAAAGCACTGGCTTCAGACTGCTCTGACCGCTCGGTTTCCAACGTTTTTTTCTACTTTCAGCCTGAGCTGACGTCGGCTTGTGACAGATTTCTTTATATGGTAATCTGCTCCATGCATAGTGTGCAAGTTCACTGCTCTGCTCCACTAACATTATGGCATTTTTCCTTTGTGTGTGTTCTATTACACAGCAGGGCAAAGTAAAATAAGTTGTTAACCTGTTGGAGGTGTGCTGGTCATCTGCATCTCACTGTGGTTGTTTTTGCTTGTACTATTCCTCCCTGCATTATTTCTAACTGATCCGCTGAACAAAGAGCTCCAAATATGTCCATATCTTGTTGTGTCGACCATTTTTTTATCGCCACTAATGAAGCTCTGCTAATTCAGAGAGAACACGTTTCATTTCCTGTAAATTATTCACAATAAAAGTCTCCTGTTATTTAGTCAATAAAAAGCTTAATATGAAGCACTTAAGCAGGAAATGTTGGGTCTGCATCGGCAGTAACTTAACACGACTCTGATATGGCTATAAAATATAGAGCCCGGAATGAGCATAATAGATCCCTTTTAACCTTTAAATCACCAACTCAGTAACATTTATATTCTTTGCTGCAGGACTTGGCTGCCAATTTCAGAGACACAGACTGAGCTTTATCGAAAACAAGATAGATAGCTAGATAGCTAGATAGATTATTGTAGCAGGGGAAACCAATTGAGAGCAAGGCTCTTATTTCCAATGGTGTACACAAAAAGTCTCAAAATCAACAATCCTATACAAAGCTAAAATATAACACAAACACAAGACAAATGACTTACAAAAACACAAAGAAAAAGAGTAAAATCAGTACATTACACAGAGACAAAGTAGTCACAATTAAGAAAAACAATTCATTATATAAAACATTGTTCTTCTTAAAATGTTTTAGGTATAACAAATGTCTAATTTAAGGGAGTCCTGAAGTTTATTCCACCTATGAGGAGCATAATAGGTGAATGCAGTTTTCCCCAGTTCTGTGTATGTTATATAAAAGGTAATGCATTCTTGTGAACAAGTGTGGTATCCCATATTTCTAAGCCTTAAAAGTGATGATAAATAAAATGGTAGCTTATTTAGGATGGCTTTATAAATAAAAACAAAACAGTGTTGTTCTCTTCAACTGGTAAGTGATGTCCACCCTACCTTCTCATAAAGGATACAGTGATGGGTTCTAAAACTGTCATCTGTAATAAATCTAAGGGAACTGTGATACACAGCATCAATGGGTTTGAGGATATGGCCAGCGGCATGCATGTAAATTACATTTGCATAGTCAAGCACTGATAAAAATGTTCCCTGTACAATCTGCAATCTACTGCTAAAAGAGAGGCACTGCTTATTTCTAAAAAAGAGACCCAATTTAAATTTAAGCTCTTTAGTCAGTTCCTCAACATGAGTTTTAAAAGATAATTTTTCATCTAACTAGATACCCAGGTACTTATAACATGGGACCTTTTTAATTCAAGCCCCAGATATTGTAGTAATAGTAAAACTTAGAGGATTTTTCATTTGGGATCTGGTGAAGAGCATGCAATTAGTCTTATCTGGATTTAGTAAAAGCTTTAGTTTAATCAGGGCCTTTTGAATTGCCAAAATATTTGCCTTTGAGTAAATTACTGTGCATAATAATGAATAATGAATAGAGCTGTTACTAATCGATGAGCCCAGGTCATTTATGTATAATGTGAACAGAATAGGACCTAATATTGAGCCCTGTGGCACACCTTTTGTAACTTCAAAGAAACCAAATTGTTGACCGTCTGCTACTATTGCTTTAGTTCTGTCAGTAAGATAACTGTGAAACCAGTAACATGTATTTGTGTCAAACCCAATTGATCTCAGTCTATCCAAAAGAAGAGTATGATTCACTGTGTCCAATGCTTTGGACAAATCAATGAACAGGGCAATACAACACTCCTTCCTATCCAGAGAGCAAATTATATCATTTACTACCTTACATGCTGCTGTCAAAGTGCTATGTCCAGGCCTGAAACCAGACTGATGGGGGTTTAAAGTGCAATGCTCAGATAGAAGGTGACGCAGTTGATTACTGATTATTGCAAATTGGGCAGTAGTTATTTGGATCACTGGTGTCACTTTATGCAGACGAAGTACATGTGCTGCTTTCCACACTTTAGGAATATTCAAGATACAAGAGTTAGATTAAAAATATGTGTTAAGGGAAAAGCTATTATAGGTGCAGCAGTAGTAAGAGTTGTATGCAAGAGGTCTGCTCCAATACCTTTTTTGGGTCAATTGAAGCCAGGGCATCAAAAACCTCCTCAACAGTAAACTGTCTAAGAGAAAATCTTTCCCAAAAGTGGGTATTGTTATTACAACTGTGCCCATCTTTGACTGAGGTAAGTGTAGATAGATTTGGATTTTCAAACAGGTGACCAGAAGAAATAAAATGTCTATTAAAAATATCACAGGTTTGTTCTTTCTCTGAGACAAAGACAGAATCTAGAGAAAGATGCTTGGGTAGGGAGTAAGCATGACCATGATTTAGTGACTTAATTGTTTTCCAAAATTTACTGGATTTCCACAACTATCAGACAGGGTATCAACAAAATAACATGACATGATAACATAACATTTCTAACCTGCCCTGATTTGTTTCTCAACTGTCTAAAGATCTGCCAATCCGTAGAGGACTTTGAGCCTCATGCTTTTGCTACATCCCTTAACCTTAATACCAACCAAGGATTCAATCTACCTTTTACCTTTACACTGTATTTCTTAAAGGGAGCATATTTATTTGCTAAGGAGTTGAAAACATCTGTGAAATGGCTTAGGGCTAAATCAGGGTCAGGAATAGCACATAACCTTGTGATATTACTGAGAAATAAATCACAAAGAAAAGCCTGCTCAGCAAAATGTTGAAAGTCTCTCTTTATAATAATATGTGATGGAATCTTTTTGTCTGGAATCTCTTATGCAGAAAATTGGACAATGATCACTTAAGTGTAATGCAAACACACCACTGGCTGTGAATTTATGTAGTTTGGTTGTTGGGATTATATCTATCAGGGTTGACTTATCTGGATTTCTGGTGTCTGGCCGAGTAGGTGAAGAAAAAACAATAAATCTAAATGCGACCAAGTCTTGGGCCAATCCTTTGACTGTCCTGTATGCCTTCGTTTCCCAAATCCACAGTGACATTATTCTCTGGTATATGTGCTCACCTTAGAATATCTACATCCAAGGTCTAACTCCTCCATAGTGGTTTCTAAGTGAGGAAAATAGAACGCTAATCTATTCTGGTGTAATCATGCTTTGACCTGGCTAATGGAGGCAGCATACCCCAGGGCAAGATGTAATCAGGAAGACAGTTAATAAAATGAACAAGACTGCTTTACTGATCTTACTAATGTCCCTGACCTTCCCTGAGGGACAACACTTACACACGCAAGCCAACACTTATACATACATGCATGTGCCCTAACACATATTCATCAATGCGTGACCACACAAGTTGGCTGATTAATGTAAACACACGGATAACAAAGAGACAGCATGTGGCAAACATTAATTCTTCAACATCATTATTATCCCATGATCCTTCAACCCAATACCAATTAGCTCTGCACTAAATCGCCTCTTTATGTGGGGATGAATAAAAGGACAGATGAATCACTTTCCCACACCTCACAAAAAACTTTCAAACAAGTCCAGAGACCAAGTTTGAAGGTAGCATCTATTTCAGTATGTGTGTTTAGTATAGCTGGAGGGGGGATTGTCTCTTACTGAGGTCACGCATATCAACTCCAGGGAGCAGAGTCACGACTCCATAAACAACTGTCAGTCAAACACATTATTGACTGGCAGAGCACACACACATGTCACTTAGTACCGGGCTATATTTACATGAATAACACAGTGAGCATACAAGCACAGGGCTACATATGGGTAGAGGTGTGTGAATGTGTACATTTAACACAAACAATCCCTCATAACCAAAATAAAACTGCTGTGAAAAAAACAACAAGACTCAGTTTATGACTCGTCATGGAAGTTAGAGTTAGTCAGGACTGTCTTGACTGCAGTATATGTACTTATTATTTAGCTTATTCAGCTGTAACCTTGCACAAGCATGTGTTTCCAATTAACCACTCTGACTTTCTGTTTTACACTTTCTTTTTCAATGTCCAGTATATCCTTCTTTCATCCTCACTGTTCAGTTTTTTGTTACTATTAAACACCACAAAGCTTTCTGCTCCTTATCTTGTTGCTTTGTGTTCTTTTGCCTCTTTTTAACTACTTCTAAGTTGCTACTGAAATATATAGTTCTCTTGAAGACACTATTTCACAGTTTCAAGACATAGGGCAAATAACATAATAATCAAAAGATGTAACAATAATCAAATACAAACATTTTCTAAATTCTCCAAGATGTGTACTCTCTAGTAATTTGCTCTGGATGTTGCCTCATTTGAGAGAAGTGTTGAAACAAAAAAACCCTGTTCAGTTACCAGCCTTGTATGTTAACATGATGTAATACTGATGTATACGTACATGATACGCACTTCCCTGCTTGCTTCAGCACCGTGCTTTGAAAACACCAAGTATGTTTAAAATTTAATAAGCCAGATCTTGTATATTGCTACATTGACATATCATATGCTAATAACATCTAATAAAGATAGTGCATAAAATATGAATATAAATGTAGTGATTACTTTAAACACAGTGCACTGCAATTAGGTATTATGAAAAGACATGCATGACACACTGTACTGTCCCTGTACCCATAATGCTGAACCTCAATATAATGAATCCCATTCACTCTGCAATCATGGTTTTATGATATTAGCAGTTTAGGTATAACCTCCGTTCTACCCTTGCGTGGGATGTACTTCAGCCACTTGCTGGATTACAGCAATGCATCAAGGTGCTTGCAGCAAAATGAAAATGTAATTCTCCGGGCGCTTGAGAGAAATACAAGACGAGGGGTTGAGAATGATCGCTTGTTGGAACACGATCACTGGTTGCTGAAGGGAAGCTGTCCCGAAGCTCAGACATTCCCAAATGGTAAAGCCTCAGCGTCATATGAGGGATGTCATTCCCAGGAAGATTATGGCTGATGAGCGATAAGCTGTGTTCAGTGTGTAAGAGGTCTCCTTGGGGTATGGAAACAACCTTGTCAGTGCAATATCGCCCCCTGACATCTTTTAATCAAGGCGTACATGCATGAATGCATACACATAGACACCATGACATTAATACAGTCATGAGATGGACACTGGGGCATATAGTTGACAGTGACAGAGTTAAACACTATTAGCAGCGCAATCGGTTATTGACAGAGTGACAGCATCTGTAAAAGACAGCGGTAATGGAGAATGAAGGTGGAGTTAATTAACAATAATTAGCTGTGTGGGTTTCTCCAGGAATCAGCCATATACAGTAGAGTTAGTAGCTGATCATGAACCTTCATCAGAAAACAACATCACGCTTGTCTCATTACACAGCCTAATCTGAGGGGAAACAATGCATCTAAAATCATCTTGAAAACAAGGAGAAGTGCGACACCTTCACATTCAATCATTTAACAACTTTTCCACCTCAAAGTGTACCTTTCATTTCATTTCATTTATTTATTTTGACTCAAGACCATGATCACATGGTGTGGAGCACAAAAAGAACATACAATAATAACAAAACAATAGCACACGGCATGTCTAAAGTACAACAAATGTTCTAGCATGAAATAATAATCAATGTGATTGTTGTATTCTGCATTGTAATACAGAGCAGGATTGCATGTAATCTTTTGCTTTTCTTTTTTTCTTTTTACAGTAACAAAAAAAAGAAGCTACAATTGATCAAAATGTAAACATCACAGTCTGCTGGCTTAGTTTGTATCATAGAGGCCATTAACAGATATTGTAACATTTAATAGAAAATAAGAACACTTATTTCAAGCCTTCTATTATATTCCTGTAAGAGCATGGAAAGTATGGTAGGGAATGAGATTAGTTAAACAATTAAAATTCTTTTCTTGTCACTAATGATTTTATTCCACTAATGACATTTTCTAATATGACTCTTTTTGCGTAGTAGCATGTCGTCTTTCATGGCAGTTTATTTAGCCATCTCAATGCAGCCTCTCTAATGGGCTCTCCAGGTTGTGACGCACCAGCAAAACTTTCCGCTGCTGCTGCTGCTTTATAACACACACACACACACATCAGAACTGCCATCTCCAATGTAATGGAAACAAATACCAGTAATGGGCTCTGTTATCATCTAAGAAAAAACCTATAGCACTAGGACCGCAAGTTTATTGTTACGACAGAGGCCATGATGTGTATGCAGCATACATAAAGATGCACACTTTAACACCCACACACACACACACACACACTGTGCAGCAGAATGGTAGAGATATTAATTTACATACACTAGAGAGATGAGTGCGTTGTGAGAGACAGAACAGAAGTAAGCAAAGGTGATGGACTGTCATGACCTTCTCAACTGTTGGCAGTAAACGGTAAACAGAAATCATATCAGAGAGTAAGAGAGAGAGAGAGAGTAAGGGAGAGAGCATACAGTAATTGGACTGAGGGGTGATATAAGAAAAGAGAAATACTGATATTAAATCGCAGTGGAGTGGTCCGGGAGCTGAGTACGGCAGATTCTACAATAACAAGGCATGGTAACACACAACTGATGCTCCTCGTTGTTTACTTCCTTCTTTCCATTGAATTCTCATTGTATTTGCAGTCTGTGGCAAATTCTCTTATGTAACCTCCACACCAATAAGGCCTTGTGAATTCAGTTGTATTGAACTGAGAGTAGAAGAAGAAAGAAAGAAGAAGTTTAAAGCCTCTATGTCAATCCCTGCTGTGTTTATGAGTTCCTCTCCTTCTCCCTCTTGACCTCCGTCTCTTCCTTTTATCTTTGTTCCTCTGCCCTGTTGTTACATCAGGAGCAGTGTGGTGCAGAGACACACCACAACAGAAAAATCCAAACCCAACTACACTTCTCGCTTTCCCTTATAGACTCACTCAGTTTCCAGCTTTTTCTTCTCTTCTCTCTCTACTGTACTTCCTTATCTGATTATATTTCTACCGTACACTTAATTTGTCTTTTCTTTACAGCACTGCATTTTTCTTGTTCTGTTTCCTCTCTCTTTTCCATTTTCTCATCCTCTGCAGTCCATCTGACAGTATGAAACATGACCCCTTACTTTGGCTGAAATCCATGAAATCTTTGTTGTTTTTGTTAGTGAATAGACACACACACGCGCACGCACACAGGCACGCACACAGGCACGAACACACACACACACACCTGTCACACAAATCCCAAATGCTATTTCCAACTGCTCCGGAGCTGGAGGACGACAAGGGCTTATTGAGATGAAGCATGGGGCCTTGGGGGTGACAACGTGGGCATGATTGTCTGCTCTGCCAGCCTCCTCTTCCCTGAAACTAAACCCCACTAGCGACCACAGCTAACCACCAAGAGAGAGAGAGAAAGAGAGAGCAGTATTTCAATTCTCTGCCTTTTGCAATTCATCACCACCTTTAACGGAAAACTGTGCAGTTAAGCTATCGCTCCCTGGAAGAAAAACAGGGATTCTTCAATCAAGTTGTCTGAAAAAGTAAGGTGCTGGTCAACCCGACTATATCATTCCTGCTCAAAATAGATCTGATGGCATTAAAAACATGCTTTTCTGTGCAGAATAAATTCAGGCTGCCTTCAAATGAACGATCAGAGAAATGTGTGAAACCGTTCAAATTTGGTATTGCAAAATCATGTGGAAGGTTATCATTAAAATGTTAAAAGACATTCAGAGCTGTGATGGCTTTTAGCTGTGATAAAAGCTAAAAGCTCCATTTTGACAGCAGTAAATGCTTCTCCAGTCTTTTTATAATGTTTTCCAGTGAAACACCTCTGAAAAATTTCACCTGAATGCACTTGGCACTTAGCAAGCTGCCTGTTTTACACCACTGATCTAATATCTAATTCATGCATATGTGGGGTTG
The DNA here is from genome assembly GCA_038419695.1 of Scomberomorus guttatus. Lineage (NCBI taxonomy): Eukaryota > Metazoa > Chordata > Actinopteri > Scombriformes > Scombridae > Scomberomorus > Scomberomorus guttatus. The sequence continues at coordinate 13,028,179 of CM076464.1, read as the reverse complement.
ATGTGTCATTTTGTGTTTATAAGTGTCAGTGTGAGAAACACATTACAGAAAAGGAACAACGATCAGTTGTTAATGTAAGAAACAAAAGGAGACAGAAACAGACATTCAAGTCTAAGACACTAAATTTTATTTACACTGATGCAAGTGTAGTAACTTCTTTAAGATAAGTATGATCAGTAAAATAGATATTATGTTTGAGTTAAAGAGACTGATAATTGTAGTGCCCCATTAGGCCAATTAGTGCTATTTTTTCAATACAAGAACACAGAGCCAAGATGCATCATGCACTGCTTTATCAAAATGTACCCACTGTTGTGGCCGTGTTAGCAGTTCCAGGTTAGAAAATGATCCTGTTAACTCCAGTGTACCCATGACACCACTCTCAGTTTATTTCTTAATACTGAAAGATCATTTTTCTAGTGATGTGCAGGACAAATAAGAACTTGATACATTCTGTGTTACACAAAAAAAAAAAAATACATTTAATTAATTTGGATTGCTTTAGCTCCTAAATCAGGTTACTCCAAAGTACAGAGGCACTAGTGGAGAATACATACAGAAATAGAGAAAGAGATAGATAGTACCTCCAGGAAATTGCAATAATTAATGCAAATTCAACCAATCTCTGCAATATTTCCACGATTTCTCCACATTAAAGGTGCTACTAGGAAGATTTTGACATCAACATATTGTAAATTTAATGTCCATACCTTGCAATGAGAATTAAAGACAATTGCAACAAGTATTGATATTGTGTGCGACCGGGTCAAATTTGTGCTGAAGGCATTACGACGCAAAGTAAACCTTTCTAAACCTTTTTCAACAAAAATAACATCAAAACAAACCCCCTGCCAGCTGACAGGATTTATGGGAAACGTGGTCTTATCATGAGTATTAGGCTACCAATTGTCACACTTTCCTGCATCAGTCTAATCAAAACAACCAACGTGACATGTATTCACATTACGCAGTCAGGTGAAGTTACATAATGAAGAAAGCAAAATCCTCTCATTTGCTGATGAAAATAATTGCAAAAGACTGTACAAAACAATTTCCAAATGTTTTACGTGAAAGTGGAGGCAAACCATTTTTTTTTTAAAATCGCAATATTTTCCTTGATTTGCAATTTTTGCCAATTCCTGCAATTTTACCACACACAAAAAAAATTACATAAAACTTTGCAAGTTGCATTGCAATTTTTGAGAAATGCCACTGCAAAATCAAGCATTTTTGATCACAGCAATTACAAAGAAAACTCCTGGAGGGACTAGATAGACAGCTGAGAAAAGAGAGAGACAAAGAGGAAAGCTTGATGTTGAATGACACAAAGAAACAGAGAGATGGGCAGGTGGAAATTGGAACATTTTGAAGTGCGGATACAGGAAGGCTGAACAACAAAGCGAATTCCACTGTTGGTGTTCGCAATAGTCATGCTACGTTATGTGATCCTGTTAGCTTGCCTGAGTTATTGTACTGGAAGCATTGTGGGGCGGCAAGTACTGAGGAGGCAGTAGGCTTCTTAGAGCCACAGGGATAGAAGGCTAAATGACAGATGATACACAGATTTAAACACCACAGGATGGCCCAAGGCAAGCATGCATACTCAAACAGATAAACTCAGAGCACTCACTCACAGACACACACAATGTTTCCCATTTCTGGCGAAGCTTCCTTTGAAATCTGTATTTCGAGAACAAAGACATCTCATGATGGGCTGACAAGGCTGTACCATTTTCAAAGCTCTGCACAATGTGGCCTTATTTTGGCCGACTTCTATCTACGTAGTTTTGGAATCTATTGTAGAAGTTGATGAAGATAGCTCAAATGCATCATTAGCTCTGGTATCTGTGATGCGGACTGAAGAGGAGCGAGAGGGGTTCATCCTACTTCTCTTGAATCCTCTGAAGGCCACACTGTTGTACGTCATATCCTTTGAAGGAGTTGGCCCCTAAAATGGGACACCGCTAACATCCCATCTACATTTACACGCACAGAGGTGCCTCGATATCACGCTGTGCATCTAATCTCACTTTACAGCCCACCACATGGCGCGAGTCTTCCAGTGCACCCTGAAAATGGATTATGATAATTCCATAACTGCCTTGGAAGAAGCAGGCAGGTGTTGTTGCGGAAACATCAGTAGACTCCCTGTAACCTCCTGCAGAGGTGCACAGCATGAGACACTATTGGAGAGATCCAATAACACATACCTCTGTACAACCTTTCATTTTCCTCTTCTATTTTCCTCTCTGTTCTGCATTTTATTTAGTGTCATTCCTTCCATGCTCACTGTCTCCTCCTTCCTAGTTTTCCATCTTTGTTCCAGCTCGTGTCTTTATAAAGTCATACAGACACAGCCATGGCACCTTTTGAAATAGGTGAAAGCTTTGTGACAACATCAAGTGCTGTTCTGACACCTATTGTAAATGCCTAATGTTGCTGACTACCAGGACAATAAAAAAAACCCATGGCTTCACATTGAGGCAGAACGGATGGAGAGCGACATGGCATCTCAGAGTCTCTGGCTGTAATATTTCTCAGTGTTGTGATGGTGTGCTATTTTCCACCCCACAAGGCACGGAAAACCGCCATGTACCAAACAATACACTCCCTCGGTGAGAAGTTGAAGGTCCCTACTCAAATTACAATAAAACTGAAAGTGAAAACATATAAAGAAAATTACCTCAATTTAGTACTGCACTTCCTGCAGTATTTCCAAATGTGGCAGTGGCAGTATTCAATCAGGAACTTGATTACATTGGTGATCACTTGACTCTCTTAGTGATGGTGCTTCACAGCAGCTATCAGAAAGATTACCTGTCTGATTTGCCTGTAATAGCTCAATGACTCAATATTTTTACTACCAGACCAATGTAGTAGGATGCGTGTGTTTGGATCTCACAAAATTATATATATATTTCCAAAAAGAGCATGATTGCAGTTTAATTAATTTGCTTCTCCCTCACCGTCCGCCTCCTGACATAACAACACGGGTCATCTACAACTCTGTATTCCTATACACTGCTCCATGTCGACACTTTTGGGCGATCCAGTCTTTCAGATTTCAGATTTAGATCCCTCTCATAACTAAACCTCGCCCATATATTCTGTTTCACTTGGGAATGTTATCTTTTGTATTATATTACAGAAGGCAAAGCGCTCTACAGTACCTGCTGTTTCACTGGGTCTTTGAGGTGCACTGAATATTAAAACTATGATAAACATTAGGAAGCAAATAATTTTTTCTCACAGCACAAGTCAATTTCATGTCAGTCAATCAAACAGATTTTTTTTTTTTGCAATGCATTTTAATATGTATGTAAATACAGAAACAGCATTAGGATTTGTTCTTGATGATACATTGACGACTGATGTGGTTTTCCAGATTATTCGTGGGCTGAAGCAACTTTAACGACGGCATCAGCTGCTCATGTGCGACAGACTGTTGCTGGGAAGTGTGGGACTGTACAGCATCTGGACGTGTTTCACATAAAGAGATGAGGTCACTGCAGAAGGCCTTTTAACTTGTAAGCATGAACAAATTTGTCTGGATTAAGCCTCCAGAATTGCTTATTTTGTGGTCACATCTGGCTGCTTGTTGAACACATTTATGGTTATGAATTCAGCACCTCTGTTGTCTGATGTGGATTTATCCTCTGAGGAAGTAATTTGGACATGAGGTGCTAAGCACCCTGATTGGACTCGCAGATTATGAAATGAACTGCTGGCCTGGGTTGACATGGACCTATGTGAATGAAGGAGCACTCACAAATGACATCAAACTCTTTGCTCCTATAATTGGATGGGATTAGTCTGGGCTGAGAAAAGCAGTACTAAACATGGCTGAGCCGCAGACACAATTTGCATAATTCAAAACTGTAGGGGGTTGTAAGAAGTGAGTGTGAAAAAAAGAATAACAAAAGGGATTCATTTAGGCTGGGTCCAGGTAATCAAGTCAAAGATGAGAACTCAATGTCGGGTTCAGGCAGATTTGGCCATTTTAATTTATACTCTAGGGAAAAAGTGTAAATTTTATGAAAAAAAAAAAGCATCTCAGCATCAAGTAAATAGTGGATATTTTAGCAAAAAAGATGGTGATCAGAACAGTCTGTCTCTTTGATAGAACAAGGCAGACACATGGAGAGCAAAGCAAATCAATTTTTACTGTGACATACTGTAACTGTTTAGACAGATTTACAGCGGTGTGACAATGGTAGCCTAGTTTGTTTTGTTTGTCTCTATAAGATGTTTTTTATGGATTAGAAATACAGACTATTGAGTAGTTATTCCTTTTGACATAGAATCTATATGCATGCCAGAGGTCAGTTGGCCATCAGATGTGGTCTTTGTGGTTTGTTGAAATGCAACTGTTAACAGAAGACATGAGGGGATTCAAAGCATTGTGTTTCATGTAAGTAGATGTATGACCATCAGTGACTTGGATGACTGAGAATCTTCATAGACTCTATGTTAATCTGAACTCTGCAACACCTGATATCAGAAAAAAAAATTCTATCCATTGCACAAGTGGGTTTAAGTCTTTAGTGTCTTAATCCAGTGGTTCTCAAAGTGGGGTCGGGGGACACCAGGGGTCCTTGAGGGGGTTCCAGGGGGTCCCCAGCAGTATGATTCCATCCATAAGTAACACAATGACAGAATGTATGATGATTTTGATCATGGGTTTCATACACTTTCTATAATAAAACATCTAAAAGCAAAAATCTTATCAGATGGGGGACCCTGTGACAAAGTCTTATCAAATGGGGGTCCATGGTCTAATTTGTGTCAGTTTAGGGGTGAAAAAGTTTGAGAACCACTGTCCTAATCATCCTTCGCCTACTGGGGTTTTGTTGCGGTGGCAAAGTCAAGGTGGAGGGAAAAGTGTGTAAGGAGCGCCCACTGCAATGCATCACTCTGGGACGAACAGAATGAAAACCTAAATTGAAAATGGCTCCCACCTTTGTCGGGTCAATGATCTGTGTGTGTGTGCATGTGTGTGTATGTGTGTATGTGTGTGTGTGTGTGTGTGTGCGTGCATGTGTGTCTTAGAGAGAGAGAGAGAGAGACAGAAAGACAAAGCGGAGTGAAACTGCATGTAGAGCACTTTCTTGAGCAATGGAGTGCATCTGCATGAAAGGCAGGTTGAAATCTTGGAATCCTTTTAGTGTGTTAGACATATAAATTGCCTTTCACGGTGCTACATAAATCAGAAAGGACTATGCAAGTGTGGCCTTTCTCTCCCTCTCTTTCTTCTGCTCCTCTCCCACTCACCTTTTTTTTCTCTTAGATACGACTAAAAAAATACATTGGCCCTTCAACTCTCCTGTTCCTTCTCATCCCTTGGTGATGGGGTGACTGTATGTGTGTGTGTGTGTGCCTGTATGCTGCCTTCTGACAAAAGCTGCTCTCGACAAGCCAAGCCTGCCCCCTCTGAACACCCGTCTTATCCACTAACATCGTGATCCATCACGCTGTGGTTCACTGGACCCCGCCCCCCCCAACACCGCGATCCCCTGCCCCATCCTCGCCTCCACCCTTCCAGCTGCCTGTCTGACCCCGCTCCTTCCTTTCCTTCCTCCTCCCACTCATCTTCCTCTCCTCATCACGCTCTCTCATTTTTTGCCTCCCTCCCTCGATCCCACCTATCTGCGCTCCATTTCCTCCTCCCTCCCTCCTGCCCTCCATATCTCCTTTACTCCTCGTCACCCTCCTCCCTCCCCTTCCCCTCTTCGAGTGTTTATCTCGCTGCCTGTGCTCCAGTCATCCAGGCAGTCAGGGGAGCGACAGAGAGCTCTCTCCCCCAGGTCGGTGACCCTTGTCAAGGGGACAAAGTGCCCACTGTTGCTTGCCTACACAGCTGGAAAATTAAGGACTTGTGGGGGCGCGAAGGTTCAGCGTGTCCGTGTGTGTGTGAGAAAGGTAGAACAAGACAGAGAGGTGCTCATAGATCAGTCTGTGTGTGGGAAAGAAAGAGGAACAGTCAGTATGTGTGTGAGAAAATTAAGAGTCTATGTGTGTGCGTGTGTGTGTGTGTGTGTGAAAGAGATCAGGTTAAACAGTCTTGTTTAGAGAGGAAACATGCTGCAGATGGTTGTGGTTGTCCAGCTGTTACTCCATCTAATGGGTTAATGAGTATCACAGCATCCATCCAACTCACTATCTCCTCCTCTCTTTTGTCTCTCTAGTTCTCTCTTTCACATTAGCCTGCTGGCACACAACCACACGACTATTTAGCAAACATAGCAAATAGCACAACCCCTACCGCCCCCCCCCCCTACAAAAACATTAAAGTTCCTGCTCCATTTTTGTTCCTGTCCTTGCATTTATTATGCCAAACATCAACTGCTGTTTGTTTTCTATGAAAGTATGAACTACAAAGCTAATGCCCAGGTTCTGTTATTGTTGCGTAACATTACTGCTGTTCTTTGATCAGCATCCAAATCAGTTGCCCTCTGGGACTGTAGCAAACACTAAACAGGGTACAGATATTTTATTTACTCGATTTTTTTCCTCAGGGGGCTTTGACAAAATGCCAAAAAGGTGTTGTTGAATTAAACCGCAGCATAAAAAACATCACATGAACGTCAGAATGTTCCAAAGCCATCCAAAACTCAGTGAACTGTGAATCAGTTTTACAAGGCTGAACCATTCAATCTACATTTTTTGATGAGATTTCATATTTCATTTTTTTCTGAGAGTATGTCTGTACAGTATGGCATGAATATTGGTCCTTCAATTTGATTTATATGAAAGATGCAAGAAAAAAACACCAAGAAACTAACATGCTTTAAACAGAGGAGAGAATTAAACACTTCTTGACTTGGCTTTTTAGAGATAAATGAAAGCTCCTCCACAAGCTATAACTTCCACAGAAAACTGTTGGATGTATATTATAGACAGGAATGCCAGCTGCCAGTGGCTTCTTGTTACTAGAATTAAAAGCTACATTTGAACATGATGGTAAACACATGTAAATTGACGTTCACAGACTTATGCGAGTGGCTCCAATCTGTGTTTGGAGTCAAGTCGAGTCAAATTCTTCCTGTTGATTTCTCAGGTTTCCTTGCTGGTGTTGTTTTTTTCTTTTCTTGGCCAGGAGTTTGACTGTGATGGTAACTGGTGCTGCAGAAACTTCAGCTCCCAAACTGCTCTGTTGTGTAAATTTTCATCTTTTGTCAAAGTGAATTTATTTGCTATGGAGGGACTTGTTGCTTATTAATTTCATCCAAACAGGTGCTACACTTCCTTTTTATGAAACACACCGACATGGTTGTCTAGAAAGGAGTCTGTGAAGTCCTGGCTGAGCTCTTTTATTAAGTTCATCACCTCCATGTCCTGCCATGCAGGTTCCAAGTACTGCACTGTCTGTTTATCTAGCTTCAGGACTGGCTGCCTGCTTCTTCTTGATCCTATTCTTTTTCTATCATCTTCAGTCTGGTACTCTATGTAACTCTGTGATAAGCGTCTGTTGAAGAAACTCTCAGCAGTAGCCAAATCCGCAAATTTCTTCCAACAAAGAGAAAATACATAGGCTATTTTCTTAAAGCCAATGAAAGTACCTCTGTGAGTAAGTACAGTACAGCCTCACAGAGCTGTTAGCATGGCTGTAGACTCTTAGATTAGGGTGTTTTCTGATCTGCGCCTTATAGTCCGGTTGAATCGGACTCTAGTTCGTTTTCCCCTTTGGTGGGATTTGTTTGGGCAGATCTCGGTCCGGCCTCAAACGAACTCTGGAGCAGTTCGTCTGTGGTGGTAATGTGATCTGACCCAACTAATAAGCGTACTTTGCATACTGGGAAATCAACAGAGAATGAATTAGAGTAGCCGACCTGGAGTAGCACAACAAAGTACATCGCATTTTTGATATATAAGGGGATTATAGGTTTAAAAACACCCTTAGTCTTGACCAATATTCCAATATCAGTCACAACAACATTTTCCAAAAGTATGGGGACACAGGGACTCTACTAGACACAACAGAGAGGACTGGGCAACTACTCAAGCTATCAGACAGACAAAACCTTCTTTCATTTTGTAATGGATTCCTGTTTGCACAGTTTTTGTGGGTAATGAGTAAACATCTTTAGTCGTGGACTTAAAAATTGTTCCTCTTGGCTCACTCTCTCAAAGTATGAGATTAATTAAGAGGCTTTCATCTATGACTCAGATATTAGGACTGTGTCAAGTTGACCACAAAGCTGCCATTTGTTGATACCCAGGAGGACATCACACGCAAGAGCACTCAGGAATCAAAGTGCGTGTGTGCAGTCATGCAGGAAGACACATGAGAAATATGCTCACGGACCCACACGCACTAAAAATGGGAGCTGAGTAATTACAAGAGAATGCCGCATGGTGCAACAACATTCGATAAGACAAACATCATGAATATTCATTAGTTTGTTTATTCTCCCTATGTGAGAGACAAGACAAAAAATACTCCACCGCGATGTGTGATTGGCACAAAATAACACACCCTGACACAGGCACGAACAAACAAACTGACATTCACTGACATTGATATAAACACACTGATATTAACACATTGCTGCAGACAGACATTAACGGTTTAAGAAAAACGCTGAGACAGAAACAGGCACACACACACACACACACAAACATGTTAACACTGATTGTTAAAACTGATTAACACTTTCCATCACACACACATCCACTCCCTCCCCTCGACATGACAGCTGTAACTCTGTATCTTCTCCAACTTTATCTCTCTAACTTTCCCTGGGTTAGTTTTAAAGCCCCTCAAGGTCAAGACGGATAATCAACTTTCCTCCCTGTGTTGCTTCATTAGCACCGCTGAGTGATATTTCCTCTGTTTTCCTCCTGTTGTTTTTCCAATTGGTCTAATCTCTTTGTGCCCCAATATCCCGCTGTAATCCGAGAGCTGTGTTGAAACTGCCTCCAGTGATCACCGCACACACACTCACAGGCGCCAATAAACCATGCACTTGCCGATGCAGACACACTGCTGCATGCAGAAACACTAATGACACTGAAAGTACTTTATGATATATACAGTGTGAGTCTCCGTGTGTGAGGGAGAGACAGGTATAAAGTCCATTAGTGTAGGCATGCATATGCAAATGTGCGGGTGCATGTCTTCCATTACGGAAACTTGTGTGATCCATCACCAAAACTGCTATGTTTGATGATCAGTTTGTGGTCATACGCCACACTTCTCCATGCATCCGTTGTCCCTGGCAACCTTGGGGAGAACAAATGGAAAGCTGAGGATTGCCTTAGAAAGCCTCATAATTGAGATCAACCCTTCAGCTCATCACAAATGAGAAGACCATATTATAATTACTCCTCAAGCGAGCTGTTTCTATTTTTCCATTTGCTTTTTATCTTTCCGCCAGGCGGTGGCCATATGGTGTGTTGTTTATGTGTATGTGCTTGTTTGGGTGTGCTGGTGTGCGTGTGCACGTGAGAGGGAGCAAGTACAGCTCAGAAAATCCCATTAAGGGGGATATGTATTGGTTTGCTGTGTTATTCAAGGCTTTCTGGGACATTAGTACCGACATATCTTTCAATGTCAGTGCAAGCGGCAGAAAACAAACTAATCTGCTTCTCCTTCTATCCTCCTTCCTCTCTCTCTTCTCCTTCTTTTACTTGTTTTCTTCCCTCTCTGTCACTCTACATCAATCTCTGTCTTACACGCCCCCTTTTCTCTATTTCTTCCCTCTTCTCATCACTATGCTCCCGCAAGATGCAACATTTTCCTTCGTCCTTTCTGTCTGTCCTTCTCTCCTCTCCTCTTCACAGCATGAAAGTCTGAACCGTTAACCTATCTGTGTATTTGGGGTGGGTTTTTTTTTGGAGTTGGAAACTGGGCCAGGATCCACTTTTACATGATGTTATGCTGTCAATATCAAAACTTTGCAAAAACAGGGGAAAAAAAAAAAAAATTCTGGATCCATATTCCTCCACTACCTTATGGACTCAACAGCAGCGACAAATCGTATCCCAAATAACACATACATGAAAATACACAAATAAAAACACATTAATATATCCCAGTCTCTGAAAAATAGTACACAATGGATTAAATCCAGTTATGTTACGTGTAAACTAAAATCCAGCGCTGGCTTTGTTCTCAGTTTGTGAATTCAAAAACAACAAATGCATGCAAACATGCAGATAAACACAATACCACACACAAGCTGAATGTGGCAACAGCTGTAAAACCGTTTCTCTTTTTACATTTAGACACTTTGTTTGTCTGCATTAAATGTGTGTGCAGTAGGTGAGTATGACAGAATAAAAGGTACGTTGTTTTGTGATTCTAACCTAATTTTGAAAAATATATTAGAGCAATACACACATACTGTATTACCTACATAAGAAATGAGGTGCAATTAAAGTAACACTGCAGAAAATGGTATGATGCATACTGTAGGACACATTGGGGTCTTGTCTTTAATTTCATGGAATAAACGACTTTTCCTTAATTTCAAATTGAGGAGGTGATTGAATTCCACTAAGACATGGAGAGTTGCCTCATACCTGGACCCCCACACTCTGACCTCTTTGCCGAGTGGGGGTCTGACAAAATGACACTGACCAAAGTTAAACACTGTGACAAAATGAAGATTGAACAGACCTCCTGAGAGACCATTTCTGACCAATAACTAACTGAACTGAAAGCATAAATGACCTTTGGGGTCATTTGAACCAGGAGAGAGGACTGATAACTCAACACATGGACAAAAAACCCCTTCTCTTATCTCCCAGACCGGAGTCATAAACTCTAACTCACATTCCTGAAGGACATTCATTGAGTCTCTGAGCCAAATCTGAATTTGTGTGAATTAAAAGTCTAATTATTATGTAAATCATATGTTGTTTGTTATAAAAATTCATAAAGAATGGTATAACTTTGATAACTATGCTATAATCAATTGAGGAGATATTAATTTTTGATTTTATTATATTTTTACTACATGTGACAATACTGCCCCCTATTGATAGGTTAGAACTTTTAAATGTTAAGAGTTAAAGAAGTTTTATATGGTAGCTATGCAATGGTATTTTTGAACGTTTTATATTATAAAGTAAGAGTTATGTTGAATTTTTTTTTAATATGTTTCTGAAAGTTTTCTAGTCACATAATTGTTGCTTTAACTTTATTTCATTCACTATAGTATTAAACTTGTGTTTCACTACTAGACGTGTAGATGGTTTGAGAACATTAAATCAAGGTTGAATGTCTAAACATCAGGAGGAGCGTTAATATGAAGGTTAATGTTTGGTATGTTGACAGGAAGGATTAATTTAGTGTGAAATGAATGTATAATGCTGAACAGTTTTTTCTGAATGGTTTTACATTATATGGCAACAAGGTGATATGAAGTGTTCAGACATAGTGACGCATTTAAAATTCAAAACTTAATTCTCCAGTTTGAAAAATAATTTATCATCTCAAGTCAAAGTCAACCAAACCTTAAACGTCCCTGAAACAAAGATATTGAATATTCATCAGTAATTTGGCGCAAAAACATTTGAAACACACCCAAAACTCTGTTTTGATCAAAAATTATAAATAGAAAAGCTTGACTGAGCTCAGTTGAGCTGGACTCCAGACTCCATGAGCCAAGACATACTGCTTCTACTAGATGTCTCTTTTCTTTGTTTTCAACCAAGTTTATGCATATATTAATCTTTTATTGAAACAAGTTCAATTTGCTTTTTGTATTTGTAACATTAAGTCTAGTGCTTCCATGTATAGTATTTCACTTTGAACTTTACACTGCAACTGAATGAAGATTTGAGTGCAGTCAGGAAAGTTTATTCGGCACTCAACTAAGCTTACAAGAAGCCAGCCAAAGCCTGAATCCTCAACTCAAACTGAAACGTCGCTTTGAAGAAGATAGCAACGCTTAAACTGGATCTCAGCCTGCTTGTTGAGAGCATACGGCCAAACTGGGAGTTAAGCTGACAGAAAGACTCTTTCACAGAGCTGCCTGAAACACGGCTTGACTCCTCTTCACTGGTGGTTCAACACCACTGTACCGCCAAGACTCAACACGGCCCGAGCTGTATAATTACAGTTTGACTCCAGCTAAACCCAAAACAACACCGGACCTGCTGAGACGACATCAACTACAACTAAACCAGTCAACAGTAAGGCGTACCATGGCTTTGTGATCAAGGGTTGATGTCAAATAACGTTAAAACTAAAAGATAATTTCTTTAGAGGAAGTTGAGTTAGCTTTCCTTTGGCATTCCCCTCTGCAATACATTAGCCTTGAGTTACACACTTCAAGCCACTATTTCTAAACAATTTCTTTATTATTTTATTTTTATGACCATTTAAAGGTCTTATTATTCTTTTTCTTTATTATCTTATGCTTTATCATGTATCCTCAAGGCATTTAGCTATTAATAAATGTCTTCATTTATCCTAAGAAGTTGTTGTTGTGATTTCTTTGAGCACAGCAGATAGAGGTCACCGCTTTGAAAAGAACTTATGAGACTGATTAATTGATCAAATTGAGAATTGAATTCAGGGTTTAATGTTTCCTCCAGACAATAAAGATTACCCTTAAGGAGGTGGTGCCCATTATACAAGGTTATATGTTGATTAATGCCTGATATTCCTACAATTTAATGAAATAGCTCTAGCTGCAGAAGCAATAGTAAGTAATGTTGAAAGTGTTCTAAAGTGTAGGATTATACATGACAGGGTCCATGATCACATTTTGAATCATTGCTGCTCATAAACAAGCATCTGTGTTGGTGGGGTCACGGTGGAACTGGTTCATCATCTAACCAGATACAGTAAAGGCGCCTTTAGACTGTGCAACAACAGTCCGGCAAGTGTATTGCAAGTCACGTAATCACACATCACGTGAACTAATCCTACTTGTGTAGGTATTGTGTGTGTATCCAGAACCTGATATATCGTATTCTTCTGTGCTGTAAATGGGATCACTTGTCTTGGAGCCATTTCTAAACAAACTACTATAACCATTGGCTGAACATGTCAGCCAGTGCAGCAGTGGGGCTCATTGATGTGTTTTATAATAAGAAAAATATAGAAACTCACAAGCCTTATGTTTCTCCTTAATATGTAAGGTGTCCCCTCTTTTTCAAAGTGAACATGGTGGTTGATTGGAGATTTAAAAGCTCTGCACAGCACATAAATATACTCACTCACCTGAAAAAAGACAAATCTGGCTACATCATTATCACATCGCTAACAGCTTTGTCTTATCTTAAAGGTCAGATCTGTGGGCGCAGTAACTCAACACAATGTATGATTAAAAAAAATGATCAGAGGAGACACATTTGACCTTGTGTATATTTTATTCATCGAAGAGGTAACTGCACCAACAACCTGATATATTCAAAAACTTGGTGTATTCCTTTGAGCAACACGCTGAACCTCTAGAGCCATGAAAGTGAGAATTTTCCCAGCTGAGCTATCATGTTCTTTTTATCATCACTCAGTATGCTTACATCAGAAATCTGGCCCACTTGAATGCTATCCATGCAGAGCTTTTTCTCTCAGGAGGATTCAGTTTAATGTTGCTGTCTGACAACAATCTCCACCTAGTAATATCAGAAGCGTGGACATCCACAGGGGACAAACTCACACACTGATTATAACCCTTACACACACACACACACATACACGAGTGAAAACACACTCACTGACACACACACACACACCTTTCCCAGATGTATTGGCATTGAATGGAATGAATACATTAAAACCCTCAATAAGGTAAGTGCATCAGCTAGATGAAACACACACACGGTCATCGACACACACATATCTGTTTCATTTATGCTGGATTGGCAATTCTTCTTTAAAGACATGCAGATAGAGCAATAATACATGTTGTTAGTTAGATTTGTTGGATGCTCTCAGTGCATTAATGTGTGTGTGTATTTCTGTGCGCAGTACTTTTGTGTACGTAATGCCTGGGGCCTACCCTTCAGCACAGGATCATTTCAGAGTAGATGAGATAGAAAAGAGGAATAAATATATGGATGATGGAGAAGAAAATAGATAACAGGGAGAAGATGGAAAAAAAGACAGACATAATAAGACAATAAAGTTTAAGGCATGCTTTGTGTGAATATTTGTGCAACTGTATGGATGTTGCAATGATTGGTTATTTTTCTGTGTCTTTGCTTGCCTCTCGTGTGTATTTTTTTTCAATGACATGTCTGTGTTATTGATGTGTATTTTTGAATATGTGGGGTTTTTTGGGTTGAGAGACATAATGGGCAGAAATGCGTAGCATCTACTTTGTTGCTTGTCCTAGAAAGACTGATTTTCTGAAAATATCTCCTCTTTTTTTTTTTTCGCAGCCATGTGCAGCTCGTACTCTCAACTAAAATATGAAGTGAAAAACACACTGTCATCTCTCCTATAGTTCACCTGGGCCGCCTTTACGTGGATTCCAGAAGACAATTAACGAGTTTAATGTTTGATGTTATATTGTAGGCTCTTTATATTGACTGATGTCTAATTTTGGCTGAAATGAGCAAAGGCAGGAAACAATACTCTGCACGCGCTGTTTAAACCTTTGAAACAAAAGCCTGTCATTACAGATGAATTATAAAACATCTTTTTATTATGACAGGCAGACAAGATTCCTTACTTGCATGTTTAATTACATGTTAAAACTTCTACATAAATTATATATCCAACGATTGAGAGCAACTGTTGTAGAATGTGTAGAAAAACCTTCTATTATTTCTACAAATATAGTAGCACCAATGAGACAAAATCTACAAATCTAAGTTGAAGTTTAGTCTCTGAAAGCGAAGATGCAAATGTAATTAGGCTAAAATATTAATTATGCCCCTAGCCTTTTAGTTAGTTTAAGTTAATTGAGGACAAACATTATAAGAAATACTTAAAATGAGAAAAATGATGCTCATACAAACACATATGGCTCCCATTCATCATGTTCTCAGTACAATTCACAGCACATATAAATAGCTAACCAATACTATTAACCAGTGAATCACAAATCTATCATGTCAACTTGTGCAATTAACCACACACCCTGTTAGCTCCTGTAACATTATATCACAAACAAGATATGTGGAGTAGCATTTGCTATAATATACTATACTTACTATAATAATAAAGTTGTTTCAAGGTGAAACTAATTTTAAAGATCCCCTCCAGACATATTGTAAGACATATAGAAATGCTCTTCTTGGAACAATAATGTATGTCTGATATGATTTTTCCACAAAAAAAGTATAAGTGCAAATATATGTAATTTCATAAGTTTAACTGCAAGATGTCTCCCACTTCATTCTCAGTGTATGTGCACTGGAAGCTTCGAGTTTCCACGTCACACTTGTCTAAAGGTGCATACCTGACCAGGATTCACTTCCAACTATTTGTGTTGTCACAAATCATGCTGATAGGCCCACCCCTTAAAAATCACATTTTCAATGAGCACAGAGAAACTTTCCACCTTCAGCAGATGAATGTGAAAACAGCCTTCTAGTGTCAAACTGCACATACATCATTCTGCACAGTGAAGCTCAAACATCCAACTGTAGGAACAAGAAGAAAAACATATTTTTAACTTCTCTTTTTTTTTTCAATCCAACAAGCTCTGCTGTGTGCATCTGTCTTCACTTATCTGCTATTTCCAGGAAGAAGTTCTCACCACGTACATTTTGAACTTTAACATAAGTGCGTTTTTTTTTTTTTTGAGATTTTCTTTTTTGAGATTTTTTGTATCCGGAAATCTATGTCTGCCTGTCTTTTCTTTAAAATCAGCTCAAAGTGCTCTAATTCTATTAACCCAGTTTGATTCCTGTTCTAATTATGCTCATCTGACAATACTTCCCTTAAAGAGGTTTGACTGTGACAGTTATTGAGCCTGCACACTGAGGATGGCATTAGCTGAAACGTTTGAGCTTGTAATACTACTGCCGTGCAAACAAATAAATACATAGTAAATGAGACCTTTAAAAGACCATTTTTAACTTTAAGTGTAAACCAGTTTACCTCTAGCAAAACAAGACTGGGAGCATACCATTTGATCTTTGCCTCTGCCCTGAAACAGAGCATTCATTTCAGGAACTTCAGACAGATTCCTTTAGCAAGTAAATACATATGAGAGTGTATAAAATACTTTACATTATTTCTAAGCTTGTAAGATTGTTGTATGATTGGAAAACCAATCCAGAATATATTAATTTTTGTTAGTACCAAAATCTGTTTAGAAAATACAGTGCAATATTTTCCTACACAAAAAAGAATAAGCCAAAATGTATTCTCGCTTGATAGATTTTGTCTCAAATAACAGATTTTTAGGAAAGAAGGATTTTGTTTTTTAAATTAATTCAGGTGTTTTAAATAAATGTGCAGTATATATATATATATAAGTTGTGAAGCTCACTCTGTGGCAATACCAAAGCACATACAACACACACACACACAGAGCAATAGAGGCTTTGAAAAAGCATACAGATAGACACACAATACACGCACCAAAAGCTTCACCAGCAGCTGGTGTTGTCTTTACAAACAGTTCCATTACAATCACGCACCCACCACCCATCCACACAGACAGACATATAGTTACACAAAGCCCATTGCTCAAATGGGAGCTCCCATATGCATACAAAAACTCCAGCACCCATGGGACTCTCATGAGTTTGCGTGACTGAGAGACCGAGGGAGTAAAAAAGACAAGCACAATGAGAAGGAAGGAAAAAGAAGTATGAAATATAAAAGCGTAACCGAGGAAATAAAATAGGGAAAAAGAGAGAGATGCTGCCCTTGCAAACACCTTATTACTCCAACTTAATGTAGTGTAAAGTGTTATACTCTTTTCCTTCGACACAGGCACCTTTGTGGCTATAAGCAGTAAGTGTTGCACTCAGGTAGACAGACATGGGGCGGGATAAGACACATGACTCTGTCAACACAACATATGACAGCATTATCCCGGGCAATGACGCATTACAGAGGGAAAAGCAACCAGAGAGCACACATTATGGGATGCAAATGATTTGGGCGCCTCTGTGACAGATCACACTTTGTTGCTCTATTTCTTGTACAAGCTCTCTCACTAAGCACCCACCCACAACACACACACACACACACCATTGCTATTTCCCATTAGCGAACCGTCTACTTCCACCACCACAGATGTCTTCAAGTGTCTCCTGTTCTAACCTATGTGAGAGGCTGGAGAAAGGTTTTGTGGCTAATTCCGTCGTCAATTTGCTGTGCTATATAAAGCCTTACTTTACACGTCAGCCTCGAGTGCCTCTTATCATCTGAGTGAACACCCTCAGCTCCCCTGCCCCTGCCTGTAATGGGGTGGGGGCCAAAAATCTGCCTGCAACCTTGAAGGGAGGCGGATTCTCATCAGTGCATTTAAAGCAGGGGAAGATAGAGAGGATAATTTAACGTTAATTAGCATCTTGTCTACAGGGGGGTAAGAAAAGGAAGGGAAAAATGAGAGGCGGACACTGGGTTGATGGGTGGGGTTGGGGAGGTGTGTGTGTGTGCGGGGGGGTGACAGACCCCTGAGGACCTTGGTGATAGTTCTCCTTTCTCTTGTCTTTCGATATATTAGCTCTTGTTCTGTCTCGGCCCCTGACTTGCTTCATGCCTGGAGTGATTTCACAAATTAATGACAGTGTAACCGGAACATTAGTCGGGTAATGAAAGATGTGGCACAATAGGCCAGTGTGTGGGAACAATAGGCTAATAAAAAGGGATAATACATGAAACATAAAGGGATATTTAAAATTAATAATGACATTATCCCAAAGGGTTAAAAGCAAACGACACCGTCCCTATAGTGTATACTTTTTATTTTTTTCCCCATCAGCAGTGAAACAACTAACAAATCACAAGCTAACAGGTGTGAGTTGACATAAAGGCCACACAGCAGTGGAGTCAGCTGTACTCATTGCAGATCAATTAAGGACTGCATATTTTTCAATAATACATAATTAGGGGCAGCCTTTTATAGTTCAGCTTAATGTCAGCTAGCCTTGTTCACATCTCACAGCAATGCACCATTTTTGGTACCTGTTATTTCTGCTGAGAGACACGTGAGCTTAGAAGAGGGGAAAAAAAAGCGATTGTCTGCCGCTTCTGCATTCGCAAAGGTTAATGATGGAACATCAAATCCCACAAACTAGAGAAAAAAAAATAAACAAGTGGTTAACCAGTGCTGCAGAATAAAGTCATTATGGTTTATTTCAAGACCTGTGAGTGTGTGTGTGTGTGGTATATTACTGTGGTTGGCTTGCTATGACTTGTGAGGCAATAATTGAAACCAGAATGCCAAAGGAATGGACTGTAATAACACCATGAATACGCACAGCCTCATTATCCTGATATCACACTCATATCTCCACCCCCGTTTCTTTCCTCTCCTCCCGTCTCCCTCTCTCTCCTTCTTTGTCTGTCATAACCTTTGTTACACCAAAAAAACTACGTTTGACCGGCGTTTCTGCACACAGACGTTACAAGTGGGACTGTTTTACCCCAAATTTGATGAACACAGGTCAGGTAGTGTGTTATGTTTAATTCATTTGCCAAAATATAATACTGAAAAAAAAAGACTACCGCCTGTACCCTGCACATATTCATTAAAACTTCATAAAGTCAATTAACAACTTGTTTACATGTGATCCTGTTACTGTTGTTGTCACGGCTGTGGTCAGCCAATTAATCATATGTTCCAAGTCCTTTCTTTTTCACTGAGTGACCTACATATCATGCGCTTTTCCAACCCTGATACCAAGGTTGTCTATTCCTGGACACAAGGCAGTCGTTTCCCACTGAGGCTCGATCTGTGATTGAAATGTGTTGAAAGCTTGATGCAACAAGAGCACAGAGGTATCGCTTGCTCTGTTTCTCTTTGTCTTTCTCTGTCTTTCCTCCTTCTATCTGTAAACCTCCTTTTATTTCTCTTTAATCAAAATCCCTCTATTTTCCTCTTTCCATCTATCTACTCTGTCTAGCTGCCTTATGGCTCACTTCACCTACTTTTTAGCAGCCTGTAACATTTCAACATTCAAAAAATATGCCAACAAAGTTCTACAATATGATAAAATTCTGAAATAACAGCACTTTATAATGATAGCATTTTACCACTAACATAATAACTTTTGACATGATTGGAGAAAAAAAAAAAAACGTTATATTGATAATTGTGCCTTCATGACATCAGCCCAGATAAATTGGATGTCATTTTGCTGACAGCAAGTGAAAGCTTTATTTAGCAAAGAGAAAAAGGCAAGATATGTGGCCCTATCAACAGTCTCATTTTAGGGTAGTCAGGTTATTATCTCAAAACACTAACATTTGCTGTAACTGAATTTTGCTGTCAGTGTTACTTTTCACTTGAGATTGTTTAATTACACGAGATGATGACAGCATTAAATTATTCAGACAAAAACTGTTTGAGTCAGTAATACTAAACCCAGTCAGTAAGTTAAATGTTCGTGTACAATATAACATAATCATTAAGGTAACTTATTGCAGTTACTGATTTATCTCATTCCTTAATTACACTCTGACAGGTTAAATTGCACTTGTTTGGTGACATTACTGCCATAAATTTGTGTGTTGTTGAACAATTGCAAAATGTTGAATACATTTGTAATGCTAAAAAGCGTAATGTGTTGGCTTTGTCATTCAGACATAGGTGTCTTTTATGTTAAGGTTCCTTAAGGCTTTATTTAGACTCAGGCCATTTAACGGAAAGAGACACTAACGCTTGCATGATATTTGCCACCTGGTGCGCCGGAGAGAGAGCGGAACAAGACGCATTTCATCTCTGTCTGTGTGTCTTTAACCTTGTGCTGCTGTGGGGTCTTTACATTAATCTGGCAGCATTTAGCTCAGACTTGCGCCGCGTTGAAAGTAAATGTTAGGTAAATGTTACTAGCAAAGAGCTAGTAAGATTGCTGTTGTGACTTTTACATAAAAGTGACTCAGGTGCTTATTCAGGCGTGAGACTGACTTGATAAATTGCCATCACGTTAAAGCGTTGCATGTCTGAAAGGGGCTTAGTCATCATAGGGGCACATGCTATCTTGGACAATGATTTAGCCAAAATCTCTTCATATAAGAGGAAAATCAGTGCACATATTAAACATTGACACTGTAATGAAGCACAACTCACTGGATTAATGAGCTCATTTATGTAATGGAAACATTTCTCTCTTCATTAGCCTGGATCCTATAAATGATTCTATCAAGTGCTTCAGGAAAGTATGAGAAATAAATAGAAACAACATGTGTTTTCACAAAAGCTGTGTGTGCGCGTACATGTGTGTCTTTGTGTGACTGAGAAAGAAAGAAAGAAAGACAAACAGAGTGGAGTTAGAGAAGTTTTGTTTGGTGAGCAAAAATGCTCCAGTAGATACGGTAATGTTTCGGTTCTTGCTTCTAAGTGGCTCTACTGAGAGCAAGGCAATTGCAGTTTTGATGATCAAAAGCAGGTAATCATTTACTATTGTCATTTTTTTCGAGAGACGGTCGATTTATCAGCAGCATTACACTAATTCAATGTCCCCGGGGTCTCTAGTAACTACTTGTATATTGGATGATTCTGCACCTCATGATCTACAAAATTGCTGATGTTCAGTGTCAAAGGAGATCAGAGTTTCTGCCACATCACGGATGTGTTTTAGTTGCCGAACCCTGACCTTACCTTCAACTTTTTTGCCATCTTTCCCTACCTATATCCATAGTTGCACAGATATTGCAACAGATATTATAAAAATCAAGATATTTTAAAATGTTGGCAGTGGACAGAATATCAGCTTTCTTATCTGATGGTAGGGTCGCTCTGATTAGAGGTCGGAACTAAACATGTAGACTTTTTTTAAACAAGCTGTTTTAATATATTGACTTCTAGTTAAGAGTTGCTGTGAATGGTCATTTCAAGCGATATCATGAACTTCCACATACGTGGGTTAAGGTCAAGTGCGCAACACCGATTGTACATCACTCAGCTTGCTAGAACCCAGGTGCAGTAAAATAAACACAATACACATTTCCGAAAGAAGAAAGAGCAAAAGTTACAAGAAAATCGCTTTGTCCTTTCACTGTTCATAGTAAGTACTTGACCTTTCAAGGTAACTGTTCTCTGATGTTGTACTCAAAAGCTTTAGCGTACACTACATCCAAACTCCTCTGTGGCTGTGAGTGTACGTGTCAGAGAGAATGATAAATGTGTGTTGTTATCTGTGTCTGCATCTTGTTTGTGCAAGCCTTGTGCCATTGGTTGTTTACAGGTTGTTTATGCTGAAAGGAATTATGCTATATCATTAGTGAAGGGTGCTAATTCTCCTCTAAAAGCTGTGATTCCAACACTAATGGAAACAGTGTTCAACAGAGTGAGTGAGAGGAGAGGGCCAGAGAGATGCGGTGGGGGAAAAAGGGAGCTTTAAAAATGAAAGGAAGAAAATAATGTGAGGTAAAATTGGAGGTGAAGAATGGGAGAAAGGCAAAAATGGAGACTTGAGATGGTAAATGGGATGAGGGAGAGGATAAAGGGAGAGTAAGAGGGGGGGTAAATGTGCAGTAGGAAGTGAAAATAGATGGATATAAATTGATAAATGCGGATGCAAGGGAAAATGGGTAGCGGTGGACAGAAGAAGAGATGAGATGGAAGAAGAAGAGGGTGGAGGGAGGAGAGAAAGGAAATATTGCCTGCGTGTGTGTGTGTCTGCTCGAGTTATGTCTTTGTGCGTGTGGTGCTGCATGCATCAGCATCAAGCTCTCCCATTATTTTACCGACCAATACTGTGAATGAGCGGACACAGACAAGCTGTGTGTGTGTGCGTGTGTGTGCGTGCGCGGATGTTGTCTGAGTGAGAGAAAGGTGATAAAAAATGATAAAAAAGGACATAATACGTGAAAAGAGGTGAGGAAGGGGTCAGACAATTAGAACAATTACTGCCCAAGTTCCAAATTAGGGGTGTCACTGGTGGCAGAATATAATTCCCATTTAACGGTTCGTTTAGCTCCAAAATGCCAGCCCTAGTGTAATAGATCAGATCTGGACAGGAAAAAAAAAGGGGAAGTGGAAGAGTAGCAAGTGTGCGTCTGTGTGCGTCTGTGTGTGCCTGTGGTTCGCAGTGGAAATGCTGTTGACAGTGTAATTTGATGAAAGCTGACAGCTAATTTATGGAGCATATTTTTGGGTAAACGATTTTTCCCGGTCCTACATTCTCAGTCATTCTAGACTGGTAATTGGATTTCCCTAACTTGCAAGGTAGTGAATTAGGAATAAACTAGTTAATGAAGGACTGACTGTCTGTGTGTGTGTGTGTGTGTGTGTGTGTGTGTGTGTGT
The DNA here is from genome assembly GCA_038419695.1 of Scomberomorus guttatus. Lineage (NCBI taxonomy): Eukaryota > Metazoa > Chordata > Actinopteri > Scombriformes > Scombridae > Scomberomorus > Scomberomorus guttatus. The sequence goes on along the minus strand of CM076464.1, from coordinate 13,005,840 downwards.
TATGAGTTTCCATGCAACAGCATTTTAAGCTTGAGTGTAAAAAAATGTATATTAAAAAAGTGTGTGTATTTGTGTGTCTGTGTGTGTACACACTATGTTTGCAGGTGAACGTGTAATCTCATAGTGCACTGAAGGTTAATTGCAAAGTTTTGGTCTGCTGCAATACCCAACTATTACTAACCTATTGCTTTATTCCTACTCAGTCAGTCAAGGACCATGGACACACACATACACACACACACACACACACACACACACACACACACACACACACACAGACAGGCCCACAAATAACAAACCCACCATCCTCTCAGTCACTCTAATTGCCAGAAATGTCTTGTCTTTATGAAGCTATTCCCTATGGTGGGTCTTTGTGTGCATGCTTGTAAAGCCTGCGTGTGTTTGTGTGTGTTTGTGTGTGTGTGTGTGTGTGTGTGTGTGTGTATGAGTTTGTGTTGGCCAGAGGAAAATGGCAGAGAGTGTTTCTGACAATGACAGCAAGCTTGTTATTCTCATAGTGAAAATCACACAGCATTGTGAATAAAGCTATGCATCTACACACACACGCACGCACGCACGCACTCACACACACACACACAAAGATGTCTTCCTCAAACAAGATATTAGACTAAATACCAAGCTTTTACAAAGACAGAGCAAAACAAGAGTATAATGCAGCTGCCTTTGTCTCTTCTGTCACCAGCTGCACACCCTCCTCTCTCCTCCTCCCTGCGGCATAAAAACTATTTTAAACCCTGTTTAAACGCCACTAAACTGAACCATAACTCAAATCAAACATATCTAATCCAGGGCAAACCTTTCACAACTCAACCATTTCACAAGCCAGCCTAACTAATCCAAACCAAACTGACACAAAACCCTACCAGGCCTCGTTCAAGTACATTACAGCCAAACTTACTAAGTCCAAACAAATCTAATGCAAATGAATGTAATCCAAGTTAATCTACTCAGAATGAGCCCAGTCAGGCAACAACTCATTTCCAATGGTCTGTTTTAACACTATCATCCGTGGTTCTAGTGCTGGGTAAAGACAGGATGAAGGCAACAGTTCAAACATACAGATGGGTGACAAATTAAAGGGAAAAACCATGTATAAGGTGTCTTAGTAAGCTTTAATGCTCGTTGGCATTGATTCGTTAAGCCTCTGAGACTCTACTGAAGGAACGGAGCCCCATTTGTTCAAAAGATATTCCTGCATTTGGTGTTTTTAATGTCAGCAGAGAGTGTTTTCTAGCATCTTAGTCCAAAATCTCCCATAGATCTTCACTGGGTTAAGATCTCGTGACTGTGAAGGCCGTATCATGTGATTCCCATGATTTTTGGAGCATTGGCATTCTTGTTTCTCCACTACTTTTTTCAGATTTTAACTTTAAGTTGCTGCTCATCCGTAGTATCCCCAGACAGGACAAGATGGGGAAACTCTGTGCTGCTGTTAATGTGAATTTCCACCGTGACAAAAAGCAAACATTCTGTCTGCCTCAGTGCTGTGTGCCTGTATTTGAGTCAGTGTTGAATAAAGATGCCATCCTCAGCATTTACCTGGAGTGTTGAGCAGTCTGGACATGCTACATCTGTAGGCGATTTGCTGCTCACAGTATTCTGCACTGGTGGTGATGGCTGTCACCTGGAAACACAAGCATGGATATTCATTTTCATTTTTTATTTCGTGTAAGAACAAATTACTGAGCTGCAAAATAAAACAAGATGCACTGTAATATTGTTTTAATTTAACTCCCTGTGACTTTGAGAAGCTGAAAATGGAACAAGTGATCCATAGAAATTAGGAGAGAACATAATTACAGGAGGGATGTGCTACTCAAATCCTGTCATTTTGTGGACTGCAGCGGTCTCGCACACATTACAGGTAAAAACTGCTGTCACTCCTCATTGGAGGGTTGAAACCTGTGAAGTTCACACACAGTTCGCTTTTGACTGAGAGTGACAACTGCAGTCTATAACCACTCACCAGAAAGATTAAGGTATTGACTCGTGTGAGAGAGCAGAATCAGGTAGTCTGAGTTGTATGTAGCAGAACCACAGCAGACAAGTGGTAGAGACATAAGGTGAAACACTTGTTATATTGTATTGTCATTGTGCATTTGTAAAATAAATAAATATGGGACTGTGAAGTGAAATTATGCTGTTTCTCATTTCTGTCACGACATCATATATGGTCAGGAAGCAGCCTCAGTGATGCACACTACAGGTGACATGTTGCTTAAAGAGTACCAGGTTGGTAAAAGGAAAGAGGATATGATGCTGCTGCTGAGGCAGGTTTATCGTAACTGTGGCAGCAGATAAATTGGTTTATAGCATTAATGTTACCATGGTTACAGATTTCATTTATTCTGTGTATTTACAGGCATCACAAGATGCGAGAGGAGAAATGACTCACTTTATTATTATCCATTAAAAACAGTGGAAAAGAAGGGTTGTCACTTGCAGAAACAATAACAAGCAAGGATTTCAGAATATATCAAGAATCCTGACTGCTACACTCTATCTTGCTTAGGTTAGAGAAGAAAACCACAACCTGACCTGGACACATTGCTGTTCAGTCTGCTTGTATACATGTTTACTGTAGTTGAATTATAAATTATGGAAAGTGGGTAATCACGGTTCACTAGATTCTGAAGAGCACTCTATTAGCACTGGGCAAATATTAATTTGATTTAATTATAATTAGATTTTTATTGAGTAATTTGATTTAATTTAACGTGCAAACAACTCAAGGCACAGCTCTGCATTACTAATACATGTGTGGACAAACAAATGTTAAATGATCAGTGGTTGACATGGTTTAGAATTTGACTTTGTGCCTTCGGAAAAGCGACTTTGTCGCCATATAGCTCAGATGTTTGAAGTAGTTGGTTTTGATAGGTGTTAGGATGCTGAGAGGATATTACCAATCTGTATAGTTTTTCGGAGAATAAAACCTTTGGATATTGAAAAAAATAGCACTAAAATTAAATTGTACAGTTCTTGGTAACACCTGGTTCACCTTTTATTGACTGAATTGTCAAATATTCACATAGAAATACTACTACTGTCACACATTAGTGGGTGATTTAAATGAGACAAACAACACAACACAGACAAACAAAGCTTTTGATCAGCAAACAACCAAGAAAGCAGCCTGATATCATTTAAAATGTTGCCACAGTGTAGCAGGTAGAAGTGTAGACCCACAAACTCAGCTAACACATGTTGGAAACTGGTCTCAGTGAGGAGAGTGGAGATACTGTACTCCATGTTAAACCTGCCTTTAAGTGTAAGATATCATACTGGCAGAGTTAACTGCCAATATGAAACTATTTTCATCTGCAAAATTGGAAAATATTCCATGAAATATTTGTATGCTCCTCATCCTTCACAAGAGGATGTAGATAAGGCGTCTCCTAGCATGAAGCTTTTTATGTTGTATTTTCATTAAGAATCACATCGTTTTTACTTTGTGGAAAATAGTGACAGGCATAAGTACAATTTCAGTTTTTTTTTATATTTAATTTTTTAGTTGGATGACTTTTAGTTAGATGTATAAAACCTAAAATGCAAATGTCATAATAAGCAACACAACACTGTCTATGCATAATGCATGCTGATGTGTGTGTGTGTGTGTGTCTACATGTGTGTTACCTGGTCCATAGAGGCACTGTAGTTGACCTGGAGTACGGTGCGCCTCTCTCTACTGGAGCCAGTCACTGTAGTATTGGGTGGTAGGTTGTTCATAACTGTCGTCCACACTTTGTCCTCTACACATCCAAACACACACAAACATGTTGGCATCTTACAGTATATAGGACAACAGAATTATTCTTCAACTGCATGATCCAATCTATTTAGACTTTGTAAATTAATTTTTTAATTAAGTTCCACATTTACAAATACAGTAGATCAACCCACATGTTGATATATCCACACACACACACAAAGAACTGCACACACGCACACACACGCACACACACACACACACACAGTTGTTGTCATGGCAGTGAAGTTCCTTCTGTGTAATCTAAGTTACAGCTATGAGACTCCAGGGTTTAATAGACACTTCTGTGCTGTTATAGCATGAGCCAGTCACTCAGACTTCTCCCTGTTCATTCACACTGTCAGTCAGGGGATGTGTGTGTATGGGTATATTTAAGGTCTCTGGGGTGTGTGTGTATGTGTAGGAGAAAAAGAAACTCTTAACATTTCTGAGGCTTGTGTAAGTGTGCTATTCAGCGTGACTAAGGGGCTAGCCAGCGGAGTGCAGTGACATTTCATTAAAAGTCTCGCCTTTGCTCTGTCTGCGTGCTCTGCTGTTCCAGACTATCTACTTATTCCACTCTGTGTATGTGTGTGTGTGTGTGTGTGTGCGTGGAGTCAGGGAGGTGCGTGTGTTGGTATGTGTGTGCATGTAAGTGTCACTCAGACTGTTGGAGCACTCTTAGGTTTGCGTAACAGGGCCATTTCATATGTGTTAGCGATGTGTGAATGTGTGTGTACTTGTATCCGTGTGCGTGTGTGTGTCTTCGGTGGCTACGCCTTCTGAGTTAAATGTCAGTAGCTGTGACTGCGTTGCCATGGAAACCCCAGGTATAGAGGGTTAAGAGTGCTGCTGTCTGAGGATAAGAATGAGGAGGGTGGGAGAATTTTCTTCCCTCACAAGTCACCAGGGCTGGACGGACTATGGAGGAGCACACGCACAGGGACACCACATCAGAGCCCACACATGGACACAGAACAGTGATCGCAGGCACTCACACACCTGTCATGTTGCAGTTGACTTTGAAGGGGTCAAGGGGTCCACTGCCATCAGGGTCAATCCAGTAGGTGTCAGAGGATCTGCCCAAATGCTTATAGGCCTCACATGATGGCTCATAGATAGCTGGGGTTAAGGAGGAGGAAGGAAAATATGGGAAAAAAGAGCAGTTAGAGGATATTAAGAGAAAACGAGAAGTCCATAGCAACCGAGGCTGTAACACTCATTACATACCAGACAAACAAACTCTTTCTCTTTTTTAAAAGTTTGTGTTGCATTAATATGAATAGCTGGGTATCATGTAATACCTAACACTGTAACTTGATTTTGGCATGGCGGACGGCTAAAAATACTACAATACCCATGAACCTCGGCCGCCATTGCTATGGACAAGAAACCTTGGGTGCAAATCAGAGCGTAATGAATTCACTCTGTAAATTTTTATGTACATAGTCTTCAACCTTCGACTTTTCACTAAACAACCAGATATTTTCTAATGTAGTTGATCATCTTTTGTACCGATGATTTAAGCAGGAGAGTTTCATATTGATTCAAGCCGTTGAAAGTGCTCAAACTGTGAGTAATGTAACATTGTCTATGGGAAAAATGAATGGGATTTTTACTTCCGGAACCAGGGGTTTCAGTTAAACATTCTGTTGCTAGTAGCAACCCCCACTGGCATAGTTCCATAGCAGTTGCAGTTTAATTGAAATTGTTACATCCATGTTGTCAGACATCTTTTATCTACTCTACAAATTCCCTTGCTGGAGTATTATCTGTAGGTAGTCTTTTATTATAGTGGTTTTGGCAAGCGTTTGCCGCCACGGCTGTTGCCCAGCAACATCGGTGTTCTGTGTTTTGATTCGTGATGTTTATATCAAAAACAAGGGGGAGCGTTAGCAGCAACAGCTCGCTGTCTGAAAGCACCTTAACTATTCATTTATTACTTTTATTGTAGTTACTCTTGTGGACTGTGGATGTGTCTGGTTACTAAATGAATTTGACCAATTCCTGGCATGAGGATCAATGTTAATTAATTTGTTACATTTATGACTATTTGTTAACAGTCTATACTTGAATGTATTTTCCTTGTTAACGTACTAACCTTTGGTCTTACTCCAATTGTTTGTAGTATCTCATCTTTTTCTCATTTGTAATCACCATCATTGGGTTTGTTGCTGAATACTGTTTTCACAATTACACAGTTGCTTTTAGTAAAAACTTACAAGGTTGACTGTTGTCTTCAACCTTTATTGAAAGTGTGTTTAGTTCACTATACGCATTCTGAGGGAAGAAGAATCGGAAAATACCCATATTCATTTTAATGATTTTGAACATATCACTGAGCATTGTTGTTCAAAGGATGAAAAATGGAGAAACAACGTTGCTATTCTTAAATCTTTACCATTGGTGGGGCAAAAATGTAAAATTTGTCCTGATGGTGGCACCAGAGTTAGTGCTTTGTTGTTATCTAAAATAAAAAGGGTTGATCCTATGGTGAAAATGTACTGGAAGCATTCTTATTTTCTGCCCTGAGGGTGGCGCTAGACAAGAGGTCATAAAAAATAAGCCACTCAAGAGATTTAGGAATATCTTGTGTAGGGATAGGAATCACAGGGTAAGTCATGATGTTATATCTTGAGCCGCAGCATGAACACTTTAGTTTAAAGATAGCCTGCATCCGTCTGTCTCTCCATGTGTTTCCCTATCTGTATTTCATATCCTCACTTGAATATATGCTTGTTATGTAAGGGACTAATTATGTTGCAGAATTGGATCTAATGGATCTAATACAACACATCAATGTCTGAAGTCGTTTTCCTTTTTTTCCCCTCCTTCCAGAAGGTAATTTCATGTGGTTGCCAGTCTATTCAGTGCCCGTCAAGAAGTGGTGTCTTGTCCCACACACTCCAGCAATCTATCTGACAACTTATTGATGTTATGTTTGTGTTGATCTGCACACAGACAGAGAGAAGAGGGGAGGAAGAGCACTTCAAAGAGAAATGTGAGAGTGCAACTTGGACTGAAACTTTCGTGATTGAGGCGAGACTGTTCACAGGCTTAACGCTGGTTTAAAAAGAAAAGAAAAAAATCTCTCCCTTCTCTTCTCTAATTTTCTTCATCTTCCTTCTTTACTGTTTCATTTTCTCCTCTGAACTTGATTCTTTGTCTTTAGTTTTTCTTTGATATTCTTTTCCCTTTGATATGCAGGAGTTTAGTGATGCAGTTGCTTGTTGAGAGTTGCTATTTTTCAAGGAAGCTGGTGTTTGGTAGAGCTGACCCTGCTGAACTATCTCACAGTGATCTGGACAAAACCTAACAGAATTGTTAAGGCACAGACTCCTGATTCAAAGCCATGGGTTAAAGGCTGTAATACAATGGAAGTTGAATAACCAGCGTTTCTCCTGAATTTACTTCACTGCGGTGGAACACGATGACAGAAAGATTAAAAAGCCGACAGAGAAACGTCGAGCAAATGCACTACAGGAAATGTGATTAGTATACATATAAGTACTGTGAGTAAGAGTAAAAAATCCTCCCAAGAAAAACAACCCAATCAGTTGTTTCAGCATGGGCCCAAAAACGACATATGTTCACGTTCAAGTGACAACGCCCTCTAGTGGCCTTAGTAATTATGACAGGACCAAAGGATGATATCAGGTGACGTTATTATAGAGCGACAAAGTCGTCAAAGGGAGGAGGTCGAGTTGGATGAATGGGTCAACAAAACATCTGCTGTTTGTATCCTGTTTACAACTGTAAGGCAACATGTAGCACCTATGCTACAATGACATCTACACTAGAACTGAAGTACAGTCAGAACAGGATTGGACATTAACCTGAGATGAAATTTAAATACTGCAAGATATCAGTGATTTATACAACAGGTAAGATATCAGTAGCTAGCAGTAGGTCTGTTAGCACCAGCTGTACTGAGTCTGGCGACGTGTGTCGACCCAGGGCTACAACTAACAATTATTTTCATTATTGACTAATCTGTTGATTATTTTTTGATAAACTCCTTCATTTTTTAGGCAATGACATGAGAAAATAGTGAAAAATGCCTATTGTAAATGCCTTTTGTTTATCCTCTTATCTGGGGAAAATACTGGACATACTTGTTTTTTCAATAATGCCCTGTTATACATCTATGGCCATTTGCTACTGGCCACTGACCAGCTCCACTTGGGCGACTGTTTGGAGCTCAATGCCTTGCTCAAGGGCATGTCAGCAGTGGTTGCTGAGGGAGGGTAAAGCATTACTCATTCACTCTCCTATTTTACTGGCCGGTCCCAAATCAGACACCCAAATCTACAGGCTACTGCTGCCTTCAGTTATCTCTTGGTGCTGAATTAGTTTAATATTAACATTTAATACACATACATAGAGAGAGATGTTTTTTAATCATCTTTCTGTTCTTCTTTCTATGCTTTATTTCCTTTCTGATGGTATTCAAACTCATCCCTCTGCAATGCTAAATCCAGAACAATGTCTATTTCTCTCACTCTATTCTATCTAATTTTCTCAAACTTCAGTTACTACACAATATTGCCAAAACTACTCTCTTTCGCTCTCTCTTAAAAGAAATTAATATTTGTGGCATATGGGAGGAGCAATGGCATTCTCAAATTTCTAAGCCCGTATTAAAAAGAAGAATTCTTTATGGTTTCTCTCTCTCTCCGTTTCTGTTCTCTTTGTGTTGTTTCTTTTTAGTCAGGCTGAACCCTCTCAGACCGGAACAAAATACACAGCAGAGTCAGAAAAGCTTGGTTTCTGAGCACTTCAAAAGTTCATCTGTCCCTCTGCTGAGAATTGTGGCTTTGGAAGGAGAAGCAGCCTAATCACGCGGAAGCGCACAGACGAAGGCCAAATCAAACAAACACACAAGGACCAGAATACAGCAGTGTTAAAGTGACGGGAAAAAAAAAAAACAGACGGACGGGAACACACAACTGCATACACGCACTCGCATACTTACAAGTGTGGCAGGTGGCTCCAGTGTATCCTGTTCCATCACAGGTACAGCTGAAACTATCCCACGTCTGTTTACACCGACCTCCATGTTCACAGTGATTAGGCATACACCTGAAGAGATAGACAGAGACATCCAAAAAAATGCCTGGCAAACATCTGTCACATCTGTGTGATATCAGGACATTCTCAGTGACTTAAGAAATATCAGTATATATCTACTTTATGCATCATCCATCATTCTTTTAGTCTGTTTTGTCATTCACTGCACTTTAGAGGATATTATATGGTAAAACCTACACTTGTGTATATAAGGTTTATGGGGAATATCAGATTGGATCAGGATACCATAATATTCCTGGATTTTGTGTGAAACGGTAGGATACGGTGTGAACTGTTTTAAATATTCGTGGCGTAATTACATTGAAAACACATCTTTTCTCTCTGTTTTGACCTTTTGTCCACACTAAGATGGTCTTTTTTCACACCCAAAAGTGTTGCTATGGTGTTAGACAATGCTTTTCAGAGTGGAAAAACCTGAAAAATTGCTGTTGTTTTGAAGTGTGGAAAATAAAAAAAAGAGACATCTAAATATTGTGACACATGGAAAAAAATGAAAGGTTTTGAAATGCTGGTTATCAGGAAGGAATAATGAGCTGCAAGAAATCTCTATTTTATACTTATAGACAACAAAATATATATGTCTATATGTCTAGGAAAAATGATTTTATTGTATGTCTGGCTATACTGAAACACAAAGTGATCATGGGGAGCAGGAAGTGACACAACTGAGGTGTAACTTGCTCATTACGATGACTGTTATGCATAATTCTGCGTTTGGACTTTTCAATACAGACCCGGAAATAGTAGTGTAGAAACAAGTAAGTTATCAGCATTAAGAACAGAGCAGTTAACACATCACTGTTTTTCTTGTTGCAATATGAATAAGAACTCAAATCCTGAGTAGATCAAAGATATGTGGTTTGATCTGCCTGCAGGCCTGACGGGGATGGATCCCAAGGCACTGTTGTCTTAAAGCTGGATTTTCCACACAGAAAAACATGCCTTCAAATTATGTGATTAAAATTTCTGAGTCTGCTGATTTGAATGAATCAAAGTGATGTTAAGAGGAAAGCCAGCTGGAGGATAAACAAATATTGACTCATAAGAGCTGCAGGGGTCTTTTAAAATGCAGAGTTCTTCTTAACACATGTAGGGAGTCAGGCAGTGAAGCAGCACAGAGACGTTACATCTCTGGAGGGAGACAAGATGATAATCATTGTTGGTACACCTACAGTAACTATGAAACTGACATACAATCACAAGCTTGGTCGTGTGATGTGGAGGTTACCGACAGTGGAGTGTCTCGAAATGGGGACACATTAATTAATTTATTTTATTTCAAAATTTAAGTAGAGGATGACCATCTTGTTTTTAGGGGGGTTCCTCGGGCGCAGAAAATACAAATAAATAAATAAATAAACTAACCCTCTCACAATGCTGTGTGCACAAACACAGAGACGCTGCAGTGCTGAAAACAAGATGCTGAGAAAACACAAGGCTGTTGTTACAAAGGTTGTGAACATTAGAAACTTAACATAGTGCAGGTGTGTTGGGGGAAAAAGACGCTTTGGGTAACACTTGTAAACATGTATCTGGCTGCCATGTTGACTACAAATTGCTTTTTGAAAGCAAGAGCTTGTTGTCATCTGCTTGGCTGTGTACAAACTTAAATGTGTAAGTGCCTAAAAGCTGCAGGAAGCAAACTTCCTGCAGTGACACCGCTTTACATAAACAAGAAAAAAGCAACAATGAAAAAAAGGGACGTGACATAAAAGTGTGCACTGAGCCCACACTTTGGTAGTCAAATCATAAAAAATATGTATTTTTCAACATGTAATTGGATTTACTGCAAATTTAAAAACACAAAAAGAAATAAAAAAAATCAAATACACCTGTGATCCAAGCACCTCTCAAGTGTGTGTATACTTTTTTGCGCCACTGCATGTGTTGTTGTGGTACCCTTACTGAACGACAGTGACATTGTGGGATATAGGGATTTGCATGTGCACAGCCTAGCCTTGCCCCTGTGTGTGATCTGCATTTTTGTGGGGTCGTGTGTGTGTGTGTGTGTGTGTGTGTTTTGCCTCTTCTACCAACTCAGCCTAAACAGAATCCCACAGTGGAACGGCATTGATCAAAAGCAGGTCAGACAGGGCTATTGAACTGCCTTCAAAGACATTCTGATTAGTTAGATGGTAACACTGCACCCATTCATCTTCCATGGCAGTACAGGGCCCACCACAAGTACTGCAGGGCTACACAACATTTTAAAATAATAGAGATGGGCAATACTGCAAGCAGCAAGGATAAGAAGCTATTGTGGACATCTAGGCACCTTCACAAGAGTTAGTTCTGGAAAATCTGACCACAGCCAGCCTGCTGTTAGCAACAATCAGCAGTGTTAACGCACCACAATCTGAAATAATAATACTTTCATACTACATTACCCCGAACTAGCATTGCAAAGGCAAAACAAATGGAAGGCTGCGAGCAATTCTATGAATTAAACACAAACACTTATCCAAAAATGAGGGCTTCATCAAAATGTGAGTTTCAAAGAATCTGGTAAAGTCTGTGTAAGACCATGTTTAAAATAAACCTTGAAGCTAAATCTTTTTGATTCTCTTTTACCTGTGAAAACAAAGCCTTTTGAAAAAACTCTCGGATGCATTTAAAACCCCTAGTGTCACGCTGTAATATGGACTGGGATGAAAAAGCTTTTTGAATTGGAAATGCTTGATTGTTAAAGCAGCTGCAATCAATATTTTATTTCAACAATGGATGAAATGACCATGTGTAATGTAAAAGGAGTCGCTTGTATTGATGAACCCACATAGAATTATTACCAAACTGTTTCCCTCAGCTCAATAGAGCTTTATAGTGTGTTTTAGCTCGTGTTGCTTTTCTGGGGTGATTGTTTTGGTCGACTCTCGCTGCTCTCGTAGCGTTGTTTTCAGTATAGCAGGCGGCTGTTATCAGCGGAAAAGCTTTTAAACCCACTGCCCAGCACCAAACAGCAGGCAGAAAAAGTTAGCGACTAGCTGCTGAACACAATGGAGCACTTAGCAGCTAAGGAGTCAGATGCTTCCCTCACAAGTTAGTGGAGACCAAAAACAGAGCAGATTGGACTCACTTTCTCCGGGTGGACAGATACACAACTCCAAATGAACTCCCAAGTGGCCAAAAAATCTCTTATTGCAGGATCTCTCTCTCACAGATGGTCAATTACTACCGACAGTCCCCGACACTTTCTGTGGTCACTCATTTTCTGTACAGTCAACTATGCCAATATAAAAGAATAATTTAACTAAAGATGTCAATGCAGTTGCCCAGGAATGATAATTAACAGCTTCAGTACTGTATCTGTTACTCTTGTATGTGACATTCCTCTGATCAAATCACTATGTTATACTTAAGTCATCTAAATACAAAACCAGATAGAAACACAAAATAAGCAATCAAACAAAGTAAGAGGTGACAAAACTGAGCTTTTAATTGTGCCATTTCAAAATGTGAACTTTTAAAAACTGACATGAAAATGCTTTTGTGTACAAAAACCCTGTTTGACACATAAACAGGTTTTTCAAATGTATCTGTCTGCATTAGTGTGGACAAGGCCTAAGTTGTGGTCTAAACTAAAGTATCCCAGTGAGCCAGACTTCTCTTGAAGTGAGGACAAAATTGATTTAAATCAAGCAGTGGCAGTTGGTGTCTACTTCTCTGGGTAAGGATATTGATGTAGGTAAGTGTTATCGACAAACTTGACCTGAAAACAAATCGCTCAGTTCGGGGAAAATGCTGTTCCAATCAGGGCAAGGTCAGCTCCTCATTGTTCCTTCCCAGTCTCGTTCACCTTAACTCACTCAAGTTGAGCTCAAGGCGTGGATGATTCCATATATGGGAAATCTGTCTAAATGTGTTTGTCTAGTCTATGACAAGGAAATAAATTGAAATGTCAACAAATTGTAATGAATGATTTCAGTGAGCCAACATTGGGACGTGCTGTGCGAAATCTGCTCTGTTATACTTGGCAATGAAATAGAGAAATGCGTGGCTCATTTTTGATGTTTGATTAAGATCATACAGTGTTTTTCAAGGATGAAACCTACTCTTTTCTTTCAGTTTGAAACCAATCAATGAAGTATTTACACATATCCCTTACACTTGGAATCTAGCCCATCAATTATGTTCATTTATCAGTTTGACAAGCGCACAAAACCAACTACACACAAACATATTCTTGTGCAGTTAGACACGCACACACACAACAATCAGAGCAATGAGTCATACCTCTCTGGATAAGAATTCAGAGACTCTACAGACCTGTCTTGTATATGTGAGTCATCCAATTTAAAACCACTTGATTTATGACACCAGTAGTTTCAGTGCTTCACATGTGTCTGAATGTGAATTTTCATTTATGAACAATTTTGTGGATGTGCCTCGTATGCAAGAATGATCACTCTTACCTGTCTATGATTGCACACATGTCCAGGCTGACATTCTCGAAAGCGCCCACGGTGCCTCTTTCCACCGCATGTAAATCAGCCGGTTGGTCGTCCACCAGGATTGCTTGCATGCAGCCCTGGAAGGAGCGCTGGGAGGGTGGGAACAACGTCTGGAGAAAATATCCTGAAACGAGGAAAACAAACAAACAAAAACCCAAAAGAAAACTTTATTATGTTTTTTTTTTTTTTTTTACTATTACAAATCACAGAGAGCTGTGTTTGGAAATGAAGTAACAGAATTGAGAAAGAACAAAACCAAAGGGATGCGTGGCAGCTTGTGTTTGAACAAGGCATTGAAAAAAACGTTTAGAACAACAAGAAAGTGTGTAGGAAGGATACAATAAGGAAAGATGGATTCTTTTGATCCACAATTTAAAACACTTCATGAAAAGATGACCTTCTGCAGAAGCAGACATCAAACTTAACAATGACATCATCCTTGGCGAGGAACAACAGACCTGGCTAGTGCCTAGCTGTCACTTTTTACAACCGTGAACCTTCATCGATCCTCTTGTTTTAGAGCTTATCCACAAGGCCCATTAGCCTTAATACGAGTGCTAAGGCTGCAATAGACTAGAGGACATATAGGTTTTACTATATACTGTACCTTTATGAGATACAAGAGTCAATGGGCCATCCAGAGGTAGCACTGGGCCTTGACTGAAACAGGGACAAGGCTAGGACAAAATTGTGTGTATATGGTGTGTGTGTGTGCACACATGCTAAATTGTTCGCACTAAAAACAGTCCATGGACATAATATAGGTGTGCGAGTATTCTGCTTGCGACTTCATGCACGTGTGTCCAGCATATATAAGTATACTGTATATATATATATTATATGTGTGTGTACATCTACATGTGTTATTACAGTCTGCAGGCACTGTCGAATAAAGAAGACAAGAGCTTGGAATTCAATCTTTGCCACAAGCACACAGGTCACTCATAAAACACTCCCGCTCAATGACATCTCCATCATCGTGATGTTATAAGCTGTCACACTCTCCAGCATAGCTATCATCCTCAAGGCCAAAGCATCAAAGAGGCTTATTATAGAGGGCATATGCACTGTGTGCGTGTGTGCGCCGACATAATTGTAGATTATGTGGCTGGCTGACATGCCAGCAAACAAAGCAGGAGTGAAGTGGGCGTCCAGCAGGGGACCCCTCTCTCTCCACCTGTCTGCCTCTATACTGTCCATATACTGTATATATATATATATATGACGGCAGCAGAGAAGTACAATGTGTGTGTGCCTGTGTTTGTGCTGGGTTCATCCACTCCTTCTCATCTCCTGTTTCTCATTTCCTCCTCCAAAAGTTTCTCCTGTCATCCTTGCCATCTGTTTTTTTTTCCCCCCTGCTACACCTGTCTGCTGTCTTTCCAGAGGAGTGGGAGACAGACAGACAGAGAAAGGAGAGAGGGAGAGATGGAAAGGGAGAGAGAAAACGGGAAACAGAGCAGACTACAGCTGGCTGGCAGCACTTTGTGTCCTGTGGATAGCATATAAATGCAAAGGAAACGCAGCCTTCCAAACGGAGCAATGTGTGGAACGATGGATGGGTGGATAGATGTATGGTGCTAGGCCGTGAAAACTGACAGGGGGCTGGCTGCTCTGTTATTCTATCTACACCACAGGCTGGGTGTTTTCCAAATTTAACAATACCAAAACATCCTACATCGTTGGGTACCTTCACTGTTGCCACATGTTTTCAGCCCCATATGCTGCTGATTTTGTATGGAGAGAATTTTTTAAGACACACAACTGAAAATGTTTGTCTGCATTTAAATACGTGATAAATACGTTTTGGAAGTAAAGTAAGAAAAATGAATATTGATAATGTTTTATATCAGGACAAATATCTACATATTCTCTTATCTATGTCTGCAATCCATTATTTAAAAGTACTTTAAGTAACCACTTAACCTCCTGTGTCCCCGAGGAGAAATTAGCAGCTGTACCGGGCAGCTCCCTTGTGTCAATTTGATTAACTCTTAATTCTGGGCATTTCATTATATTAATTTGCATATTAAATGAACATTACTTGGCTAAATAACAGTAAAATATATCCTGACAGTGGTCATGCTTTAAGTTTCAAAGCAATATATTTTCCCTTGCTCTAAAACCATGACCAGCAATGACCACATATGTCATGTTTTTGCTATTTTGTAGCCCTCCTTCCTATGACCATTTTTATTTCCCCATGAAACCTTAAAGCAATTTGTCCTTTTTTACTTCTCAAAAATCTTGCATTCATTCAGAATGCTGTAATGCAGCTGTAGTCTCAAACAGTGGAAGATAAAGACCAAGATTAATGAGGTGGAGTCCCACAGAGACAAACACTTGGCAAACATAGCATAGATGTGGACATACACCTGTCCAATCTCAAGCTACCGCACCCCCACCACATTTTATTTTTTCCTGAGTGCAACTACGCTGTGTGGTTTTAATTTGTAGTATAAACAAAAACTCTATCTCCCATAAGCCCCCAGGATCTGGAACAACAGCAATTATCCCCTGCAGTCTTGCTGGCACTCTATCACAGCCCCCCTGTTGTGCCCAAAGAGCTTCCCTCACAATACACACTAGCAGACCAGCACCAGCTCTCTACTACCTGGACACCATCGCACTGGCACGGCTGGCTCTCAGGATACATAACACTTGTTTTCACATCCCACCACATTTAGAGGGGATGTATCTGCTTTCAAGAGAGGTAGGCAGGAAATCTGCCAAAATGCTTAAAGGCAAATATTAAACAAATATTCTGGAGATGCAAATCTACAACATATTCAGAAGGGACATAACTTGTTGCCATGCAATATGTAGATTCTCATAAAATCCAAATTCATGCAGCTACCAGGAAAAATGTTCTTATCTATTGACCACCTGCTGCTATTTCTCCCTGGGCTATTTCCCATAGCTGTACCTGTCGTTTGATGGTCTTAATCCTATAAGCAAGCTTGTAAAATGTATTGATGAGAACATCTATTTATATTGGTAATATGTTTTACATCTGAATAAAGACAAGACTGAGATAATGGTGGCAGGTTCGAAAAAAAACAGAGACAGGAAATTTATTCACATCTAGAATCATTGTCTGGTTTATGAATTCATCTCAACGAGGTTAGATTACTGTAATGCTCTTTGGTTGATTACCCAAACAAACAATAGGAAGGCTCCATTCATTCAAGAACACAGTTCATGCAAAAAACACACAACATGTTACTCTAGTTCTTAAATAACATTCACTGGCTGCTGGAGCAATACAGAACCACCTTCAAAACTCTGCTTATAGACTGTGTCCTACATCACTCCCTATTTACTATATATTGCAATCTGTTTACCACCGTTTTACTTGTGTCCGAATTCTGAATAGTGTCCATGGCTTCTAGCTTTACACTACATACAATACATTTTATAGATGCAAAAATGTGGTGGCTGTGGCTCAGGAGGTAGAGTGGGTCGTCCACCAATCGGAAGATCCGCGGTTCGATTCCCAGTTCCTCCAGTCCACATGTAACAGCAGATGGTGATGCCCCAAAATAATGATGATTAGTAAGTGTCCAAAATATCAATTTACTGCCCACTATAGAATGTCTATTATGTAGTGAATGAGGGAGTGATTTTGGACACAGTCATAGAGCCAAATCCACAAAGAATGGATTACGCCCACTAATAGCACCATGAATTGCGCAGCATTTGCACCCACAATCTGCCCTGTTTTAAGGTCCTATTTACAAAAGATTTTGCGCTAATGATATGCCAGCGCAAACAACCATAAAGTTTTGCAATTTGCCCTGGTTTTGCATCTGACTGAGTGAGCGGAGCAGTTTCCAGTGTTTCAGGCTTTTCTCATAATGAAAACTGCAGAAAGCACAAAAGCCTCAATTTGCTCATCTTTAATTAGCAGAGGTGCTCACACACAGAGCGCTCCACAATCACAAACCAATTTTCAGGTATTTTGCTTCTTTTACTTCTCTAGTATTTTGCCTCTATAACATGATCTACTGAAATGTCAAATGTCAAAATACAACTATTAATGTGACTCAGGCAGGTCTGAAACGTGTTAGATTAATGTCTGAATCTTACAGTAATGTTGTTCAGGTGTCACTGAATGTATCCAGGATTTCACAGAAACATCAGTACTGATGTTCTGTTTGTTGCCCACAGCTGGCTGTGTGTCACAGCTGGCCGCAGCATCACACAGCAGCTGAAACGATAAGTGCGTCTCCAAACTGAGAAAGAGGCTGTGCGCATTTACGCACGCGGCACAGCAGCGGTATCTCCATTAACACCAGATCGGTCAGGATTTGCTGTTACACACACATTCCAGGTTTATATGGTGGAAATTTTCCTAATAAAGCAGCCCCTTACTGTATGGATGAATCCTGAGCTCCATCAGCGCTGTTATTTTTATTTTTAAATCTGAGATAAGCCCACATCCCCACTTGATCCCCCCCATGTCTAACTATAGATTTCACCCTTAATATCATTCAATATCAATTCAATATCATTCAAGCCTCACAAGCTTGAAGATCTGAAGAGAGAGAGAGAGAGAGAGAGAGTGAGGAGCAAGTGTGCGCACAGTTAACAACTATCTGAAGACATTAATAACTAGACTCTAATTGTGTCTGGCAATTAGTCGTGTGGCAATTGTGAATTAGACGGTTTTTGCAACAAGGCTTAATTTCATAGAAAAGGGTCAATTTTGTGCTGAATGTATGAATATTTCCTGATTTACATACATGCAAATGGAACAGGCGCTCCATGACGCCATTTGCCTGGCAGCACTGTTTGCGGTGCATTTCACCCTTTGCGGGTGCTTTGTGAATTACACGCTATCTTTGTCTCATTTGCACAGGTTTAGTAGCCACAAAAGCTGCGTAATCCTTTTGTGGATTTGGCCCATAGTCTTTAAAGCACTTCCTGGTTTACAATCCAGTCAGACCTCTCAGGTCATCAGGTACTGGTTTTCTAAGTGTACCCAGAATAAGGTCCAGACTTAGTGAAGTCGCTTTGAACAAAGTGCCTGATGACCTGAGATCTCTCACACCTGTGTCCACATTCAAGAGTAAACGGAAAACCTTTCTGTTTTCTCAGGCTAATGATTAGTTATTGTGTGTGTGTGTGTGTGTGTGTGTATGTGGGATGGCTGTATGGTGTGTCTTTTAGAAGGTGGGCGGTTGTCAGCGTGGTTTGTTCTTGTATTTTATTGATTATAATCTCATGTTACTTGTTGCTGTATACACTTAAATGTAAAGCACAGTCTTCATGTAAGAACATATTTGTATTCTTATCCTGAACATCTCTTACAGGTTTAGAGATTTGCTCATGTTCCAAGTTAGATTCACCAAACTCTCTTATTTGCACAAACTGGCTGTAAATGACTCGTTTCATGAGGAGGTGCGCATCCGTGAGATCTGATCATTAGCGTAATCAATGCCCCTAAATTGCAATATAAGGCTACCTGTTCTGCTCTGTTTGTGGACAAGTTTCATTCACAAAAAAATGTTACCTAAGTTGTAAAAAGAAAAATATCACACTGTGCAGCTTCAAATCCTGCTGTCGGAAATCAGCAGACAAAAACAGAACAGATGTAGCAGTGTCAGTGGTGGAATTAGGGCCCCCGAAACAATTATAAAATATAAATACAGCTGTCAACAGCATGTCATCATAGCAGCACTGAACTGTGATGGAATAGTTTGACGTGAAAGTAGATGCTATAGAACATTTTGTTAAAGCATAGTGGTCCTTGGCTTTGATGGGAGGCAGTTTAGGTTATGTGACAGTCATGTAAATACATAATGATGAAAATATTAGCCCACAGCGGAGGATGTTCCCCCTGACAGCGACCCTGAGGCGGCTGTCAAGAGTCAGAGAATTGTCCTAACAACTGAACTGTAGCCTGTAAGTCACCTTGCCAAAAAATATGCCAATAAAACTGTAAAATAAATAAAAAAAACAACACATTCTCATCCCTTAAGAATTAATCTGTTGGCATGAGGGGTTTGTGCATGAGGCCCATTGAGTTTACCTGTGATGAAACGTGCTATATCAATAAAATTGCAAAGCACACATGCACAGCAGGTTTTTTTTTTGACAAATGCAGGTGTCAGAGTCTCATGTCTAATTCATCACAAGCTTTATGAAGAAGAGGAAGAGGTGGCATGATGTAGAAACCAGGAGCATGCTATATATTAGCATTATTATTACTACAGTACTGTGGGTATTAATTCACACTACATGTGTTAGAAAGATGTTTTTACATCCCAGCTAACTGAAAAAAACACATACTGTAGTGACCAAATAAAGCAGCGTGTTTCAGTAGTGTGAGTGAGTGTGAGCAGCATCATTTTTAAAGGGTTGGGAAGACATACTGTAGATCATAACTGAAAAGCAAAGATTTAGACTGTCAAATACCATACGACTGTCATTCATTCATATGTATAAAAATGTGAGAAAAACATGACATTTCCAAAAAGATGAAAAAAGGCGCAACTCAGCAGAGTTCTAAAATTGGTACAGAAGTCGAGATTGAAAAACTATTAAAGGAAACACTGCACACAATCAAACACCAGCATGCTTCAGGGTTGATTGTCCTATAATTGAGTACTCTCTCATTAGTTTATGCATTTTCCGTGTTTCTGCAGAAAAAAAGAGCGTGACTTTATGGCCCTGTGTATGTGCACATGTGTGTTTTTTCTGAGTGTCCGTCAGTCTTCCCTCTTGAGAAATTCAATTTGTGGATGTGTTGTGTCACTCACTTACTAATTTCTCTAAGCGCAGCATCAGGAGTGAAAAACTACTCCCCGTAAAATAGGCTTTGGGTTCAGGAGACTGCTTCTAAAAGCAGACCCTCGAAGGATAGAGGGGTGGAGATGAGAGGAGAAAAAGGGGGGGGGGGGATGAGAGGAGGCAAAGGAAGGAGTCGACCCGGTTAAAGAGGATAAGAGGGATGAGAGGAAAGGGTGATGGCCAAAATAGAGCGAGAGAAGATAAATCGGAGAGAACGAAAGAAATGAGGGAGGGAGGACAAATGAAGGAATGAAAACAGAAAAAAAAGAAGAATCGAATTAAGAAAGAGGGGAGAGTTGAGGGTAAGATGACAGAAGCTCAGAGCCGAGTCCCTTCCTTCCTCTGACATCTAAAGTATAATATCCTGTCTCTCTGTGATCTTGGCGTTTGGTGAATTTTTACGCAACAGAATCACAAAAGGAAGGGCAATTATATCTAAGACAACATTCTTGACTGGTCACTTCAGCACCACTGAACTCAAAGAACACTGTTCTCACGGAATATGTCATTTCAGCGTATGAGAGGTTTCCGAGACAAATAAGAAAAGTAAAGAAAGGAAAATGTATTAGCCACGTAATTTGCATAGCGCTTGAACCCTGTGGGAATGATCCTTGAGCTGCATAATGTGTCATCATATAGTCATCAAGATACTTTAAAGATAAAGCAATTTGTTAAGTTAATTAAAACATTAATTATATTATTAATTATAATTATAATCATATTTTTAATGTCAGAACGCTTGTTTTCATATTACACATCTTGAATATAGATAATTAATGCTATCTAAAAGCATTAAGGAGCTCTGTTATGTTTTAAAAATGAGTTTTCCTTCATTTAAAAGAAACTGTATTCAGCAAAGTGCTTAATAAAACCGAACAGCAGGAGGGAACCTGTGGTTTAAGTATTGTGTCATGTATTATTGACAAGTATGTCTGTTTACAGAAATAACATGATCATCACCAGTGGAACAAATAAACAGATACAGTAGTTGGCTTGGCTTTAATTTTTTAGAGCCAGGCAGTGAGAGAGCATTACTAGCCTCTGGCTAACTGTTTTCCATGTTTCACATTTAATGGAGAGTATTTGGCCTGGAGGATACTAAAAGTAATCATATCCCACTGGTGATATTCTGTCCACTGTAAATGGTGCGATTGCACATATACACACTTTCTATTTTATTTAACACAGGCTCTAACTATTCTTAAATAATGCATCCACGTCAACAACCTTTGTGTGTGTGTGTGTTGCATGTGTTTGTTTGAATTAATAAGAAAATTACCTGTTACCCAGGTGCACTGATCCCTTCTCACTCAAGAAGAGGATGAGGTGGCATGATGTAGAAAGCAGACTGGAAGCATGCTATAGATTACCATTATTATTACTACAATACTGTGGGTATTAATTCACACTACATGTGTTAGCCGGGATGTAAAAACATCTTTCTAACTGAAAAAAACCACATACTGTAGTGGCCAAATAAACCAGCATGTTTCAGTGGTGTGAGAGCAGCATTATGACACAGGTTTTGCATCACAGCATACTGTAGATATATAAACATATATATATATATATATATATATATAGATATACATAATTGAAAAACAAAATTTAAGACTGTTGAATACTCTTCACTGATCCTCCCTCACTCTAATCATATTATGAGTCTCAAGCAAAACACTGACTTTGTGTGCGGAAGTGTGTGTGCATACTGTGTGTACAGCAGCACTCAAAAGTTTGGACACACCTTCCCATTCCCTTGAATGAGAAAGTGTGTCCAAACTTTTGGAATACTGTATATTCCTGCATTCCCTTAGTTAATCATTCATGCAGAGCAAACGCTACATTTTCACTGAATACATAGTATTAAATAAAGTGAGGACAACTTTATAGAACAATATAGAAATGACTACAATTGAAATCCAGCACATACTTCTATTGTCAAAACAAGTGTGTTAGGAGCCACATCCTTTTAATATTGACTAATATATACTTTGTTTATGCAGTCTGGTTCAGTCTGTGGTGACTGATAAACAACTGTTGCCAGTAAAAACACAGCAGATTGATGCCTTAAGGCCCTGAAATTTAAGCAGATGGCTACCTGGATGACTGAACCTCCGCAAATGACTCTGAGGCATTATCTGACGCCTGGTCCTGTATATAAAAGAATATGGATTGTTCATGATACTGAGGGGTTTCTGCTAATTATGGCACACAGAAAGTCACATAGAAAGTGCTGATGGAACACTGTTAAAGAGCTTTAGGACAGCTTAATGCATTTGGCCTCTCTGACTCATCAAGCTGAGCGATCAGAGAGTGTAATTGAGGGCAAGCCAAAGGATAAACTATCTTTTGTAGACTGACTATATTATTCTGTTACCTCTGTGCCACGATGGAAATTAGCTCCAGAATGTGATGAGGTGGAGTGTTTTGAATAAATGTTCTAGATATTCTATCTGAGTTGTTAGTTAAGTCTGTTGCTGTGTGTGTGTGTATGTGTGTGTGTGTGTGCTGAGGAGTTTCGCAGTTTTTAGTCAAAAACACCCACACAAGTTCAAGTTCACAGACCCACATACTGTACACACACAGATTCAGATGACTTAAGGCCTTCATTGTAAATCTATGATAATGGGGAGGCAAGGCATTGAATAACAGAAAAAAAAAAGAAAATAAAGAGGACAGCTCAATATGCTGTATAAATCTAAAGTAAAACCAAACCCAAATATCAGAAATTAAGAGAAAAGTAAAAATATTTCTAGGAGCTAAAAACAACCTGTCTGTCTGAACTAAGAATGAACTAGTTCTAAAAATGTGTTTTCTGAAACTTCTCCTCCGCCTGTGAAGCGGCGGCCTAAATATCACTTTGTACTCCTTACCGTAGTAATAATCAGCAGTTTTGTATCCCCTGCAGCCTTCAAACTTGTGTTTACCACCGGGCTCCTTGCTCCTCAGCATTCATTATGTCATGTAAAATTAACGAGTAAAAAACCCCAGTCACAGTTGCTGCCAATTCAGCCCACACACTACCTCCGTCAGCAGGGGGAAAACCATCTGAAAGAACGCGGTTCTGTTTATCGGGAATGCTCGTACTACGAGTGCATATGTGAGTATGTGAGTATGCACACAAGTGAAAGCCATGTGCAAGATTTGAGACAGAAAAAAAAATGGATATAGCACATAAAATACAATACATTGTGAGATAGAAATGCTCCTCATAAGAAAAAGCTTTCCCTTTTACCTCACAGACCTGCTATCTTTTATATTTCCCTGCCAAAAACTCTCTCTCTTCATCTAATACCTTGTCTCTACTTTCTCTTCTTCCCTATTTTTTATCAGTCTTATCTTGTGTTTCACTCTCCCCTCCTCTCTCTCCCTCCCTCTCTCTGTCTGTCTCCTGTGCCTTCTTCAAGATGTACAGACATTGCAGAGATCCTCTCCTCTCAGCCACTATTGATTCCCAACTCAGCTTACCAAAATCAATAAATCACCAATCGGATCAAAAGGGAGGCTAGAGGTTGAGAGAGGAAGACGTGGGT
Organism: Scomberomorus guttatus; assembly: GCA_038419695.1. NCBI lineage: Eukaryota > Metazoa > Chordata > Actinopteri > Scombriformes > Scombridae > Scomberomorus > Scomberomorus guttatus. The sequence goes on along the minus strand of CM076464.1, from coordinate 12,982,204 downwards.
GGGGGGTGGGGGGGTTAGAGGAACCAGAAAAGACAGACAAAGAAGAAAAACAGAGAGAAAGATGGGATAAAAGAGAGATAAGAGATAATAAAGAGAAAATGTTAATATTGGATGATTCTGCATTACCCCAGATTGAAAAATCCAGGAAAACCCCAGATAAAAATCTTTTCCTTTCCTTTAAAAAACTAGATAGAACTAACTAAAACAAATAAAGACTGTATTTTGAACTCACACAACAGGTTTTGAATGTTATAAATAAATGAGATTCACTCAACAGCAGTGAGTCAATTAAGTAAATTAGAAGTAAATTAAAATGGACAACAGAATAAAAAGTATCTGGATGAGTGTGTGAGGGGCTCTGATCCTTATTGACTGGCCGGAGGAAATGGGTCTGCTTGATGGAGGATATTGTGCTCGGATATAGAGGGACAGAGGCCTGATGGAGCTATCAGAGCACAGACTATCTCTCTCAGTTACAGTAATTCCATACAGGTACCACACACCCAGCACACACACATACACACACACACACACACATACACAACGTCACACATTCACACTTAGATACGGACCATCTTCCAACAGACGGACAGCAGTGTCTGGCATCATTAACCTGGCGTCTTCCTAATTCAGACAGATTGTGGCTTCTGCTTGTGTGTGTGTGTGTGTGTGTGTGTGTTAGTATGCGTTTACTCTGAGTGGTTGTGTATATCTGGTGGTGTAGTTGTGTCTGTGCTCTTGCTATGTGAGCAACTTCCTAAACTCTGGCCACTGGGATATAGATTTCTAGCAAGATAAATGATTTATAGATGTATTTAGCTTGCACACACACACACACACACACACACACACACACACACTGTTGGCACAGTTTGCACCAGAAGTTTCAGTTTCAGTTTAGGCTCACAATTAAATCTGTGGCGATGATGTCGGGGTGACCCTTACCTCCCAAGTGATAGGTTCCTCCCGTGGTGATGGTGAGGGGTGAGGTGGAGCGCACAGCAAAAGCCTCCTCGCCATCTATCGTCAACATGGCGAGGTTCTCCTTGGCGACCAAACGTATTGCGTGCCACTGGCCGTCATTAAGGCCCGAGCCTGCAAATAATGGGGCAGTAATAAGTGTAAATTATAATTTTGAAGTGTAAAACCTTCAGATTAAACAGTTTCAAAAAACAAATCTTGACCCACATCTATTAAAAATACAACATTCCTTCGCTAATCTGGTGGACAATATGATGAAAAAATGCAACCCACATAACTGACTATCGTACGGTACTCTAGACTGGTTCCTGTTATTAGGTGGAAAAAGAGAATATAACAGGGTGTCAAGGAACTGACAGGGATTTAAGGAAAAAGTCGAATGGGTGACTCATCATGGATGAGAGGTATGTGGGTGGTGAAACTGAGTAGCAAAGTTTCTGTCTGTGATGTGTGGCTATCCTGTCATACAGCAGTTTTTCTTTTCCGGCAATGACTGCGCTCTTGTGTTTGTTTCCTCTCCTACACCTCCATCTCCACCGCCTGATGTATGTCGCTTTCGACAGAGTTAAGAAACGCTCGGCTAAGGGTCACCTACCCTCCTCCACCGCGCTATTTCCTCACGTCTACATGTGTTCTCATATGTACGCCGAGGCTCCCTAATACTTTTCCTCTTCTCTTTTGTTCTCCGTCTCCTTTCGCTCTCCCCCGCTCCAAGCCGAGTGCAGCTCCCGGTCTCAAGGCCCCTGTGTCTCAACTCCATTAACTCTCGGAGAACCCTGTTTGTGTGAGCACCAGAGTGCATGTGTGTGTGTTCTCTATCTGTGCATGCAAGCTTTGAGCATTCAGTTCAAGTGTGTATAAGTCTGTAATGTGTTGTGCTGTCTGTAGTGTGTGTGTGTGTGTGTTAGTGCATGCAAGTTTTGTGCTCTCCTTTTCTCTCTCTTTCCTTGTAGCTGTGCTCCATTAAATATGAGTGATGTTTTGGAAAAGGACATTACTACTGGAGCTGAGAGAGAAGCCAGCTCACTCTCATCACCCTCCCCTCTATACATCACCTCTTACTGACACCAATCTCTAGTCATCCTTCCCTCCCTGCCTCCCTCTCCGTCCCTGATTCTTTCCTCCGTCTCTGTCTTTATTTTCTTTTCCGTTATACCTGCATTTCGCTCTTTCCTCTTTCCTCCTGTCTTTATGCTCCTCTCCTATTGTGACCAATCTGCTGCAGAGTGCCTCGCTGACTGTAATACATCGATAGTGAGGACACTGTAGCGAGGTTCAAGGTACGGTCACGTGCAAATCATTCTCAGCAGATCTGCATGCGAGTCAATACACGTGTACCTTAGCATGCTGCACATGTCAATACATTTGATCCGTGCGCGTGTGTGTGTGTGTGTAAGAGAGTGTGCATTTGCTTTGCGTGAGGCATGTGTGTGTCCCCTCACTGTCTATAAGGCAGACTTTTTGTTTATATCCTCCCAGAATGCATTTGGAGACCGTGGCTTTCATGTCAGTAGGGAGTCCACACTAATTAATCTCCATCAGCTGGGTGACCATGTGTGTGTGTGTGTGTATGTGAGCATGTGACCATGGCATGACCAAAGAAACTAAGAGCCAACCTGCTGAGGGGTGTGACTGCTGTGGCCTTGATCAGAGCCATGCTGGTTAAATACACACCATCACACACGTGCAACCAGACAACAGTACAGACGTGAGTGTGATTTGAAATACAATTTTCCACATTGAGTAAAATACAATCATATTGTTTAACACTGAGACTTGCAAAGTCATGAACTGACAAGTAATAACAGAGGCTGGTGTCTGAGGCTTTGTCCGAATGACAACTAAAAAGTCAGTTCTGGTAGAAAGCGACCTTGATGTGCCCCTTAACCGACAATCACATTTCTGACTGTATATTGGTTTGATGTAATGACTATCAAGCTCTCTGCTCAATCCCGTCCCTCTCTATAACCTCTCGAATGTAATGGAAAATAGATACTGTGTAACCTTGTGTCCCCTCATCTGTTTTACATCACCTGCAATGGCTTTGAATGTTGAGCTTATCAGTGATAGCAAAGTTATTGAATCTTCACACTCACCGCGGCACACACACACACACACACAAACAAACACAAGTGCCTGCTGAAACACACACAGTATCTTACACACACAAATACTGGTGCTTTCTCTCTCTTTCTCTCTGTCACGCACCAAACATACAGGCTCAAATCATGCACATGGCAGCTGTTTGCCACAGATAAAAAGCACACAGATAATGAAGGAGAGTAGACGATGAGACTTGTTTAGATGTGACTGGATAAGACTATTTCATGGTTTGCTTTGGAATTGTCATTCATATGAGGAGCTTCATAACAAGGCTGACCAATCGCTTTGCCCCGTTTTTGTTTTGAACGCAAATAAAAATGAAGAAATCACACCACGGGTTCACGCGTGTCATCTCACCCCCTCCCTTTGATTTTAAAATTTTAGAATCACATTTGACCCAGATATTAACTTGTCCCTTTCTGAAAGGAAAAGCAAGTTTTGAGGCCACATAAAATGTTTTAGTCCCCAATTCCATCCAAGGCTTTTTAAAAACACATCTCATAGATTTATGTCAACACAATGTAATAAAGACAACTATGTTAAAAGGTTCTTTTTATGCGATGTGTCTCTTTATGTTTATTGTTATATATTGCTGGTGTCATTTGGAAAAAAACATTCTTGCATTAACAGCTGTGGACATTGCATCAGACTGCTTTCCTAATATGGTAAGGGGCAGCCTTTTTTTTTGCCAACTCTGCACCAGACAAAATGATAAGATAAGTTTTCTTTGACCACTGTTGCTCACAACACCTGCGGTCACTGGGAGACATTTTTAAAAAGAGCACTCACAAAAATTGATTCCTTTTATTTCTGAGAGGTATTCCTGAAGTCTTCAGGTTCTACAATGAGGGGTACTCTGCTGCTGCTGCTGCTGCTGGTGCTGGTGCTGTCAGGGACACGGGCTCAAGGACAGAGCAGAGAGGCTAACCAAGGTTTACAGACAAGTGGCCAGACTAGAAAGGATATCTGGGATGAGCTGAGAGCTCTGAGAGACATGGTGGTGGAGCAGAGGGTGGAACTGAGGAATACCAAGGCTGAACTGCAAACCCAGAAAGACAAAGTGGCTGGTCTGGAGAAAAAGAATGAAGGTAGTAAATTAACATTAAGGCTAGGGTTGCAAGGATTATTAATGAAAATAATGATTATTTTCATTATGAATGAATCTCCCAATTATTTTATTCCCTTGTGGTCTATAAAATAGTGAAAAATGTCAGTTTCCTAAGCTGACATACTTCAATTGCTTTTGTCTGACCGCCTGTTCAAAACCAAAAGATATTCGGTTTATTATTAGAGGAGCAAATATTCATATTTGAGAAGCTGAGTGAATTTTTTGCATTTTTGCTTAAAAAATGACTTAAATGAAAATTAGATTTCTGTGGCTCATTACTTGTGAGACTATCTGTAAATAGAAGGTTAACGCAAAACTTCATTATATTTATTTTAAAACTATTTATGTAAAGAAATTTAAAGAATATATTCCAGTTCATGGAAAATCACCACTCAAAGAACATTTATGATGTGTTAATTGTTGTCAATATAAAATATCAAATTTCAAAGACAGTAAACCAAAATGTTATGACTCATTTTCGAAATCTTGAAATAGTAACTAAGAAACGACTTTCACACTTGTAGTACAAGCAGCAGAACTGGCAGCACTGGGTTCCAGAGTGACAACCAGCGAGACGGACATGGCAGCTCTCAAGGTCTCGCTGGATACTTCTAAGAGTGAACTACTGCTCACCAAGGACAGAGTGGATGAATTGGAGAAGAAAATTGCAGGTATTTGAGTAAGAAACCAGAATTTTTGATCATTCCCCCTCAAATTCTTGTCCCTTTGAGCTGTTTGGTCTAATTCTGTTACATAAATGTTTCCATCCCGTGTTTATAGGCGCTCCGAAGGTGGTTTTCTCTGCTGGTTTGTCCTCTACAGGAAAAATTGGACCATTCAATACTGAAACACCACTTGTCTACAAAAGAGTCTTCACAAATATAGGCGCGGCTTACAACTCAATTACAGGTATGCATGATCCCTAAAATTACAACATTGGTTGAGAGACAATCAGAGCTGACCTCTCTGATTCTTTACTGTTGCAGGCATTTTCACAGCACCTGTCAAAGGAGTCTACTACTTCAGATTCACTGCCTTCAACAACAAGGACAGAGAATGGTTGGCAGTAAATATGTACCGTGATGGTCAGAGAATTCTGCACAACTCCGAGGTCGCTAATGGTCATACTTCCATTTCAAATGCATTAATTCTAGAGCTGGAACAGGGAAATGTGGTCCAGATGCGTCTCCAAAAAGGGTGTGGGCTTTATGATGATCCTAGCACCTTAAACACCTTCAGTGGTTTTCTGATATTCCCTCTGTAATTTTTAGATATAGTTTGGTGTCTCCAGCAAGGCCTTTAAACACATTGTGAAAAAAAATGTATCCAATGTACATAGTTGTAAAAATAATGTGAATTTATTAAAAGGGGACATATTATCCTTTCTCTGTTTTTTTTGTTTTGTTATTTATATACTGTTATGACGTTGGATATCTATACTAAACATTGCAAAACTGAGGTTAACTTGTAGAAATGCTCCCTGCAAGTCATAAGCCCACGCTTCAGCCTGCCTTGTGCTTTTTTTCTACCTTGCAGACGAGCTGACGTTGGATACAGCCTGAAATATCAGGCTGTATGGAAACAAAGTCTACAGCTGGGGAGATTAACAATGTGCATTATGTTGAGAAAATATCCCAAAATTAAGAAAACTCTAATGAACAAGCTTACTTAGAGTACAACAATTAAGGAGTATGTCTCAACAACCCTCCAATGACAGAGTTAATGTTTCATTTTATGGGTCATTTGGCTTATTATATTTTGCTGTATACAGTCTATGACCTTAATCCAAGTAACCTAATTACTTTAGGTCATTTTCAAAAAAGTCTTAATTGCTATATTCTAAAAGACAGTAAATTAACAAGCATTGGTGTGCATGTAAATGTGGGCTGCATGTAAGTGACAGCATATTGATTTTTCCCAAATGCTGACATGAATGACTCAAATGAAAAATACTACAACACACATACTGCAACGGATTGTACTGCAAGATATCACCTCACTTTTTATGACTTTGTAAACATCAGAATGAGTGTGGAGGGGGGCTTTTTTCCCCATACACAGCCACTACCCCATAAAAGATCTGTGCACACATGCAAAAACACAGACATTACACACGCATATTGACACAGGGTGCACATTGCCCTGTTACCATGGTGACACCAAATATGACTTGACACTTGGCAAACCACACGCAGTGAAGCCCAAAAGTGTGCTAACACAGTGAAGTCCCAAATGTAGCAACACAGTAAAGTTTCTGTGACAGTTTAAGTCTTCTAAAGATTTACTTCTCACTTCTCACACTGGTACTCTCACCATTGCTGTTGTGTTCGACTGGGACACGGGCTCAGGTAGAGAGTAAAAGTGTGTTGAAGAAAGTCTCGTAAAGCATAAAGGCTTTGAGTCAATTCACAAACAGACAAGTGGGCAGACCAGCGCCACCACCCTTGACGTCTGCGCTGAGCAGAGGGAGTGGAGAAACATGGCAGCAGAACACAGGGTGGAGCTGACTGTCACCTAGACTCAACTTCAATGCCAGAAAGACAAAGTGGGAACAAAGTGAGAACACAGGCAAATAAAATGCTACATCTAATAGTAGAGCTGTCTTTACAGTGTTTCCTTTAATGACGCAGCTCACAGTGACAAGTTTAAAAGTGGCTGGAACATGCAGAGTCATGCCTTTATGTTTAGCTCTGCCCTAACTCAGCATCCCTGTGGTAAATAGATGGCATTCATCATGTTTCTCATAGTTACAGTGACACTAAGCACTATACTGAAGTATAGACTAGGTAGGTAGCACTAACTTCTGATCCACTTCTTCTTATTGCCATTACCATTTATAATCAGCCTGAGTCAGCTGGTAAAAACCTAAAATCATCATGCTCCAATAAAGAAGAAAATTTGCAGTTGGGGTTTTGTCTTAGAGCTGAAATGTGTGTTCCATGATGACTCCCTGCACCAGTGTTTGTTATAGTGCCAGTTAAGTTTACATATATAGTACAAACACCTGGTGGCGCTAGCAACAGTAATTGGGATAAACCTAAATTTCCTGGACCTGGATTATTTCTCTATTCATTTCTTTGTTTCTATGGTTTCTAATTTCAGATCACAGACATTGAGCACAGTGCTTGAGGGTTCAGGTACAAAGAGGATCAATGGTATCACAGTTAGAAAGCTTAGACGCAGAGAGCACACACCCCGCATTCAAGACTGCCTTACTGCCAACAAACCAAGACCAAGTGATATCCTGCTGATCTCAACGAGTGAATATTTGTGTTTATCTGTGTAAGTGTGCAGGTACAGTATTTTATTTCTACTGATTTTATCTACAGTATATTTACCACGGAGACCAATGATGGATAACAGACAGTAGCATGATTGAATTTTGAATGCGAGGGAGAGCGGAACTAAACACATAAAACTAAAACAAGATTTAAAAATGAAAAAAAAAAATACTCATGCAGGATGATATGTGAGGGTAAACACTACATATGGGCAAAGGCAGGAAAAACTGAGAAAAGCAATAAAAAGGAGAGAAGGTCAAATTTAGTTCATGCTTATTGTCATGATTTTATATGGGGAGAAAAATGAATTGCTAACTTCACAAAAGCTTTGCAGGCACTGAAAAAATCAGAATAAAAGCAACAACAACAGTAATGCACAAGAGTGTGTTGGTCAAACATGTAAATAAATGTTACTGTAACTGAGAAGAGTAGGAGACAAAGCCAGTAAGATGATGACAGCTTCATAAACAACTAAAGACATCATGAAACAGTTACATAACATGGGTTTAGTTAATGGTGAGTCCCTGAGATAATATGGAAAATAGGGGTGGGAGTTATTATAGTTGATAGGAGGTGGCCAGGTGAATACTAATCAAATTCCCACTGGTAGAAACAAATTACTGGTACACAGATATTGGAAAGTAATACACAACAATTATCATATTATCACATTACACATGGGGGAAGAAACATTATTTATGGCTGTTCCTCTATATTTTTTTCTTGTTTCATCTCCCTGGAGAACACGTTAGGAATATCACACATCATTGTGATAAATCCTTGTAAGACTGTAGAGAGTGTGGATATTATTTCTGTAACATTAACATTCTTTCTCTGCTTCTCACCTCTCCTGTTACCCCGTTTCTATTACATATTGATCCTGTATGTACAGTATAAATGAATTTTGTCTACTATAAACATAAGGGGCCCTCTGACATCATGAATCTATCCTCCTCCACTCCTAAATATTCGGTCCTCCAAGGTAGTTTGAAGAGCTCCACACGTCTTCAACGGATGGCAATATGCCAACCACACAAAGCCTGAGAGTATAACATTTAACATTATATACACATTCATACACAAAAACAAATGCACACAGGCACAGGGACATACACACACACTCAGGGGGAATGAAACAATATAACATTATAAATCGGGGGTAGCTGTAGTGTCCCCCCCCCCCTTAAATCTGTGCCTCAGGCCTTTCCATTATTGTAATTCCTTATGCTTCCTAGTCAGACTGTGCAAGTTAACCTTGTGTGTGTGTGTGTGTGTGTGTGTGTGTGTGTGTGTGTGAGTGATAGCAATTCTGCATCTCAAAAGAATTGATGTTATAACTTCTGGCTGAGTTGATGGATGTGAACGCATGCATGTACAGTAAGAACACACACACACACACACACACACAGGATTAACATTGCAAAATACTTGTGATTTGTTCTATTTTGCAAAGAGCCGCCCCTCTGACTGATAATGATTTGGTGGGATGATACGTTCTCCTGGTGCTATCAAATTGGCTGATTTACAGAAATAATGAGGAAACAAATTAATGAGTGCAAAAAGAAGACTGAGAGCAACCGAGTAAAGCAGATGAAAGTTATTTTTGCATAACAAATACCATTTTTATAAAACTTTAGTGAGGAAAAAAGGCATAATGCCAACAGTATACAAAGACTATTTGTGATCATAAAGTACAAGCGTGATACAAGATATATAATGGTGTTGGGGAAATTCAAAAAACTACACCATAACAAAAAAAAGTTGGATATGTTCGTATTATTTTGTGTCCGGACTTAATAATGACAGCAGCATAATGTGTGTGTAGAGAATTAGCATTTCATTTTCTTCTTGGAACGTGCACATCTAAATTTGCATTTATGATTATCTTGCCTTCACGTTACCTGTCACTGTCAAAAAGCACTTAATGTGATGAAGGATGCAGAGAGCTAAATTATAGTTTCATGTTTTCGTGAAGCTTTACTAACATATTTAATTAATCAAGATTAATTATCACTACTTAAATCTTTTGTCTTCTTTGACAACCAATCAGGAGTACCAAAACACATATTTCCTCCCTGAGTGCATGAAAATCTCTCAGGAAATTAGATTTCTTTGTCTCAAAAGCTCCAGTGTGCTTTTGCACACTGGAGACAGTGAGTATTGTTGCCATGGAAACAATGCTCCTGCCCAATTTGATAATTAATCATGATCAGAGGATCACATCTTCAATACACCTATAGTACTTAAAAACAAATACCAACACTCACCAGCTATATGTATCAGGAACAAAAATAACTTTTTTCACTGGCTTTGGTTTACTGGATCATTTCATGGTAGGTAACGTGGAAAATAGGGGTTTGATTTATATTTTCGGGCGCATCAAAACACGCTTTGGTCCTGCTGTACAGCCATCAAGGCGACACTTTCCAGCCGTACTACAACAAAAGCTGTCGTACAATTCCAACAAATGAGTGATGAGAGGGAAAGAGAAGAGAGTTGGAGAGTTAATCAGTAAGTAAGTAAGAAAGTGATGGGAAAATGAGATCAGAGTCCCTGCAAGAATCACAACTAAGTACCTTCTACTAACACACACAACACACACACACACACACACCCTTGAGAAGACACCCATGGTCTAATCTAGAGTGTTCACTCAAAGACGTCATTTTCCCTTTAGTTTCATCATCCGTCTCTACACTTCTTGAGAGGAGGAAGTGAATGAAATGACAGAGGTTTTCTCAAAGGAGAAGAGACGATCATGTTTCTGCAGGTCACAAACAGCCTTAGGGTAAGTTCTTTCTCTCACACACACACACACACACACACACACACACACACACACACACACAAACACACACATATACGACCACATCTGTAGACACACACGCATTTTAAATGTGTTATGCATAGGGGGATTACTTTGTGTATATTCTTAGCAGACGAGATCCACTGTAACTGCCGCTCTATCTCCAATCAGGAAAATAAATTAACTTTAATGGCTTGGGACCCACTGTAGCGAGAATGAGATTATGAAGAACTATTCAGGTGATTGGACGTTATCAGAAATACAGAGCTTTTATTCATCACCTCCCTTCCTTTATCCGCCTTTTTCTTTTATTGCACCTGCTGATACACTTGGGTTTTGCAGAAAAAAACTATTTGGAAATTACAAGCTGGTAGTTGGAGGACAATGCTCAAAAAGTCATTCATAAAAAAGGTTGGTTCGGACCTAAATATCACAGTATGTTATTAGTGTATCGTCTTAAAAAAAGCTGTCACTGTTTATATTTAGACAAGGCGACAGGATCACATTTACATTGTGGTTAATATACGGGGGTGCATGTGATGTGAGAGATGATGGTTCAGCTAATCAAGAGTTTCCACCTTTCCACCAAGAACGAGACAAAAATCAAAGACTGATCCAGTATTGACACAAAGTGTGCCACCTGATGAGGCCTCCTGAATGGTTGGTGACTCAGTGTGCTAAAAAAACAACTTCACTGTACACATGAAGAACAGTTCAGATCTAGTAAAGAGGCACAACTATAGCTCACAATATGAATGTTTTTTTTTTGTGCAAATTATAAGAACTAACTCCTCAACCTGATTTATTCCGACATGTTCAACGCCAGCGATGTTTGTCTGACATTAAACATCCTATTTTTCCCCTTTCTTTTTATTGCGTAGCCTCCGTTGTGTCTTCTCCTACAGAGAAACTAATCTGCACCAGTATGATGCCACTTTCTGTAATGTGCTGTATGCCATAAATGTCAGCTTAAGATGGCTGAGAAGTTAAAGGGGTTAAAAGTTGCACATGAAAAGATCTGTGGATTAAGTCTGCATGTCTTTACCTTCCAGTAGATGCCTGATTATATGTCTCAATAAGCTGTCGCTAACAACTTCATAAACAAATTATCCCCACTGGGAAAAGAAAAAAAATGGATTGTGTAGTCTCTGTAAGAAGCTCTCTTTTCTCCCTCTCTCTCTCCTTCTTAGTGTGTGCACATCTGCACGTCTCCCCAGTATATTTGCCGTTAAGAGGGACTAAGCATTTCATTACAAGTCTACTGAGCTCCCACTGTGACATTGAAGCCAGAAGCCAGTGTGGCTTTCTTTCTTAGAGATACTAATAACAGAATCAAACGAGGGAGTGGATGTTTTTGTGTGCGAGAGTGTGTTTGTGTGTCTGTGTATTCTAGTAATACTGATGTAATCACAGGCTCAAGCCCAATTAGCCTAGGGGGTAACTCTGTAATAATCCCTACCCCTGGGCATAATGGCCTATTAAAGCAGCAGTGGACAGAATAAATGAGTGTGTCTGAGGAAAGACAAAAGACAGGGAGGAAATAAGAGTAAGGGAGGAAGGGGAGGATAAGAGAGGTGGTAGGATAGGAGGGAATGAAAGGTGCCATTAAGAACAGACTCATTTCAACCTTACTCTCTTGGTGTTTATCTAAATAATCAATGGATTAAACATTTCAGCTTTATACACAGCGACTGAACTCAAAATTCAAATTGGATCTCATTGCTACAGCTTCAAAGCATTCTTTATGTGCCTTTCTCCTCTATCATTGGACTGCTTATTAGTGTGATTGGGCTCAGGACCACATAAATCAACACCATGTCAAGTCAGAGACTGTGAAGAGGTGAGATCGAACCCGGGCCAAGAGGAATATCTTAATTGAGACTGTGACCATAATTGTTTTGTTGTGAGAATATAGTCTCTGTGCCAGTGCTTACAAGTATGTTATGAATATAAAAAGATATATTTTCACTTCAGAAAAAAGAAACAATCTGATCATAACACACAGCAATGTGTAAATTAGAGTGTAAAATTAAGTCTAGGATGACAATTAGAGACGTCAGCCTTTCAGCCCACATGAGATGCCCCTACTGTATGTGTCACTGAACTCTAATCTTCACTCATTAGTATAATCAATAAAGTCAGTAATAAGTTGCATGGAAACAACACAATTAAACTATTTACATAATGAAAATACAATGATTAAGACCTGCCACTGTTGTATTCTCTGTTGTACTGTATTATAAGTATGTCAGTGCCACAAATGTGCTGTGGGGGATACAAATGATTTTATATCATTTGGAGTGTTTGGTAGAGTTTGAAGCAATGGTGTTTTTGCGTGTGTGTCTACTGACAAACTCACCTGACAACAAGTCCACTTGGTTGTTTTTGGTCGACGTCGTCACATTGATATGAACTATAACCTTGCTGTCCTTGAGTGAGATCTCCAGCGTGCCATTGTCAACATTACTGAAGAGCAGGAGCCCGTCGGGGTTCCACGTACGAAACTGGAAGCCCACAGATACTGTGTTGTGATTGGCCCGACCTGGCAGCTGCAGGAAGCTGGTGGCATTGAAAAAGACCGGGAAGGTGTGGGTCTCCACACAGGAGAAGGACAGGTTGCGCTGTTAAGACACAAATTCAGAGAGAGAAGAAGACAAAAAGAGATAATAGAAAGTCATCAATTGATCTTCAAAGAGAAAAGTAAAGAAAGAAAACAAAGCTAATCCCTTGAATGCCGGCCTGTATGTGAAGTTGCTTGAATATTTCAAATGCCCCAACGCTTTAGAAAATCATGTATTTATTCACCGGGCCTTTAGGCTTTGAATCTAGCGTCTGTCTGTTTACCTTCAGATGTTCCTGACTAAAGCTAGATTCAAAGACTGATGTTCCTTGTACACATAGCAAAAAGTCTCTCTTTGACTCTGCCTGTGTTTGAAACCAGGGCTGAACGGTAACCCGGATGATGTGTACGTGCTGCTAGAAAACAAACACTATTGTGGAATTTAAGCACTAATTACCATTGAGCTTCTTCAACCTTGTGCTCTTAATCAAATCATT